>OX451735.1:1211273386-1211873386 GCA_948472305.1 Vicia faba
TACCTGAAACAAATGGATGGACAATTAATTGAAACACAAATGGTACCTCAAACAAATGAATATGCAGTTTGAAATCGTTGGAGTATGTCTTATATAACTTTTAAACTTTTGAGTAATAAAGAAAAAAAAATTGTTTCAGATTGTCAAAAATCAAATACTATAAAGTAATACAAATGTATGGTTGAGATAGATTACAGATATTGAATTTGATTGATTTGATTTACGGATCTGTTCATTAATATTAGAATATTAAATATATATATTTTTATATTAATTTAGAAATAGTCTAAATTAATATAAAACATATATATTAGATATTTATAATATTTTATTCTAATAATTAATGAGTTTTATTTTGAAGCTTTGTTAGTGGATTTGTTGAATTTTAACAATTATAAATATTTATCTTTTTTTTTATTATAATGTGATAACTTTATAGTTTTTAAAAGAGAGAAAAAAGAGTTTAGTGTTTAAGAATTTTTTTTAGAGTTTATCTAGAAGGATCAGACAATATTTCTTGATACTTTTGCTTTGAGTGATTCATATATTGAGAGTTGAAGAGGTTGGGAAATACTTGGGTAGAACATAGGAGTTTGTTCTTGGGAACTATGAAGGCGGATGTTAATTTCTTGTAACTCAATTTGTAACCTCTTGTAATAATTTTTTTAGTACAGTGAATTGGAGAGCTACTCTTCCCCTTGACATAGATCTTTTAGATCGAACTAGATAAACAAACTTTTGTGTTTCTCGCCTTCTTTTTATCTTCTTCTGCAAAGTTAATTTTATTGTTTATTGGTTATTATTGTTGAAGACCATTTATTTTGGTTGTCATTGTTCTTGTCCCCCCCACACATCAAATTTTTTGGTGTGAATTGAACCTTGTCATTTTTACAACAAGTGGCGTCCACCGTGGGGCAAAAAGATATTATTTACAGATGTACCATGGAAAATGGGAGATAGAGAAATTTTCCAAAGACAACGACTTTGGATTGTGGAAAGTCAAGATGCAAGTAATTTTAACTCAAGAGAAGTATATTGAAGCTTTTGAAGTGAGACATCGATGTCTGCACGCCTTAGTAAATCACAGAAGACCGACATGGTGGATAAGGCCAAGAGTGTCATTATCTTATTGGGGATAAAGTTCTAAGTGAAGTAGCTAGGGAGCAAACTGCGGCTGCAATGTGAGCAAAACTTGAAATCATTGTATATGGATTGTCGGAGGGTTTTTAGAGTTTACATGTGAAAGATTTAGAGCAAAATTATGAGAATTAATTTGTATTAAAATTTGATCACGTTAACACTTAATCACTTCACAAATATCTAAGATGACTTAATGATGATATACAAAGGTATTCAATTGATTCAGTTGTATATTCCACGAGATGTGTTTATACGGAAATTCAATTTCAACGAGTTCTAAACTCAACAATTTCTCTAAATTTAATCTCCACTAAAGCTTCATTAGGTTCCAATTCTAACAAAATTCTAATCTTATGTGATAAATCCATACCAAATTGAATAAATAATAAACTACTCTAAGATAAATGATAAACTACTCTAAGATTTGAAAACCTAAGCATGCACAATCCATGAAAATTAAATACAAGAGGGAGAGACGAGAGAGAGAGAGAGAGTAGAGGAGAGGAGAGAGAGAGAGAGAGAGAGAGAGAGAGATGAGAGAGAGAGAGAGAGAGAGAGAGAGAGAGAGAGAGAGAGAGAGAGAGAGAGAAGACAATGGGATTTATAGTGCTTTTGTATTCGTCCTTGCTTTTTCTTACGTGCACTCTTCAATGATTTTTCATTGGCAACCTATATTTTTCTTTTTATTTTGACAAATATTGCATGAGTTCATACAATCACTAATCCACAATAATGCTAAAGAAAATAAATCTTCTATCTGGATCTTGACTTGTATACAACGTAATACCAAACTATTCTGCGTAATTTTCACTCGATTAACGCTTCTTGAATATTCTAATATCACCAATATACTTTAAGCCTTTGTGTTTAGTAATTGTAACACTCTAAATATCGCCTGCGTATTTTATAATAATTATCAAAGTAATATTAGTATATAAAATTTAGGATGTCATAATTCAACAAAAACTTGCTCATGCAATCAAATATGTAACATATACTATTTCAGAAATTATTAAAAATAATTATAACAACAAAACATGCCTGAAACATAAACTTTTGATTTAAGCAGCGGAAAACAATCAACACATAACAGTTTGATAA
Source organism: Vicia faba (assembly GCA_948472305.1). NCBI lineage: Eukaryota > Viridiplantae > Streptophyta > Magnoliopsida > Fabales > Fabaceae > Vicia > Vicia faba. The sequence continues at coordinate 1,211,275,628 of OX451735.1, forward strand.
TTTTAAAGCATAATTGTGCTTCAAAAGAAAATAAACATAGTTATAACAATTCTAGAGATTCTAAATAACCTCTCACAAACATAAGTAACATAAATGTTATGTTCTCCGATGTTACACATTAGAGCAGACGCGGACTCTAACAAAAATAAAAGGAAGACTCCACCTTTCACTCACTTCAACGCCGAACTACTCTTGAGTATTTGTACGTTACCTACGTAGAGACAATATTGAAATAGTAATGGTAGGATATCATAATTATATAATAGAATACATAATAGCAAGTGAGTAACATATTATTAGAAGCACAACATACATTCCAACAACATATTCTACACCTATAAAACTACAATAACACACCAATGTAATGCAATGAGACTCAACGACATAGAATCAATGCATGTGGTACCTAGATGTAAACTCTCAAGTTCACTGCTTTGATCCTTTTACATATAATTGAAGCTCTCCAAACGGACCTCCGTCTAAAATTGTGACCAATGTAACGCTTCACTAATCCAACACCATAGGAATTAGCTACTCGCACCCAATCCGTACAATGGAATTGAGGCTTACAAAATACGGACCTTCGTCCAACATCATGAATGCATGTGACATATTATACATACAAAACACACAAAGACCTTCACCATAGTCAATGTACCACGTCACTATTGGCCACCATGCACGAAACACTTGCCAAAACATACAGCAACGATAATCCAACGATATATCAAACAATCACATTGCATTTGCACACGTTCTACAAAATAACATAACTTGTTACACACCAAACACATGTTCACACGTTGAATAATTAGAATTTGAGTACATAAATTAATTTTAAGTCAAAGTACACTACACTAGCTTCCCAACAATTCAAACAACGCGTTAATCAGACACTTACAACTCAAGATATAAATTTATAAAGTTTTTAGAAAATACAAACACTGATATCATACCGCATCATACACTGACACCATAAAACCTCATTACACACCAATTAATTTTAATTCCAGAAAATTGAAACTAATTTTACAAGAAATTACATTGTATTAGATTTCCACAGGTTCAAACAGGGTGTCAAACAGACACCTGAAGCTCAAGTTATGAGTTTTTGAAGTTTTACAAAAATGATGTCAGAACTGATGAAAATTGATTTCCCCCTTTTAGGAAATCGATTTCCTCCACTCCAGAAGGCAGTTTTCCCAATTTTCAAACTAGAAACCAATTTCCCAAAAGGTGAAAATCGATTTCCACTACCCAAAAAACAATTTTTCACAAAAATGCACTGGGAAATCGATTTCCTCATCTGTGGAAATCGATTTCCACTGCGACAGAAGCAATTTTCGGTTGTTTCAAAGTAGGAAAATAAGTTTTTCTTCACACCCAAACACCCTTGACTCTCACACAATTCACAATTCATATTCCAAGTTTCAACTCTTATTCATATGCCTCATTAGAAACATTCTAATTTACCGAAACACACATAAACACGTGAAATCACACAATTAAATCACACCAATTTACATCAACACAAACATACAATTTCTCATTATCAATTGTAGCAAATATCCTCAACAAAACAGAATTTCACCATTGAAGATTTATCACATGTGGTAGAATTAAGTTCTAACAAGTAATTAACTCCTACCCACACATTATTATACAACTCAATAGATAATCATAACCCCGCCCTTACCTTAGAGTTCTTGCAATTCTTCTATCTCTTAACAATGGTTGTCTCCTTCCCTTGCGCCTAACTTCTCTTCTCACTTTTTTATTTCATGTTCTGACCCTTTTCTATTCCCAAAAATCCTTTTATTATTTTATTATTATTATTTATTCTCTTTAATAATAATAATAATAATAATAATAACAATAATAATAGTAATAATACCCTTTTATTTATCTAATTAAATTAAATAATACCTATATGTGTATTATTTAACCAATTAATAGTTTACCAATATTACTAATTAATTCCACTCACCACACCTCCTGTCTCTATACTATTACTCACACACACCCAACTCCAAAGACTATTTTTTGAGGTTACCACCCTACACTCAAGGGCCCTTTAATACACAAAAACACCAATCACATAATAAGATCACTCATTATTACATAATTAAATCATGAAACTAATTTAAATTAAATTAGGGCGTTACAACTATCCCCCATTTAGAATATTTTCGCCCTCGAAAATTACCTAATGTGAAAAACTTGGATACGACTCTCGCATCCTACTCCCCAACTCCCACGTCATCTCAAAAATACATGGTCTCCTTCTTGAAACTCAAGATCATTCCTTCTCTTATCATGGTAACTCTTTTTCCTACTCTGTGAAACTTTCATCTTTTCTTGAATTAACTTCACCTTTTTCGTAGTCTGCTAGACAATCTCAGGTCCACGCACCATGTTCTAACCAGATTCATACCAACACAAAGGTGTCATACACCTCTTACCATACAATTCCTCAAATGGTATCATTTCAATTCTAGAATGAAAACTATTATTGTAGGTGAACTATATCAGTGGAAGTTGACTATCCCAAGTACCGCCTTGCTCAAGGACACAAGCTCTCATCAAGTCCTCCAATGATTGAATAATTCTTTTTCTGACCATTTGTCTGTGGATGGTAAATATAACTCAACCTTATCTTAGAAACCAAAGCCCCCTAGAAACCCTCCCAAAATCCTAACGTAAACCCCGAGTCTCTACTAGAATTAATAACCAACAAAACTCCATGCAACTCAAAATCACATGGATGCAAGTCTCTGCCAGCTTCTTCAAAGGAAAATTGATGTTAATCAGAATAAAGTGAGCCGATTTTGTCATCCTATCCACAATCACCCAAATTGCATCATGACCTCTCGGAGTATTTGGTAAACCAGTCTCAAAATCCATTAAAATTATATCCCATTTCCAATCTGGAATATCCAACGGTTGCATCAACCCTGTAGGTTTCTGATGCTCAGCTTTCAACTTCTGACAAGTCAAAGAAGCATACACAAGTTGTACCACATCACACTTCAATCTAGGCCACCAAAATATCTCCTTTAAATCCTGATACATCTTAGTAGCTTCTAGATGGATACTCAAACTACTTCAATGAATTTCCTCTAAGATCATCTTCTTCATTCTCGAAACGTCATGAGTACAAAATCCTGTCATAGAAGCTTAGCACACCTTGCTCTTCCACTTTAAAATCACTATTCTCAGTCTGATTACTGCCCACCATCAAGTCTACCAACTTTACATCCAACTTCCGCCTCTCTTTAATATTGTTAAGAAAATCATTGTTGATCTTCAACATACCCAACATTACACTCTGTGGTCTATGAACTGCTCAATTAATTTCAATCTCTAACCATCAAAGCAGACATATGCAAAGACTTCCAACTTAAAGCATCAGTCACAATATTAGCTTTACTGGGATGATAATTCAATCCAAAATCATAATCTTTCAAGAATTCCACCATCTATGTTGCCTCATATTTAATTCCTTTTGATCAAACAGATACTTCAAACTCTTATGATCACTGAATACCTCAAATCTGGAACCATAAAGGTAATGCTTCCAAATCTTTAACACAAACACTACTGCTGCCACCTCTAAATCATGAGTAGGATAGTTCTTCTCATGAACCCTTAGTTTTCATGAAGCATAAGCCATAACTTTACCATCTTCCATTATCACACCTCCTAAACCCATCATAGACGCATCATAATACACCACAAATGGTTGATTTGGTTCAGGTAAAATTAATTTGGAGTTGTAGTCAATCTCTTATTCAGCTCAACAGAACTTTTATCACAATCAATGTCCCAAAAAAATATTTAACTTGGAAAAGCCTTCAATAAACTTTTGGTAGTAACCCGCCAAGCCCAAAAAGCTTCTAATCTTTGTAACTGATTTTGAAGCCTCCCACTGCAGAACTGCATCTACTTTGGACGAATCCATAATAATACCATCACCTGAAATAACATGGCCAATAAAACTAACTTCTTGGAACCAGAGTTCACACTATGACAACTTAGCGTAAAGCTTCTTCTCCTCCAACACTTGCAACACAATTCACAAATGCTCAACCTAGAATAAATCAGAATATCATCAATAAAGACCACTACAAAACGACCCAAGTAAGTGTGAAAGACGAGATTCATATACTCCATAAACACTCCAAGTGCATTAGAACCTCCTAATGGCATCACTAAATATTCATAGTGTCCATACCAAATCCTGAAAATCGTCTTTTGAATATCCTCATCCTTCACTCGAATCTGATGGTAACCCGACCATAATTCAATTTTGCTAAACACATGCGCATGCACCAAATTATTCATCAAATCATCTATCCTCTGAAGTGGATACTTGTTATTGATCGTTACTTAATTCAATTGTCGGTAACCCATACACAACCTCCTACAACCATATTTCTTCTTTACAAACAACACCAGAGCTCCCCAAGGCGACACACTTGGTCTCACAACTTTCTTTTCCAACAATTTTTCTAATTGTTTCTACAACTCTACTAATTCTGATGCTAACATCTGATATGGTTCCATAGAAACAAGTTTGGTACCCGGTGTTGCACCACGAAAAAAATACAGAGTCGCCACAAAACTTTATTTATCCCGAAGGAAGGGAAAATGTCGAGAGAACCCCAAAGAAATAGATAAGATGGTCTTACAACCAAGAGAAAGGGTACGAAAGTCAGTTATGCAAGGGGAAGATATTAGCACCCCACACCACTGTGGTACTCCAAAAGATCCACTTTTGTTTGCTCTAATCTAAGAGTGTGTAAAAATCTGTTTCTAAAGCTTAATGCTAAGAGGGAATGCGCACGAAAGAAAATACGGGGAAAATAAGGAATATTTATAAAGTTTTACTTACCTAGGCCCCGCGACCTAATGCCTACGTATACCTTTCGAGGAATCAGAGCGTCGTAGTTTGGCTCAGATGTTTCAGTTTGTTGTATGTTTTTACCTTGAAAAATGGTTTTAAAAGAAAAGCCAAGTGGCAAATGAAGTTTTAATTGGTTGGTATTTTTTACCCTGAAAAAGGGTTTTTGTATTATTATAGTGTTTTGAAGTTGAAAGAAAAAAAGAAGTTTTAGTTTTAATGCGAATGCAAAAGAGAAAGAAAAAGTTCTAAGGGAGACTAGCAAAATACGCCTAGATTTGTCATGAAAAGTTGATCCTATAGTTGAGGATGAAAGGAAAATATACCTAGTGTTAAAATGCATGGTTTGCAACCTAAGGTCTATCTCAATTCGCTTCCTAAGATTGAATTGAGAAATACTATAGGAGCATGTAAACATGCAATGGAAAGTAAACACACAAAGCTTGAGGAGTATTCACTCACTCAAGTAGCACACGCCTAATCGAGGTATCATGTTACCAAGGAAGGAAAGGGAGAGGGATCACGTATAACCATGATATCGTGTCATCGAGGTAGGACAAAGGAGAAGGGATACCTAACCATGATATCAGATCATCAAGGTAGGATAAAGGAAGGCTTAACCAAGATATCGAATCATCGAGGCAAGCAAGAATGGGGGGAATAAGTGGTTCTTAACCATGATAGCACGTCATCATGGCAAGAAGAATAAGGGGTGTCAACTCTTAACCAAGATATCACATTATCTAGGAAAGAGAAGAATAAGACTGAATCGTCATAAGCAACTAAACACCTAACCAAGATATCACATTATCGAGGTAGAAGATAGAAGGAAATAATGAGATCACATTGGAGTGTCAACATGCACGACACATGAGCTAATGATAAAACATGGGGGTTGATTGTGAACCCTTTTCCACTTTACTGACTTGATACAAGAATAGCATGATTCGTAGCATTGACGTACAGCGCGGGCTACGAATGACCTGTGAACTAGAAATTGTGCGAGTCAATTGCAGACCCTTTTCTACTTGCCTTCTTTGAGGACTTATAAATGGGAAATGGGAATGGGACGCCTTCATCGAGGTCTTTGGTACAAAAGTAAACACACAGAATGATAAACAAACAAGCACAAGTAGGAATTTCCTTCTAAAAGTCTTTTAAAACAGCATTGCCCACCTAAAGTAAGGACTCCCAATCATGCATCTCTAGTCCTACTTCTTAGGGAAAAGAAAGAGGTAAACGATGCAAGAGATAAAAGGAAAGAGGAGAAAATACCAATCAAATGAAAGTTCGTCAATTATCAGACGAAAGCAAAGAAACCCGAAAACTTTGTGAAAGCTTCACCAAGCAACAGAGAAACAGTCTGAAATAATGTCCAATATCAGAATCAATGTTGCAAATGCAAAAATAAATCACATGCGGAAAGTCCGTCACATCGAATCAAAGTTCCTACACAAGATAATGCTATACAAGCGAAGCAATAATCCAAGTGTTGCGTATCGCACAACCAAAGCTTTCGGAAACTTGCACAACTCACAAACGAGTTAGAAAATAACAACGCAACATCAAGTATCTAATTACAACTCAAAAATAAAGACGAAATGCGAAGGAACAAGGTACGATTAAGCAATAGAAGATGGGAACCAAAACCCGGGAAGCAAGCACTACGCATACAACATGAAAGCACAAAAATTCAGAATAAAAACGAACCAAAATGGTATCGGTAACCACCAAATATACCAACAAGCTCTAATAAGTGAAAATCGGGAATCAAATCAACATATGAGTACCACTTACCATCTTCTAGAAGCAACTTTGCAATTTACGGAATGCACAAGAAATCATCTCAAAAGCAAATGAAATCGATACCGGTATCAACCGATATGCTAACAAGCTCAAGTATGCATGAAATATGAATTAAAACTCAATGGAGATGCACAAAACAGTTTCTGCGCATCAACTATTTCACCAATAAAATGTGCAAAAAAATTTCTTTATAATCATGCAAAAATGATGCCATTAACCACCGATTGTCCGCTTAAGCTCAATAATGCGCGATGCAAAAATTATTTGTCAACGTGTATGTAAAAAGCACTTTTTGGACAGCAACATTGCAATTTTTAAAGCGTTCAAAAACTCGGAGTAAAATCCACCAAAATTAGCACTGGCATCCATCACATGTGCAAAAAAGTTCAAGTAAGCATCAAGTTTGAATTAAATCATGGTATATGTGCAAAAATCATTCTCCGAACAAAAACTTTTTTACACATGAAACACTCCAAAAATTGACTTAAAATCATTGAAATTTGGTACCGGTATCAATCAATTGTGCAAACAAGTTCGAAAATGCAACAAGCCGTAATTAATCCACATGTTACAGTGTACTTATATGTTTTGGACAGCCCTACGCACATGTTGATATTCACCAAGAATTGATTAGAAAATCATTGTTTTAAAGCACTTAATTTGAATATCAACATATGAAAGTTTAATCAGAATTTACAAACAACAAGCATCCACAAAATCGGTATCGAAAGCACAATTCCAAGCATGGAAATCACAAACATCTTACGCGTCGAAAGTGGTTAAATAAATTGTAAACTAATTCCAATTCACGAGTTTAAGCATTTGTTAAGAAAATAATGAATTGAAAGCAATTTACGATGCATAAATTTCAATAATCATGAACAAAAGTCAATTTCGACGCGTAGGCTCTACATAATTCTCAAACAATTATTGAACCTAAATAGTTCACAACATCACAATTCAAGAATCAATTTAATTTTCAAGAATTCAAATATGAACTTACCATAAAATCAATTATCCACATAAGTGATTAGTTCTTCAATTCAACCAATTCCGGATTTAATCATCATCAACGATTCAATTAACAATTGATTTCAAGAATTCAAGCAAAATTCAACTCATGAATTCAATTCACATATTATTTCACAAGAATAAATTATGCAAATGCAATTAAATCAATTGATAGATTCAAAAAATTACCGAAAATTGAATCGGGGAAGATAAAGAGGAGGCTAACTAGAAAATCACATGCGAAGAAAGAGAGGATCAGTGAAGGACGCGGCGGAACCGGGAGGGGAAGACGCGAAGTCGCGACTGATGGAGGAAGATCGCCAGTGATGTGTGGCGGCTGGAGGGAGTATGTGGTGGCGACGAAAGGTGTTGGCTGGAGAGGGAGGTGTTCGGTCGGTCACGGTGAGCCGGAGGGAGTGTGCTTGTGGAAATTAAATTGAAGGAGATGAAAATTGTTAATGAGTTTTGGTGTTTGTTCTTGAGAAGCTTGAAGAAAATTGAGAGAGTTTGAGAGAGAATGTGTTTTGATTTTGAGTGTGAAATTTGAAAAATGAATCAAGTGTTGTGAAAATAGTGAGGCAAAATAAATATATAGTCTTGACAACTGGGCCTTGGTTTGGGCCAAGAGAAAACCCAATCAATTTTTTCACAAAGCTGAATTTTCAGTGTCAGCAAACACGGTTAAACGGAAAGAATGGACGCGATACAATAAAAATATAGCGAGTTATGACTATTCGAGTGGTGAGAATATTTGACATTGATGCTTTCTTTTTCAGTAATGCATAATTTTTCACTGTTCGGTTTGAGAAGCGAGCCGTCAAACGAAGTCTTCGGAGCTGAATTTGACCTCGAGCTCTGAAGCAAACTTGTAGATAACATCATTTGTGAAATTATTCCGAAATAATCGTCTTGATATGATAAAAATCGAAGAATTTATTATTTTTACAATATCGAAAAACTGTGGAATAAAAAACTAGTTCAACACAATAATTTCTCTAGTAATTTGCCTTTCCGGGGACCTTCATCAAAGAATCAACCTTTGAACCGAACATACAGAATGAAGATGACATCAATGTGAGTTTTTCTTCCAAATAACCACTCAAAAACATTGAACCGGGAGGAAGTTATGAATTTTTGAACGTCTGAAAATAACGGTTCAGCACACCGTTTTCACCGTATTTTCATTGTATCCTCTCAAAGTATCTTCACATTCGGAGATCTTCCTTACCGAATCAGCTTCCGAGCCGAACATATAAACTGAAGATGATATTAAGACGGTTTTAATTCCTTAATAAACTCTCCGAAATAGTATTCCAATTAGAAGTTATGAATTTTTTATTTCCCGCGAAACGGCGGACCAACAATTAAATTCGATACACTATCTTCCAAGAATTAAAATTCTTGGAGATTTTCTTAACAAAATTATCCTTCGATCCAAACACGAGAAATGATAATAAATTCAAGACGGTCTCAATGCTCGAAGAATCAAATGAAAATACAAAGTCGGATGAAAGTTAAGAATTTTCGAACACCCGAGAAGCAGATAACCAGTCATTAAGTTCAAATACCGTTTAAGGGAAATAAGATTCTTTGGAGACTTTCTTTACAGAATTGGCTCCCGGTCTAAACAGATGAAATGAAGAAAATACCGAGACGGTTCCAATTCCTGAGGAACTATTTCAAAATAGTATCCCGATTGCAAATTATGAATTTCTAAGCTCAAACCAGCAAGTATGTTGTTTCTGATCTGCATCATCTCAAATTCACCGAAGCACTCGATTCCTCCGCAATTTAGAGTGTTGACATACATGAGATCTTAACATGATGATGGCTTGATTGATTGTTGCTTTGATAGCTTGCGAAACACGCGGAACACCTTTAAACCTTGATAAACTAGAGTTTTTCCTTATTATATTGCGCGACAGAATAATCTTTTTTTGTGTAGCTTCCAAAAAGAAATACCTTGATGCCATGACCATTCATGGATTAATGATGCATGCGATGTTAAATGACCTAATGGGTAGTATGCACATGAAAGATGCGAGATACATAATCTAGGTGATCCTTATAAAAGGGTAAGACAAATTTGAGGTATGACACCATGGACAAGGTCAATAAAAATCTCCACTTCTCTCCCTAGAGGTAGATCTGAAATATCATCTGGAAAGCCATATGGAAAATCATGCACTATCTGCAATTCATCAATCACCAATTGACTCTCCACGTATAGTGACGCGAATAACACAAGCACTCGAGCTTCCCCTTCCAAAAGCTCTTTCAACTGTTTAGTAGACAAGAAACTGACTTCTTCCTCATCATCAGGAGAAATAAATTGCACCAATTTGTTGTAACAATTGATATGAACATGATTGAACTCCAACCAATTCATTCCCAAGATAACATCCAAACCCCTTAATGGAAAACAAATAAGATCAACACCGAAATCTCTATCAAAGATTGACAATGGATAATTCAAACACACCAAGGAAGTTGTTACTGATCCTTTAGCAGAAACATCGATAACCATCTCTCCATCTTTAATAGACTTATCTACTTGCTTAGCAGAAACAAACAACTTTTACCCTTCATCGAACCTAGATTCATGCTCTAGAGGAAAGCCTCAAATACCTTAAGGAGAAACATCAGGAATTACACACCACTGGCATATCACTAGCCATAACACTTCTCTCTATTATCAGAGAAGTAACCATCAATAATACCTCATTGTTCTCCCTCAAAGACATCCCAACTTAACCAGCATATAAGAATCACGAATCCATACTCTCTTCAGTTTGAGAAACAACACCACCTCGCTCTTGCAATTAGTTGTACATTGTACCAACTCCCATACCTAAAACATCTCAGAGAAGCTCAAGCTTATCCCTAACTTGTTTCAATACCACTCACGCAAACAAGTGGTTAGAAAGACAAGCAAATACCAACAGTTTTTCACACACATGTCACGTACTAAGGAACAATCAACATTAGACAACCTGGCCGAACTGACTGACCTTCTCTGATACCACTATGTAATACCCTAAATATCCCCCGTGTATTTTATAATAATTATCAGAGTAATATTAATACATAACATTTAGGATGTCATAATTAAACAAAAACTTGCTCATGCAATAAGATATGTAACATATACTATTTCAGAAATTATTAAAAATAATTATAACAACAAAACATGTATGATACTCCAACTTTTGTGTAAGCAGCGGAAAACAATCAACACATAACAGTTTGATAATTTTAAAGCATAATTGTGCTTCGAAAGAAAATAAACATAGTTATAATAGTTCTAGAGATTTTAAATAACTCTCACAAACATAAATAATATAAATTTTTCGTTCCCCGGTGTTACACATCAGAGCAGACACCGACTCTAACAAAAATAAAAGAAAGACTTCATCTTTAACTCACTTCAACACTGAATTACTTCTGAGTATCTGCACATAAACAAGTAGATGCAACATTCAAACAATAATGGTGAGATATAATAATTATATAATGGAATGCATAATAACAGGTGAGAAACATATTATTACAAGCACAACATACATTCCAAAAACATATTACACACCTATAAAACAGCAACAATACACCAATGCAATGCATTGAGACTCAACGACATAGACTTAATGCATGTGGTACCAAGATGTGAACTCTCAAGTTCACCGTTCTAATCTCCACCTAGAACTGAAGCTCTCCAAACAGATCTCTGTCTAAAATCATTACTAATGCAACACTTCACTAATTCATCACCATAGGAATTAGCTACTCGAACCCAACCCACACAATAGGATTGAGCCTCGCCAAATATAGACCTCTATCCAACACCATGAATGCATGTGACATATTATGCATACAACACAACAACATACACAAAGACCTTCATCATAGTAAATGTACCTCGCAAATACTGGACACAATGCACCAAACACCAGCCAAAACATGCACAATGACAATCCAACAATATAACAAACAATCACACTGCATTTGCACACGTTCCACAAAATAACATAACTCGCCACACACGCAACACATGTGCTCGCGTCGAATAATTGGAATTCTGGTATAGAAATTAATTTTATGTCAAAGAACACTAAAACAACTTTCCAATGATTCAAACACCGTGTCAATCAGACACTCACAACACAAGATATCAATTTTGTAAAGTTTTTAGAAAATACAAACACTGATATCATACTGCATCATACACTAACACCACAAAACCTAATTACACACTAATTAATTTTAATTACAGAAACTTGAAACTATTTTTAGAAGGAAGTACATTGTATTAGCTTTGCACAGGTTCAAATGACCCGTCAAACGGACACCCAAAGCTCAAGTTATAAATTTTTGAAGTTTTACAAAAATGCTCCCACAACTGATGGAAATCGATTTCCTCCACTCTAGAAGCCAGTTTTCCCAATTTTCAAACTAGAAATCAATTTCTCAAAAGTTGGAAAGTGATTTCGACTACCCAAAATCTAATTTTACACAAAAATGCACTAGGAAATCGATTTCCTCATCCATGGAAATCGATTTCCACTGCAACAGAAGCAATTTTCTGTTGTTTCAAAGTAGGAAAATCAGCTTTTGTCCACACCTAAACACCCTCTACTCTCACACAATACACAATTATGATTCCAAGTTTCAACTCTTATTCATATCCCTAATTAGCAACATTATCAATTGTACCAAATATCCTCAACAAAACAGAATTTCACCATTGAAGGTTTATCACATGTGGTAGAATTAAGTTCTAACAAGTAATTAAATCCTACCCACACATCATTATACAACCCATTAGATAATCAGAACCCCACCCTTATCTTAGAGTTCTTGCAGTTCTTCTACCTCTCAACAATTACGGTTGTCGCCTTTCCTTGTACCATATCTTCTCTTCTCACTTTTTTTTAATTTTACGTTCTGACCCTTTTCTATTTCCAAAAATCCTTTTATCATTTTATTATTACTATTATTTTATTCCCTTTAATAATAATAATAATAATAATAATAATAATAATAATAATAATAATAACACCCTTTTGTTTATCTAATTAAATTAAATAATACATATATGTGTATTATTTAACCAATTAATAATTAACCATTGTTACTGATTAGTTCTACTCACCACACCTCCTATCTCTACACTATTACTCACACACTGCCAATTCCAAAGACTATATTTTCTGAGGTTACCACCCTGCACTCAAGGGCCCTCTAATACACAAAAACACCAATAACACAACAAGACCACTTATTATCACATAATTAAATCATGAAACTAATTTAAATTAAATCGAGGCGTTACAACAATTACCCCTTGATCCTACTGATTCCTTGAGTGGTGAACTGTTCAAAGATTTGAGAATAACTCTACCTTATTTGTAGCCTTTTGCACAGCCACAACCAAGGAAATATGGAGAGAATAACCTCCTTCTTTTTACTATAAATTTCCAACATCAATGACAACTACCTCTATCTTGAAAGAACCTAATTTTTTACTCAATCTTCAAGAACGATTAGTTTCAAGATGGTGTCTCTCTTAATAAATTACAAACTCTCATTATCAATATCTAAAATAAAAACAAAGGTTAAAGAAGAAAGAATTTAGATTGCAGGAGTTTTGAACTTTTCAAAAGTAGGAGGAAGTTGGTTTCAAAGGAAATCACAAAATTGATTATGAAAATTTTACATGAAAAGTGACAACAAAATGATTTTATATGTGCTTGAGATTAAGCACACAAAAAATTGGGAAAAGATAGTTAGATTCAAATCAAGAACATTTCATTGTTTGAGTCAAATGAGCAAGTGAAGTAGAATAAGAATGAAACTGATTTTTGACCCATTTTTGCTTGATTTAAATCAGGAATAAAGTCTAACTCAAATCAAAGACCTCGTGATTCGAATCAAGTGAAAATCCTGATTCGAATAAATTGCAGCAGAGCCAAATGAAAAATATTGAAAAGCTACATGATTCGAATCAGGTGTAAAGTCTGATTTGAATCTAATCAAGCATAGGTGACCAAAAAATGCTTGATTCGAATCAGGTGTAAATTCTGGTTCAAATCAAAGTATTTTAAAAGATTTGGTTTGAATCTATTCAATTTTATTTGAATCAATATGTAAAGTTGAGAAAAACATAAGAAGAGGGTTGAATTATGTTGACTTTTTTCTAACTTTTCTCGTCAAGTTCTCTTATTAGATTCTGAAAGCAATATTCAGAATCTGATTCAGATTCAGATGAGTAGAATTAGAATAATGTTGAACATAAATAAATAAGAGAGCAAGATAACACACAAGCAAAGATCATGGTTCCTCCTACAAATCAGGAGTAGTCTAGTCCTCTTGCATTTCCAAGAGATTTCCACTATAACCAAATCCGATTACAAATTGCTCAAGCACACAAGTAAGAGACTTCTAATGCCAAAACACACAAGTAAAGGACTTCACTACTCAAGCACACAAGCAGGATATTTCTGATTGATCATGAACACATGTAAGAGACTTCCAATTTCTCAAGCATGCAGGCAAGATACTTCTAAATGCTCAAACACACAAGCAAAAGACTTATAACAATCTATCTAACATATAAACAATAGTGATAGAGTGATAATTACACTTGGTATACAATTATAGATGTAACTAGAATATAACACATAAAACTCTAATACTTAAGAACTTCTAACATTGTACAATTGATAAGAAGTTTTAAGTTAGCTTGTGCTCTTTATTTTGAAAGAGTTACTTATCTTTTTTTATCAATGTCTAATGTTGTGTATTTATCCAAATCTTCAGCTCATTTTATAGAGTTCAATTAAAGAGTATAGCGTCTTTGAGAGAAGCTTCAATAGATTCACTGCAAAGCCTCTTGATATGGTTAATATCATTGCAATCCCATTTGAAACTCCTTTGCTACAAAAGGAATTATTAGTTGTAAAACTTCAGACTTTATGCAACTTTCTTCTAAGTCTTCACGTGACCAGAACATGACAAATTAACCTTAGAATCTAATAACAAACTTTCAGAAATTCCCTGCTTCTTGAGCTTTAACTGGGTTTAGGTTTTGGTCCTTCAGAGTTTGAGTCTTAGCTTCTCATCCTTCAGACTCTGACTCTTCAGAGGCTGGCTTGATCTTTAAAAGTTGACTTCACTACTACAAATAACACTTAATGACAAAGCTTTCATCTCGAACATGCTAAAAAATGAGAGTATAGGTCATTGAAGCGTCATGTGATTTTTTTTTATAAAAAATAAACAACCTTTTCCCTCAGTTTTCTTAAAAACCAAGGTAACATAACTATAAGTGAGCGCCATATTTTATTCATAAAAAATAAAACTATTCTCTAATTTTTTTGGAAAACCGAGGTAATATAGCTATAAGGGATCTCGCTTTGAATCCCTATTAATGCATTTAAAGTTTTTTCAAGGATTTCTCACTTAGCGTCTTTCCAGATTCCATGTTTTCTTTGCTAATTAGTAATTCTCAAAATCGTTGTTATCAATAAATAAGAACCAGAAATAATAGAAAAGGAAATATTTCATTGATAATAAAAAATAGGATAACAAATAACTATTCCATATATTCAAACTTCTAACTCCACTCAACTTCAACAATATCCCTATTAATTATGTCTAACTAAGAGAAAAGTTCAGAAAGAACTCTTCCATATGGTATAAAGAAAGTCATTTCCTCCCTAAAGATGATTATTATTTCCTTTAAGAAGTTAAAAATGATAAGTGGAAGATTAACTCTGACATTGCGGGTAAGGAAGTACAAGAGATATTTGTCATCTCAATTAAGTGTTTCCAGTCATTTCTCTCTTGGACTGAGATTTGACACTAGAAGTTCATGCAAAACTTTTGCAATTGGGAGTAGAGTAGCAACACTAGTGGACTTATTTTTGTTGGCATAAATTAGGTGCAGGCAGGTTGAGTAGACATTGTTGAATTTATAATGTTAAACACAACTACCTATCTCGTCACAGTTTATTGTCTTAGCAATAAGTGATGGAGTAATGGTGATAGGAGAGCCATTGAGATATGACTGGATTGACTTGATATCATGGCCAGATGGAACAATGGAGGCATTTAACCATAACTCTTTAATGAGATTAGTGTAGATGAGGCCATGAAGAATGTCAAAATAACCATTAACCTTTTGTTTGGATAAATTTTTCCTTAGATCAAAACCTTTGTCTTTCAAATCATAAAAATCAACAAACTTTTCATTGATAACGAATAAAAGATTTTCATCCATTTTTTAATAAAAGAAAAGACTTTGAAACTAGGTTTGAAGACACAAAGAGTTGAAAATGAGACGTTGAAAATAGGAATATTGTTTAAATAGCTCAAAAGCCTCCTTGAAAATCCAAAAGATACATTACATTTTGAATATTGATGGTCATTTCTATTCTAGTGATATTATTACAATGTGCACCATGTTTTAGAAATAAAACTACATCTTACCTCAGATTTTCTAATAACCAAGGGAAAAACAATTCCTGAATCTTTCTTTTTATTAAATTTTTTATTGTAAACTAAATGATATATCTCATTGATTTTCTTAATAACCGAGGGATGAAATAATCAGATTTTACTACAAAATCACTTCTTAAACATATTTTACCCTATTCCTAAGTTGTACACATCATTCTTTGGGATGGATTACAAGATAATGAAACCTTGGAGCTTATGAAGCTTGAAAAAGTTCTCTAATGGATTGCAATTTCAGAAAAACATTTTCCAATGGTTGGACCAAATATCTCCTTTATAAGTTGGATGCATTCAATCCATATAACATTTTTCAATGTTTGGAACAGAGATCTCCTTACAACAAAGATTTGTTGTTCTCTAAGAATCTGGATTTGTTTTAATATTATGTTTTAATATTCTGTGTAAGCAATGTAATGTATGAAAAAAATAGGTTTTCACCTTGTTTTTATCAAAATAGAGGGTATATTTTAACGTGATAATTGATGATATAGATCACCGTCCTTAAACAAATTTGTGTCATCTATTTCACGAGTATTAACGCTCAAGACACTACCATTAGTGATTTGTGTGAAACCTAAAAAAAACCTTCCATTATAAGAGCATTTTGATATCTAAAACTGATAAGCAAACATCATGAAGCGCTTGAAACTATCTACACCCTCCACTTTAAGGTTTGCAAGAGTATTTGCCATGAAGAGTTATCTATGAGGGATTGCAAGAGCAGAAAATTATTTGGGTTTAAGGTTTGTGTTCTTAAATATTTATTTGAGCAGAAAATCATTTATTTATCTAACATTTTTTTCTAACCTTTTCTTTTTGTTTATATTATAAATAAATTCAAGCAAAAGCCATTGAGAATATATCTGCACCTAGCATTTGATCTTCCCAAATATCAAGGATTCGAAGATCTAACATATGATCTTTATTGATAAATTAATTTGTATTTTAATATTTTGTGTAAACAATTTAATATTTTGGGAAAACATTTTAGTTTGTAAACAATTTTTTATATTAATTTTGTGTAAATAATGTAACGAGTTTATCTTACCCTTGGTTTTATTGATAAACTGGGATATATCAGGCACTAGTTTTGTAAATAATAAACATGCAGGTGATGGGGTTCAAATCTATGTGCAAATAAATTTATCCCTCGGTGTTTTAAAAACTGAGGTGTTAAGTCGTTACTTTTCATGACACCTTTCTTTACCTCGCTTATGTAGTCGAGATTAAATGCATATCGCATCCGAGGTTAGAAACCCTTTTTGTAGTAGTGCTTGATCAGAGTCTGGAGACTTCAGGTTCTTATCATTAGAAGATGACTTGATCAAAAGTTGATTCTTCAGAGTCTAATCTTCAGAATCTGTCTCTTAAGAGCTTCTTTTAGAATGTTCAGTGCAATTTCAGAGGTGATTTACAATCAGTATTTTAATCTTCGTACCTGCACACGTGAAAAAACATTAGTCTACCAAATTATTCTTAAAATACTTTTTTATCATCAAAACTTAATTGATATGGTATAAACCAATTTTGTTCCAACAGTCTCCCTTTTTTGATAATGACAAACACAAGTATTTAAGAATAATAGTTGTTGATATAATTAACATTATGACTTTAGGGTCTAAGGTTTGTAAGCTCCCCTTGAGTCTGATAGTCCTAGGGGAAAGGTTTGTAAGCTCCCCCTAAGTCATAGAGTTCAAAGGGTGAGGTTTGTAATCTCCCTCTAAGTCCTACCCAAATTAATTAATTTTTATCATTGAAGCACAATAACCAAATCTTCATATTTTTAGCATAAATAGAATTAATCAATCAAATTCAAATGCTTAAATATTTATCCTTCTTTTCCCCATTTTGTCATCAACAAAAATATAAAATAGAATACAGAGAAAGATATTGAAGAATAATAACCATGTTTAGGATTAAGTGATTCTGAATAAAAATAATGTCAAAATTAGTCTTATTCTCACATAGTCCAAGAAAATTTTGAAAAATGTTAGGCTAGTAGGGTTGATAAAAAAAGTATCTTTCAATTTTAAAGGTGGTCAAACAAGG
The DNA here is from genome assembly GCA_948472305.1 of Vicia faba. NCBI lineage: Eukaryota > Viridiplantae > Streptophyta > Magnoliopsida > Fabales > Fabaceae > Vicia > Vicia faba. The sequence continues at coordinate 1,211,293,911 of OX451735.1, forward strand.
GTTCTGACATCTGAGCATAGACAACAACGACCAATTTCACTCTCATGCGTCCATTGGAGCACATAGATCGAAATTGGCCAGGAGTTATCTTTCACTTTCTATAAAAAGTTGATTTGCATTTTCAACAAGATCACACATCTCTTCCTCCAAACTTCTCTTTTCAAGTATTATGGGCAAGCAAAAGTAGGATAAGTACTTGAGAAGATATTTTGCTAAGGAGGTTAGCAAAATTATGATGAATCAGGAGAAGAAGAAAGGATCTGATCTGTTAAAGCTGCAAAAGCTCGGACGACCATAGAAAGTGAAGGTTCAGGCATGTCTCTAAAAAACTCCAAGATAGGGAAAACTCCAGAGATAACAAAGAAGAATCCCAAAAAGAAGAAGGATCTTGCTGAGGATTTTGCAAGTGATTCAGATGCTAATGAAGACAATGTCTATTTCATTATTGAAATATGAGGATTTAATTGAAGCCCAACTATTGTCATCTGAAATCAAAATCTTGTAAACATTTTTGAACGAGTAAAAATGAGTCCCTTTTCCTTTATTTTAAAATAATCCTCTTGTCACTAAATACCATTGATTTAACCATGGATCTTGAGATTTTAGAGCAGTTTTCAACCAGTTTAGCCAAAATTTTGTAAACTAAATATTTAAAACAAAGTTTTGACTACGGAGAATCATGGCATGATTTTATTTTATCTGAATAAAATACTGAATCCCAGTTAACATAGCTTAATTTATGAGCATAAATCAACAAAATATGAGGAATATTGAAAATCCAACAGCTAAAGAACCAAAACAGTTCAAAGGATTTTTCAGATAAGTGACACATAAGTGGACAAAAATACTTTACCTAAAGAATAATTTCTACTTATATTCTATCAGAAACAATTAATCAAGTTCTAGGCATCAAAGGCTGAGATGCTTTCAAGTCTGTTATTCATCAGAAGCTTGTTTGGAGCTTTTGTTCACAGTAGCCTCTAATCATCACCAGATTCTGATCCTTTATTCAGAAACAAACACTAATCTTCAATAAAATGCATGTTCAGATTCTTTTTAATAAAATCAAATATTTCAATAGTAAAAGACTTGGTAAATATATCAACCCATTGATGATCAATATCAATGAATTGTATATATATTACACCCTTCTGAACATAATCTCTAATAAAGTGGTGTTTGATTTCAATGTGCTTGGTTCTAGAATGTTGAACATGGTTCTTTGTCAAACAGATAGCAATTGTATTATCACATAATATAGGAATACTTCTTCCACAAATATGATAATCCTCTAATTGATATTTAATCAAGAGTAGTTATTTGCAATAACTACCAGCTGGGATGTTTTCTGCTTCTATTGTGGACAAAGCAATAATCGCTTGTCTTTTACTAGCCCAAGATATAAGGTTTTCACCTATGAATTGATAGCCTCCACTAATGTATTTTATTTCAATTTTATCCCCAACTTATTCATCCTTATATAATTTAACTAGCTTATAGTCTAAGTATTTCTTATAAAGCAACCCTAGATTAGTTGTTCCCTTCAAATACCTAAAGATCCTCTTAACAACAGTTAAGTGAGTTTCTCTAGAACCTGACTAAAACCTTGCACACAAGAAGACAATGAATAATATATAAGGCCTAGAATCTATTAGGTAAAGTAAGGAACCAATTATACCTCTATACAACTTCTAATTAACTTTGGTGTTACTTTCCTCTTTGCTTAGATTACAGATTAGATGCATTGAAGTTCTCATGATTTTGCAGTCATCCAGCTTAAAATTTTTTACAAGTTCCTTCGTATATTTGGTGTGATGATGTTGCACCCTAAAATTTACCCTCTTGATTCATACTTATGTTCCATCATAAACATCATATTGCATTGCATTCATACATGGTGATGGGATCAAAACATTCTGTTTATCAGGTCTTTCCCAAGCTTTGGAGGTTAATTGTGTCGACAAGTTGCTCAAGGAGAGCCTTATTATTTAAATCTATGGATATTTCTAGCCCAAAGGATTCACATATCCTAAGATAGCTCACCCACTTCATTGAATCATCAGAAGATTGAAGATTGTGTTGATTATAAGGAGAATCACATCCTCTTGATTCATCAGTCAAAATTATGGTTTTGGTTTATTAAAACTATTTATGCATGAGCAAGTATTAATTTTGAAGCCACAAAACCTCATTGACATTGGAGATATCTTTGTGCAAGAAATTGGCCAAGATATCCAGAGGATTTGAAGTTTTGAAGATGATTCATCATTCTCCTAAGGTGTTGACCAAAATTATGGTTTAGGATTTCATCAGGTTCTCTTGAGTATTTAGAGATGAAACTTTATACATGGCCTCTATATATTTGGAAGATCATATGTTTGAAGTCTTGATCATCAATTCTGAAGGGAAGTGGATCAATTGATTCAAAGGGGCAAAATGGTCATTTTGGTCAGAATCAGTCAAAGTCAAGGTTGACCAAGTGAAATTTTGATCAACCATCAATTCAAGGGTGTACTTTTCATTTTTCAAGTACATTTTAATCATTGGATCAATAAGATTGAGGTTTGGATTGAAACTTGTTCATGAAGAAATCCAAAAAGTTTCTAAATTTGGAAAATGGGTATCAAACTTTGAAAATTCATATTTTATTCATCTTTGACGAAAAAATGCAAATGAAGTATGCTTGGAAAGCTAAGAGGGATATCTTTCACATGATTCCATTTTTGAGAACAATGCATGAAGTAGTGGTAAGTTATGAAGCTTGGAAGTCACAAAATTATAGGTCATTTCTCAAAATTTGTGATTTTCATGCCATATTTTGAAGGACCCAATGGAATCAAATGTGAGGCCATTTTCCACAGGGTTGAAGATAATTGAAATATCTTTCCAATGAGTGCTAATTTGTGTCAAAATTCAAAAATAAGATCAAGTTATGAGCTTTGGAATTTTAAGGCATTTTTTTGAATTTTGACCAAGCAAGTAAAATGCAATTTCTTGAGAACTCGAGTTTCAGCCATTCCTTTTGTTTCTAATCAATCCCATAACCAATTTGTAACATGCTTAGGCCCATTACAATCACCATTTTGTGCCTCATATGGTATTATACCTGTTTGATTGAAAAAAAATCACAAACTTGCCCGATTTTGCAAATTCACCAACTCTCTCTCTTTTCAAATAGTCATGACCTGGAACTTTGAGCATTTATTTCTGACCTCATTTGGCTCATAAAACACAAAGAAAATGAGAGCTTTCACGAGAAACGCAAGCTCCATGTGCAATCTCACATTTTGCATAACCTGCCAAACTTGCCCTCCAACGGCTTTGAGGACCAAATACCACTTCTATCATCTTCCTCTCGTGCTATATAATAAGAACCAAGGCTCAGTTTGAAGGAGAGAGGTTCATAGTCACCACACTTTAGATCTGAAAATTTTCAAGTATCTCTGCAAATTGCTTCAAATCTCTCTTCTCCTTGGATCATTCTTCAAAATTCTCGGTGGTTCAGATTCAGTGAAGTAAGAAGATCAAGTTTGCACCATTGGTTTGCTTCTGGAGTGAAGGAATCGAGTTTCCAATTTTCACATCAATGTGAGTTTCCTTGAACTTTGATTTGCATAATTCAGCTTGAATTGGTGATGAAGATCACGCTCATTGAGTTGCTAGCTGGCCAATCATTAGGATTGATGTATATTCGAGCTTTGATTCAAGCAGAATTGGTGAAATCGTGTTTCTGGTTTTGGTATTTACAGTGTTTTTTTCCAGTTTTTGAGACTTGATTTATTGATCCATGCTTGATCTTTGATATTGATTCGAATTGCATAATGTAGTATGACATGTTAGCTTTGATTTGCGCTTAATTTGATGAATTTTGGTTGAGAATTGAGATAGAACGAAGGATCTGAACATGAGGTGTTGAACCTTTTTCTGCGCATGTTTTTTCCCTAGCTAGAGGTTGAAGATGATGGCGTGGCCTCATCTGATTGGCTGTTGTGTTTTTTTTATTTATTTGAATTTCGTTTCATAACTTGATTTTCATGATTTTATTTCTTGCTCAAAAATGGTTGGAAAATTATGAAAAAAAATTTAATGTCAATCCTGATGCGCTGAATATGTTTGCCTTGACTTTTTTTTATGTTTACTTAAACCGTTCATTATCATTATTTAAATGATTTTTTGGCGTTTTGATGCCAACTGCGCCAACTCTTTTGCCTAGTCAAAAGATTGGAGGAAGGGCGATATCTCTGATTGTATGCTTTTGAGTAGAACCTTGTTGACGATGTACAGGCCTTGTTTCAATCCCCAAACACCAGAGATATAAGGGAGATAGACCCTCGTTAACCCCTCTGAGCCTTTGAAGTAGGAGTTTCTTTTCTGTTAAAAAAACCCTTATTTTTAAACCTGGGGCAGGGTAGATGTTCAAATAATTTGACCGGGCATTCAAATTTCAGAAGGAGCATCCCATTTAAGGATCACCACCTTTTATTCGTCGCATTATGAGGTTGGAAAATGTCAAAACAACAATAGTTATTTCCCCAGTGCAAAAAAAAAACACACAACAAAAAATCCTAAGGTCAAGATAGAATTGATACAACAATGGTTATCCCTCGCCGACCAAGGAATGAGGCAGTCACTTTTCTTTAAACAAATAGGTTCAAAGACTTAGGGTCACAAGACTTGTTCAAAAAGGAAAGTATGAATAAAAAAGGAAATAAAGAAAAAGCCCCTCTAAGTCGAAACTCGAAAACAAGTCGCTTAGGCAAAAGTTAGGGCATCCCGCTGAACTTCCAAATTGAAATTCAAAAGAATTGGTCCAGGCAAAAGTTAGGGAAAGAAAAAAGGAGGAACTTGAAAAGCCTAAAAAATAGAAAATGATTATCCAATGAAAATCCACATCAAAAAAAGCGTTCTGTGATCGAACACCCAAAAAATCAAAAGTTAAAGTGACTGTCGTGTCAAAGTAACTGTTGAGATCCCTCAATCATTATAGCCTCTTTTGAGAGATGAGTACTCATATCAAGTTAACTGAACGTAGGACTGAAGAACATCATGGGAATGGGTGGGCACCAAATAATTTTGAGCCTTAAAAAAATCTTTTTTTTCAAAACACCGAGAACCAGACCACGTTACAACCTTCAAAAGTCCTAACTGAAACATGGGTTTAGCTTGAAAGCATACTACAAAAGGATAGCGCTTCCTAAATATGTGTTATATGTATATGTCGGTATCATATCGCCATCGCATATATGTTTGAAGCCGATTTTTTGCCATCGCACATGTTTGTTATCCTACTTTGATTCTCAATATTATCATTAGGTGCAATGTTTTTTTTCTCTGGATTATTGATGTTTTGCCATCTTTGCCATGTTATCTTCATATCTCTTAGCTAATGTTTCACCATCACACATTCTTTTAGCCGGTGTTTCGCCATCGCACATGTTTGTTATCCTACTTTGATTCTCAATATCATTGTTAGGTGTGATGTTTTATCATTTGGTTTATTGATGTTTCTCCATCTTTGCCATGATACCTTGTTATCGTTTAGCCGATGCTTCATCATTGCATATTTGTTTGAAGCCGATGTTTCGCTATCGCACATGTTTGTTATCCTACTTTGATTCTCAATATCATTGTTAGGTGTGAAGTTTTATCATTTGGTTTATTGATGTTTCGCCATCTTTTCCATGATACCTTGTAATATTTTAGCCGATGCTTCGCCATTGCATATTTGTTTGAAGCTGATGTTTTGCCATTGAACATGTTTGTTATCCTACTTTGATTCTCAATATCATTGTTAGGTGTGATGTTTTATTCTCTGGTTTATTGATGTTTTGCCATCTTTGCCATGTTATCTTCCTATCTCTTAGCCGATGTTTCGCCATCGCACATTCTTCTAGCCGGTGTTTCGCCATCGTACATGTTTGTTATCCTATTTTGATTTTCAATATCATTGTTAGGTGTAATGTTTCATCATCTTGTCTGATGTTTTGTTATCATGCTGGCGTTTTATCGCCTTATTTGAGTTTGTGTTGCCATGCGATGTCTTGTCATCTCTTCTTGTTATTTTATCATCGTTGTTGACATTTTTGTTGTTCTATGTGATGTATTGTCACCTTGATTGTTGCTTTTATCTTCTTATTTAAAAATCACAAACCAACCAAAATATATGAGTCGAACTACGGCTTCTCTTATTCCTTAAAAGGGATACATACGCACTGGGGTAGGGCCCAAGAGAGCACAACTTTTATTTTCCCTATATTATTTTCTCTCTTTTTTTGCATGCATTCCCTGTACATCTTAGATATAGATTTTTATACACCCATTAGATTAGAACAACAAGAGTGGATACCATAGAGTACTACGGGTCTGTGGGGTGCTAATACCTTCCCCCCGTGTAACAGACTCCCTTACCCGATCTCTCAGTCGCAAGACCGTAACTTCTCCCTCTTCAGGTTTTCTCGATGTTTACCTTTCCCCTTCTTGTGGGATAAAAGACGTTTGGTGGCGACTTCATTGATTTTATATTAGATGATGGTTCGGCCGGTTGTTTCAGATGAACATAAACTCCATCCTTGCATTGGTTTATTTGAATTCCAATAAAGAACTTTAACTCTTCCATCATGCTCATTTCACATTCATCCTGCATAGTCTTTGAAAATTCCTTGCAATAGTAGCATTAGTAGAACCATAAATAATATCATCTACATACACTAGAAGAACCAATATTTCATCTTTTAGTGTCTTTCTTAATAGTGTAGTGTCAAATTGACCCTTTTTAAAACCTTATTCTATTGGGAAATTACTTAGTCACTCATACCAAGCTCTAGGGGCCTATTTGAGTCCATAGAGAGATTTATTAAGCTTGAAAATATAATATGGATAGATAGAATCCTAAAATCTATGAGGTTGTTTGACATACACTTCTTTAAAAATCACACCATTGAATAATGCACTCTTGATATCCATTTGATATAAGATAATATTATGATTGGTAGCATAAGAAAGGAGTAGTCTGATTATCTCTAACCTTGCAACATGTGTAAAGGTTTCAGAGAAATTTTTACCTTCTTACTGACTGTAGCCTTGAGCTACCAGTCTATATTTATTCCTTACCATTTCTCCTTGTTAGTTGAGCTTGTCTCTGAAGACCTATTTTGATTCAATATTGTTCTTCTAACGAGGTTTGGTTACCAGATCCCAAACATCGTTCCTCTGAAACTAGTTCATCTTTTCTTGCATTGCCATAATCCATCCATTATTTGATAGTGATTCATCAATAGAAGTGGGTTCAATCATGAAGATAAGTCCTACCAGAGAACATTATCCTCTAAATTCAAATCTTGTCTTCCTAGGACTATCCTTATTTCTAATGGCTAAGTCTTCTGGATGTGAAGACTTATACTTAAAGGAGCTCTTGGATTATGTTGCTTCTTGAGAATCATCAAGAGCTTGTTCAATTTCTTCTTGAGCTTAAGAATTTGGATCAACTTTTATATGGCCACCTTCTGATGGTTGAACAACTCTAAACATACAACTTCTGAAGGTTGAGCAGACTCTGAGCAGTTAATCACAACAGCTTGAGAAATTATGGAACAACGAGTGCCAAATGAGTCTTCAGACACTTGAAAATATTCAAAATTCTCAACAAGCTCTAACATTTTAGTGCCAGGCTCTTTGTCATCAAATTTGACACCTATAGACTCTTCAAACATTATGGTATCAAATTTATACACTATGTATGCCTTAGAGCATTCAGAGTATCCTAAAAAGATACCCTTCTGAGCCTTGGCATCAAATTTCTTATTATAGACTTTGTTGCTCCAAATGTAACAAGTACATATTATCGTGGTAGGAAAATTGATATTAAGCTATTATTTAAATTGACTCATAAAAAGTAAGAGTCGCCACCAAACTTTATTGTTTCCAAAGGGAAAGGGGGAAAAGGTCGAAAAAAACTCACAAAAAGTTTTGAAAATCAAAACAAAAAAGAATTTAGGCACGGGGATTGGTTATGCAAGGGAGAGGTATTATAACCCCTCCCATCTATGGTACTCCATAGGAACCACTTTCATTTTTTTTTTATGAAATTAGCTTTTGTTTGTTGATTGTTTTTAGGTAAAAAAGACATTTTGTCATATTCGAGTGGAAAACTCAACCTACTACCCACAAGTATGATGAAATGAACTTTTGTGTCATTTTGATGTGGAGAATTTTACTTGGATTTACTAAAAAAGAATATCTCAACATTCATGTGGAAAATGTCAATTAATTTCACAGTATCTTATAGAATTATAGGAATTTGCATCATCTCAAGAATAGACTCATATCCTTTCTTTCAAAAAAAAGGGGTCTGGTTTGAAAAGAAAAGTGCACTAAGGCACAAAAATAAGTTTGATGAGTTTGTGTTTTTTAGAGGTTTTTGAAAAAGTTTAGATATGCCTAAGTGTTTTAGCATTTAATAAGAAAACAATATTTTCTGGATCACTTGACATAGTCAAGGTTTGTTAAAAAAAGATATGAAGTTTGAAAGCAAGAAGTCTTTAAAATAGGGAGGAGATTTTGAAAATTAAAGAAGGGGAGGAGATAAAGAGACTATCCTAAAGCATAAAGTAAAAACAAGAAATAAATGGTCTCACTGTAGGGTATCTCAAGAGAAAGCCTTTGTGTGTTCAAGTGATCAACCACAAGAAGAGAGAGCGTTTGACATTGGTCAAAATGAGCATTTATTTCCCTTTGGATTAAGCCACAAGATAAGCAATAAGATCCAGATGAAAACACAGAGCATCAGATGAATCACAAAATATCAGATAAAAATCCTAATCATCAGATGAAAATTAGAGGTCTCAGATAACACATAACATTAGATGAAATATAGAACACCAGATGAAATCCAAAGGTGTCAGATGAAATCTAAAGTCTCAGATGAAGCTCAATGTATCAGATGAAATTCTAAGGTATCAGATGACATCCCAAATTCTTAGATGAAATCTCAAATATCAAGTAACCACTCCAAGCAATGGGAAACTAAGTCCTAAGTCCAGGGTCCAAAGTCCAACAATCCTCAACAAGGGATATTAACCAATAGTCCAAGTAATCAGAGCCAAGTTTTTTAGGGTTTTGCCTTTATTAATTTCTTTTAATCAAAAGAAAAAAGAAATGCCTAAGGATCAATGCTTCATTAAGATCATTAATCACCCAAAGTCCATTGATCTTAATGAAGCATTGATCAATCACACCATGATCCAAGTCAACCAGCAATTAAACCCAAAATAAATGAAAAAAATCATATAAAAAATAAATTAAAATGGTTTAAAAATGGAAAATAAAATGAAAATTAAAATGATGCACTAAAACATCAAATAAATGTTCTAGAAAATTATGAAAAGTTAGAAAAACTTCAAGGATCAAGATCTCAAAAGTTTGGATCCAAAATGTTTCAAATCAATAACAAAAAAATGTTTGAAAATGACAATTTAAAAATAAAACAAAATAAAATAGCAAAAAATGCTAAAAATCATTTTTAAAATCTGAAGAAAAAAATCATACAAGGTAGAAAATATTTTTAGAAAATTATGAAATAAATTGGAGTAAAAAATATTAAGGGGAACTATTTTTTATAATTTTTATAAAAAAATGAAATAAAAATGAAATAATATCCAACGGCTAGCTACACGTCAGTTTTTGATTAGCTGGGAAATTCAAATTTCCCTCTGAAACACGTAAAACACATCATCGTTGTCTACCTCCACCCAGGGTTTTTCAGATCATGAACTCTTGGATTAAAGCTTAAACAAGACATGTTTCAGCTTCACCAAACATCATCGTTCACGTCTCCTTGCTCCAGATCAATTTATTTGATCTAAGCAAGGAGAATTTGCAGAAAAATGCAGAACACCTAACAAGCTTCAAAGTAAAATTAAATGCCAAATATCAACAATAAATTCCAATGGAGTTAGGGCTTTCACTCAGAAGAACAATACGAAGAGTGATGGTAACTTGTTCGGGGGAAATAGAAACCCGTAGCTACCTGTTCGAAGTAAGCTTAAAAGGTCTGAAAATGGTGAGATCGAGTTGGTACTTAGAGGTTACGACTAACTTTTATAATGCTTCAAGTAGCTTCTGATGATGCCGGTGGAGGATTCTAGATGGAGAATTGAAGTTGAAACGAAGAGAAAATGAGAAATCAAACTTTTGGTTTTTTGAGAGTTTCGGGTTCTATGCAGGTAGAGTTTCTTTGTATCTCGGGGCTTGGAAATGAGAGAAGAAGCTTGCTCTATTTATAGGAAAGAGATTGAGGTCATGGTATGTGTCAAATTCCTCTTCAATCGTGTGAATCAAACTTGGAAAATTCTAGATCTAAACCGTGGGGAAATGAGCATGGAATTTGTGATTTACTAAGAAACTTCAGTCATTTTATGGTGTACTAAATGCCTTCCATCATGATAAACAAGTTTGCACATGTGCAAAGTTGTCCCCTTTGAGTTTTTAGCTCATTTCCAATTATAGGTCATGTATTGAAAGCACAGTTCATGGCACCATGTTCATGCTTAGGCCAAATCAAATTTACTTGTGCGTTTTGTGATTTTCTTTTTGCCAAATGTTCCTTCCATAGAGTAGAACAAAATGTAAAAAGAACCAAGTCAAATGGATGCTTGAGCTGAAAATGACATGAGTTGAAAGTTGGGGTCGTGGCCTGGAATTTAGGCCAAACATTAGGTCAAACATGTCATGAACTAGGTTTTATGCATAAGTGGCCTTCAAGATTTGAGAAACTTAGAGCTTGAATTGAAGTTTGACCTCTAAAGCAAAGTTGTAGATGAAATTATTCTTGACATTTGGCTCAAAGAATAACCAAAAAATATTGAGAATTGAGAAAGTTATAGTTTTTGGACAAAAGGGCATGCCACACTTGATTTTAGGTCAAGCCACCATGTTCCAACTTGTAATTATTGATGTTTTCTTGCATTCCAAGGCACACTAATGATCATATGAAATCCAAATGAAGTTTCCTTGATATTACTTTGATTAACCTTGATGAAACATTGAGAAAAATGATGAAGAAGGCATGGAAATAAACACATGAACATATCTTAAGTTAACTTGCAAACCAAGCATCAAACTTGAACTTACTTTGGTCCATTGGTGTTGAATAAGGCTTGACATGAGTGAGACCTAATATTATAGGTCGTTCCTTGAATAGTAAGCCTTGTTGACTCTTTTTTGACCTTGACTTTGACTAAGGGGATAAAAACGCTAATTTGGCAACCCATCTTGATCTCTTGATGAAAAACCCTACCTTGCAAAATAAGAAAAGGAAACAAAGCATATTTTTGTATTTTGAATAGTGTTAGTAAAGCATAAAAACAAATAAACACAAATATAAAATAAAAACAAAGGGTGTTTGGTGATCTCAAAGGAAAACCCATAAAATCAAATGTTAGAAGACTACCAAGTTTGTGATTTTGATGAAATGCATTGGTATGATAGGTGGGACCTTAGAGGTAAAAATTATGGTATGACACATCCAAAATGATGAAAATAAGAAATTCTTGGATTTTTTCCTTAAAAAGCTCATATGATGTTTTGTTCAGAATAGGTCTAATATAAATTATGTTCTGAACATAACATGTTATGTGGACAACTTCTGCCCACAAGTACTTTGGCAAATTGTTTTCAAGGATTATGGTTCTAGCCATTTCTTGTAAAGATATGTTCTTTCTCTCTATAATTCTATTTTTCTATGGAGTTCTAGGTTAAGAGAGCTAATGAAAAATTCCAAGTTTTTCACAAAAAGTTTCAAGTGGTTCATTTTCAAATTCTCCTTCATGATCATTTTGAAGGTCAGAAAAATACACAAGGGGGGGGGGGGGGGTGAATTGTGTATGGTGGAATCTTTTGGTTCTTTAAACAATAACTTCTGAATCTAAACAATTTCAGATTCTAGGCAAGAGCAGAGAGTAGTGGAATAAGTTAAATCAAGAAAGCAATAAGTAAAAGCACACACAAAAATTATCATGGTTCCTCTACAACTGAGAGTAGTCCAGTCCCCTTGTCCCACAAGAGATTTTCCACTATAATCCAAAACTGATTACAATCTACTTAGACACACTGGTCCAAAACTTCCTTTCTCAATCAATTCTAAAAGAGACTTCCTTTCCTAAACACACTAGTTCAAGACCTCCTTGATCAAGCAACCTAGCTATATACTTCCTAGTTCAAAAACTCAGTCCGAGACATTAAAAATTCTTTAAAAAAATGTTTAGGATTTACAACAAGATGTACTTGATATACAATCATAGGTACATAAAGAGTACAACACAATCAAATACCTTGCTACTTGATATTTCTAAGATATACAATGGTAAGAAATATCAAGACTATGTACAATACAACAAATATATATGAGAGCTTAGTGCAAAATTTCAGTTCTTATTCTTGTTGTAGTATCATGTTATTGTGTCACTTCCTTTGAATCTTCAACTCCTTATATAGAGGCAACAAAAGAGACCTTGGAAGATAACTTGCATAAGCGTCTTTACTGAGAAGCAGTTTCCAAGAGAGACACGTTAGAAGTTGGTACTGTTAATATCTTAATCTTATGAGTAATAGCTTTATCCAACATAGTCTTTCTCAAACATGGCAACCACAAGGATGTAGGGACAGACTAAAGAAGTCATGTCAAAATACCTTGAGCCTTACGCTAGGAACCCTGGTTGACTTTCTCCATAATCTAACTATTGATAAGCGATGCGTGCCAATTTGTGCTTAATATTTGCATAGAATAGTGGCATTTCTTAACTTGATTCATTAGATTTACAATTCAAAACGGCAACTTTTGTGTAAATATTAGTTTTAATGGTTTATCATGTAAATATTATTTAGTTTAAACTTTTACAACTCATTTTGTATGTATGTTTGCATTAGAGGAGCTTCAGAAATCAAAAAGAAAAGAAATGGCTTCAACATGCATTTTTAAGTAAGGTTGCCTGCAAGTTGGGGCTAAGCCCCAAATTTCGCGCTAAGCCCCAAAATCTGTGCTAAGCCCCATTAATGGAGGTTTAAGTCTTTTTTTGTAGCTGCGCTCAACAGCAAATTTAGGGCTAAACGCCATTCATTTTTAACTTTGTATAAATAGTTTTCCACTTCAAATTTTTAGATATATATTATATTTTGGAGAGAGAGAGAGAGAGTAACTTAGAAAACAACAGGAAAAGGTGCTTCTTGAAGATCATAAGATGGGTTCACATCAATCATCAAGAAATCACGATTGATGCACATTCATCTTCATTCTTCTCTTTGTATCATTCTACCATGAGTAGCTAAATCCCTTTCCTGTTGGGATTGAATGTAATTTACCGTAACAATATGTATTTTTATTGATCATGGTGTTATATGAAAACTATTTTCTACTTGATATCAATGTTATCTTTGTTTCACTATTTAACTTTATAGATTTGAATTGATATTGAGAAATAAAATTCGAATCTTGATCTAAGATGAACATCTCTTAAATTCTAAATTCTAGACATATATTTAGTTTAACATTCACAAAAATTATCGATTCTAAATGCATATGATTCTACATGATTGATATTCTAATGATAAATATGATTCTTATATAAGGTTTACATAAAAATCTTATGGTTCACATGTCCACTGACTTATTGATCACCTTCCAAAAGCTTTATAATATATCCTCTAAGACTTCCAAAATCTTCTTCTTGGTTAGTATACTTCGCATAAATTTAATAGAGGCATATGATACCATACATTTTCTTATCCCAAAAATAGTATAATAAATAATATAAGACATGTCATGGAGCGAAATTATGGTATACCTTATACCATAATTTTTCTTCATGTATATACTATTTCTCTAATGCTAGCACGATCTTTGTCATTATCCATAATTTGATGAAATACATTCTTCTTTTCAATTTTATTCCACCCTTAAAGGCAATTTAAAACTACCGTTTAATGTTTTAACGACTCTCCCTGTCTAGATATTTTCACATAAGTGGTTTATTATGTTTCGATCCACTCAGGCCCTTTTTCGCTTGGAGAAAATCCTTCAAAAATCTCAAGGCAAACTTGGTTTTTGTTGGTAAATAAGTAAGATGAAATGTATTGTTGAATAGGCTAAGAGATCGTCGATTAAACAATAAGGTAGAAACCTTATCAGAAGTTTAGACATAAACTCTGTTGTGAGCGATATGTGATGATATTGATGAATGTTTAGATTATGTATAACTGATTGGTAAATTGCATATTCTATTGGTGGATGAAATCTAATCCTGGAAAGCTCTCATATCTCTGAAACTTTCTTTATCATTCACTCGTTTACATTCTGTAACTTTCCATAATCAAACATCTTGAAAACTTCTGCGTAAAACCATAGTAACTATTGAACAACATTGATATCACACCAGTCCATGTGGATAGGATAAAAGAAATACTTACTTTTGACCACCCAACATCAAAATGGCGTTGTTGTCGGGTGATGAGTGCTAAATTGTTGTGAATTTGAGTGTGAATAATTAGTATTCATCGGCTTAATTTGTTTGCTTTTTGTCAATAAACCTCAATTTTAGCATATATTCGGTATAGTTTATGTTATAGTGTATATATTGTGTTATCATGTAAACATCATTGAGTTTAATTAATTTTATCTCATTTTAGTAGATATTCAAGCATTGATATTTATTCATTGTTAGAAAGAGCATTGAATAAGCTTTCCAACGGTTCAAACCGTATGCAAGTGTCATTATTGAGAAGAAGTTTCCAAGAGAGATACATTGAAAGTTGGTACTAATAAGATCTTCATCTTCTGAGTAATATCTTTATCCAATAGAGTCTTTCTCAAGCATGGAGAGCGCAAGGATGTAGGGGCGGACAATAGAAGTCATGTTAAAATACCTTGATTCTTGTGCTAGGAACCCAAGTTGGATTTCTCCATAATCTGGCTATTGACAATATTGATCCGCTTTTCATAGAGATGGACAAGAGGCAGAGTACTATTTTTCCAGGTAATCAGATTCTGAGCTGTCATCAGAAACTGAGTTTCCAAGTGTTGATCAGATTCTAATCCTTCAGAATCTGAGTCATTTGCTTCTCTTCAAAAGTTATTCAATTGGATCAAAGTTATATAAAATCAGAGTTACAAAATTTACAACAAACAAATAGAATACTACACTTTTAACTTGGAAACAACGACATTCAATCACCTATAGTTCAGATACATAACACATACACTTCGGATGAACCAATAGCAACCTGTTTAGTCTTTAAAAATAAAACAACTTTCATTGCTACGCAGCAGATTCACAAATTCAACTGAAAACACCATAACATCTTGTCCAACTCAAAACGGCTTTAAGACAACAAGTCTTTAATGAAAACAACTTTAAAAATTCGGTAACATAATGAAAACCAACAATAAAGAAAACATGCGTTCATCCACAAGTGCTACGTATCAGAGTGACAACACCGACTTGAACTAACGAAGGTAACATCTATCCTTCTTGATTACCTGCACGTTACCAACAGAGGACAACATTCAAATAGAAGGGGTGAGATATCGAACCATATAATTAAGTGTATGATAAATAATTTATTACATCATATTATACAAAATCACCACTTCAGAACTTTTAGCCAACATCAATCATCACAAGTCAATAACACAATATGTTAAATATGCAATACAGAATGCAACTCGTTACAATGCACATGTGTGATACGGTGGGAAAGAACTGGCTGTTTTTTGGAATGCTGGTTTGCGTTTTGCGTTTGTTTTTGCAAAATGTCGCGGTAAGCAAGAGTCGCCACCGACTTTTATTTTATCCAACAAGGAAAGGAAAAAAGTACAGAAAAATTCCTTTTTCGAGATATTTCTCGGGTTCGGGGGGTATATTATAGAAAGGGAAGGTGTTAGCACCCTTTCTATCCGTGGTTATCCATGGGCTCTTAGGTACTTGCTCATATTATTTTAAAAGTATTGCTTCCTTTGTGCTTGTGGGTTTGAAAAAGTTTTTGTTTGGAAACTTCGATTTAACTCTTGCTTCTGTCCTTAAGAGTGTATGAAGTGTTTTTTGAAAACTTTGTTCGAAAAAGTGTAAGTGTGAAAAAGATTTTGTTTTTTTGAAAGAGCAAGTACTTAAGAACCATCTACCTACTCGAAAAAGGAATCGTTTTATGCTAATGTCCTTTAGACAATGATATCCTACTATTGATGAGTAGGTAGCACCGTCGTTGGAGTTTAAGGGTCAATTCGAATGCGGGACTTACGGTCACCAAAGCAATGTTAGGACGCCTTAGCGGTAACCCTAATGTCTTAGATCATTTGTTTTGAGGCAATAATATCCAAGGCAACCATTTCGAGGCGACTATGATCTTTAGACAAGAGGGCGACCTCTAAAGTGACCTATACTCAATGACCGCGTACGAAGGCAACCAAGTGGCGTGTACCCTAAGAGTGCGCATGTGTGAGTGTGTCGTTTTCAATTTATTTTATCTTTGTACATGTTAATGGTTATCTAAGTTGATTTTAGGTTAAACATTCATTCTTATCATGCATTTCTATTATCAAACATCTAACAGTTATATTTTGCGGAAAATAAATTGCGGAAATTAAATTATAAAGCGTCGGGTATTTACATCGCCAAAGACAAACCCTTTGAAAATAAATAAAGCGATAAATAAATAAAAGTCCTATTAAGCTATTACAAACCGGAGGCAAGTACATTATTGGATAAAATAAATAAATCGCATGCAGGAAATTAAATCGAGCACAAATAGGGTTTTGACCATTTTTGAGAGAAAGTATCTTTTTTGGTTATTTTTTTATTTTAAGAAAGAAATAAATCTAAATTAATTACTAAATTAAATAAATAAATTAATTAATAAAAATAAATATTTTTGGGTTTTTCTGTATTTTAGGAAAGAAATAAAAGTTAATTAAAGTTAGTAAAAAAAAACCTAATTAAATCTAATTGAATTTTAATTATTTACAAAAATGTGAAAGTTATTCTAATTAAAATTCTAAATCAATTAATTAATGTTTATTAACAAAAATAAAAGTTAGAATTTAATTTGATAAAGAAAATCTTTTGTGGTTTTTTTATATTTTAAGAAAGAAATAAATCTAAATTAATCACTACATTAAATTTAATTAATTAATTAAATGAAAAAAAAGTTATTTTTGGATTTTTTGTTATTTAAAGAAAGAAAATAAAAATTAATTGAATTAGTAAAACCTAATTAAGTCTAGTTAATTTTAATTATTTGCAAGAAGGGTTAAAATTATTCTAACATTAAAACCTAAATTAATTTAATTAATGTTTATTAATAAAAATAAAAGTTAGAATTTCATTAAATAAAAATATTTTGGTGTGATTTTATTTTAAAGAAAAAGAATTTTAATGATTTGTTAGAATTAAAAACAAAAATAATAAAAACAATTAATAAACAAAATAAATAAAATAAAGAGAGAGAGAGAGAGGTTTGGGCCGGAATTTTGTGGTGCATATAGCAATGCTGAGGCCCATTAAGCGTTGGCCTGGTTTGACTTTTAAGATTCCGTGTGCCCACTTGGACTTGACTCCATGGTGGACTCTCAGCCTAGATCACCAGATCTGGCGGTTGGATGTGTGAAGGTGTATGGTGCGCTGCATACTTGGACGTACATGTGATTACCTGAAGAAGGAAAATAACAAAGAAAGTGGGGGACCTGGGATTCGAACCCAGGTCCTGAAAGTGATATGCTTGCACGCTTGCCACTGCACTGCTTTGATTCTATTGTTAGTAAAATACAAAGAAATTATAATATAAACAAAACAAATTATATGCCAGAAAATAAAAATGCGCGAAAATTAATTTCAATTGGCCAATAGGAGAACGACAAATCTTCGTCTTCTACCTCCAAATCCTGCAAATATTACCTGCGGATTTGGATCCGCAGCTAAATACGCAAGCTTGCTCTAAAATCTTCCCTAGGCCACATAAATCAATTCCAAAAACATGGTTGAGTTCGTCTTGGCTTCCTGAATAACATTATGTCCTTCTTGAGTCCTGATTTTTCCTGAAAAAGAAAGCCCAAAAAACAAACACGCAACCCTAGCTATGGTGTTTTGGGGTTACAGCACCTATAAACCAAATTGAATAATGCAAAAAGTTTACAAATGTCATGAGGGTTATGAATATGCAAGCAATTTGTTCAAATGATGCAAGAATAATGAATCATGAATTCAAGAACCAAGGTGATTTTCGTGATACTTACAGTGCTTTGTGGTATGTGAGAACTCTTGCTCTTGATCCAGGAAGGTTGAGTGAACACCCAGGAAGCGATTGGGATAGCTTTTGGCTTCTGAAAACGCCTCTTGTTATGATCTCGAATTCAAGCTTTTTACCACTTTTTCAAACTTTTGTTCTGCCTCTTCTTGCAGCCTCCAACCTCTAATTTCGTGCGCCTCTCTTGCTTATGTATTATGGAATGTTCTAGGGTAACAAATTTGGATGGAATCCCTCTAAATCAATGCCTTATGATTTGATTTGATTCACCCTTTAAAGCTTGCCAAATTTATCAAATCTCCATCTTTTTGTACATGATATGCTTGATACGAATTTTGATGATGATCATGATGATAATTAAGACCTGAAACAACCAAAAATATCTTAGTTAATTAAGGTTTGGATTTTATTTGATTTAATTTGATTTAAAATGAAATAATTCAATAAAAAATCAAATAAAATAATAAAAATAAGATATGGGCTCATGGCTGAATCTAGGACACGTGTGCAATGTGGCAAGTTCAAATCAAGTGGAAATGAATGGGCCCATTTGACAAAATTTGAAGTTTTGGGGATAGTTGACTTTTGGTAATTTTGCAAAAATGTCCAACTTCAACAATGCATAACTTCTTCAATTTTGAACTTTTGGAGGTGTTCTTGGAATTTTTAGAAAGCTTGAGATGTCCTATAACCAACCCTTTTGGTCTCATCCAATTTTGATGTTCCATTCTCAAGTTATAAGCTTTGGCAAAATAGGTGTTTTTGTTGACTTTCAAAAATGACCTATAATGTCCAAATTTATAACTTCTTGTGAGTGAATTTTTTGATCTTGGGGTATGAATATGGATTGTAGTAAATTGCATGCCCTTCGAAATTAGATTTGGATGGGTCATTTATCATAAAGTATGAGAAAGTTATGCTTGGTCAAAGTTGAGTTGACTTTTCCTACAAAACCCCAATTTACCAACTTTTGAGTCTTGATGAATTTTGAGCAATCCTTGATGAATCATGATCAACCCTTGATAAAATGATGAAATATCCTCCAAAATTAGAATGTTGACAAAAAATCTTGAGGTTTGACTGTTTGTAGGTCACATTTGACTTTTGCCCTATCATAGTCGATTTTTGGACCCTTTGAGCAATTGACTGACCAAACTTCCTCTGCAAGGCTTGAAATTTGACATGGATGATCTTGAGGACATATTAAGACATTGGGGAGAACTTGAGGTCATTTGGATTCAAATATCTTGATGCAACACAAAACCCTAATTTGGGGTTGACTGCCTTAGGAGATAGCTTGACTGTCCAACTCTTGAGCAATCTTGAGCCACTTGGAGATTTTTCTTGCAATGTTTGGAGAAATATGAGAGGGAAAATTTTGGGGTACAACAGCTTCCCCTGTTCAATCTTCTTAAACCTGAGGATGTAGATTGGCTTTCTTGCCTTTCGTGATCCAAAGGTGGAAGATGATTGAACACTAGAGTGCCCAGAAATTTGCACTCGCATGAAGTGGTATCAGCATTGTGATGTCGGGAATGGGCTTACAGATTCCATTTGGAGATTTTTGGTAGGAGGATGGGCTTATAGATGCCATCTGCAGGAGCGTCGATTGCATAAGATATTCCTTAGCGAGAACTTGCATACCTGTTGTTGTAGAAGATTCCGCTGGGGAAGTCAACTTTTATTGAGATTTAGGAACTTGCTTGTACCTCAGCTGAGAGAACATCCCTGCTGAGTTTTAAGAACTTGTACATAATTCAACTAGGGAGAAACATCTTCATCAAGATCTAGGAACTGTCTGGTCTTCAACGTAGTATACCGTTGAGATTGTAGAACTCGTCCACACTATGACGGAGGAACACATCTTCATCAAGATCTAGGAACTGTCTGGTCTTTAATGTAGTATACCGTTGAGATTATAGAACTCGTCCACACTATGACGGAGGAAAACATCAAGATCTAGGAACTGTCCGGTCTTCAACATAGTATATCGTTGAGATTGTAGAACTCTTCCACACTATGATGGAGGAAAACATCAAGATCTAGGAACTGTCTGGTCTTCAACGTAGTATACCGTTGAGATTGTAGAACTCGTCCACACTATGACGGAGGAAAACATCAAGATCTAGGAACTGTCAGGTCTTCAATGTAGTATACCGTTGAGATTGTAGAACTCGTCCACACGATGACAGAGGGAAATATCTTCATCAAGATCTAGGAACTGTCTGGTCTTCAACGTAGTATACGGTTGAGATTGTAGAACTCTTCCACACTATGACGGAGGAAAACATCAAGATCTAGGAACTGTCTGGTCTTCAACATAGTATACCGTTGAGATTGTAGAACTCGTCCACACTATGACGGAGGGAAACATCTTCATCAAGATTTAGGAACTGTCTGGTCTTCAACGTAGTATACCGTTGATATTGTAGAACTCGTCCACACTATGACGGAGGAAAACATCAAGATCTAGGAACTGTTTGGTCTTCAACGTAGTATACCGTTGAGATTGTAGAACTCGTCCACACTATGACAGAGGGAAACATCTTCATCTAGGAACTGTCTGGTCTTCAACGTAGTATACCGTTGAGATTGTAGAACTCGTCCACACTATGACGGAGGGAAACATCTTCATCAAGATCTAGGAACTGTCTGGTCTTCAACGTAGTATACCGTTGAGATTGTAGAACTCGTCCATACTACGACGGAGGAAAACATCAAGATCTAGGAATTGTCTGGTCTTTAACGTAGTATACCGTTGAGATTGTAGAACTCGTCCATACTATGACGGAGGAAAACATCTTCATCAAGATCTAGGAACTGTCTGGTCTTCAATGTAGTATACCGTTGAGATTGTAGAACTCGTCCACACTATGACGGAGGAAAACATCTTCATCAAGATCTAGGAACTGTCTGATCTTCAACATAGTATACCGTTGAGATTGTAGAACTCATCCACACTATGACGGAGGAAAATTTCTTCATCAAGATCTAGGAACTGTCTGGTCTTCAACGTAGTATACCATTGAGATTGTAGAACTCGTCCACACTATTACGGAGAAAAACATCTTCATCAAGATCTAGGAACTGTCTGGTCTTCAACGTAGTATACCGTTGAGATTGTAGAACTCGTCCACACTATGACGGAGGAAAACATCTTCATCAAGATCTAGGAACTGTCTGGTCTTCAACGTAGTATACCGTTGAGATTGTAGAACTCGTCCACACTATGATGGAGGAAAATTATCGAGATTGAGAACCTTATCTGAAATTCAGCCGAGGATAATTCAGTTGAGATTCAAGAACCGGTCAGGTCTTCGACTAAGGGAAACATATTCATCAAGATCTAGGAACTGTGTGGTCTTCAACATAGTATACCATTGAGATTGTAGAACTCGTCCACACTATGACGGAGGAAAATTTCTTCATCAAGATCTAGGAACTGTCTGGTCTTCAACGTAGTATACCGTTGAGATTGTAGAACTCGTCCACACTATGACGGAGGAAAACATCTTCATCAAGATCTAGGAACTGTCTGGTCTTCAACGTAGTATACTGTTGAGATTGTAGAACTCGTCCACACTATGACGGAGGAAAACATCTTCATCAAGATCTAGGAACTGTCTGGTCTTCAACGTAGTATACCATTGAGATTGTAGAACTCGTCCACACTATGACGGAGGAAAATTGTCGAGATTGAGAACCTTATCTGAAATTCAGCCGAGGATAATTCAGTTGTGATTCAAGAATCGGTCAGGTCTTCGACTAAGGGAAACATCTTCATCAAGATCTAGGAACTGTGTGGTCTTCAACATAGTATACCGTTGAGATTGTAGAACTCGTCCACACTATGACGGAGGAAAATTTCTTCATCAAGATCTAGGAACTGTCTGGTCTTCAACGTAGTATACTATTGAGATTGTAGAACTCGTCCACACTATGACGGAGGAAAACATCTTCATCAAGATCTAGGAACTGTCTGGTCTTCAACGTAGTATACCGTTGAGATTGTAGAACTCGTCCACACTATGACGGAGGAAAACATCTTCATCAAGATCTAGGAACTGTCTGGTCTTCAACGTAGTATGCCGTTGAGATTGTAGAACTCGTCCACACTATGACGGAGGAAAACATCTTCATCAAGATCTAGGAACTGTCTGGTCTTCAACGTAGTATACCGTTGAGATTGTAGAACTCGTCCACACTATGACAGAGGAAAATTGTCGAGATTGAGAACCTTATCTGAAATTCAACCGAGGATAATTCAGTTGTGATTTAAGAACCGGTCAGGTCTTTGACATAGCTGAGAACTTAACTACCTCCTTCCTGAAAGGTAAAGGTCAGTCATATGCAATGCATGATATAGATCAAGCAATGGTGTTCTCAAAATAAATGAGATTGTGTTGTATGATGCCTATATGCATGTATCATGATGTATGGAAACGTAATGTTTTAGTTGGGGAAAATAAATCTCGGATAGCTGCTGGAGAATAGAGTTGGATTCTTTATTTCTGCTGGAGACAGGGAACAGAGATGATTGCGAGAAAAAACCTGCAGGAGAGAATAACTTCGTTGGGGAATAAACTGATGAGGAGATTACTTTGTGGGGAAGAGATATTCTGCTGAGGATTCCACCGATAAATTTTGTTGGGGATGAATTACCGTTGCTGATGATACTGAATCCTGTTGGGGATTGAATTCCTGTTTTTGAAAGGAAAGAACTCCGCTGGGGATGATCTTTTAGTTGCGACTTCACTAGGGATAACCTTTGAGACTCTTATGGGGATAATCCTTTGAGCTTTGCTGGGGAGAGCCTTCCTTTGAACTCGGCTGGGGATATTCATTTTTATACTCCTCCGAGGACAAACTTCCAGAGTCTACTGGGGATGATTCTGCAACTCCACTGGGGAAGCTTTTTCAGACTGCGCTGGGAAAATTTTAACTCCACTGGGGATATCTTGTATTCTTCCGTGGAATATTCTTATACTCCGTTGCGGAATATTAAGACTGTCGTGGATATTAAGCCTTTTTAGTGTTGATGGTAGATAAACTCTGCTTAGGGAGAATATTACCGACTCAATCACAGTTGTAAGCCTCAGTTGGGGAGAGCTATCTTTACTGTCTTACTCTACGGGGAGTGAATGTTACTGGGACGCGTGCTAAGGATATGACGATGGCTTGCATCAATACTTTTTTGCCCCTGTTTCTGCGGGAGAAGGTGCCTGCGGAGGCCCTGTGGATCGAGTATTATCCCCACCTATGAGGTGCTTGGTATCTTTCGATCAAAATGACAAATCTTCTTCTGGTAGGCCAATGACGAGATGACGAGACATAGTCGTACGTTTTGATCCCTAATTTTTTCCTGGACCACCCTTTCGGGTTTTTAGTCCACCGGGATACCCTTTTTTGCCCAAGCCGCCTTTTCAAGTTTTCGACTTGCCGGGTGTACAATTTTTTATTCTCATCCCTAATTTTTGCCCGAACCCTTTTGGTTCGCCGGGAAGCCATTATTTTTGCCTAGGCCAGTCAACCTAGCGGGTCTTTATTCATGCACGGTATTTTCTGACTATGTCCATGCTCTCAGGATGTAGGGAGGTGTCACTGTTGGTAGTGTTGTGTTGCCATACTACCAGAAGATCTTCGTTTGATCATGCAAGATTCGTTGCTGGAATTCATGTCCAATGCCCCAATTGATTCAGATGGAGATTTTCCCCTGGCTATTTGGCATTTTGAGAGATTCCTTGAATCTTGACTTAACTGCCCCAGATGATGGACAATGCTCATGCCGTGCCCCTTGGTTGGAGGTGTTTTTTCCACTTGAGGTGACCCTTTTTGCTGAGAAGGTTTTTGTTCACTAGATATTCTTCGTGCAACTTTCTCTGCTGTTGAGCAAATAGTCATATGCAAACAATGTTATTTTAAGAATGCAAAGCTTATGTCTGTTTTGAATTTCTTTGAAAATGCAGTTTTCAATAAAACAAGCGAATTTTTGTAAAATGTGATGTCAACTCAGGATTTACAGCAAGCCCTACAGGAGTCAGGATACCTTTTGTAACAATATGCTTTCAAACTAACCATGCTTCAGCTAGGACTTTTAAGGATTATAACGTGGCCTAGTTCACGGTTCGAGAAACAAAGGATAAAGGCTCAAAACTTATTTGTACCCACCCATTCTTCGTGATGTTCTTCGATCTTAAACTCAGTTAATTGTGCATTCAGATCCCGCTTGAGTCTTTGCTCTGATATTCCGGTGATGGTTCGGATACTGACAGTTTATTTTGAACAGGCGGTCATTTTTGTTGAGAGTTTGTAGGACCTCTTTCTTTTTTATTTTAGCATCCCTGTCTTTTGCCTGAACTGTTTCTTTTGTGATTACAGTCAGTGGGATGCCCCAGTTTTCTTTAAGTCCCCTTCATAGGTTTTGACTTAATGGGCTTTTATTTTAAGAGATAATGACTTCCTGTCTTGACGATTATAAGGAAACATCACCATCTCTTGTTTTGGAAGGACTTCTTTGATGCCATTCATTGTGCACCTGGATTAACTGAGAAAACTACCCTGCCCCAGGTTATGATTAACGGTTTTAATTTGTGTGAAAAGAAAAAACTCCTACTTCTTTGGCTCAAAGGGGTTGACTAGGGATTATCTTCCTTATAACTCCACTGTTTAGGATTTGAAACAATGCCTGTACCTCGTCAGCGGGGTCTGTTCAAAAGCATAATGTAGAGATTTTGATATCATTTTCGTCATCCTCCCTATAAAGGCTTAGATTTTTTTTTTAATCGAGAATTGATCATCACAAAAAATTAAAGCAATTTGAATATAGTGAATACGAATGGATTGATTCAAAACAGACATATG
This sequence comes from Vicia faba, assembly GCA_948472305.1. Classification (NCBI taxonomy): domain Eukaryota; kingdom Viridiplantae; phylum Streptophyta; class Magnoliopsida; order Fabales; family Fabaceae; genus Vicia; species Vicia faba. Next base: position 1,211,319,057 of record OX451735.1, read on the forward strand.
CAATGCATTGATAAAGTAATAAAGTTTGACATGAATAAATGTTCGAACAATCAAAAGAAAATTATAACTTGAAAATTCCAATGAACAAAAATTCTTCTCGTCTCAGTACTTGTCACTTCAAATGGTGAACCTTGGAGGGATGACAGAAACATTCCAGTTGACCATCTTGTGTGAATTCCAAAGCTCCTTCGTCAATCAGGTTTTGAATTTTGTTTCTCAACGCCCAACAGTTGTTGGTATCATGCCCCAGGCTGTTGGAGTGATATGCACACCTTGCATCATAATTGTACCTTGGGGAGGATATGTGGGGATTCTGAGGAGGGTCCCTTAACGTCACCAGATTCAATCTCAACAGGTTTTGTAAAGCTTGAGACAACGGCATGTTAAGCTTGGTAAACTGCCTCTTGGGTGTATCCGGCTTAATCTGATTAACCTGTTGTTTATGGCAAGGTTGTTGTTGGACCTGTGAGGTAGTAGCAACTTGGAGAGGTCTATTCTTAATCAAACCAAAACCTTTGACTTCTTGGAAGTTGATTAATGACTTGGTCCCCGGCCTTGACTGTTTGCTTCATGATGTTGTATCTGTCTTGATGAAGCTGGTTGATAATGGTTCTCAGCTTTTCTTGCTCCCGAGCTAAGCCTTGGATAAGAGCCATCTGCCCCAGCATCTGGGTTTTCATGGCACTGAACTCAGCTTGCAGTTGTTCCAGCCGTTCGTCCTTATTGTCTTCAGGACTTTTCTTGACCAAGTTCCCCACGAGGAGTGTTTTCAACTCTCCCTGCCCCTTGGATAGGTTTAGGAATACGTCCCTGAACTGAGCTTCTCGAGTTTGAAGATCTTGGTTGTCTGGTTGGAAAGCCATTGCTGAAATAAACAGCGAGAACATGAGAGACCTGTATTGGGAGACCTGTTATGCAATGATATGTATAATATATGTATGTAATGTTTTCAAGGATCTCGCGGGGTAAACAAGAAACTGTTAGAATTTGTTTGAAGAAACTTCGTGTCGTTAAGAGTCCTTCTTCAAGAGTCAAGCTCACCATATCGAGTGGGTCATAGCCCCTGACTCAAGTTATCGTGTTTTGATTTCTAGACAACCTTGGCTAGAGGAAAATAAATCCCCTTTGCCCCTTGCTAGACATTTGATTTACCATAACCTGCATCACAAACCCTTGAGATCCTTGAAATGGTTAAGGAAATGTTAAGGCATGATGTTATGATGTGTATACTATGCGTTTAAGCAAAAGTGTGAAGTGATGTAAGTAAACCCTGCAATAAATCCAAATTATTGGATAAGAACTGTAAACAAAACCTGCAAGGAACTCATGTTGTCAGATAACAAGAATGTGCAAGTAGTTCAAGTTTGAAGGCACACAAGTCACACAAGTCACACAAACAGCCTTAAGTTTAGGCTGGCATGGAGTTTAGGTATTATCCTCTTTCAGTTTAGTTGGTTCAACCTGTCCTAGAAATAGTAACCGGGTTCTAGAGGATCTCAATATCACTGACCACCCTCGATCGGTCATAATTCCAGTTTAGCAACCTTTTCTTGCGGCCGTAATCATCACGAGAGTTTGGTCTCGATGAGTGTAGCATATTGCTACTGTTCTATGGCCAAGTTGGTCAATTTAAAGGTTCTAAGGTCAGTTGGTGCTTAATGACCCCTTAGCAGACCCATATTCTCCTTGTTGCGCCACAAGGGATATCGTTACATACTAAAGTGCCACACCGATGTAGCTACTGCTTCAACCGTATCGGTCTACGCCGTACAGTTCTCTCACAGTTTATTGCTACATACCTAAAGGGTATCCTCCAGATCCGAGTTAGGATCTATAGTAACTCCGATTCAAACCCACAAAGATAAAGCATATAAATCAAGCAATTGAAAACATTATGATGAACTACTCCTAAGGTACACCCCACTTATAAGCGTCCCCAGCAGAGTCGCCAGTTCTGTGATACGGTGGGAAAGAACTTACTGTTTTTTGGAATGCTGGTTTGCGTTTTGCGTTTGTTTTCGCAAAATGTCGCAGTAAGCAAGAGTCGCCACCGACTTTTATTTTATCCAACAAGGAAAGGAAAAAAGCACAGAAAAATTCCTTTTTCGAGATATTTCTCGGGTTTGGGGGGTATATTATAGAAAGGGAAGGTGTTAGCACCCTTTCTATTCGTGGTTATCTACAGGCTCTTAGGTACTTGCTCATATTGTTTTCAAAATATTGCTTCCTTTGTGCTTGTGGATTTGAAAAAGTTTTTGTTTGAAAACTTCGATTTAACTCTTGCTTCTGTCCTCAAGAGTGTATGAAGTGTTTTTTGAAAGCTTTGTTCGAAAAAGTGTAAGTGTGAAAAAGATTTTGTTTTTTTGAAAGAGCAAGTACTTAAAAACTATCTACCTACTCGAAAAAGGAATCGTTCTATGCTAATTCCATTTAGACAATGCTATACTACTATTGATGAGTAGGTAGCACCGTCGTTGGAGTTTAAGGGTCAATTCGAATGCGGGACTTACGGTCACCAAAGCAATGTTAGGATGCCTTAGCGGTAACCCTAATGTCTTAGATCATTTGTTTTGAGGCAACAATATCCAAGGCAACCATTTCAAGGCAACTATGATCTTTAGACAAGAGGGCGACCTCTAAAGTGACATATACTCAATGACCGCGTAAGAAGGTAACCAAGTGGGGTGTACCCTAAGAGTGCGCATGTGCGAGTGTGTCGTTTTCAATTTATTTTATCTTTGTACATGTTAATGGTTATCTAAGTTGATTTTAGGTTAAACATTCATTCTTGTCATGCATTCCTATTATCAAACATTTAACAGTTATATTTTGCAGAAAATAAATTACAGAAATTAAATTACAAGGCGTCGGGTATTTACATCGCCAAAGACAAACCCTTTGAAAATAAATAAAGCGATAAATAAATAAAAGTCCTATTAAGCTATTACAAACAGTAGGCAAGTACATTATTGGATAAAATAAATAAATCGCATGCGGGAAATTAAATCGAGCGCAAATAGGGTTTTGACCCTTTTTGAGAGAAAGTATCTTTTTTTTTTATTTTTTTATTTTAAGAAAGAAATAAATCTAAATTAATATTAAATTAAATTAATTAATTAATTAATAAAAATAAATATTTTTGGGTTTTTTTGTATTTTAGGAAAGAAATAAAAGTTAATTAATGTTAGTAAAAAAAACCTAATTAAATCTAATTGAATTTTAATTATTTATAAAAATGTGAAAGTTATTCTAATTAAAATTCTAAATCAATTAACTAATGTTTATTAACAAAAATAAAAGTTAGAATTTAATTTGATAAAGAAAATGTTTTGTGGTTTTTTTATATTTTAAGAAAGAAATAAATCTAAATTAATCACTACATTAAATTAAATTAATTAATTAAATGAAAAAAAAAGTTATTTTTAAATTTTAGGTTATTTAAAGAAAGAAAATAAAAATTAATTGAATTAGTAAAACCTAATTAAGTCTAGTTAATTTTAATTATTTGCAAGAAGGGTTAAAATTATTCTAACATTAAAACCTAAATTAATTTAATTAATGTTTATTAATAAAAATAAAAGTTAGAATTTGATTAAATAAAAATATTTTGGTGTGATTTTATTTTAAAGAAAAAGAATCTTAATGATTGGTTAGAATTAAAAACAAAAATAATAAAAACAATTAATAAACAAAATAAATAAAATAAAGAGAGAGAGAGGTTTGGGCCTTAATTTTGTGGTGCATATAGCAATGCTGAGGCCCATTAAGCGCTGGCCTGGTTTGACTTTTAGGATTCCGTGTGCGCACTTGGACTTGACTCCATGGTGGACTCTTAGCCTGGATCACCAGATCTGGCCTTTGGCCATCTGGCTGTTGGATGTGTGAAGGCGTATGGTGTGCTGCATGCTTGAACGTACATGTGATTACCTGAAGAAGGAAAATAACAAAGAAAGTGGGGGACCTGGGATTCGAACCCAGGTCCTGAAAGTGATATGCTTGCACGCTTGCCACTGCACTGCTTTGATTCTATTGTTAGTAAAATACAAAGAAATTATAATATAAACAAAACAAATTATATGCCAGAAAATAAAAATGCGCGAAAATTAATTTGAATTGGCCAATGGGAGAACGACAGCTCGTCGTCTTCTACCTCCAAATCCTGCAAATATTACCTGCGGATTTGGATCCGCAGCTAAATACGCAAGCTTGCTCTAAAATCTTCCCTAGGCCACATAAATCAATTCCAAAAACATGGCTGAGTTTGTCTTGGCTTCCTGATTAACATTATGTCCTTCTTGAGTCCTGATTTTTCCTGAAAAAGAAAGCCCTAAAAACAAACACGCAACCCTAGTTATGGTGTTTTGGGGTTACAGCACCTATAAACCAAATTGAATAATGCAAAAAGTTTACAAATGTCATGAGGGTTATGAATATGCAAGCAATTTGTTCAAATGATGCAAGAATAATGAATCACGAATTCAAGAACCAAGGTGATTTTCGTGATACTTATAGTGCTTTGTGGTATGTGAGAACGCTTGCTCTTGATCCAGGAAGGTTGAGTGAACACCCAGGAAGCGATTGGGATAGCTTTTGGCTTCTGAAAACGCCTCTTGTTATGATCTCAAATTCAATCTTTTTACCACTTTTTCAAACTTTTGTTCAGCCTCTTCTTGCAGCCTCCAACCTCTAATTCTGTGTGCCTCTCTTGCTTATGTATTATGGAATGTTCTAGGGTAACAAATTTGGATGGAATCCCTCTAAATCAATGCCTTATGATTTGATTTGATTCACCCTTTAAAGCTTGCCAAATTTATCAAATCTCCATCTTTTTGTACATGATATGCTTGATACGAATTTTTATGATGATCATGATGATAATTAAGACCTGAAACAATCAAAAATATCTTAGGTAATTAAGGTTTGGATTTTATTTGATTTAAAATGAAATAATTCAATAAAAAATTAAATCAAATAATAAAAATAAGATATGGGCTCATGGCTGAAGCTAGGACACGTATGCAATGTGGCAAGTTCAAATCAAGTGGAAATGAATGGGCCCATTTGACAAAATTTGAAGTTTTGGGGATAGTTGACTTTTGGCAATTTTGCAAAAATGTCCAACTTCAACAATGCATAACTTCTTCAATTTTGAACTTTTTGAGGTGTTCTTGGAATTTTTAGAAATATTGAGATGTCCTATAACCAACCCTTTTGGTCTCATCTCATTTTGATGTTCCATGCTCAAGTTATAAGCTTTGGCAAAAAAGGTGTTTTTGTTGACTTTCAAAAATGACCTATAATGTCCAAATTTATGAATTCTTGTGAGTGCATTTTTTTATCTTGGGATATGAAGATGGATTCTAGGAAATTGCATGCCCTTCAAAATGAGCTTTGGATGGGTCATTTCGCATAAAGTATGAGAAAGTTATGCTTGGTCAAAGTTGAGTTGACTTTTCCTACAAAACCCTAATTTAGCAACTTTTGAGTCTTGATGAATTTTGAGCAATCATTGATGAATCATGATCAACACTTGATCAAATGATGAAATATCCTCCAAAACGAGAATGTTGACAAAAAATCTTGAGGTTTGACTGTTTGTAGGTCACAGTTGACTTTTGCCCTAGCACAGTCGATTTTTGGATCCTTTGAGCAATTGACTGACCAAACTTCCTCTGCAAGGCTTGAAATTTGACATGGATGATCTTGAGGACATATTAAGACATTGGGGATCACTTGAGGTAATTTGGATTCAAATATCTTGATGCAACACAAAACCCTAATTTGGGGTTGACTGCCTTAAGAGATAACTTGACTGTCCAACTCTTGAGCAATCTTGAGCCACCTGGAGATTTTTCTTGCAATGTTTGGAGAAATATGAGAGGGCAAATTTTGGGGAACAACAACGTGCATGTGGTACCAATGGAGTAAAACTTCCAACTTAGAAATCTTTCAATTAATAGAGGCATCAACAAGGCATAATCCTTCAACTTAATTTGCCAATACATACCAACTTACCGAGCATCATCTCCAACTTGATATGCTATGTATGCGACCCAATATGAATGTCAGGATAACAACAACAAAATTCCATAGCAACGCAACAAGAAACCAACATTGGCCATAAGCCCACAACTTAATATTTTACCCATAAATAGAGACAATAACATCACCTGCTAATTCACACTTTTCAACAAAGAACATAATACAACGAGTCAACTAAAATTAACTACAAATAAACCACGTAATTATTCAGACTATTATGACTATTTCTGGTTAATTAATTATCTAAATGATTATTTCTGAATACAAACCTTCTACAATATTGTTCTACTAATAATACTAAATTATTATTATTAATAATTATTATAATTATTATAATTATTAAAATATATATATTAGCAATTTGAAAACGTTAACAGTTTGTATATATGTCAAATTCAACTCCAGTACCTATTATATATAACTTGAAAATGTGAATTCTCATACTACTCCATGATGCATTGCACAATAGCTATCAATTGCTAAGACCATTTTAACTATGGCACCTCTACAGTAAAACAGTAATATATATGCTAGCACTCACGTTTTTCTATATGTGCTATATCGTATTTTCATTTATTACCAGCCAAACACGCCTTAGCATCATGTGGTACTGATTTAGCCTGCTAAATATTGTTCTACTATTGCTACTTTATACTATTTCCAATTTTTGCTACTTATAACCATATACCACACTATTACTTTATTGATAAGCCTACCACCAATTCCTACTACTTATCTTAATTTATTCTAGTGACATACTACTACAATTGATTAAACAAATTTCCATGCCGATAATAAATCATAAATTAACAAAGATGTATTATTATTTGGAAACTCCAACTTACTCTACTAACAAGTTTAAACATGTCAGAATTATGCAAAATAAATAAAAGTGACTTTTAATGATACGAAACAACTCTATTAATACATTTAACAATACTATTGACAACTCTAACAACCCTATTGACAACTCAATTGACTCTAACTAAAACCTTCTAAAAATTATATACTAATAATATTAAATTATTATTGTTATTAATATTATTATTTATTATTATTAATAATTGAATGACTTAAAAAAACATATAGCTCCTCGACGTGGCAACTGAATTCTCATCACCTGGTATTCACTTGATACCACACACGAGTAGAACAATTAATTATATCACACAGATTTAAATATTCTAATCCTACCATAATACCGATTTACATTATTAGATATTATATTATGAATACTACCAATTTTTAATTAACAAACTGGATTCTCATAATATGACATTTATTGGATATCACTTCAAGTAGAATAACTATTAGCAATCATAAAATTTATCCGACAGTACACACGCCATGAATTTTCCACCATACTCCTCCCAAATTCATATTCTGCCATTCTAATTTAATAGATATAAGGTATCTATGAGTTTCTAAACCGAGATACAATTTCTCACAATTGTTACCATTACGGTAACAATACTATAAATGTTTGAAAACGAGAACGAGCACGAGCACACGGTATAAATACATACACATATACGTACAAACATACATCAATATACAACTTTAAACTCATGATTTGTTAATATTTATATTTATAAATACTCAATTTCACCATTAATCATTACCTACAATGATTATCATCAAAATCTAAAAATTATAAAACCATAGAAATTAGAGGTTTCAATCTAAACATGTTTCTACCGATTAATACACTATTATAGAGTCAGAACTTCACCCTTACCTTAAATTGAAGGTTTCTCTAACTCTTCGAATGCACCTAGTTTGCCTCCTCTTTGCACTTCTACGTATCTTTTCCAAAACCTTTATTTTCCTCTTCTGCCAAAACCTATTCTTCTTTCTCTTACTGATACTTCTACTTCTTCTTATTTCTAAAATAACTAATATAATATAACTACTATACTATTATTCTTATTTTGCCTTGTTGAGCTTAAATTCCTATACCTCCATTTCTACTACTTCTAACATTAAAATAGGCACACATAAATAATAATAGTATTATTCAATATTAATCCTACAACTTAATCAACTAATTAATTCAACAAAGAACTACACAACTTAAATTAACATTTCACAACTTTGAAAATTTAATCGGAAAAATTCAAAAATATTTAATTAAATAATTAATTAAATATTGGGCGTTACAACTCTCCCCCACTTAAAATATTTCCGTCCTCGAAAATTTACCTTGTTCGAACAACTCAGGATAGGAGTCCCGAATCTTGCTTTCCAACTCCCACGTCATGCTTTCTCTGGCAGCTCCTAACCAGACTATTCTCACAAAAGCAATCTCCTTGCCTCTTAGAGTCTTCATTTCACAATCTGGGATTGATACATAAATCATCTCCATAATAAGATTATCTCGTACTTGCACACCATTCATACGAATCTCATGAGATAAATCTGAAATATACTTCCAGAGTTATGACACATGGAACACATCGTGCAAACTCGAAAGATTAGGCGGTAATATCACTCTATATGAAACTTTGCCAACTCTGTCCAAATCTGATACAGACCAATAAAATGAGGAGTGAGCTTCTTAGACTTCAATACATGCCCAACACCAGTCACATGTGTAACTCTCAAACACATGGTCACCTGCTTGAAATTCTAAATCTTTCCTTCGTTTGTCATGATAACTCTTCTGTCTACTTTGGGAAGCATTCATCTTTTCTCGAATTAACTTCACCTTCTCAATAGTTTCTCAAACATGTTCAGGTCCAAGTACTATGTTTTCCCCAGATTCATGCCAACATAAAGGAGTTCTACATCTTCGACCATACAACACTTCAAAAGGTGTCATTCCAATACTAGAATGGTAACTGTTATTATAAGCGAACTCTATTAACGGAAGATAAGTATCCCACGAACCTCACTGCTCAAGAACACATGCTCTCAATAAATCTTCCAACGAATGAATAGTCCTCTCCGTCGTACCATCCTTCTGAGGGTGATACGCCGAACTCAACCTCAACTTAGAACCCAACGCCTCTTGCAAACTCTTCCAAAAATCTTAAGTAAACCTCAGATCTCTATCTGAAACAATACACAAAGGAATATCAGGATGTTTCACGATTACACTAGTGTAAATCCCCGCTAACTTTGATACTGGAAAACCGATGTTAATAGGAATAAAATGAGCCACTTCGTAAGCCTATCAATAATGACCCAAATTATATCATTCCCTCTTTAAGTATTAGGTAACCCCATCACAAATTCCATCGAAATGCCATCCCATTTCCATTCTGGAACTTCTAACGGTTGCATCAACCATGTAGGCTTCTGATGTTTAACTTTAGACTTCTGACAAGTTAAACATACATACACAAACCGAGTCATATCACTCTTCATTCCAGGACACCAAAACAAATTCATTAAATCTTAATACATTTTTGTAGCTCCTGGATGAATGCTCAACTTGCTTCTATTAATTTCCTTAAGAATCACTTTCTTCATCTCCATACCATCAGGAATACAAATTCGATTACGGAATCTCAACACACCTTGCGCATCTAACTTAAAATATTTATTCTCAGACTGATCGATCCCAACCATCGAGTCTACCAATTTCACATCTAACTTCTGATCTTCTTTGATATTGTCCAGAAATTCATTGTTAATTTTCAACATTCTCAACATAACACTCTGCGGTGTCACTTCGCAAACTAAGCTCATATCTTTGAACGGTTTAATTAATTCAAACTCTTTAACCATCATTGTCGATATATGTAAAGTCTTTCGACTTAACGCATCGACCACCACATTCGCTTTTCCTGGATGATAATTCAAATTTAAATCGTAATCCTTTAACAACTCCAACCATCTACGTTGTCTCATGTTCAATTCTTTCTGATCAAATAGATATTTTAGACTCTTATGGTCACTAAATACTTCAAATCTAGAATCATAGAGGTAGTGTCTTCAAATCTCCAGCATAAAAACAACTGCAGGAAGCTGTAAATCTTGTGTAGGATAGTTCTTTTCATGAGTCCTCAACTTCCTTGACACATAAGCAACTACCTTTTCATTATGCATAAGAACACCTCATAAACTCATCTTGGAAGCATCACAATATACCACAAAAGGTTCTCCTGGATTAGGTAATGTCAAAATCGGAGTCGACGTCAATCTTTTCTTCAATTCTGTAAAACTTTATTCACACTGAACATCCCACACAAAAGCTCTACCTTTACAAGTCAACTTAGTTAACGAAACTGCCAACTTAGGAAAACCTTTGATAAACCTTCTATAATAACCAGCTAGTCCCAAAAAGCTTCTAATCTCAGTAGCCGACTTTGGAGTTTCCCATTGCAACACAACATCTACTTTAGATGTATCTACAATAATGCCACTACCTGAGATAACATGAACAAGAAAACTAAACTCCTTTAACCAAAATTCACACTTAGACAGCTTTGCATACAACTTCTTCTCTTTCAAAACTTGCAATACTATTCTTAAGTGTTCCGCATGACCTTCTTCTGATTTAGAGTAAATCAAAATGTCATCAATGAACACCACTACAAACCGATTCAAATAAGTATGAAAGATATCGTTCAAGTACTCCATGAATACTCCCGACCCATTAGTAACACTGAAAGGCATCACCGAATTCTCATAATGTCCATAACGTATTCTGAAAGTCATCTTCTGGATATCTTCATCCTTCACTTTAATCTGATGATAACCCGACCTCAAATCAATCTTACCAAACACTCGAGCACTCACCAATTGATCCATCAAGTCGTCTATTCTCGGAAACGGATACTTGTTCTTAATCGTCACTTTATTCAATTGTCTATAATCAACACAAAGTCTCATACTTCCATCTTTCTTCTTTACTAGCAACACTGGAGCTCCCCACGACGATAAACTTGGTCTTACAAATTTCTTTTCAAGTAACTCTTTGTTGTACCCCAAAATTTGCCCTCCCATATTCTTCAAGAAATTGCCAAGCCAAGCTGCAAAATTCCCCAAGGGTTGCACATTCAAAGATCTCCTATACAGTCAAAATTAGGGTTTGTGTTCTGGTCAAGAAAATGAAGTTTTCAAAGGTCCAATCAAGTCTCACAAGCCTACAAATATGGTCAAGCATCCTCATATCAAGTTTCAAGACTTTCAGCACAAAATTGCACAGTCAAAAACCCTAATTGCACTACAGTCAACTGTAGGGGCAAAATGGTCATTTGACAGTCAAAAGTTCAAATTTTTGGTCAACATATCATTTTGAAGCCACAAACATCATTTGATCAATGCTTGATCATGATTCTCAAAACTTGGCTCAAAAATCATCAAGATGCAAAAATTTCTATTTTTGGACAGCTGAAAAAGTCAACTGAAATTGACAAGGGCATAACTTTCACATGGATTATCAGAAAAATTCCATCCAAAGCTCATTTTGAAGAGAAAGACATTTCCTACAACTCATCTTCATACTTCAAGTCCAAGAAATGCTCTCACAAAAAGTTATCAATTTCAACATTATAGGTCATTTTCAAAAGTCAACAAAAAAGGACTTTAAGTCAAAGACCATAACTTGAGATTGGTAAATCAAAATGACATGGGACCAAAGACATTGTTTAGAGGACTTCAAGGCCTTTCTAAAATGTCCAAGAACATGAGAAAAGCTTAAACATTGAGCAAGTTATGCATTGGAGAAGTTGGGAAATATTTGTGAAATGGCCAAAATCATTTATCCTTGAAATCTCATTTTTGACAAAAGGGGCCCACTTTTTCCACTTGAATTAACTTGACCATGCTTCCCACGTGTCCCACCTTTTATTTCAGATTTTTTTATTAATTTTTTCATTTTTATTGATTTTTATTGGATTTAATTAGTTTTAAATCTTTTAAAATCAAAAGAAATTCAAAAATTGATTTAAGAGGGAATATTTGGCCTTAACTAGCCTTGAAACATCATTATGTGCCTACCAAAATTCGTGCAAGGGAGTAAACAAGGCAAGAATTCAAAAATGAGTCAAAAAAGGAAGTTTTGTTATGGAGGTTTATGGAGGATTTTGGACTTGAATGCTATACATTAAGAGACCATAATTCCTTTTGATTCACATTACCTAATGCCTATACAAGGGATCAAAAACAAAATTGAGAAGAGGCTGCACCAGAACACAAGAAAATCACAACCTAAAAAGTCCCCAAAAACAAAAAAACACATTTGAACTTTTCAAGAAAAAAAAGCAAAACTGTAAACCTACTTGCAGCACGTTTTAAGCCTCTATTCCAATCAAAAACACATTCCTTGCATTGCCAGAAATCTCCAGCAATCAAAATCAAGCCCAAACGCGCAAAGAAGCATCCCCACGACACCCCACGGTTTGTCCAAAATTTGAAAATCAAAACTCCATTTCCATGCCTTTTTAATTCATTTTAAATATTGCTATGCATTGCTGATGTTATTACCAAGCTTCCTGTATGCTTTAATTTGACTGTAAGGCCACAAAATGCAAATCACCATGGGAGACATCTAGGTTTTCCGAAGCTTTCAATTTGGGGTTTCTCACATACGCAAAAATTGGAACCTCAAACTGCCATGGTTGAATTGAGGAAGATGAGACGAATCCAATGGACCCCTCGCGCCTAATTTATGTCTAACGAGGAGCTAATCGCTTTTATTTGCAGGCTTGTGTTTTGGGGGGGTTTAAAACCCCCGCTACATGTTTGTTATTTTGCAGAAAAGGTAGAAGACGATGGCGTGGCAACCGGGCATTAGACCATTCAAAATTCCGCGCGCGTTTTTTTTTAATTCCCAGGATTTATTTGCTTATCAATATAATATTAAGTGTTTATTGTTATGTCAATTGAAACAGCTGGCTCAGATGGCAACGCGTTAGTGGATATTCCCAGAAGGCACGAGTTCGAGTCCTGGTTCAGGCATTTTTTTTCACCTTTTCCATAATTAACATGTTTCCTTTGTTTTTCACCTTTTTTATATTTTTAATCCTAATTTAATTTATATTCAAATAATTTTCTCATGCATTTAAAAACTCACAAAAAATATTTTCCTTTTTGCATTTTAATCAGAAAAATGTTTATTTAATTTTTGACATTAAAAATAATATTTTTGCATGCATATTTAATTAATTGTTAAATAATCATTAATTTGACTTTTATTTGCTTTTAGTTATCAAAATTGATCCAAAAAACACCAAAAAATAATTACTCTATCATTAAATTAATTTAACTAACATTTTCATAAAAAACCCAAAAAAAAAAAGAATATAATTAACACTTTTATTATTATTATCTATATTTTGTAAATAAACCATAATTGAATTAGTTTTTAATTAGGTCATTTTAACATTCTTTTTAATAATTAAAATAAATTTAGACTTAGGCTTTTCTTTTGACATTTTAATTTCTTTTTCTATTTTATTTCATAAAAAAACATAAAAAACAAAAACATCAAAAAAATAAAAAAAATAAAATAACTTCTTTTCTTTAATCATTAATTAATTTAATAATTTCAATTCAATTCCTTAAAGGGTCCAACGCCCTTGCACTCGATTCTTATTTCTTTTCGCACATTTATTTTTATTTCTTTTGTGGATATAATGTATTTGCCCCAAAGCCTTGTAATAGATAATTAGGATATTTACCTTCCGCATTTTACTTATTCAAATCGGGTCTTTATTTAATTTGGCGATGTAGACCCGCGCCTTGTAATAGCGTAGGACTTTTATTTTCCGCACTTTAAATTCCCGCACCTTTAACTGTTAAACAATAACATGAAAGAATGAATGCCCAAAAATAAAATCAAAACGTAGATCACCAATGCATGACAAGACAAACAATAAACTGAAAATGACACACAATTCACACACCACCCCTAGGGTACGCTTCACTGTTGCCTTGCCCCTCGAAAGGTGATCGTCGAGTAGAAGATGTCTTAGTAAGTCCTCATGATCCGGGAACCTGGCATGAGGGTAGCTTCTAAGGTGTCTTCCCATTGCTCCGGTGATCACCATGTCCCGAACCTCGAATTGACCCGAACAACTCCAACGGTGGTGCTACCTACCTCTCAATGATGGGATGACACTCCTTTAAGGACATTTACACAGACGAATTCCTTAGGGTAGGTAGATTCTCATGGGTACTTGCTCTTTTCGAAGACAAATCAAAATACTTTTCACACCTTACACTTTTCAAAAAGCTTTCAAAACAACTTTTCAAACACTCTTGAGGACTGATACAAGAGTCAATCTGAAACTTTCAAAGAAACTTTTTTTTCAAACCCACTCACACTCTGAAAAGCAAACATTTTGAAAACACAATGAGCAAGTATCTAAGAGCCCATGGATAACCATGGATAGAAAGGGTGCTAACACCTTCCCTTTCTATAACCTACCTCCCGAACCGAGAGCAATCTCTTTAAAGGAATTTTTCTGTGCTTTTGTCCTTTCCATTTGGAGAAAATAAAAGATGGTGGCGACTCTTGCTTACCGCGACATTTCGCGAAACCAGCTTTAAAACAGTCAGTTCCAGATCCACCGATCACAGAACTGGCGACTCTGCTGGGGAGCACTTAAAGTGAGGTGTACCTTAGGACTAAGATCACTGTGTTTTCAATTGTCTGAATTGTTTGCTTTATTATTGTGGGTACTATCTTGGGAGTTCTATAGATCCTAACCCGGATCTGGGGATACCTTATTAGAAAGTAGCAACAAGGCTGTGAGGGAACTGTGCGGGGTATACCGACATGGTTGAAGCAGTCTGCTACGTTGATGTGGCACTTTGGTGTGTACCGGTAACCCTTGAGTCAATCAAGGAGAGTACGGGGCCTCCGCGTGGTGTCGTGAAGCATCAACAGACCTTAGGAACCTTAATTGAACCATCTTGGCCTCTTTAGGGTAGTGAGATAACTACTTTGGTGTACTCCGAAGTCGGTTGATACTCGATACTACACTCAATTGAGGGTTGTTTTCTTGGGATATTTTGATCGCCAGTCAGTGGCTAAATCGAAACGATGAACAATGAAAGCAATCCAATGATATTGAGATCCTTAGAACCCGGTTACTTTGATAGGACAGGTTTGAGCCCACCAACTTCAAGAGGGTAATACCTAGACCCCATGCTGGCCTAAACTCTAAGGGCTCTTTTGTGTGACTTGTGTGCCTTCGTATTTGACTACTTGCATGCTTGTTAGCTGACACATGAACTACTTGCAGGTTTTGTTTATAGTCCTTAATTAGGACTCATAACAAGGTCTTGCAGGTTTTATTTTAGTCCTTAATTGAGACTCATGACAGTTTTTACTTGAGCTTCTTGCAGGTTTTGTTTATAGTCCTTAATCGGGACTCATAACAAGAGTGTACTAAGTTTCTTACAGGTTTTGGTTTGCAGTCCTTAATTGGGACTCATAACAGGGCTACTCACATTACCCCATGCATACCATAACATCATACCATTGCATACATCCTAACCCATTTCAAGGATCTCAAGGGTCTGTGATGCAGGTCATGATGAATCAAACATCTAGCAAGGGGCAAAGAGGATTTATTTTCCTCTAGCCAAAGAAAGTCAGAGGCTATGACCCACTGGATATGGTGAGCTTTGACTCTTGAAGAAAGTTCCTTTAACCAAGGTTGTTTGGAAATCAAAACCAGACATGATAACTAAAGTCAGAGGCTATGACCCACTGGATATGGTGAGCCTTTGACCCTTGGAAGAAAGATTCCCAACAAACATGAAGCTCTTTCAATCAAGCTACCGGATCCAAATGCTAACAAAATTTCCTGTTTATCCCGCGAGATCCTTGAAAACATTGCATGCATATCATACACATCATTGCATAATAGGTACCCTTGTTACAGGCTACTTACCCTCTTCGCTGTTTATTTCAGCAATGGCTTTCCAATCAAACACCCAGGAGTTCCCTACTCAAGAGACTCAGTTCAGGGAGATCTTCCTAAGCCTATCCAAGGGGCAGGAAGAGTTGAGAACGCTCCTCATGGGGAATTTGGTCAAGAACAGTCCAGAAGACGGTAAAGATGAACGGCTGAAACATATGCAAGCTGAGATAGACATAATGAGGACTCAGATACTGGGGCAAATGGCCCTTATCCAAGGCTTAGCTCGGGAACAAGAAGAGTTGAGAACTCTGATCAACCAGCTTCAGCAAGACAGTATGAAGCAAGTAGCCAAGGCTGGAGACCAAACTGGTAATCAGCCTCCAAGAAGTCAAAGGCTTGGTTCAATGAATAGACCTCTCCAAGCTGCTACTACTTCACAGCTCCAACCACAACCTCGCCCAGAGCAACGGGTTGATCAGAGCAAGCCCAGAAGGCAATTCACCCAGCTCAACACGTCGCTGTCCCAAGCTTTGCAACACCTGTTGAAGTTGAATCTGGTGACGTTGATAGGACCTCACCCTAATCCTAAGACTTCTTCACCCAACTATAATCCTGGGGCCAGGTGCGCATACCATTCTAACAGCCCGGGGCATGATACTGATGACTGTTGGAAGTTGAGGTACAAAATCCAAAGCCTGATTGATGAAGGAGCTGTGGAATTCACCCCAGATGGTCAGGTCGAGTTCTTCTACTATCCCTGCGAGGTTCACCATTTGAAGTAACAAGCCCTGAGACTAGAAGACTTGTGTTTATTAGAATTTTCAAGTTGTAATTTTCTTTTGATTGTTCAAACACTTATTCATGTTAAACATTGTTATTTCATTAATGCATTACACATGTCTGTTTTGAAGTAATTATTTCGTATTCACTATATGCAAACTGTTTTCATTTTTCTGTGATGATCAATTCTCGGTTAATAATTCTAAGCCTCTTGAGGGAGGATGACAAAAACGATACCACGATCCTTACAGTATGCTTTTGAACAGACCCCGCTGATGAGGTACAGGCATTGTTTCAATCCCTAAACACTGGAGTTATAAGGAAGATAATCCCTCGTCAACCCCTCTGAGCCAAAGAAGTAGGAGTTTTTCTTTTCGAAATTTAAAACCCTTAATCATAACCTGGGGCAGGGTAGTCTCTCAATTGATCCAAGTGCATAACGAATGGCACCAAAGAGGTCTTTACCAAAGAAGACAGTGATGATTCCGAATAATCTTAAGGATAGGCAGTCATTATATCTTAAAAAAATAAAAGACCAATAAGTCAAAACCTATGAAGGAGACTTACAAAACTGGGGCATCCCGCTGACTGTAATCACAAAAGAAACAGTTCAGGCAAAAAAATAGGGATAACAAAATCAAAAAGAAAGAGGTCCTACAAACCCTCAACAAAAAAAAGAAATGACTGCCTATTCAAATAAACGTTCAACATCCGAACCATCACTGGAATTTCAGAGCAAAGACTCAAACAAGGTCTAACGCACGATCAACTGAGTTTAGGTTTGAAGAACATCACGAAGAGCGGGTGGGTACAGATAATTTGAGCCTTTATCCTTTGTTTCTTAAACCGTGAACCAGGCCACGTTATAATCCTCAAAAGTCCTAGCTGAAGCATGGGTTAGTTCGAAAGCATACTGTTACGAAAGGTATCCTGACTCCTTAAGGCCCACGGTAAATACGGAGTTGACATCACGTTTTACAAACATTCACTTGTTTTATGAAAAATGCATTTTCAAAATCTTCAAGACAGACATAATCTTTGCATTTTTGAAATAACATTGCTTGCACATATGACTATTTGTTTGAACAGCATAGAAATTCGCACGACGAATGTCTAATGAGCAAAAGTACCTCCAATCAAGGGGCAGGGCATGATCATTGTCCATCATCTGGGGCAGTTAAGTCAAGATTCGGAGAATCTCTCAAGATGCCAAACAGCCTAGGGCAAATCTCCGCCTGGGTCACTTGGGGCACTCCAGCAACGAATCTTGCCTGATTAAACATCTTCTGGGGTATGACAAAACATTTCTAACAGGGGCAACTCCCTACATTATGAGAGCATGGACATAGTCGAAAAAATACTACGCAAAATCAAAGACCCGCTAGGTTGACACACCTAGGCAAAAATAAGGGCTTCCCGACGAACCAAAAGGGTTCGGGCAAAAATAAGGGATGAAATGAAAAAAAATCTGTACACCCGGCAAGTCGAAAACCTGAAAAGGCGGCTTGGGCAAAAATGGGTATCCCGGTGGACTGAAAACCCGAAAGGGCGGTCCAGGCAAAAATTAGGGATCAAAGCATACGACTATGTCCTGGCATCTCGTCACCTGTCTACCAGAAGATTTGTCAATTACCCCCACAGGTGCCTTCTCCCACTGAAACTGGGGCAATGATGAGTTGTCCAAACGATCTAATTGCTTTGTCCGCCAAGGTATCAAGGTGAGTTCAGCTGAAGAACATAACCAAAATCTCTAAACTCCCCAGAGAGTGAGCCAGCAAAACTATACCATCAGCCTTAAGGAAGTTGGATTATGCCCAGCAGATCTCAACATTCCTCAGCGCAGTATACGAACATTCCTAACAAGCATCCCCGGCAGTCTTGATCTAAGATTGTTCCCCGGGGGTATACAGACATCCAGCGGAGCCACTTCCCCAATACATCTCAAAAATTTCCCCAGGAGAGTCCAGTCCAGAAGTTTCCCCAGGGAAGTTGGAATCCATCTCCCCAAGCAGTAAGCTTATCCCCAGTAGATTCTGGAAGCTTATCCCCTACAGAGCACGGACGCGTCTCCCGGCTTTATTCAAAGGTTATGCTCCACCAGAGTTTATAACTGGGTTATCCTTAGCCAAAAACCACGGGAAGATCGTCCTCAGCGAAGTCTTCTTATCCCCAGCGGAGTCTATAACGACGGTATCCCCAGCGAAGTTACTACCAACATCTCAACAAGAGTACCTCTCTCCCCACAGAGTATTGTTCCCCAGCCAGATCGCTAGAACAATTTTCTCCCTGCAGAGTAATCTCCCCAACAAGCTTATTCCCCCAACGGAGTCATCTTCTCCTACCGGTTTATTCTTGCAACCATCACTCCCCAGTGGAAACACTATTCTCTAACATCAGCCCAGGATGTGACTTCCCGGCACCCGTCAAGGATTTATTTTCCTAAGACGAAAACATACATTCACAAACAACACATTTTCATACATTATAGCATGCATATACGCATCATGAACATACAATCTCATTCATTCTGAGAGCATCTCGCATGTCATACATCATGACATCACATACAACTAACATTTTGTCTTTTCAGGACAAAAGTTAATGCAAAGATAATTGCTATCAATTGTCGTGATTCCAGATCCGATTCCTGTATCTTGCCAGGGAGTATCTGTTGACAACTACAGTACCAGACTCGATTCCTGTATCTTGACAGGGCACATCTGAAGAGTTCGAAGATCCGATTCCTGTATCTTGCCAGGGAGTATCTGTTGACGACTACAGTACCAGACTCGATTCCTGTATCTTGACAGGGCACGTCTGAAGAGTTCGAAGATCCGATTCCTGTATCTCGCCAGGGAGTATCTGTTGACGACTACAGTACCAAACTCGATTCCTGTATCTTGACAGGGCATGTTTGAAGAGTTCGAAGATCCGATTCCTGTATCTTGCCAGGGAGTATCTGTTGAAGACTACAGTACCAGACTCGATTCCTGTATCTTGACAGGGCACGTCTGAAGATTTCGAAGATCCGATTCCTGTATCTTGCCAGGGAGTATCTGTTGACGACTACAGTACCAGACTCGATTCCTGTATCTTGACAGGGCACGTCTGAAGAGTTCGAAGATCCGATTCCTGTATCTTGCCAGGGAGTATCTGTTGACGACTACAGTACCAGACTCGATTCCTGTATCTTGACAGGGCACGTCTGAAGAGTTCGAAGATCCGATTCCTGTATCTTGCCAGGGAGTATCTGTTGACGACTACAGTACCAGACTCGATTCCTGTATCTAGACAGGGCACGTCTGAAGAGTTTGAAGATCCGATTCCTGTATCTTGCCAGGGAGTATCTGTTGACGACTACAGTACCAGACTCGATTCCTGTATCTAGACAGGGCACGTCTGAAGAGTTCGAAGATCCGATTCCTGAATCTTGCCAGGGAGTATCTGTTGACGACTACAGTACCAGACTCGATTCCTGTATCTAGACAGGGCGCATCTGAAGAGTTCGAAGATCCGATTCCTGAATCTTGCCAGGGAGTATCTGTTGACGACTACAGTGCCAGACTCGATTCCTGTATCTAGACAGGGCACGTCTGAAGAGTTCGAAGATCCGATTCCTGAATCTTGCCAGGGAGTATCTGTTGACGACTATAGTACCAGACTCGATTCCTGTATCTCGCCAGGGCACGTTTGAAGAATTCAAAGATCCAACTCTTGTAACCAGTCAGGACACATCTATACCAAGCATCTGAAAATCAGCTCCTGCAATGTGTCAGGTACTCATTTTTTTCTTTTGCAGGCATGCAGGTTCTCGCTAAAGAATCTCTTACGCGATCAACATCCAGATGGCATCTATAAGCCCATCATCCTATTCGTCAACCTCTAAATGGCATCTGTAAGCCCATTTCCATCATCACACTGCTGCTATGAGAGCGCAAATTTCTGGGCACTCTAGTGTTCAATCATCTTCTACCATCGGATTACGAAAGGCACGTCAGCCAATCTACATCCTCAGGTCTAAGAAGATTGAACAGGGGCAACTGTTGTACCCCAAAATTTGCCCTCCCATATTCTTCAAGAAATTGCCAAGCCAAGATGCAAAATTCCCTAAGGGTTGCACAGTCAAAGATCTCCTATACAGTCAAAATTAGGGTTTGTGTTCTGGTCAAGAAAATGAAGTTTTCAAAGGTCCAATCAAGTCTCACAAGCCTACAAATATGGTCAAGCATCCTCATATCAAGTTTCAAGACTTTCAGCACAAAATTGCACAGTCAAAAACCATAATTGCACTACAGTCAACTGTAGGGGCAAAATGGTCATTTGACAGTCAAAAGTTCAAATTTTTGGTCAACATATCATTTTGAAGCCACAAACATCATTTGATCAATGCTTGATCATGATTCTCAAAACTTGGCTCAAAAATCATCAAGATGCAAAAATTTCTATTTTTGGACAGTTGAAAAAGTCAACTGAAATTGACCAGGGCATAACTTTCACATGGATTATCAGAAAAATTCCATCCAAAGCTCATTTTGAAGAGAAAGACATTTCCTACAACTCATCTTCATACTTCAAGTCCAAGAAATGCTCTCACAAAAAGTTATCAATTTCAACATTATAGGTCATTTTCAAAAGTCAACAAAAAAGGACTTTAAGTCAAAGACCATAACTTGAGATTGGTAAATCAAAATGACATGGGACCAAAGACATTGTTTAGAGGACTTCAAGGCCTTTCTAAAATGTCCAAGAACATGAGAAAAGCTTAAACATTGAGCAAGTTATGCATTGGAGAAGTTGGGAAATATTTGTGAAATGGCCAAAATCATTTATCCTTGAAATCTCATTTTTGACAAAAGGGGCCCACTTTTTCCACTTGAATTAACTTGACCATGCTTCCCACGTGTCCCACCTTTTATTTCAGATTTTTTTATTAATTTTTTCATTTTTATTGATTTTTATTGGATTTAATTAGTTTTAAATCTTTTAAAATCAAAAGAAATTCAAAAATTGATTTAAGAGGGAATATTTGGCCTTAACTAGCCTTGAAACATCATTATGTGCCTACCAAAATTCGTGCAAGGGAGTAAACAAGGCAAGAATTCAAAAATGAGTCAAAAAAGGAAGTTTTGTTATGGAGGTTTATGGAGGATTTTGGACTTGAATGCTATACATTAAGAGACCATAATTCCTTTTGATTCACATTACCTAATGCCTATACAAGGGATCAAAAACAAAATTGAGAAGAGGCTGCACCAGAACACAAGAAAATCACAACCTAAAAAGTCCCCAAAAACAAAAAAACACATTTGAACTTTTCAAGAAAAAAAAGCAAAACTGTAAACCTACTTGCAGCACGTTTTAAGCCTCTATTCCAATCAAAAACACATTCCTTGCATTGCCAGAAATCTCCAGCAATCAAAATCAAGCCCAAACGCGCAAAGAAGCATCCCCACGACACCCCACGGTTTGTCCAAAATTTGAAAATCAAAACTCCATTTCCATGCCTTTTTAATTCATTTTAAATATTGCTATGCATTGCTGATGTTATTACCAAGCTTCCTGTATGCTTTAATTTGACTGTAAGGCCACAAAATGCAAATCACCATGGGAGACATCTAGGTTTTCCGAAGCTTTCAATTTGGGGTTTCTCACATACGCAAAAATTGGAACCTCAAACTGCCATGGTTGAATTGAGGAAGATGAGACGAATCCAATGGACCCCTCGCGCCTAATTTATGTCTAACGAGGAGCTAATCGCTTTTATTTGCAGGCTTGTGTTTTGGGGGGGTTTAAAACCCCCGCTACATGTTTGTTATTTTGCAGAAAAGGTAGAAGACGATGGCGTGGCAACCGGGCATTAGACCATTCAAAATTCCGCGCGCGTTTTTTTTTAATTCCCAGGATTTATTTGCTTATCAATATAATATTAAGTGTTTATTGTTATGTCAATTGAAACAGCTGGCTCAGATGGCAACGCGTTAGTGGATATTCCCAGAAGGCACGAGTTCGAGTCCTGGTTCAGGCATTTTTTTTCACCTTTTCCATAATTAACATGTTTCCTTTGTTTTTCACCTTTTTTATATTTTTAATCCTAATTTAATTTATATTCAAATAATTTTCTCATGCATTTAAAAACTCACAAAAAATATTTTCCTTTTTGCATTTTAATCAGAAAAATGTTTATTTAATTTTTGACATTAAAAATAATATTTTTGCATGCATATTTAATTAATTGTTAAATAATCATTAATTTGACTTTTATTTGCTTTTAGTTATCAAAATTGATCCAAAAAACACCAAAAAATAATTACTCTATCATTAAATTAATTTAACTAACATTTTCATAAAAAACCCAAAAAAAAAAGAATATAATTAACACTTTTATTATTATTATCTTTATTTTGTAAATAAACCATAATTGAATTAGTTTTTAATTAGGTCATTTTAACATTCTTTTTAATAATTAAAATAAATTTAGACTTAGGCTTTTCTTTTGACATTTTAATTTCTTTTTCTATTTTATTTCATAAAAAAACATAAAAAAACAAAAACATCAAAAAAATAAAAAAAAATAAAATAACTTCTTTTCTTTAATCATTAATTAATTTAATAATTTCAATTCAATTCCTTAAAGGGTCCAACGCCCTCGCACTCGATTCTTATTTCTTTTCGCACATTTATTTTTATTTCTTTTGTGGATATAATGTATTTGCCCCAAAGCCTTGTAATAGATAATTAGGATATTTACCTTCCGCATTTTACTTATTCAAATCGGGTCTTTATTTAATTTGGCGATGTAGACCCGCGCCTTGTAATAGCGTAGGACTTTTATTTTCCGCACTTTAAATTCCCGCACCTTTAACTGTTAAACAATAACATGAAAGAATGAATGCCCAAAAATAAAATCAAAACGTAGATCACCAATGCATGACAAGACAAACAATAAACTGAAAATGACACACAATTCACACACCACCCCTAGGGTACGCTTCATTGTTGCCTTGCCCCTCGAAAGGTGATCGTCGAGTAGAAGATGTCTTAGTAAGTCCTCATGATCCGGGAACCTGGCATGAGGGTAGCTTCTAAGGTGTCTTCCCATTGCTCCGGTGATCACCATGTCCCGAACCTCGAATTGACCCGAACAACTCCAACGGTGGTGCTACCTACCTCTCAATGATGGGATGGCACTACTTTAAGGACATTTACACAGACGAATTCCTTAGGGTAGGTAGATTCTCATGGGTACTTGCTCTTTTCGAAGACAAATCAAAATACTTTTCACACCTTACACTTTTCAAAAAGCTTTCAAAACAACTTTTCAAACACTCTTGAGGACTGATACAAGAGTCAATCTGAAACTTTCAAAGAAACTTTTTTTCAAACCCACTCACACTCTGAAAAGCAAACATTTTGAAAACACAATGAGAAAGTATCTAAGAGCCCATGGATAACCATGGATAGAAAGGGTGCTAACACCTTCCCTTTCTATAACCTACCTCCCGAACCGAGAGCAATCTCTTTAAAGGAATTTTTCTGTGCTTTTGTCCTTTCCATTTGGAGAAAATAAAAGACGGTGGCGACTCTTGCTTACCGCGACATTTCGCGAAACCAGCTTTAAAACAGTCAGTTCCAGATCCACCGATCACACTCTTTTAATTGCTTCTTTAATTCTAACAATTCAGATGCAAACATCTTGTATGCTGCCATAGAAACATGTCTGTTACCAGTTACAAGATCAATAACAAATTCAACTTCTCTCTTTGGCGGTACATCAGGAATTTAATCAGGGAAAACTTCAAGAAATTCATGCACCACTTGCAATTCCTCAATTATAGTTTGATTCTCGACAGATAAAGACTCCATCAACAAGAAAATATGAGCCTCTTCATGCATCAACTGCCTCAACTGTCTAGCAGACAACATACCAGCTTTCTCCTCATCAGGAGTAGAAAACCTCACCGACTTATTATAACAGTTAATATGAACATAGTTATGTTCTAACCAATTCATACCTAAAATCACATGTAACCCACTTAAAGGAAAACAAACCAAATCAATAGCAAAGTTTCGGTAGAAGATCGTCAAAGGACACTTTAAACACACAAGATAAGTAGTCATCAATCCCTTAACTGAAATATAAACGACCATTTCTCCATACAAAGAAGACAACATAAGACCCAATCTTTCAACATAGTCAGCAGCAATAAAGCAATTAGTAGCACCAGTATCAATAATAGTAATTAAAGGAGTACTATTAATGAAACATGTACCTCTGATGATTCTATCCTCATTAGCTGTCTGAGTCCCAGCCAACACGAATACTTTACCACTGGTTTGCGCCCTCTTTGGTTTCTGACACTGACTACCAATGTGTCCTTCTTCATCATAATTGAAGAAAATCATTTCTTTATTCTTGCACTCAGATATCACATGTCCAGTCTTACCACAACGAAAACACCTCTTCACCTCAGCAGTACACACGTTGCTCTTATGACCAGATTTTACACATTTGAAACAAACCACACTAGCAGGAGCATCTACCTCACTAGTTCTCTGACCCTGAACAACTTTCTGTTTAACTTTACCAGCTGGAGAATTATAAGGCTTACCACGATTCTGTTGGTGCTTATCCCTATTCTCATTGATAATCTTATAGTGAGCATTATTATCTTCTTCATAGATCCTGCAACTATAAATCAAATCGGTAAAGACACAAATATTCGGGTATCCAACGACCTTCTTGATCTTTGGGCGCAACCTGTTCTCAAACTTGATGCACTTTGAAAACTCAACATTTTCCTGGTTGTAGTGCGGGTAAAACTTAGCCAACTCAACAAACTTTGCAGTAGTAATCGACATACTCCCTTGCTTCAGCTCAAGAAACTCAATTTCCTTCTTACCACGAACGTCTTCAGGGAAATACTTCCTCAGAAATTCCCTACGAAACATAACCTGAGTGATATTTTCACTTGTAGCTTCCAACCTCAGATGAGTCTCTAGCCACCAGTCATCAGCCTCAGTTTCTAGCATATGAGTACCATATGAAACCTTCTGCGATGGAGTGCAGTCCATCACACAGAAGATTCTCTCAGTCTCTTTCAACCAATCCAATGCTCTGTCAGGATCATACTTACCCTTGAAGGTAGGCGGATTCTCCCTCTGAAAGGTCTCCAAGCTACAAGATCCAGCATTCCCGTTAGTGTTTGGATGATTCTCCATAGCATGCGCCATTGCTTCCAATGCAACAGCAAGTGCAGCGTCATTCCTTCCAACTATCTCAACTTATCACTATAACATAAACAACGGTTAGAACTCAAGTTAACAATACTCGATTGTAATACAAAACTAGGACTCGATAACTTGTTCCGACGGACCGACCTGCTCTAATAACACTAATGTAATACCCCATTTCTACCCAACGAATTATATAAAATCGAAGTTACAAAATTTCCAACAAACAAATGGAATGCTACACTTTTAACTTGGAAACGACGATATTCAATCACCTATAGTTTATATACATAACACATAAAATTAGGATGAACCGATAGCAAGCTGTTTAGTCTTTAAAAATAAAACAACTTTCGTTTCTACGCAGCGGATTCACAAATTAAACTGAAAACACCATAACATATTATAGCGGTAGAAATGTTGAGATTAAGCCATTGGATTGACTTGACTCGCACATATCAAATGAAAATCGCCATCACGCTTTATTGTTTCTAAAGGAATGGGAAAAGAGAGAATAACCCAAAAAGAGTGGGAGAGAATCTAAGTTTGGGGGTTGGTTATGTAAAGGGAAGGTATTAACACCCTAAACATCTACGGTACTCCGCAGGAACCTCTTTGCAAATTTGTGTATTTTGGCTATAATTGTTGTATACAAAAATAGATGGTGGAGATGAGAGAAGAAGTATTTTTTACAAATTTTTCACCCACCGCGGTTGCGATCCTTTAGTACATACATACCACCTTCCGTGCAATAGGGGATCAAGATACTCATAGTCCACCTTTAAAATTTTAAATCACAAGTGTGTTGGTTAATTTTAAGAGACGAGACATCATCGTCTTATCCGAATGGAAGAACATACTTACTACCCACGATTATGGGAAAGGAGAATTTGCATCATCTCAAAGTGGAGGATATAGTTTGGATTTTAAAATCAACAAAGCCTTGCTCAACACCCAAGTGGAAAATATTCCACTTCACTATATATCGTAGAAGTATAGTAGCTTGCATCACTACAAGGATTGACAAGAGTCTAATCTTTTGAGAAAATTTTAAAGTAAAAAAGCCAAAGTGGCAAAATGGTTTGAATGAGATTGATTGACTTTTAGTCTTCTCACAAAAAATGTCAAATTATGATTAAGTTGGTTAAAGTTTAATTAAGAAAATATTTTTGAAAATGTATGGACCTAAGTCCAAGTTTATTGTGAAAGATGTTCAAGTTTAAAAACAGAAGAGTTTTCTGAAAGGAGGGAGAAGATTTTTGAAATTAAAGAAGGCCAGAGGAGATGAAGGGACTATCCTAAAGTATAAAGTAAAAGCTAGGGAAAAGAATCGTCTAACCAATAAGAAGCCGAAACTTGACATAATAAGTCAATGTAGAATTCCCATCCTTTGGATTGAAACCAAATAAGAAAAGATAATAAACCTCTTAAGAAAACCAAGCTTCAAATGCATTAAGTCTTCACAAAAATTGGACAGAGTAATGGCTGTATACAAATGAATTCCCGATCACAGACAAAGCATATAATCAGAATAACCAGCACACAAAGAAAACAAACAACCCAATGTCTCGGGGTAAACCCCAAGAACTCCAGAAAAAATAGCAATAGAAGTTACAAGGTCTCAAGGTAGGTCAAGGTCTCTACTCCTAAGTCCAAGAAGTCCATAACTTCAAAATGCCAAAGATAGTAACCAAATAGTCCAAGTAACATTAAAGATTTTTATTGTTCAAGTTGGTTATTAGGTATCTTCAAAAAGAAAATGAAAAGCTCAAGTAAGAAAAATAAAAATGACATAAAGATAAATGCTCAACTGAGCAAAGATGAAAATAACATGAAATGTAAATGCCAAAATAAACGGTACATAAAAGTAAAGGAATAAAGTAAAAGTCAATTGTTAGTGAGTTGAATGACCATCTTGAAACTTGCATTTGAAAACTCATTAGAAGATTGATAAATTCAAAGCCTCTCAACAACATGTTTCATTTGCTTTTTTGTCAAGTATATCATTCATTTCAAATTCTCAAGGCAACAACAAATGATCAACGATGTTTAAATGATTCACTTAGTCCAAAATTTATGAAGATTCATTAGAGGATTGATAAGACCAAAGCCTCCTAAAAATGAACCTAAAGGATATTGGATCAAAGATTTCAAATTAAACATACTTGGGCTTACAAACATAGGTTTGGGCCACGAATGATCACTTCTCGATTGAGGACAAAATTTAGCGCTATGTTAAGAAATTGTAAGTAGACTTATATAGAAGTCACACCTATTTTGAGGCCCGTCAATAGCAATCTATGTGCCATATGTTTGGAGAGATGATATGTTGATCATCCTCTAACGACATGTAGCACATGTAAGAAAAGGATAAGATGAAGAGGGATGAGAAATATTTGAATCAAAAAAATTAATCAAACTAACATTAAAATCATCCATCCATTTTGGTGGAGTTAAACTCAACATCCAAGATCCAATGATGTTAATGAAGTTCATGATCAACAATCACATAGCCAGAATATAAAAAAAAATTGCATTTAATGAATAAAATAAAAAAAGAAAAGTGATTTTTAAATTGTTTTTTTAAAATGAAAATAAAAGGTAAAATAGAAAACTATATTTAAATTATCAAAGAAAAATTAAAAGAGACCATACAAAAGTAAAAAATAATCTTAAATATTTTTATAAAATTTTTGGTAATTTTTTAAAACAGAAAAGCATTTTTTAAACTAATTAAAATCACTCAAATAAATGAAAAAAAAAGATAAAAAATAGTAGAATTAAAAATAAAATTCTAGAAAAATTTCAGAAAGTCAGAAATAAGGAAAATGATTTTTA
This sequence comes from Vicia faba, assembly GCA_948472305.1. NCBI lineage: Eukaryota > Viridiplantae > Streptophyta > Magnoliopsida > Fabales > Fabaceae > Vicia > Vicia faba. Next base: position 1,211,347,772 of record OX451735.1, read on the forward strand.
TAAAAAAATTAGAATTTAAAAATATCAAAAAGTATTTTTAAATAATTTGAAACAAATCAAAATAAAGAAAAAATTATAAAAAAAAAATCAAATTTGAAAATAAAATCATGAAAAAAATAAAAATCAGAAAGATAATATTTGAAAATATTTTTGTGAATTTTTTCATAATGTTTAATCAGAAATGAATTTTCTATGATTTTTTGAAGTTTGGTGTAAAAGACAGAAGATAAAATAAAATTTAAAAAAATATGGACCATTGGAAGAGAGTCAAAACACGCTAGTAATCAGATCCGAAGGATCAGGCACACTGAATATCATGGTCAGCTTTGGAAATTGCACCAGATCACCTTTTAATATTTAAAAACAACTAAAATTTTGGTGCGTTGGATGAAGTCTGACTAATAGAAGTAATCAGATCTAAGAGCCCTCTAAATGCGTATATGATAAGCAAACACACTAGATTGAATTAAAAAAAAAATACATGTCACACCATTGGTTGAAGCACGACACATAGGTCGTCTTTAACCTCCAGACACCCTAGATTGAGGTTCCTCAAATTGTAAATTTAGAGGACCAGACCGGTACCATTAGATTCGTCTCTTCAAGACGATTCTAATGGTACCATCGCGCCAAATTTATATAAATTGAGCAAGACTTAAATTGAGAAAATTCAAAAATAATAGCGAGCACGGAATTCTGGAATATCTCACTCAAATCTCAATGAAATTGAAAATTATAAAAAGCATGAGAATCAGAAGGATGCATAAAGTAGATTAGTCTTTTATTTAGATCGATTTGACCAAGAAATCTACCTGAATGAAGTAGCAAAATATGGCTCTGAAATTGGACTTCTGTAGATCAATACAGGTCATAATTCTTGGAGGTAAGAGTATGGTTAGCTTCAGAGAAGTTCAATGAAGCTAACTAAATGGAGCTTTTGGTGTTTTGGAGTGAGAATGTAAGAAATCAGAAATTCAAATTCAGAGTTCGTGTGAGATCTGAACAGGGGTCAATTGGATATCAAAAGCTTGTGAAAATGAGTAGAATAGAGCATGTATTTATAGGAGAAGCGAATGAAATCAAGAGGAGGGGTGAATGATGCAATTTCCCTTGAGTTCGTGCACAACTGTGATCATGAAGAAAGTGTGATCACATGTGCATCAAAACTCAATCAAGCGATGCGTTTTATCAATCTAAATGATCCAAACATATTTTCTAATCATGTTTAAGTGGAAAACGCGTGGAAATTTGGTGATTAGAAGCCAAATTATGAATTTTGTAATCTGACTCGAAGTGAAACTTCAGTTTCAAGGTATCAATTTTGAATCAATGGTATTCATAGCTCAAAGGGTATTACGGCATGGTTCTTAAAGCATTTGAAAGATGAGGTCACAATATTTTCAATATGCCAATTATAGGATCAGATGGATGTTTGAGCCAAAAGTTGTGATGAGTCAAAGTTGAGAAAAAGATGCTGACTTTTTGTACTTAGAAAAATTCTAAGTTTTTTCTTCAAAAGTGACCTATAATGTTTTGAGTTCAAACAAGGCCTTTATCCAAAATTGAGCTTTAATCATTAATTCTAGATTGAAGTAGACTTCCCAAAGAGAATTGTGAAACTTGAATCACTAAAAAATACCGATTATTGAGAAAGTTATGGCCTTGTAAAATTGGTGAAAAGTTATGAGGTGACCTATAATCTTTTAAGTTCTTAGGGCATCTTCCACTTATTTTCAAGCTTTTCACATAAAAGAATAGTTGAATTTCACATCCTTAAAATCATTTTGAAAAAATAATGGGCTCAAGGAGATAATAATTGACCAAGTTATGATCTTTTGAAGTCACATAAGTGAATTTGATGACCTATCTAGAGGACTTGTAATCTTTCTCCATCATTAGGAATCTTCCACACAAAAATTGCTTGAAACTCTTGAAGTGATTAATTTACAACCCTTTAAATAGAAACATATATTTGGAATCACTCAAAAGTCTCAAAATATGAGCAAGATATAACTCTTTGAAGTTCAAAACCCTGACTCCTCAAGCACCAAAATAACTTGGAAACCCCTTTCAATTTTGACAAAATTTCTTGAACAATTACTTTTGCCATGTGAATAGAAGTTGTCGTGGATGGTAATAAGAATCCATAACAACAAAAACCACTTCCAAATATTAAGAAATGAGAGAGTTATGCACCTATGATCAAAGAATCAAGAGCTTGTCCAATTAGGTCAAACCTCTTCAATCAACTCTTGCATCTTTTGACTTTCTTTGACAAATTGAGGCATGATGAATCATAGTAGACCTTATCATGATGTACTTTAAAGCATCCTGGATGATGAAGCTTGAATCTCAATGAATTTTTGTTGAAGAAGGCATGTAAATAAACTCATAAACCTATGAATCAACCTGATGAAGTGTGTTGTGCCCTCACCTATAGTATCATCAATTAAAGCAAACATTCATTGCAATTGTTAGTTAATAGTTAATCAATACAAAACATATATAATCACAATATACAAATCAAGGTGCTTGGTGATTCCTCGTGAGAAAACCTAAAGATAGGGAGAAGAACAAAACCCTAGTGTGATCTTGTTGTGATTGATTTGATATGAGATGATAGAGGAATCTTAGGGGTAAAAATTGGGGTACAACACATCTTGTCCAACTCAAGACGACTTTAAGACAACAAGTCTTTAATGAAAACAACTTGAAAATTCAACAACATAATGAAAACCAACAATAAAGAAAACACGCGTTCATCCCCCGAGTGTTACGTATCAGAGCGACAACACCGACTCGAACTAACGAAAGTAAGAGCTATCCTTCTCGATTACATGCATGTTACCAAAAGAGGGCAACATTCAAACATAAGGGGTGAGATATCGAACCATATAATTAAGTGTATGATAAACAATTTATCAGATCAGATTATATAAAATCACCAGTTCATAACTTTCAACCAACATCAATCATCACAAGTCAACAACACAACATGTTAAATATGAAACACAAAATACGACTCGTTACAAGCACATGCATGTGGTACCAATGGAGCAAAACTCTCAACTTAGAAATCTGCCAATTAATAGAGGCATCAACAAGGCATAAGCCTTCAACTTAATTTTCCAATCCAAGCCAACTTACCGAGCATCAGCTCCAACTTGATATGCTATGTATGCTACCCAATATGAATGTCAGGATAGCAACAAAAAAATTCCATAACAACGCAACAACAAACCAACATTGACCATAAGCCTACAACTTAATATTTTACCCATAAATAGAGGCAATAACATCACCTGCTAATTCAAACTTTTCAACAAAGAACACAATACAACGAGTCAACCAAAATTTACTACAAATAAACCGCGTAATTATTCAGACTATTACGACTATTTCCGGTTAATTAATTATCTAAATGCTTATTTCTAATTACAAAACTTCTACAATATTATTCTACTAATAATACTAAATTATTATTATTATTAATTATTATAATTATTAATATATATATATATATATATATATATATATATATATATATATATATATATATATATATATATATATATATATATATATATATATATATATATATATATATATATATATATATATATATATATATATATATATATATATATATATATATATATATATATATATATATATATATATATATATATATATATATATATATATATATATATATATATATATATATATATATATATTAGCAATTTGGAAACGTTTACAGTGTGTATATATGTCAAATTCAACTACAATACCTATTATATATAACTTGAAAACGTGAATTCTCATACTACTTCATGATGCACCACACAATAGCTATCAATTTCTAAGACCATTTTAACTATGGCACCACTACAGTGAAAGAGTAATATATATGCTATCACTCATGTTTTGCTATATGTGTTATATCATATTTTCATTTATTACCAGCCAAACACGCCTTAGCATCATGCGCTACTAATTTAGCCTTCTAAAAACTGCTTCTACTATTGCTACTTTATACTATTTCCACTTTCTACTACTTATAGCCATATACCACATTATTACTTTATTAATAATCCTACAACCAATTCCTATTGCTTATCTAAATTTTGTCTAGTGGCCTACTACTATAATTGATTAAACAAATTTCTATATTGATAATAAATTATAAATTAGCAAGGATGTATTATTATTTGGAAACTCCAACTTACTCTACTGACAACTATAAATATATCGGAATTACGCAAAATAAATAAAAGTGACTTTTAATTATACGAAACAACTCTATTGATAACTCTAACTATTGGGAGGAGATACTAGGAGCATTGATACATAGTGTAGGACTAGCCACCTTTGTGAGAGACACGTCATTTATCCACCTAAAACCTTAAGGTGATAGGTGAGTGGGTTCTCCCACTTATATATGCTTAAGTCTCCACATTCTTATCCAATGTGATATTATTTCCTCACTTACTCACACTTGCTATATTATTTCAACACTCCCCTTCAAGTGTGAGTCCACAATGCTCCCCCACTTGTACCGCACCACTTCTTGGGGGAATTTCGATACAAGTTTCTTTTGGTCTCTTTCTCGAACCAAAGACTCTGATACCATGTTGGGGGGAGATACTAGGAGCATTGATACATATTGTAGGACTAACCACCTTTGTGAGAGACACACCACTTATCCACCTAAAACTTTAAGGTTATAGGTAGACAAATGGTGTGTCTCTATCAAAGGTGCTTGTTCCTACACTATGCATCAATGTTTCTAATAATCTCTCCCCAACACTAACATTCCTATTGACAACTCTAACATTTCTATTGACAACTCAATTGACTCTAACTAAAAACTTCTAAAAATTATATACTAATAATATTAAATTATAATTGGTATTCATTAATATTAATAATTTAATGACTTAAAAAAAACATATAACTCCTCGACGTGGCAACTGAATTCTCACCACCTGGCATTCACTTGATACCATATACCAGTAGAACAACTAATTATATCACACCAATTTAAATATTCTAATCCTACCATAATACCAATTTACATTATTAGATATTATATTATGAATACTACCAATTTTTAATTAACAAACTGGATTCTCATAATATGACATTTATTGGATATCACTTACAAGTAGAATAACTATTAGCAATCATAAACATATTTACCCGACATAACACACGCCATGAATTTTCCACCATAATTCTCCCATATTCATATTCTGCCATTCTAATTTAATAGTTATAAGGTATCTATGAGTTTCTAAACCGAGATACAATTGCTCACAATTGTTACCATTACGGTAACAGTACTATAAATGTTTGAAAACGAGAATGAGCACATGGTATAAATACATACACATATACGTACAAACATACATCAGTATATAACTTTAAACTCATGATTTGTTAATATTTCAATTTATAAATACTCAACTTCTCCATTAATCATTACCTATCAATAATTATAATCAAAACCTAAAAATTACAAAACCATATAAATTAAAGGTTTCAATCTAAATATGTTTCTACCGATTAATATACTATTATAGAGTCGGAACCCCACCCTTACCTTGGATTGGAGGTTGCTTTAACTCTCCGATTGCACCTAGTTTTGCCTCCTCTTTGTACTTCTACGTATCTCTTCCAAAACCCTTATTTTCCTCTTCTGTCAAAACTTATTCTTCTTTCTCTTTATGATACTTCTACTTCTTATTATTTCTAAAATAACTAATATAATATAACTACTATACTATTATTCTTATTTTGTCTTGTTGGGCTTAAATTTCTACACCTCCCTTTCTACTACTTCTAACATTAAAATAGGCCAACATAAATAATAATAGTATTATTCAATATTAATCATATAACTTAATCAACTAATTAATTCAACTAAGAACGACACAACTTAAATCAATATTTCATAACTTTGAAAATTTAATCAGAAAAATATTCGAAAATATTTAATTAAATATTTAATTAAATATTGGGCGTTACGATCCAAGTTGGCTTTCTCCATAATCTGGCTATTGACAATATTGAGCCGCTTTTCAGAGTATGGACAAAAGGTAGAGTACTATTTTTCCAGGTAATCAGATTCTAAGTTGTCATCAGAAATTGAGTTTCCAAGTGTTGATCAGATTCTAATCCTTCAGAATTTGAGTCATTTGCTTCTCTTCAAATGTTATTCAATTGGGTCAGAACCAAGTTAATTACTAGCCTCATGATCATGCACACTTAAACAAATGTTATTATATCCAATTGTTCTCTAAGTACTTAGTTATCATCAAAACCCAAGGAGTGTGAACATATTTTGTTCTAACACACTTTTGATCTTCTAGTTTTTTGAATCATTTGCTTTTTGTACTTGTATGCAGAAGATGCAGAACACATCATATGATTCATCTTTGGATATAAGGAATTTAACCCAAGTCTATCTGCTATAATCATCAACTATAACCAGTCCATGTTTCTTCCCATTGAATACTGCAGTACTAACATGACCAAACAAATCAATGTGAAACAACTCTAACGGTCTGGAGTAGGGACAATGTTCTTTGGTTTAAAAGAGGTTTTAACAATTTTCCCTAGTTGGAATTGTTGTACCCTAAAATTTTCCCTCGCATTTTCAAGACAAATTAATTCAAGACACATCCTCATGCTCATGAAGGTCTCAATTGCTCAAGACTTATCAAAGATTAATCAGATGAACTCTCCTCCTAAGCAATTGACCTACAACTAGGGTTTTGCTTATCTTAAAGGAAATTGAGTTTCTAATGCCTCAAGTGGATTTCATGGTTTCTCATATGTATCAAGGTACCCTCATACTTAATTTCAAACCTTACATCACAAGTTTGCTCATTCAATTAGTCAGATGATTGAAAATCAACTGTATTGGACAAAAGTCAACTTTGACCAATCTATAGTCAAACTTTAATATTATTGGTCAACATAAATATTTTGAAGTCACATTCATCATTTGATCAAGGTTTGATCATGATTCATCAAGAAAACTCAAGATTCATCAAAAGTCAAAAGTTACTAAGTTAGGGTTTTCTTAAGGAAAAGTCAACTAAACTTTGACCAAGCACAACTTTCACATACTTCATTAGAAATTCCTCAACCAAATCTCATTTTAAAGTAAATTCAATTCTCTACAACTTGGCCTCTCTAAGCTCAAGGCCAAGAATGTTTCATTTGAGAGATATTGGCCAAAACATTACAGATCATTTTAAAAGTCAACAAAAGGCATCTTTTGTCAAAGCAATTTACATAATGTTAAAGACTTCAAATGAAAAAAATGACCAACGTGAAAGTTGTAGGAGACATCTGAAGGTTTCCAAAAAATCCTAAATCATCTTCATATGACAAAAATTGAAAGAGTTATGATTGGTGCAAGTTGAACAATTTTAAAAAAAATGCATTAACCTAAATTGATCAAAGTTGAATTTTTGGGCTAGTGGGTCTGAGTTTTTAGGTTCAAACGTGTTCATGACCCTATATTAGACATCTAAATCCATTTTTGTGATTTTTATTTCTTTTGATTTTGATTTTATTCAATTAAATTCAAAATAAATCAAATAAAATATAAAAACATTGGATTAAGGCACATGGTTAATATTTTTAATCATGTTGGAGGCCCAAAAATCTACCTTGAAGATGAAGAAATCGTGTGGTCTATATTTGAAACAAATCTTCATTAGTTTTGGAAGATTTCAACTTATTTTCAAACAAAATTAAAGATATGATTTCATGAGGTTCCAAGCCCACCATTTGACCTAATCTTCTCTCCTATAAATACATAACATATTCAGACCAAGCAGAACATGCATGCTGCCTCCAAGAAGCAACCCTAAAAATCTCAAATTTTCTCAAAACTAGGGAAACTCGAAACCTTTATCTCCAACCTTTATCAATCAATCCCAGGTATCCATCAGCCTCTTGATATCTCTAGGATTCGTTCCTAATCATTACTCAAGCGTGAAGCACGCCATAACTCACTAACCAGGTATCACCGATTTGACAAACTTCCTTGAATTCAAAATTTTAATTCATGCAATTTAAATGAATTTGATGCATACATTCATGTTCATATTGATGTGTGAAACTGTTTTGATGCATTACTTGTAAGGTTTGAGGCAGGAATGGAGATTTTTCATTGTTATGGAAGTTTGAAATATTTTCTTTAAAACTCACTCTACAAGCATTTTCAGGTCAAACCAATGCTTTCATCGGATTCACAAGGGTCAAATTAGGGGGGGGGGGTATGGTTCATCTTGTGTTTCAATTTTACGTGATTCACAGGTTTCCGAAATCTCCTCACCGAAGAAGATGAAGTTGACCACCCTCCAGGATGGTTTGACTCTCCTGACTCAGGCGACCTTGGCGTGGTGTTCTCCCCTTGGTCCATTCAAAACCCCAGACCCCACACCAAGCGCGCGTGTTTGCTTTATTCAATTTATGATTTAATTTCATTATTTATTTATTGATGGTAGTAAGATGAACGCGTAACAACAATTGGTCTGATGATGAGTGATAAGTTTGGCATAGTAAAGGTCGTGGGTTCGAGCTAGCCTTTTGTCAAAATTATTTTGTTTCTTTTTCAGGATTTACAAAGCAGGTTCATTATATGGTGATTGGTTCTCATTCCATGTCACAAACAACACTATGTCGCAGTGGTAGGAGAGCATGCCTGTGAGGCTGAGGGTGTGGGTTCAACTCCCACCCCATGCATTTGTTTTTTTCTTCTATTTTTACTAACCTTAATTTTCATTCTATTTTACTAATTATTTTATAATTAACCATTAGCAAACCTTAAACTTTTTTTTTTCAAAACCATAACAAATTAGGATTAGGTTTTTTTAGTTAGTAATTAAATTTTTGACATATTTTTTTATTAATTAATTAAGTTAATTAGCCTTTTTTTTAATATTAAAATTAATTAGAATTAGGTTTTTATTACTACTATCACTCAAATTATTTTCTACAAAAAACATTAAAACATTTTTCTTATTTCTTTTTGCTATTTAATTTTCTTAGAAAAAATGTATAGGTTTGCACTCTCAAATGTAATAGCTTAGATTTACACTCCCTATCTTTTTCCTATTATATATTTGCTCACAGGATGTAATAGCGTAGGAACTTTATATTCCGCACTTTAATTTTTTGTACATAGTTAACTGTTAGTAATTAGTATTTTGTATGACAAGACTAATAATTGGAAATAGATAACCCTAATTTTCAATATAAGATAACTAAAAATACACACTTTGCACACTTAACCTCTAGGGTAACCTCTCTTGTTGCCTTACGAAATATTGGTCATGTCCCTCGAAAGTGGGGACACTTTAGCAAAAGACCCTCGATTCAACAATATCATCATGGTCCTTTTCGAATAAAGATCATAATCCCTCGATGACCCTCCGAGTTAACTACAAAATGATCTAGTCCCTTCGATGACCCTATGACCAAAATGATGATAGTCCCTTCGATACAATTGCTAAAGTATCCTTACATGTTGCCTTCGATGACCATACGATGACCCTACACATGTCCCTTCACATCCAATAGATAACATTAACTACCAACTAATGGTATGGATAATACTATCTCTAAAGGAGAAGGAAAATAACAAGAAAGACTTTAGTGGGTAAGAACTCTTGAATTCTTGCTCATAACTTTTTTCATAAACAAATACATTTTTACACATCACTTTCAAAACAAATATTTCAAAAAAAAAACACTTCGTATACATTCTTAAGGACCGACATAAGGATTATTACAAAGTTATCCTTACATTGGCATTTCAAAATATTTTCAAACAAATCACACACACACAAATCAAGTTTTTTAAAAGTGAGCTAAGCAATTAAGAGTCCATAGATAACTATGGATGAAAAGGGTGCTAACACCTTCCCTTTTCATCTTACCCCCCGAACTCAAAATCTATCAAAGGTATTTCCTATTCTTTTCACCTTTCGTAATTGTAGTATAAAAGAAAAGTTGGTGGTGACTCTTGCTAACCGCAACATTTGCAATAAAACCAAAAAAGTCAGTTCTCCCACCATATTACAGAACTGGCGACTCTACTAGGGAACTACTTAAAAAAGAGGGGTTACCTTAGAGTTTAGATCACTTTTACTTACTTTAATTGTTTGAATCGTTTTTTTTTTAAATTTAAGGGCTTGTTTGGGTATTATTTCTTGTGCGAGAGATCCTACACTCGAATCTAGTGATTCCTTAGGTAAGTAGCAATATATCATAAAGATTATACATCGTATACCGATATGGTTAACATGATAGCTACAATTAGTGTGACAGTTTGGTTTGTAATGATGTTCCTTGAGTCAATCAAGGATACCATTAGGCTTCTGCGTGGTGTCGTTAACACTAACTTGCTTGTAGAACCTTAATTAACCCATCTTAGCCATTAGAAAGTAGTGAGATAGCCGACTTTGGTGAAGTCTAAAGTTGGTTGATACTCGAGGCTACGCTTATTGAGATTTGACTTTCTAGATGTTTTGGTGGAAAGCCGGTTGTTATGCTAAAATAAAGCCTGCGAGAAAGATTTGTGATATGAGATTCTTAGAACCCGTTTACTATTTTAAGACAGGTTGAGCCAACTTAACTTCAGTGGGGAAGGGTATTTATCTATGGACTTCACGCAAGCCTTTAAACCTAAGGATATTGTATGAATTATTTGTGTTTGCTACTTATTTAACATAACATCATAACATCATATCATCATAACATAACATTTCCACTAACCATTTCAAAGACCTAGGGATTTATCTTTGTTCCTTATTGTAGGTTATGGCCTCCGCTCGCAGAAATACTATCCGAATCAACTTTGTAAGGGCACCTTCCAAGCTTAAGGAGTTAGTCTCAAAGGTTCCTGAAAACTCGCAATTCACCAAGAGGCATGGTTATCTACTCAGCTTGGTTACCTCAGGTTTTGAAGAAGACATGATGAGTGTTCTTTTCTAGTTCTTTGATCCTAAGCATCACTGTTTTACCTTCCTAGATTATCAGTTGGTACCCACAACAGAAGAGTTTTATAAGCTACTTGGAGTACCTATTCTTGATGAGACACCCTTCACAGGTTTAGAGAAAGTTCCAAAACATGAAGTTATTGCAGCAGCCTTACATCTGAAGCGGTCAGATATTGTGTCTAATTGGGAAACAAGAAGTTGAGTTAAAGGTCTTCTTGCTAAATTTCTGATAGAGAAGGCTCAGTTATTTCTAGATGCTATGAGTTTTCATGCTTTTGAGGAGATCTTGGCTATGTTGATCTATGGTTTGGTACTATTCCCTAATATAGATCAACTCATAGATGTGAACACCATCAAAATATTTCTTACTCATAATCATGTGCCTACTTTGCTTGGAGATATTTTGCACTCTCTTTACACTTTTACTATGAGAGAGCGGGGGATTCTCATATGTTGCATACCTTTACTATCCAGGTGGTTTATTTTGCACCTTCATAGATCAATGATAAAGAATGAATAAGGTTTGAAGTGGTATTGAAGGATGATGTCACTCTCTCATTCAAATATCTATTGGTGTTCCCGATCTCGAGAGGACATCACTATTATTGATCGTTGTGGGGAATTCCCTAATGCGCCACTCCTTGGCATAAATGGGAGGTATTACTTACAACCCTTCTCTAGATCTACGTCAATTTGGTTATGCTCAAAGAGACGGTCCTCATGATATGCTTATCCAGGGTATTATATTCGACTACGAGAACGATCCTCAAGGTTACCGTCAAAAGTTTATACGTGCTTGGGGCATGGTGAATAAGATTGATAGCAAGACTTTGGGACAAAAAAACTCCATCCCTTTGGAGCCCTACCTCAGATGGGTGCAATCTCGTGCTCAAAATATTATAATGCCATATCTTGCTGTCCTACAAGTAACTGTGGAGCTTATTATTGAAGGAGATATTCCTCATACCATTTTTCATCCAGATATGCCTACTGACCCTGAAGAGCTACAAAAGTATTGGATTCAATTGAAAGAAGAGAGGGACACCTTTGAGACTGAGTTATATTCTAGTGAGAAGAAAGTGCCGGAGCTGACAAAACAACTTCACGAAGAGCAGAGCCTTAATGAATATGTTAACACAAAGAGGAAGCGTCCATGGGAGACTTTAGTTTTAGGTCTTAGGAGTTCGTAATTTGTTTCCTCATAACCCCTTTTGTTTTCATTGTAAGCCTAAGAGGCAGTTATAATTCTAACTTACTAATAAGAGTCTTTTTTCTGTTCCCTTTTGATTAACAAATTTAAATCCCATGAGGTCCTTGAAAATATTGCATATGCATCTACATGCCATACATATCATTGCATAACAAGTTTCCAAGATAGGTTTCTCATCTCTTGCTATTTATTTCAGCAAAAATGGCTCTCGAAGAGACAATCAAAGATCTCCAGGATCAAAATGCTCAGTTAAGAGAGATGTTTCTAAGCTTATCCAAGGGTCAAGAAGAACTGAAGGCACTTATCTCCAACAACAAGAAGAAGAGGACAAAGAAACTAATCGGTATCCTTAATATGGGGAGAAAGTTCAGAGGACCAGTCAAGCGAGCTCAATATATTGATATCCCATTGGACAAAGACGACAAACAAGATGAATATGCTGTTGTACCCCAAAATTTTCCCTCTCACTTATCAAGAATTTTCTCACAAGATCTCCTTGGACTCAAGACTGCACTAGGGTTTATCAGCTCAAGACACCTCCTTAAGCACTGATGACCAAAATTAGAGTTTGAGATTGCACAAGGATATTTGAACTTTCAATGCTTCATACGAATTTAATGGATCATTATGGACCCTTAATATTACTCACGTCAAGTTTCAAGCCTTGGATCACAATTTGCTCAGTCAATTGAGCAGTTGACCTAAAAATCAATTGTATTGGAAAAAATGTCAACTATGGCCAATTTATAGTCAAAATTCATAATTTTTGATCCACATCAACATTTTAAACTTATATGTATCATTTGATCATGTTTTGACCATAATTCCTCAAGAAATTCAATCAAATCTTCAAATGGGCAAAATGGTCAAAATTAGGGTTTTGACTGAGAAAGCGCAATTTCTGATTTTTTGACCTAGAAAATGATCAATTGGTTTAAGGAATTATCTCAAGAGTCCAATTGCATCATTTTTACCTAATGACATGGCTCAAAACATTGCAAGTCCAATGGATTGACAGATGAATTTTCAGTCATTGGATCAAAAGTCAACTTTACACTGAAAAGTCAAACTTTGACTTTTTGGTCAAAAATCAAATGCCAAAGATCACAATTCATCAAAGCATGTCAAAATATGAAACTTATTCATCAAGAAATAAAAAATTTAAGATTTCATTTTGAAAAGTTAAAATTTCTAAACTTAGAAATTTTTTGAAGTGTTGGAAATTTCGTATTTTTTCACAACTTTGAGCAAAATTTTCACAATGATGTAAGATGATTCAGAAGAAACTCCCAACATGAAAGTTGTATATCTATATGAAATCTACAACTTTTATTCACACAACTCCTTCTAAAAGTGCTTGGATCTCAAGTTATAATATCAACAATACATGGTCATGAAACAAAACACTTAGTGAAATTTTGCCCTAATTTGGTCAGGATTTTGACCCAACTTCATGGCACTTTTTCATATAGTTACAAGGGGAATATTCAAAATAAATTCAAATATGGGTTGTAGAGCATATTTCAAGCTTTCCAAAATGTCCAAGAACTCCTTTAGATCATTTTTGAGTAGGGAGAATCGAAGAGATGAAGTTAGGGTTTTATCACTTGAGTTACAAGGCATTTTGTGATGAACAAAATTCAAATTCAAAGTTATGCTGCATAAACTCTACTTTGCAGGCCTCAAACTTGTTAGGCACTCCATAATTAATTGCTTGCACAGCTGTTAGAGGTCTCATTTCAAGTATTCAATGCAAGGCCATGCTTTATATCCATTTTGGGAAGAAAGTGTACATTGCCATTTTGATAAAGTGACTTTTTGTACAAAACTTGTTCTTGAGCCTTGCACTTGTTCTTTTCTAATCATACAAGTCCCATAACCCATAAGAAACTTGTTAGAAACTTACAATCACCCAGCCCATGCTTGTACTTCACATTGAAACTTGGTTTCTCATTTTTCTTGAAAATCAAGTAACCTAGCAATTAGCTAAAAACTTGTACTTCTGATTGCCCAAAGCTCTCAAACACTTTTGCTTATACATACACAACCCATTTTCCACAGATCCCATCCATGCTTGACCCCTAAAAACACCAAGAACTTAGAATCACATCTCATATATCCATTTTCACATAAATTGACCAAAAACTTGAAACTCATAACTCCCTCGTGAGTTTTCAAGCCTCTTTGTTCCTGAAGCTTATAAACATCATTTAGAACTGATCCCACATCCAGTTACAAGACTGTAACACCATTAAAACCATCCTCCATTTTCAAAAACAGAGCTTTACACTTGGACTTCTCCAGAACTCCTCAGGTACTTTCAGCTCAAGCTAAGCGTCCCATTAGCTTCCTGGGGACTTGAGGAAGCTAAACCAATCATTGGAACTCACTGAAAGCTGTTCAAACTCCAAACCCGATACCCTCTTACAAGGTAAGTTTTCTAACTTTGGAACTTTTCATACATGCATCATCAATGATTTAATTGTGAATGAAACATGTAGATATCATTGCCCTAAAGCTAACCATGTCTATAGTTTCCATTAATTTTGCTTGAGCTTAGAGAATTTTAAGATTAAAGTTTCTGAGATTTTTAGGGTTCAGATTAGGGCCAATAAAATTCATGTTTTTCTTTGATCTATAGTTTTAATGCTTTACATTTCTGAAACCATGAGGAAATTTGCTACAAGTTTCATGTTTACAGTTTTAATTTTTGTTGAGATTTGAACAAGTTACAGTTGGTCTGGCTGGAGGTTGAAGATGAAGTGTAAATCAGAGCGCATTTTGTATCATGTATTTATTGTTTTGATTATGTTAACGGATGTATAGCCACCCCAATGGTAGAAGCACACGCCTGTAACCTTTGGGACCTGGGTTCGAGCCCCAATGGTACCCTTTTGGATTTTTTCACATTTTTTCACTCTGACTTTCTTCTTTTGGCAGGCGCTGGGCCTCCTTGGGTCTTTGTTGTTTTTGTTTTTGCTTGCTAACCCCCCTGTTTCGTTTACACACCCTGGCCCAGTTTTATTTATTTTTCTTATTTTATTTATTTATTTGTTTTCTTAATTATTTTTATAATACTAAAAAATCATAAAAAATACAAAAATAATAGATTTACATTTTGACATAGTTTATTTATTTTTCTCACAAAAAAATTATTTTTATTTTATCATGTTTTATTTATTTCACTAAATATTTTGTAAATTTAATTAAAAAAACAGTTTTTTTTAGTAATTTTCTTTTAAACCATTTAAATATTTAAAAAGACAAAAAATATTTTATAACACTATAATTATTTTCAAGACAAAAATACCAAAAATACCTTTCTTAAGCTTAATTTCTTTTTAATCAATTAATAGATTTATGGTTTTATTTAAAACCTTTTCTTAGTAAATTTAGGTTTAATTAATTATTTTCTTTTAATTAATTAGGTTAAAACAAACTCCCATTTCCTAAAAAATCCAAACAAATATCCATTTACTTTACATTTCACATTTTTGTACCTTTATTCATCTTGTACATTATTTATTTCAATACTTGTACAAATTCAATATGGTTGTAATAGATTAATTAGGTTTATTTTCTTGCAATCCCCATTTATAATTTGTACACCCCCTTCCACAAGTATTGTAATAGCGTAGTAACTTTAAGTTCCGCCATTTATTGCTTTATATACAATTGCTAGTAATTAGGGTTTGTATGGAAAGACTAAAACCAATCAAATAGAAAACCCTAATCAAAGACAAAATCAAGCATGAAAAACAACACACTTGCACACAAGCGCCCCCTTGGGTAAACCCACTTGGTTGCCTTTACAAAATGGCCATATTACACATGTGAGGTATCTTAGCAAAAACAAGAAAATACAAGATTACAGTCCCTCGATGACACTATCTAAGTTGCCTTTCAAATGATCTTAGTCCCTAAAAGAGAATGCTAAGATACCTTGTAAACATTGCTAATCATGGCTATACGATGACCCACGCCCGTCCCGTTTACATCCAAAGATAGGAAATGAACATGAAAGACTTTTGAGTAGGTAGAATGTTCCTAATTACTTGCTCAATTTCAAACAAAACATCCTTTCTATTTTCAAAACAAACACCTACACTTTCAAAACCTCTTACAAACTTGAAAACATTTTCAAAAGATCAAACATCTTTGTATACATTCTTAAGAACGAGAATCATTACAAAGGTTGCCTAAACGATGGCCTCTTTACAAAATACTTTCAAAAACCACACAAAGCATAATTTCAAACAAAAGCAAGTGATCTAGCAAGTAACTAAGAGCCCATGGAAAACCATGGATGAAAAGGGTGCTAATAACTTCCCTTTTCATAATCTACCCCCCAAACTCAAGAAAACATCTCAAAGGTCTTTCCTGTGCTTTTTCACCTTTCCTTTTGGATAAATAAAAAGTCGGTGGCGACTCTTGCTAACCGCAACATTTGCGATCAAACGTGAAACCTTCAAGTCAGTTCTCCCACCGTATTACAAAACTGGTGACTCTGTTGGGGATTTCTAAAAGTGGGGTTACCTTAGGGTTAGATCATATTTACTTGCTTTCATTATTTGACTTGTATGCTTTACATTGTGGTTCTTTGTTTGGGTTTGAATCCTCTACCCAGATTTGGGATACCTTATAGGTAAGTAGCAATACGTTGTGGAAACTGTGTGGGGTATACCGACATGGTCTAAGCAATAGCTACGTTAGTGCGACATATTTGTGAGTACCGGTAGACCTTGAGTTAATCAAGGAGAATATAGGGCCGCTGAGTGATGCCATGAAGCACTAATGAACTTTTAGAACCTTTACTTGACCAACTTGGCCATTAGGACTTAGTGAGATGACCGACTTTGGTGCAGTCCGAAGTTGGTAGATACTCGATACTACACTCATTGAGGTTTGGTTTTTTGAGATATTTCGGTCGCCATTAAAGAGGCTTGTGCTGAGACAATGCTCAAAGAAACAAATCAATAATATTGAGCTCCTTAGAACCCGATTACTATTGCTAGGATAGGTTGAGCCAACTAAACACTACGCCAAAAGTGAGTTTTAACAGCACACGTTAGACATCGCTTTTATACAAAAGCGCTGCTATAAGTGAATTAAAAAAAACACGGAAAACGTTTAAAATAATTAGTAAAAGCACTGCTAAACATATGACCTTAGACAACGCTTTTAAAAAGCGCTGCTAAAGGATTGCTTTAGAAAGCGCTTTATCATAAGCGCTGGTAAAGGGCCACTTTAGATAGCGCTTTAAGAAAGCGCTGTCTAAAGTCATAAAAAATTAAAAAAAATAATAGAAAAGTACTGCTAAAGGTCACTATTAGCCAGCGCTTTCCAAATGCACTGTCTAAGGTCCATATTAGCCAGCGCTTTTAGAAAGCACTGTCTAAACCCTTATAAGGAAGAATTAAAAAAAAATAGAATCTTTGTATGCATAGTATCACAAAAACAGAAACCCTTTCCCTTGCAGAACCCATTTCCTTCTCCATCTCAAATCGTCCTCCACCGTTCGCCGTCGTACCGTCCTCCACCGTCTCGCTCCGTTTTCCTCCACCCACACCGGCCGGTTCTCAAGGTATGTTCTTTATTGAAAATGTGTTTAACTCCATTGATGTCCAAACTGAGTTATCATCCTTGAAAATATGTTAATATCCATTGATGTCCAAATGTGTTTATCTCCTATTGATGTCTAAACTGGGTTATATGTATGCATTTTAATTTTTGGATTCTTGGTAGGGCTTTATATATAACAGCAACATTTTTAGCATTTAGCATTTTTAGCATTTTTTGGATTCTTGGTTCTATGTTTTGGAATACAAAAGATGATATATATGATGGGTTTTTTTGTTATCTTAATTGGTTTCTGAATTGTTTATCATGTTTATATTTTCCATAAACTAGTCTTTTGTTACTAGTATTCTGAACCTAAATATATATACAACTTGTTTTTGATGATCCTTTTGTATTGGTGTAGTTAGGTGAAGACCATCACCGATTCGAAGAACATCAAAGTCACATCATCCGCCGTCGATACCAATAGCCCCTTTTATTTCTTTGGTAAGTCAAGTTCAAATTCTATCTGTATCGATCAATTAAAAAACACAATTATTTTTATATAGATATATTTATTTTTAGTCCATGTTATTAACTCTAGAAATAAATTGCTAGAAATAATTCGTTTTGAATTCAAACAAAAAGAGAATAATCCGTTTATAGTGTTTTTGTTTACTTGAATAGGTAGAAAAAAATGGATAAGAAATGGATGTTTGCCGATCAATTGTCACAAGAGTACGAGAATGGGGTATTGGAATTCGTTAAGTTTGCTGTTGAATACGCCAAAGACCCCAGTCAAATGAAGTGTCCTTGCTTGGGTTGTTGTTATGTGGGTCGGGTTAACACAGATGGATTGAAATCGCATTTACTAATGCATGGAATTGATAGAAGTTATACATGTTGGATATTTCACGGTGAAAAAAGTAACGACAACGTTGAACTGGGGGAGAAAAGTAGTACGGCCTATGCTTCAGACGACAAGGACACATATATATACGATTTTGATCGAGTCGAAGAGATTGTAGATGCACTTGAAGAAGATCTTCAGGATTGTCCCAAAATGTTTGAGAGATTGGTAAGCGATGCAGAGAAACCGTTGTATAAAGGCTGCACTAAATTCACAAGATTGCCTGCGGTATTAAAGTTGTACAACTTAAAGGCGGGCAATGGATGGTCAGATAAAAGTTTCACAGAGTTATTAGCCTTTATGAGAGATATGCTTCTGGAGGATAATGTTCTTCCTAATCGAACCTATGAGCCCAAAAAAATGTTGTGCTCTATTGGCATGAGCTATGATAAGATACATGCTTGTCCAAACGATTGCGTTTTGTTTCGAAACGAATATGCTTCATTAAATGAGTTCCCTAAATGCGGTTTGTCTCGATATAAGAAAAAAATGTCTCCAGCAAAGGTCTTATGGTATTTTCCTATAATTCCGAGATTTAGGCGAATGTTTCGTAGTGAAACCGATGCAAGACACCTTACTTGGTATGCATATGAATGAATTATTGATGGAAAGTATCGATATCCAGCAGATTCACCATAGTGGTCGAAAATTGATAATGATTATCCTGATTTTGGAGAAGAAGTAAGAAACCTTCAATTGGCTTTATCTACTGATGGAATGAACCCGCATGGTCTTCAAAGTATCTCACATACCACATGGCCTGTGATTCTTATGATTTATAACCTACCTCCATGGCTATGTATGAAGCATAAGTACATGATGTTATCTATGTTAATATCTAGGCCTAAACAACCAGGGAATGACATAGACGTATACTTGACACCTTTGATCGAAGATTTAAAGATTTTGTAGGAGAACGGGGTGGAGGTTTATGATGGATATAGGAAACAAAGTTTCAATTTGAGGGCGATGTTGTTTGGAAAAATTAATGATTTTCCAGCATACGAGAATCTATCTGGGTATAGCATTAAAGGTCAACGTGCGTGTCCTGTTTGTAAAGATGGAACCGATACGACGCGTTTGGAACTTTGTCAGAAGAATGTGTTTCTCGGTCATCATAGATTCTTACATTCTAAACATCACTACCGTGCATGGAGAAAAGCATTCAATGGAGACACCGAACAACGTAAAGCTCCACCTGCATTTTCAGGTGACCAAATTTTTGAAAAGGTGAAAGATGTGTGTATTCAGTTTGGCAAGCCTTTTGTGCATACGGTTGTCAAAGGTGGGTGGAAGAAGAGATCGATTTTTTTTAATTACCATATTGGAAGTCTCTGTATGTGAGACATTTTCTCGATGTTATGCATATTGAAAAAAATGTATTTGAAAGTGTTATTGGTACGTTACTCAATATTAAAGTAAAGTCTAAGGATGGCCTTAAAGCAAGGGAGGACATGTTAAAGATGGGAATACAAACTGAACTAGGACCCATGAAGAAAGGAAGCCGAACATATCTACCATCTGCTGCTTTTACTCTATCTAGAAAGGAGAAAAAGATATTATGTAAGTTTCTAAGTGAAGTTAAAGTTCCAGAAGGATACTCTTCAGATATTAGAAGACTTGTGTCTATGAAAAACCTCAAGTTAAAGAGTTTAAAGACACATGATTTCCATGTTATAATGGAGCATTTTCTACCAATAGGTATACGTTCTATTTTGCCAGATAAAGTAAGGAGTGCGATAACTAAGTTGTGTTTTTTCTTTAGGTCAATTTGTAGTAAGGTGATTGATCCTGAGATCTTACCAACATTGCAAAAAGATATTGTTATTACTTTGTGTGAGCTTGAAATGTATTTTCCTCCCTCATTTTTTGACATAATGGTACATCTAGTTGTTCATATTGTGAAAGAGACATAGTTGCGCGGCCCAGCTTATATGAGATGGATGTACCCTGCTGAACGTTATATGAAAGTATTAAAAGGGTACATGAAAAACCGAAGTCTCCCAGAGGGTTGTATTGTTGAGTGATACATTGTTGAAGAAGCGGTTGAGTTTTGTACTAAATATTTGTCCAAAGTTCAATCCATTGGACTCCCCAAAAGTCATATCTTTGAAAAAAAGGTAGGTAAAAGATTAATTGGAAATAAAATTGTGACAATATCAAAATATGAATGGGATCAAGTGCATCTGTATGTTCTGCACAATGACAGTGAGGTTGAGCCATATGTTGAAATGCACAAGGATATACTCCAAGGGTTAAGTCAGAATAGAAATGAAAATTGGATAGTACGGGAGCACAATCAAATTTTTATACCATGGTTTAAGGATCATATTTTTTCAAAGCTTCATTCAGATCCCGCTTCAATAACAAAAAGGTTGAGATGTTTGGCATATGGTCTAAGTTTGCATGTGTTTTCCTATAGTGCATATGCAATTAATGGATACACATTTTATACCAAAGAACAAGATGATAAAAGTACTATGCAAAATAGTGGTGTCACCGTGCTTGCTGAAGCAATGCACATTTCTAGTATGAAGGACCTAAACCCCAAATATGCAAATCTGTCATATTTTGGAGTTATCGAGCATATTTGGGTGTTTGATTACGAGAAGTTTCAGATTCCTATCTTTGGTTGCAAGTGGGTAAGTAGTGGTGGCATACGAATGGATATGTCAGGATTTTTACAAGTGGATCTTCATATAGAGGGGTACAAAGAAGAGCCTTTTATTCTAGCCTCTCAAGCTAAACAAGTGTTCTATGTCACTGACCCGGCGAGTACAAAATGGTCTATAGTGCTTTTTTCTAACAAAGTGGTTGATGATAACGGTGTAAACCAAGGTGGAATTGATGATGAGAATGAGTCTGTATTAGGCGGAATGAGTCATATATTATAAATGATCAAGATGAGAATATTATAGCGGATGAATCATATATCAGAAATGATCATAATGAGGGAATTTGGATAAATCCATCCGTCCGCATTGTTAAGAAGCAAGTATTTCATGTTCCAACCAAGAAAAGAAAGAGATGTTAGTGAAAGAGGTAAGATATTAAAATGTTTATGTTTATGTTTGTGTTTACGTTTAAGTTTATGTTTATGTTAATTTTTGGAATTGTCATTTTATATATATTTTTTGACTCGCTTTTATATCGGGTTTATGTTTATTACAGGTTAGATGGCTACTAATGACGATCACCCACATGATGATTCTGTGCATGATGGAGATAAGTTCGTTAGTAAAACAGAAATGGAATATAAAAGAGGAATAATAATAATGAAGAGAATAATACGGGATATAGATCAAGGCATAAAGTATGATGTGCATTAGAGCCAAGAAGGCCAACTCATTGAGCCTAAAAGTTCAACGTTGACAAGTTATCTCGGTTCCGTGGTAAGAAGAGAAATTCCAATCACATGTGAAGATTGGAGAGCAAGAGTGTTGGACGACGCTAAAGATAAAATATGAAGTGAGATACAAGTACCATATGTGATGTTAATTGTTTTTAATGATGATTATGTCTCTAAATTACTTATACTAACGCACTTTGTTTATGATTTTCATAGAGGTCGTTCATCATTGAGGATACAAGGAGAGGTTATATTCTTAAATTGGCCGGGAAACTACATAGAGGGTTTAGAGCTTTCTTGTCAAACAAGTTTCTAAGGGATGCAGATAAAATTTTTGTTGATGCAGAGCTTCCAAGGAAATATGCTGATTTGATTACAGTTGAAGAATGGGAAACTTTTAAATCGAAAAGAAGCACCCAAAAATTTGAGAGCTTAAGTGTCGTAAATCGACAACGAGCATCAAGTCCAGCATATCCATACAAAAAAGGCCGTATGGGATATGCACGATTACAACAATCTATTGTAAGTATCTATAAATTGCAAAGTATCTATAATATATACACGCTTATATTTAATCATATTTTTTGGCTTAATGTGTAGCTAACAAAAGAGAATAGTTTTGAAACATCTCTTCGGAACACATTTTGTGGAAGGAAGCACGTGTGTGTAAGGATGGAGCTGTTGAAGAAAATGTTCAACAAATTTTCGAGAGATGTGTAAGCATAACATTATTTATTTAATTACATCATACTTTTATTTATTTAATTACATCATTCTTTTATTAACATATCATTCTTTAATTAAAATATTTATATGAATTTCAGGAGAGTCTTTCCCAGTCTATACCTCCAGACGAAGATACTGATTGCAGGAGAATACTCTCACGAGCATTAGATATTCGTGAGTATTCTGGTCGGGTGAGGGGTAAGGGATTTGGGATCACTCCAACATCCTTGAAAAAAAAACAAAGACAAAATCTCCAAGCAATAAAGAACTGCAGGAGAAGTTGGAAAAGTTACAACAAGAAGTCTATGAGCTGAGAAAGGAAAAAGAAATCGATCAAGCTACAGGCTTTAAAGATACTAGTGACAAAGCTAGTATCAATGGTAACTTTGGACAAAATATTCCCGAGGTAATTATATACCATCTTTATAAATTATAAAACCATGTTTATTAACTATATAACCATGTTTATTAATTATATAACCATATTTATTAAGTTATAGGGCATTTCTCGGTGTCAACTCTATTTTTCGACACCGACTTATCGGATGGTTGGCAAGGGAAAAGTGTATAATATCTCAGGAGAAATGCTTCACCATAGACCTCTCCCAGAGGGATTTTTGAAAGTATCGTTCAACGTCGTTTTAGAGGGGGGTGCGTTGTTACCACTACCTGACGATGTGGCAGATGCAACATTGGTGGCAGATGCAATAGGATCGTTTGTTGCATGGCCATCAAGCCTCGTTTGCGTAGCTAATGAGGCATGCTTAAAATCGTTTACTATTCAAATTTTTTATGGCAATTATACTTACATTTTGTTTACATGGTAATGTTAGACTCCCACAAAATCCATTCCAAAAGATAAGGGGATTAGACGGGATACCGAGTCAATTGCATCATTTGAGGTAACACAATTATATGACATTTATGCTATGAGAAATGCTAATTTGTGATTTTATACTTCCCCTAACTAATTATATGATAACTAGATTCATGCTAAAGAGACTGCACAACTCATTAGAGGTAAGGCGCCTGAAATTAGCAACATTTCCACACAAAAAAAGAATGTTGCTAAGAAGACTGTGGCACAAAAAAAAACTACTGCTCAGTTCAAGTCGTGCCTTCGGACATATTTAGGAATTACATATATTCTGGATGGTGGTACCCGCCTTATACCTATGAGTGCAGATATCTTTGGTTTTGAATATCTTGAAGCAATTGGTAGAGAGGATATGGAGCAAGTTTTTAGGCATTTGGAATTAGGCCTCGGTGTTATCGGTATACACATCAGGTATACTCCGATCAACTTTGTTTAATTAAATGAACAATTTAATCCCTCATTTCAATGAATATAGTATAATGTTAATCATGTTTTAATTTAAGGTTTATGTATGACAACATTGTGCACCCACGTGGATTAGAAGCAAGATTTGGCTTCTTAGCTCCCAACACTGTCAATTTCGGGTTGATTGTAACGAGACCAGATAATGTCATATCATATGTACTAGGTTTATTTGTGTCCAGTAAAGATAATGAGAAGTTGTTCTTTTTTCCATATAATACTGGAAACGAGTTAGATTTTCATCCTAACTTGATCTATTATAATTTTCCGTTTTTGGCCATTATTTAATCTTTGTTTAATCTTACAGTGGACACTGGTTATTGGTTGCAATTAATCCTATGAGAGAAACTGTGTATTATCTGGACTCGTTATACAATGATTGGTCAACATATCCAGATTTGAAATAGATGATTGACACGTAAGTGTTTCGCTCCCAAAGAGATATTCAAGTTTATGTTTATGTTTATGTTTATGGTCAACATATCTGGATTTGTGTTTATGTTTATGATTCTATGTGAGATTGTTCTAAACAGTCGTTTATATTTTATTATATCATTCTACTTGCTTTTCGCTCCCAACGAGATATTCAAGTACCAAAAAGTAGAGCCAACAACGTTACATTGATCAGAGTGGAGGTATATTTTCACAAAGAGATATTCAGTTTTGCTTACTTTAGTGATGATACTTGATAAAAAAATTTAAGGGGTATATCCTGATATATATTCGTATTTTCTTTCCATGTGTAGTGTCCTCGCCAGCGTAATGGTATAGATTGTGGCTATTTTATGCTGAGGTTTATGAAACAAACTATTCTTTTGGATTGATTAGAGATTTCATCCACGGTATGGATTTCTAACTTAGGAATTACATACTATTTTCATATTTTGTGTTTCTCATAAAATGACATATTGTTTTAACTAAATCACATACTATGTTATATTATTATATATGTAGTACTTTGAAGAATTCAATTGTGCACATTACTCAAAAGATCAATTGGATGAACTTATGGAGGAATGGTGTCAATTCATTATCGAGTTGAGAATTTTATAAGCTAAGGTATATTGTCTTATTTCCTTTGATGAGAACTTTAGAGTTTTGAGTATAAATTAAATTCGAATAAAGTGCAACGTTAATATTATCATGTTATGAATTTCAATCATTTGGTTTTTTTTCCAGGTTTATAGGTACATGTGTAGAAGATAGAGCTAAGATATTCATGTTGTTGTTGTTTCATGAGAATTCTCGAAGATAGAAAGATGTATAGATGTAAATTCAATTTTGAATATTTTAGGTATTTTAACTTGTATCATAAATTTTATAATTGTTGTTGTCTATATTATCAATATATATATATATATATATATATATATATATATATATATATATATATATATATATATATATATATATATATATATATATATATATATATATATATATATATATATATATATATATATATATATATATATATATATATATATATATATATATATATATATATATATATATATATATATATATATATATATATATGTGTGCAATTTTTATATATGTATATTTTATTGGAATGAAGCTACCAAATTATATAATCATGTTTATTGGAATGGCCAAATATTGGAATGAAGCTACAAAATATGATAAAAATTCTGATTAAAATAGATAATTTATTAAAAAAAATTGTAAACAATAGATAGCGCTTTAGGAGAAAAGCGCTGTAAAAACATAAAAAAAAGCGCTGCCTAAAGTCTAAAAGCGTTGTCTAAAGTGGGGGAATAGACAGCGCTTTCAAAGAAAAGCGTTGTCTAAAGCCTATCTGGAAAAAATTACAAAGCGCTGCTAAAGGGGTATATAAAAAAGCGATGTCTATTCTAAAAGCGTTGTCTAAAGTGGACATAAGGCAGCGCTTTTAAATTGAAAAAAAGCGCTATCTTTTCTTTTAGCAGCGCTGCTTTAGGAAGAGCTTTAAAGCACTGTTAAAGGCCAAAAAAAGTGATGTCTTTTCCCTTATTTATAGTAGTGAAACTTCAAGAGGGTACTAACCTATGAGACTCCATGCAAGCCTAAACCTAAGGACTTATTTGCTTTGTTTGTGTATATTTACTTGTACATAACATCATGAACATCATAACATCATACTCATTCACTAACCATTTCAAGGATCTTAGGATTTATCTTTGTTCTGTTTTATAGGACATGGATTCTATTCACAGGAAAACAATTCAAGTCAATATCGTAAGGATTCCTCCTCAACTCAAAGAGCTAGCTTCAAAGATTCCTGAAAATTCTCCATTCACCGAAAGACATGGTCGCCTACTAAACTTGGTCACCTCTAACACTGATGAAGACATGATGAAGGTGCTCTTTCAGTTCTTTGATCCTTTACACTATTGCTTCACATTTCCTGATTATCAACTTGTGCCAACTTTGGAAGAATTCTCCCAACTCTTGAGGATTCCCATTCTCAACCAACTACCTTTCAACGGTACAGAAAGAGACCCAAAGCCAGAAGAGACCTCAAATGGGTACGAACTCGTGCTCAGAGTATTATGATGCCTTATCCTTCCATTCTCCTGGTAATCATTGAGCCTGCTATGGAAGGAGATGTTCCATACACTATCCTACATCCTGACATGCCCACCTCTCTTGAAGACTTACAAAGAGATTAGATACAACTCAAGGGGGAGCGAGACACCTTAGAAACCCAATTCTACGCTAGCGAGAAGAAGGTTCTGGAACTCACTAAGCAACTTCATGAGGAGCAGACTCTGAATGCCTACATCGCACCAAAGAGGATTCATAATACCTTTTTATCTTAGAGTTTTTGTATTATTTTGCCCAAATAGGCATTGATGTACTCAAGCTTTAATTTATTAATGTAACACGTGTTTTCTTTTTGTCTAAAACAAACCTGAATCTTTAAAATCCTTGAAATCATTGCATATGCATTTACCATTCATCATAACATAAGCAGGTTTCTTGCAACAAGTCTCCTCATCTTTCTACTGTTTATTTCAGTAAGATGGATCTCGAGCAAACGGTGAAGGACCTCCAAGCTCAAAATTCCTAGTTTCAACAGATGTTCTTAACTCTAGCCAAAGGACAAGAAGAGTTGAAGACCTTGCTGGTTGAAGAGAAAAAGAAGATAACCGGAGTTATGAACATGAGAAGAAGATTCCAAGGACAAGCAAGAAGGACTTTAGACTTTGCTACGTCATCTGGTGAGAAAGAGAATCAAGACGGGAAAGGCAAGGAAGCAGTTGTTCAGCCAGATACAGAAGAGGAAGAGGAAGAAGAAGATTATTCTGAAGAACAATATCCTCCAACCGACGACAAGTATAAGCATCTAGAAGAACAGTTAAGTGCAATGGAAATCCAAAAAGTTCCTGGATTGGACTTTGAGGAATTGGGATTAGTATCGGGGATTGTTATTCCTCCAAAATTCAAAGCACCTGTGTTCACAAAATATGACGGAGTTTCATGTCCCAAAATGCATCTCCGGTCTTATGTGAGGAAAATACAGCCTCACACTGTTGACAAGGATTTATGGGTACACTTATTTTAAGACAGTATGTCTGGAACTCAACTTGATTTGTTTTATCACTTAGAAAGAGCCAATGTTCATAATTGGGAAGATCTGGCCGCTGCCTTTTACAAACAATACCAATACAATGCTGATCTTGCGCCCACACGTACTCAACTCCAGAGTATGGCCATGGTTTCAAGTGAAGGCTTCAAAGACTACGCGCATAAGTGGATGGACTTAGCAGGAAGATATCATCCTCCCCTATCTGAAAGAGAGTTAGTTGATATGTTTTTTGGAACCTTGTCCGGACCTTTCTTTAACCACTTAATTGGGAGTTCATCGACAGGTTTTACCGAATTGATATTGACCGGAGAAAGGGTGGAAGCCGGGATAAAGAATGGGAAGATTCAAAAAGATGCATCCTCTACTGCTGTAAGGAAACCATTCATTGGAAAGAAAGAAGTGGTTGTTGTATATCCTTAGAGAAATCAAGATAGGTCTGAACGCTGTCCAATGGTAGGGGCTGTCATGATTCCTAAACCCGCACCTGCTAAGCAAAGAAATAACCAACCAAGAATGGAAAGACCTGTCAGACAGTTCACCTGAATTAATATGGCACTATCTCAAGTATTGCCGCATTTCTTAAGATCCAATCTAGTGTCTTTGAAAGAAGCTCCAAAGAATCCTAACACAACCTCTCCTCACTATCATCCTAATGCCCGCTGTGCATACCATTCTGAGAGTCCCGACCATGACACTAACAACTGTTGGGCTCTAAAGAACAAAGTACAAGAACTCCTTGAATCTAAAGAGATTAAATTGGACGCGCCAGAAATGCCCAATGTTATCACTGCCCCTATGCCCAAGCACGACCGTGATGTCAACGCCGTTGAGGAGGGTATGTTTGTTACTTTGGTTGATGAACTTGTGACACCACTCTTGACTATCAAAAAGAACTTATTGAATGCTGGTGTATTCCCAGGCTGTGATGAGAGCTGTCATTTCTGTTTGTCCTCACCAACCAGCTATCCTTTGTTAAAAGCAGGAGTTCAGTACCTAATAGATAACAAGGAGATTTTGTTCGATAAGACTTCTATTCCAACTGTTTCTTATAATGATGTTTCCATCGTGACCGTTTTCGACAATTCTTCCAGGGTCTCCACCAAAAGACTCGTTAGAATTACATCAGTTCCTAAAGTAGCTCCGTTAATAATTACAATGTCTGGACCAATGCCGTATTCGTCAGACAAAACCGTCCCATGGAATTATGGAGGTGATGTCTACTACCACGGTGTCAAGCAAGATTGGCCAGCTGTTAAAGATTCAAGTTCTGAGAAAGATGACTCAGATATCAGTAATATCGCGGGGACTAGCAAGATCACTCGAAGTGGAAGGATTTTCTCTCCAGAAATTGCTCCTCCAAAAGCTATTTCTGGACCTGTAATGATTCCTGTTGTTGTTGCTCCTCCAAAGGCTATTCCCAGTCCTACAATCATCTCTGCTAATACTCCTGTTGACAAAACTATTACAATCCCTATTATCACCCCTACTGACATTCCTGCTGCCGAGTTAACTAAGACTCGAGGAAAAGGTATTCTGGTTGAGCCTGTCCGGACAAAGGCACAATCAGTAGCTATCCTTGAGACCTCCCGAAATGAGATGGGGGAAATTCTAAAGATCATAAAAAGAAGTGACTACAACATAGTCGAGCAACTGGGGCAAACTCCATCAAAAATTTCCATGCTGGCTTTACTAATGTTCCGAGGCTCATGCAAAAGCCTTGGTAAAATTCCTCAAAACTGCCCATGTACCCCAAGAAACATCTGCCGACCAGTTCCAAGACTGCGTAGCCAGCTTGACTGCAGATAATGGTTTATGATTTTCGGATGCTGATTTAACACCCAGAGGGAGAAAGCATAACGAGACATTACATGTCTCAGTCGAATGCAAGGGCACGACCTTGGCTCATGTTTTGGTGGACACTTGTTCGTCTCTGAATGTGTTGCCTAAAAAGGCTCTTGATAGGCTTGACTGTGAAGGATTAACATTAAAACCGAGCAACATAGTAGTGTGGGCCTTTGACAGCTCAAAAAGGATGGTGCATGGGGAAGTGGACATCCCCATAAAGGTTGGAACCCAAACATTTGATTCAACTTTTTATGTAATGGATATTCGCCCTTCATATTCCTGCTTATTAGGCCGACCATGGATTTACAATGCTGGTGCCGTTACTTCTACATTGCATCAACTGCTGAAATATCCAATTCAGGGGAAAATCATCACCGTTCATGGAGAAGAAGAGTACATGGTCATCCATTTAAATTCCTTCAGATATGTGGAATTAGATGGTGAATTTATTGAAACTCCATTCCAGCATTTTGAAGAAGTCCCGCAGACTATGGCAATAACCAAGGTTGTGTCTCAAGTTCCCAAGATCACAAGGCCTCCACTCAAGATGTCATCTTTGAAGGATGCCAAGGCAGTTATAGAAGAAGGTGGGTGCACTATTTGGGGCCAACTCCCAGATATCCCATACATATCTGACAAATTTGGTCTGGGTTTCACTTCAGGTGCCCAGAAGGTTGTACGCTGCGCTCATGCCGCAGGACTACCATTGAAGATCAGCAATCACCAAGTCAGCTCTGTGGAGGATGATGAAGACATCTATGACCCGAAGGATTGGATTTTCCCAACTGTCAGTGGAGGGCTCAGCAATTGGGAAGCTAGAGATTTCGTCCCGATCACTTTTATCCCACATAAATTTGTCTTTACATTTTGTCGGATCTGTAATATTTAAACAATTCAGACTCTTAAAACCTTGTGTCTTACCCGAGGCACAATGGTCCATTTGTAAGGGTTATTATCTCATTTCCATATAAAATCAATGAATCATGGACGTTTTTTGCATACAAACTTTGTGCTCATTGTTTTTCTTTTTACAATTTCATTTCTTTCAAAGATAGATATACTCTTACACACACTCACACTCACAATGAAGGTCTACATCCATTCGGGATCCCATGGGTAACAGTTCTGCTATGGCCTTCTGTGATTCTGAAAATCTAATCTACCAAGCCGAAAACGAAGGTGAGGAAGATTGCGAAGTACTAGGAGAACTCGCCAGGTTACTACAACAAGAAGAGAGGACCATTCAACCCCACAAAGATCCAGTGGACACAATCAACCTAGGTACCGAAGAAGATAAAAGAGAGGTCAAGGTGGGTGCCAATATGGAACCCAGTGTCAAAGAGCGTCTGATTCAGTTGTTTCAAGAGTATGTTAAGGTTTTTGCCTGGTCGTATGAAGACATGTCAGGACTTGATGCAGATATCATGGTACATCGTCTACCAACAAAAGAAGATTGTCCACCCGTAAAATAAAAGGTCTGTCGCATGAGACCAGACATGTCAGAGAAGATCAAAGCAGAAGTCATGAAACAATTCAACGCCAGATTCTTGGCCGTCACCTCCTATCCGCAGTGGGTTGCCAATTTCGTTCCCGTGCCCAAAAAAGATGGCAAAGTACGAATGTGCATGGACTACAGAGATTTGAATAGGGAAAGCCCTAAGGATTATTTCCCACTTCCCTACATTGATGTTCTAGTTGACAATACGACACAACATAAAGTGTTTTCCTTCATGGAAGGTTTCTCAGGCTACAACCAAATCAAAATGGCGCCTGAGGACATGGAGAAAACAACCTTTGTTACATAGTGGGGCATATTCTGCTACAAGGTTATACCATTCGGGCTGAAGAATGCTGGGGAAACCTATCAACGTGCCATGGTAGCTCTATTTCATGAAATACATCACGAAGTAGAGGTCTATGTGGACGACATGATAGCTAGATCTGAAACAGAAGAAGAGCATCTTGATCACTTACAGAAACTCTTTGAGAGACTAAAGAAGTAAAAGATGAGGTTGAAGCCAAATAAATTCACATTTAGGGTGAGGTCTGGTAAGCTCCTAGGCTTTGTCGTCAGCAATAAGGGTATTGAAGTAGATCCTGCCAAGGTGAAACCAATACAAGAGATGCCTGCTCCTCGTACTGAGAAGGAAGTCAGAGGATTTTTGGGACGCTTAAACTGCATTTCCAGATTCATTTCTCACCTGACAGCTACTTGTGAACCAATCTTCAAATTACTAAAGAAAGATCAAGTAGTCAAATGGAACGACAAGTGCCAAACTGCCTTCGACAAGATCTAAGAGTACTTACAAGAGCCTTCTGTTCTGATGCCACTAGTCGAGGGAAGACCATTGATCATGTATCTAACTGTTTTGGAAAATTCAATGGGGGTGTGTGCTGGGGCAGCATGACGAGTCTGGCCGAAAAGAGCATGCTATTTATTACCTGAGCAAAAAGTTTACCAATTGTGAAACAAGATATTCACTGCTCGAGAAAACTTGCTGCACTCTAGAATGGGCTGCTCGCTGGCTAAGACAATATATACTGACCCATACTACCTTATTGATATCCAAAATGGATCCAATAAAATACATCTTCGAGAAGCCTGCCCTTTCTGGGAGAATAGCGAGATGGTAGATGATCCTGACAGAATATGACATACAATATACTACCCAGAAAGCAATAAAGGGAAATGTACTAGCTGATCACCTTGCTCACCAAGCTGCGGAAGACTACCAGTCCATGAAGTTTGAATTCCCAGATGAAGACATCATGATGGTAAACAACTGTGAAGAATTCATACCATATGACAGACCTGAACAAGGATCCCGATGGACCCTGGTTTTTGATGGGGAATCCAACGCACTCGGCAATGGTATTGGAGCTGTACTCATATCTCATGAAGGATTTCATACTCCCTTTATGGCAAGACTCTGCTTCAATTGTACAAATAACATGGCAGAATACGAAGCATGCATTTTTGGTCTCAAAGCTGCCATAGATTTGGGGATCAAATCCTTAAAGGTATTCGGAGATTCAACTTTGGTCATCAGCCAGATCAAAGGGGAATGGGACACTAAACACCCTAACCTTATCCCCTACAAAGAACATGTGTTGACATTGATCCCATATTTTGAGAAGATTACCTTCGAGCATTTCTCGTGAGAAGAAAATCAGCTAGCAGATGCACTAGCCACAATGTCATCCATGTTTAAACTTAAATGGGATAACAAAGCTCCCCAGATCACCATTGAACGAATGGATGAACCAGCTCACAGTCACGAGATTAATACTGAAGAAGTAATGGACCAGCCTTGGTTTCACGAAGTCAAGAGGTATCTCGAGGCTCAAGAATATCCGGAAGGAGCTTCAGTCAATGATAAGAAGTTCTTAAGGAGATTCTCTGCTAAGTTCTTCCTTAGTAATGACATTCTCTACAAACGCAATCATGACTCTATTTTTATCTGTTGCATAGATAAGATTGAAGTGGAAAAGATCATGGCTGAGTTACATGAAGGAACTTTTGGCACCCATTCCAGTGGGCATAAGATGGAAAAGAAAATCCTACGGGCAGGCTATTACTGGTCTACCATGGAAGCGGATTTCTATCAACACTCTCGAACCTGCCACAAGTGTCAGATTTATGCTGACAAGGTGCACGTACCTCCGGTTCCTCTGAATTTCTTGACGGATCCTTGGCCCTTTGCTATGTGGGGCATCAATATGATTAGGGAAATCAAACCAACAGCCTCCAATGGACACCGCTTCATATTAGTGGCCATTGACTATTTTACAAAGTGGGTTGAGGCAACCTCTTTCGCTTCTGTGACCTAGAATGTTGTAGCCCGGTTCATTAAACAGAATCTCATCTGTCGGTATGGTATCCTGGAGAGGATCATCACAGACAATGGTATGAATCTAAACAATACTCTGATCACCGCCCTGTGCAAGCAACTCAAGATCCAGCATCACAATTCTTCCCCTTACCGGCTAAAGATGAATGGTGTTGTCGAAGCTGCAAATAAGAACATTAAAAAGATCATACAGAAAATGACAGTCACATACAAAGACTGGCACGAAATTCTACCATTCGCTCTCCACAGGTATCATACCACAACATGCACATCAACTGGGGTAAGACCCTACTCTCTGGTATATGGCATGGAGGCTGTCTTGCCTATTGAGGTCCAGGTCCCCTCTCTGAGAATTATGAAGGATGCAGGGATGAATGAAGAAGATTAGATTCCGACTTGACTTGATCAATTAAACTTGATTGATGAGAAAAGGCTTACTGCTGTCTGTCATGGTCAAATGTATCAAAAACGGATGATCAAGGCTTTCAACAAAAAGGTCAGACGCCAAGGGTATCAAGTTGGAGATCTGGTGATCAAATGTATCATACTGCCGCAAGGTGATCCCAAGGGCAAATGGACTCCTACCTACGAAGGACCATTTGTGAGCAAAAGCATATTCTATGGTGGAGCAATGATCTTGGCCACCATGGATGGCGAAGACCTGCCACACCCTGTGAACGTAGACATAGTCAAAAGATACTACACATAAGAGACCCGCTAGGTTGACACACCTAGGAAAAATAAGGGCATCCCGACAAACCAAAAAGGTTCGGGCAAAAATTAGGGATTAAACAAAAAAATCTGTACACCCGGCAAGTTGAAAACCCGAAAGGGAGACTTGGGAAAAAAAAGGTATCCCGGTGGACTGAAAACCCAAAAGGGCGGTCCAGGCAAAAGTTAGGGAATTAAAGAGTATGACTATGTCCCGTTGGATCACCTTACGGACAAACTTACAAATTCAGAGGTTCTGATCAAATTGAATCAACTTCGGACAAGGCATCAAGTGGACAAGATGCTCAGAGACACAAAGGCTATAGCATAATGGGAACCCCATGGGATTATTGCACATAGTTATCTTTTCTTTGTATCAAAGTTTTCATTTTTTTACGACGACATTCTCTTACTAGAATGTTTGTATCATTGTACAAAAATAGTTACTCAAAGTCAATACAAAGATATCCCTTTGAAAGTGCAAAACTATCTGTTTTTCTTTACTCTTGTGTTTTGTTTACAAAAACATCCAATGATTTATTTTTTAACATATGCATTTGAACGTAATTACCACTTACAAATGAACAAAATAGAAAGACAATCACTGATGACTTTAAGAGATAGGGAAATCTCTCTAAGTTATTTCCATAAAGTCCCCCACAATGTGCAGTTTAATCCCCAGCGGAACAAAGCTTCTAGTTATCAATCCCCAGTAGAAGTCGTCCAATTTCTCAGGATTCCCCAACAGGTTTTTACAAGCACCACACAATATTTCCCTTACAACATAGTTTATTTCTCTAAACGGAAATTCATCAACACTTCAACTTCACAACATGAAGACTTACACTCCATATCCTCAGCAGCAGTCAGGGATTTTATTTCCCCCTATCCAACAATAGTGCAACATATTAGCTCACATACGCATAAATCGCATCCATATATCATAAACATCGATAAAACGAATGCATGTATCACAATCTCATTATACCATGCATTTCATACAACATGACTTTTCATATTAGCTAACATTTAACCCTTTTTAGGATAATGTTAATCAATAACTACCATTAACAATGTTCAAAGGCCTTTCAGATACAGTTCAGATACGCTCCAGATACAGATGCCATTATGATACTCATTCAGATTCAGCTTTCAGATACGATCCAGACACGGATGCCATTCTGATACTCATTCAGATTCAGCTTTTAGATACAGTTCATATACGCTCCAGACACGAATACCATTCTGATACTCATTCAGATTAACCTTTCATATACAGTTCATATACGCTCCAGACACGGATGCCATTCTGATACTCATTCAGATTCAACTCTTAGATACAGTTCAGATACGCTCCAGACACGGATGCCATTCTGATACTCATTCAGATTCAACTTCCAGATACGCTCCAGACACAGATGCCATTCTAATACTCATTTAGATTTAACTCTCAGATACAGTTCAGATACACTCTAGACACGGATGCCATTCTAATACTCATTCAGATTCAACTTTTAGATACAGTTCAGATACGCTCCAGATACAGATTCCATTCTGATACTCATTCAGATTCAACTTTCAGATATAGTTCAGATACGCTCCAGACACGAATGCCATTCTGATACTCATTCAGATTCAGCTTTCCGATACAGTTCAGATACGCTCCAGACACGGAAGCCATTCTGATACTCATTTAGATTCAGCTTTCAGATACAGTTCAGATACGCTTCAGACACGGATGCCATTCTGATACTCATTCAGATTCAACTTTCAGATACAGTTCAAATATGCTCTAGACACGGATGCCATTCTGATACTCATTCAGATTCAACTCTCAGATACAGTTCATATACACTCCAGACATGGATGCCATTATGATACTCATTCAGATTCAACTTTCAGATACAATTCAGATACGCTCCAGACACGAATTCCATCCTGATACTCATTCAGATTCAACTCTCAGATACAATTTAGATACGTTCCAGACACGGATTCCATTCTGATACTCATTCAGATTCAACTCTCAGATACGCTCCATACATCGATTCCATCCCGATACTCATTCAGATTCAACTCTCATATACAGTTCAGATACGTTCTAGACACGGATGCCATTCTGATACTCATTCAGATTCAACTTTCAGATACGGTTCATATATGCTCCAAACTCAGATGCCATTCTGATACTCATTCAGATTCAACGTTCAGACTCATCTCAGATACGCTTCAGACACGAACGCAATTCTGATACTTATTCAGATTCAACTTTCAGACTTAGCTCATATACACTTCAGACATGAACGTTATTCTTACACTCATTCAGTTTCAGCTTACAAATACTATTTAGCAATCATTTCTGGATGGCATCTGCAAGCCCATCTCCAAAAAACTTTCCATAATCCTTCCAAATGGAATCTGTAAGCTCATTCCCCCTACCATCAACCATCACATCACCGAGTGCAAATTTCTGGGCACTCTAGTGTCCAATCATCTTCCACCTTCGAGACACGAATGGAAAAACTCGCCAATCTAACTCTTCAGGTTTAAGAAGATTGAATAGGGGAAGCTGTTGTACCCCAAAATATTCCCTCTCACTTATCAATAATTTTCTCACAAGATCTCATTGGGCTCAAGACTGCACTAGGGTTGATCAACTCAAGACACCTCCTTAAGCACTAATGACCAAAATTAGGGTTTGAGATTGCACAAGGATATTTGAACTTTCAATGCTTCATATGAATTTCATGGATCATTATGGACCCCCAAGATTACTCATGTCAAGTTTCAATCCTTGGATCACACTTTGCTCAGTCAATTGAGCAGTCGACTTAAAAATCAACTGTATTGGAAAAAAAGTCAACTATGGCCAATTTACAGTCAAACTTTATAATTTTTTATCCACATCAACATTTTAAACTCATATGCATCATTTTATCAAGTTTTTACCATAATTCCTCAAGAAATTTGATCAAATCTTCAAAAGGGCAAAATGGTCAAAATTAGGGTTTTGACTAAGAAAGGGCAATTTCTGATTTTTGACCTAGCAAATGATCAATTGGTTTAAGGCATGATCTTAAGAGTCCAATTGCATAATTTTTACCTAATTACATGGCTCAAAACATTGCAAGTCCAATGGATTGATAGATGAATTTTCAGTTAACTGATCAAAAGTCAATTGTACACTAAAAAGTCAAACTTTGACTTTTTGGTCAAAAATCAAATGCCAAAGATCACAATTCATCAAAGCATGTCAAAATATGAAACTTATTCATCAAGAAATAAAAAATTTAAGATTTCATTTTGAAAAGTTAAAATTTTTAAACTTAGAAATTTTTCTAAGTATTGGAAATTTCTTATTTTTTCACAACTTTGAGCAAAATTTTCACCATGATGCAAGATGATTCAGGAGAAAGTTCCAACATGAAAGTTGTAGATCTCCATGAAATCTACAACTTTGCTTCACACATCTCCTCCCAAAAGTGCTTGGATATGATGTTATAATTTTAAGAATAATGGTCATGAAACAAAACACTTAGTGAAATTTTGCCATAATTTGGTCAGGATTTTGACCCAACTTCATGGAACTTTTTCATATAGTTCCAAGGATAATATTCAAAAGAAATTTAAAGATGGGTTTTAGAGTACATTGCAAGCTTTCAAAAATGTCCAATAACTCATTGAGATCATTTTTGAGTAGGGATAATCGAAGAGATGAAGTTAGGGTTTTATCACTTGAATTACAAGGCATTTTGTGATGAACAAAATTCAAATTCAAAGTTATGCTGCATAAAATCTACTTTTAAGGCCTCAAACTTGTTAGTCACTCCATAATTAATTGCTTTCACAGCTGTTAGAGGTCTCATTTCAAGCATTCAATGCAAGACCATGCTTTATATTCATTTTGGGAAGAAAGTGTACATTGCCATTTTGATAAAGTGACTTTTTGTACAAAACTTGTTCTTGAGCCTTACACTTGTTCTCTTCTGATCATACAAGTCCCATAACCCATAAGAAACTTGTTAGACACTTACAATCACCCAGCCCATGCTTGTATTTCACATTGAAACTTGGTTTCTCATTTTTCTTGAAAATCAAGTAACCTAGCAATTAGCTGAAAACTTGTACTTCTGATTGCCCAAAGCTCTCAAACACTTTTGCTTATACATACACAAACCATTTTCCTTAGATCCCACACATGCTTGACCCCTAAAAACACCAAGAGCTCAGAATCACATCTCATACCTCCATTTTCACATAAACAGACCAAAAACTTGAAACTCATAACTCCCTCGTGCGTTTTCAAGCCTCTTTGTTTCTAAAGCTTCTAGAAATCATTTAGAACTGATCCCACACCCTGTTATAAGAATGTAAGACCATTAACACCATCCTACATTTTCAAAAACAGAGCTTTACACTTGGACTTCTCCAGAACTCCTTAGGTACTTTAAGCTCAAGCTAAGCATCCCGTTAGCTTCTTGGGGACTTGAGGAAGCTAACCCAATCATTAGAACTCACTGAAAGCTGCTCAAACTCCAAACCCGATACCCTCTTGCAAGGTAAGTTTTCTAACTTTGGAACTTTTCATACAGGCATCATCAATGATTTGTTTGTGAATGAAACATGTAGATATCATTTCCCTAAAGCTAACCATGTCTATAGTTTCCATTAATTTTGCTTGAGCTTAGAGAATTTTAAGATTGAAGTTTATGAGATTTTTAGGGTTCAAATTAGGGCCAATGAAATTCATGTTTGTCTTTGATCTATAGTTTTAATGCTTTACATTTATGAAACTATGAGGAAATTTGCTACAATTTTCATGTTTATAGTTTTCATTTTTGTTGAGATTTGAACAAGTTACAGTTGGTCTAGCTGGAGGTTGAAGATGAAGTGTAAATCAGAGCGTATTTTGTATCATGTATTTATTGTTTTTCTTATGTTAACAGATGTATAGCCACCCCAGTGGTAGAAGCGCGCGCCTGTAACCTTTGGGACCTGGGTTCGAGCCCCAGTGGTACCCTTTTGGATTTTTTTCTTCACATTTTTGCATTCTGACTTTCTTTTTTTGGCAGGCGCTGGGCCTCCTTGGGCCTTTGTTGTTTTTGTTTTTGCTTGCTAACCCCCCTGTTTCATTTAGACACCCTTGGCCCAGTTTTATTTTCTTTTTCTTATTTTATTTATTTATTTGTTTTCTTAATTATTTTTCTAATACTATAAAATCATAAAAAATACAAAAATAATAGATTTACATTTTGACATAGTTTATTTATTTTTTCTCACATAAAACTTATTTTTATTTTATCATACTTTATTTATTTCACTAAATATTTTGTAAATTTAATTAAAAAAATAGTTTTTTTAGTTATTTTTTTACACCATTTAAATATATTATTTTAATATTTAAAAAGATAAAAAATATTTTATAACACTATAATTATTTTCAAGACAAAAATACCAAAAATACCTTTCTTAAGCTTAATTTATTTTTAATCAATTAATAGATTTAGGGTTTTGTTTAAAATCTTTTCTTAGTAAATTTAGGTTTAATTAATTATTTTCTTTTAATTAATTAGGTTAAAACAAACTCCCCTTTCCTAAAAAATCCAAACAAATATCCATTTACTTTACATTTCACATTTTTGTACCTTTATTCATCTTGTACATTATTTATTTAAATTCTTGTACAAATTCAATATGGTTGTAATAGATTAATTAGGTTTATTTTCTTGCAATCCCCATTTATAATTTGTACACGCCCTCCCACAAGTATTGTAATAGCGTAGTAACTTTAAATTCCACCATTTATCGCTTTATATGCAATTTCTAGTAATTAGGGTTTGTATGGAAAGACTAAAACCAATCAAATAGAAAACCCTAATCAAAGACAAAATCAAGCATGAAAAACAACACACTTGCACACAAGCACCCCCTAGTGTAAATCCACTTGGTTGCCTTTATAAAATGGCCATCTTACACATGTGGGGTATCTTAGCAAAAACAAGCAAAATACAAGATCATAGTCCCTCGATGACGTTATCTAAGTTGCCTTTCAAATGATCTTAGTCCCTAAAAGAGAATGCTAAGATACCTTGCAAACATTGCTAATCATGGTTATGCGATGACCCACGCCCGTCCCGTTTACATATAAAGATAGGATTACTTACCAAATCAATGGTGAGATAACAATGTCAAAGGAAAAAGGAAATGAACATGAAAGACTTTTGAGTAGGTAGAATGTTCCTAGTTACTTGCTCAATTTCAAACAAAACATCCTTGTTATTTTCAAAACAAACACCTACACTTTCAAAACCTCTTATAAACTTGAAAACATTTTCAAAATATCAAATATCTTTGTATACATTCTTACAAACGAGAATCATTACAAAGATTTCCTAAACGATGGCCTCTTTACAAAATACTTTCAAAAACCACAAAAAGCAAAATTTTAAACAAAAGCAAGTGATCTAGCAAGTAACTAAGAGCCCATGGAAAATCATGGATGAAAAGGGTGCTAATACCTTCCCTTTTCATAATCTACCCCCTGAACTCAAGAAAACATCTCAAAGGTATTTCCTGTGCTTTTTCACCTTTCCTTTTGGATAAATGAAAAGTCGGTGGCGACTCTTGCTAACCGCAACATTTGTGATCAAACACGAAACCTTCAAGTCAGTTATCCCACCGTATCACAGAACTGGCGACTTTGCTGGGGACTTCTAAAAGTGGGGTTACCTTAGGGTTAGATCACATTTACTTGCTTTCATTATTTGACTTGTATGCTTTACATTGTGGTTCTTTGTTTTGGGTTTGAATCCTCTACCTGGATTTGGGATACCTTATAGGTAAGTAGCAATACCTTGTGGAAACTGTGCGGGGTATACCGACATGATCTAAGCAATAGCTACGTTAGTGCAACATATTTGTGGGTACCGGTATCCCTTGAGTTAATCAAAGAGAATACGGGGCCGCTGAGTGATGCCATGAAGCACTAATGAACTTTTAGAACCTTTACTTGACCAACTTGGCCATTAGGACGTAGTGAGATGACCAACTTTGGTGCAGTCTGAAGTTGGTAGATACTCAATACTATACTCATTGAGGTTTGATTTTTTGAGATATTTCGGTCGCCATTAAAGAGGCTTGTGCTGAGACAATGCTCAAAGAAACAAATCAGTGATATTGAGCTCCTTAGAACCCGGTTACTATTGCTAGGACAAGTTGATCCAACTAAACTTCAAGAGGGTACTAACTTATGAGACTCCATGAAATCCTAAACCTAAGGACTTATTTTCTTTGTTTCTATATATTTAATTGTACATAACATCATGAACATCATAACATCATACTCATTCACTAACCATTTCAAGGATCTTGGGATTTATCTTTGTTCCGTTTTGTAGGACATGGATTCTATTCGCAGGAAAACTATTCAAGTCAATCTCGTAAGGATTCCTCCTCAAATCAAAGAGCTAGCTTCAAAGATTCCTGAAAATTCTCCATTCACCGAAAGACATTGTCTCCTACTAAACTTGGTCACCTCCAACACTGATGAAGACATGATGAAGGTGCTCTTTCAGTTCTTTGATCCTTTACACCATTGCTTCACATATCCCGATTATCAACTTGTGCCAACTTTGGAAGAATTCTCCCAACTCTTGAGGATTCTCATTCTCAATCAACTACCTTTCAATGATATGGATAGAGACCCAAAGCCAGAAGAGATTGCTCAAGCTCTACACTTGCAGTCATATGATGTCACAACTAATTGGGAATCCAGAAGTGGTGTCAAAGTATTCCTAGAAAAGTTCTTGTTTGAGAAAGCCCGAAATTGTTGGAACTCTTTGGATTTGCAAGCTTTTGAAGAAATTGTGGCTCTCCTCATCTATGGGATGGTTTTGTTTCCAAATCCTGACTAACTCATAGATGTGAACGCTGTCAAAATATTCATATCCCGCAACCCGGTGCCTACTTTGCTAGGGGACATTCTACATTATTTTCACACTCAAACTATGAGGAAAAGAGGTGTCCTTATGTGTTGCACTCCTCTCTAGGCAAGATGGTTTATTTCGCATCTTCCACAATCAGTATTACAGAACGAGCAAGGTTCAAAGTGGTCACAAAGGTTGATGACGCTCAAACATTCGGACATTCATTGGTGTTCCCGATCCATAAAGAATGTTACTATTGTCGACCGTTGTGGAGAATTCCCTAATGTCCCTTTACTTGGCATTAGGGGAGGTATCACCTACAACCCCTGCTTAGACCTAAGACAGTTTGGTTACGCCCGAAGGGATGGCCCTCATGAGATGCACATTCAAGGTTTGGTATTTGACTACGAGAACAACAATCAAGGTCTTCGCCAGAGATTTATCCGAGCTTGAAGGATGTTGAACAAGGTAGATAGCAAGACATTGGGGCATAATAATTCCACCCCTCTTGAGCCTTAGCTCAAATGGGTATGAACTCGCGCTCAGAGTCTTATGATGACTTATCCTTCCATTCTCTCGGTAATCATTGAGCCTGTTATGGAAGGAGATGTTCCATACACTATCCTACATCCTGACATGCCCACCTCTCTTGAAGACTTACAAAGAGATTGGATACAACTCAAGGGGGGGAGCGAGACACCTTCGAAGCCCAATTATATGCTAGCGAGAAGAAGGTTTTGGAACTCACTAAGCAACTTCATGAGGAGCAGACTCTGAATGCCTACATCACACCAAAGAGGATGCGTACTACCTTTTTATCTTAGAGTTTTTGTATTATTTTTCCCAAATAGGCATTGATGTACTCAAGCTTTAATTCATTGATATAACGTGTGTTTTCTTTTTGTCTAAAACAAACTTGAATCTTTAAAATCCTTGAAATCATTGCATATGCATTTACCATTCATCATAACATAAGCAGGTTTCTTGTAACAAGTCTCCTCATCTTTCTATTGTTTATTTCAGTAAGATGGATCTCGAGCAAACGGTGAAGGACCTCCAAGCTCAAAATGGCCAGTTTCAACAGACGTTCTTAACTCTAGCCAAAGGACAAGAAGAGTTGAAGACCTTGCTGGTTGAAGAGAAAAATAAGAAAAATAAGATAACTGGAGTTATGAACATGGGAAGAAGATTCCAAGGACAAGCAAGAAGGACTTTAGACTTTGCTACGTCATCTGGTGAGAAAGAC
This sequence comes from Vicia faba, assembly GCA_948472305.1. Taxonomy (NCBI): domain Eukaryota; kingdom Viridiplantae; phylum Streptophyta; class Magnoliopsida; order Fabales; family Fabaceae; genus Vicia; species Vicia faba. Next base: position 1,211,391,059 of record OX451735.1, read on the forward strand.
AATCAAGACGGGAAAGGAAAGGAAGAAGTTGTCTAGCCAGATTCAGAAGAAGAAGAGGAAGAGGAAGAAGAAGATTATTCTGAAGAACAATATCCTCCAATTGACGACAAGCATGAGCATCTAGAAGAACAGTTAAGTGAAATGGAAATCCAAAAAGTGCCTGGATTGGACTTTGAAGAATTGGGATTAGTATCGGGGATTGTTATTCCTCCAAAATTAAAAGCACCTGTGTTCACCAAATATGACGGAGTTTCATGTCCCAAAATGCATCTCTGGTCCTATGTGAGGAAAATACAGCCTCATACCGCTGACAAGGATTTATGGGTACACTTCTTTCAAGACAGTTTGTCTGGAACTCAAATTGATTGGTTTTATCAGTTATAAAGAGCCAATGTTCATAACTGGGAAGATCTGGCTGCTGCCTTTTACAAACAATACCAATACAACGCTGATCTTGCCCCCACCCGTACTCAACTCCAGAGTATGGCCATGGTTTTAAGTGAAGGCTTCAAAGACTACGCGCAAAAGTGGAGGGAATTAGCAGGAAGAGTCCAGCCTCCCCTATCTAAAAGAGAGTTAGTTGATATGTTTTTTGGCACCTTGTCAGGACCTTTCTTCAACCACTTAATTGGAAGTTCATCGACAGGTTTTACCGAATTGATATTGACCGGAGAAAGGGTGGAAGCCGGGATAAAGAATGGAAAGATTCAAAAAGATGCATCCTCTGCTGGTGTAAGGAAACCATTCATTAGAAAGAAAGAAGTGGTTGCTGTATATCCTCAGAGAAATCAAGATAGGTCTGAACACCGTCCAATGGTGGGGGCTGTCATGATTCCTAAACCCGCACCCGCTAAACAAAGAAACAACCAACCAGGAACGGAAAGACCTATCAGACAGTTCACCTGAATTAATATGACACAATCTCAAGTATTGCCGCTTTTGTTAAGATCCAATCAAGTAACTTTGAAATAAGCTCCAAAGAATCCTAACACAACCTCTCCTCACTATCATCCTAATGCCCGTTGTGCATACCATTCTAAGAGTACCGGCCATGACACTAACAACTGTTGGGCTATAAAGAAAAAAGTACAAGACATCCTTGAATCCAAAGAGATTGAATTCTACGCGCTAGAAATGCCCAATGTTATCTCTGCCCCTATGCCTAAGCACGGCCGTGATGTCAATGTCGTTGAGGAGGATATGTTTGTTACTTTGGTTGATGAACTTGTGACCCAACTCTTGACTATCAAAAAGAACTTGTTGAATGCCGGTGTATTCCCAGGCTGTGATAAGAGCTGTCATTTCTGTTTGTCCTCACCAACCAGCTGTCCTTTGTTAAAAGCAAGCGTTCAATGCCTAATAGATAACAAGGAGATTTGGTTCGAGAAGGCTTCTATTCCAACTGCTTCTTATAATGATGTTTCCATCGTGACCGTTTTCGACAATTCTTCCAGAGTCTCCACCAAAAGACACGTTAGAATTACATCAGTTCCTAAAGTAGATCCATTGATAATTACAATGCTTAGACCAATCCCGTATTCTTCAGACAAAACCGTCCCATGGAATTATGGAGGTGATGTTTACTACCATGGTGTCAAGCAAGATTGGCCAGCTGCTGAAGATTCAAGTTCTGAGAAAGATGACTCTGACATCAGTAATATCACAGGGACTAGCAACATCACTCGAAGTGGAAGGATTTTCGCTCCAGAAATTGCTCCTCCAAAAGCTATTTCTGCACCTGTAATTATTCCTATTATTGTTGCTCCTTCAAAGGCTATTCCCAGTTCTACAATCATATCTGCTAATACTCCTATTGACAAAACTGATATAATCCCTGTTATCACCCCTACTGACATTCCTGCTGCCGAGTTAACTGAGACTCGAGGAAAAGGTATTCTGGTTGAGCCTGTCCGAACGAAGGCACAATTAGTAGCTATCCCTGAGACCTCCCGAAAAGAGATGGACGAAATTCTAAAGATCATAAAAAGAAGCGACTACAACGTAGTCGAGCAACTGGGGCAAACTCCACCAAAATTTCCATGTTGGCTTTACTATTATGTTCTGAGGCTCATGCAAAAGCTTTGGTAAAATTCCTCAAAACTGCCCATGTACCACAAGAAACATCTGCCAACCAGTTCCAAGACTGCGTAGCCAGCTTGACTACAGATAATGGTTTAGGATTTTCGGATGCAGATTTAACGCCCAGAGGGATAAAGTATAACGAGGCATTACATGTCTTAGTCGAATCCAGGGGCACGACCTTGGCTCTTGTTTTGGTGGACACTGGTTCGTCTTTGAATGTGTCGCCTAAAAAGGCTCTTGATAGGATTGACTGTGAAGGATTGACATTAAAACCGAGCAACATAGTAGTGAGGGCCTTTGACGGCTCAAAAAGGATGGTGCATGGGGAAGTGGACATCCTCATAAAGGTTGGAACCCAAACATTTGATTCAACTTTTAATGTAATGGATATTCGCCCTTCATATTCCTGCTTATTAGGCCGACCATGGATTCACAATGCTAGTGCCGTTACTTCTACGTTGCATCAAATGCTGAAATATCCAATTCAGGGGAAAATCATCACCGTTCATGGAGAAGAAGAGTATATGGTTAGCCATTTAAATTCCTTCAGATATGTGGAATTAGATGGTAAATTTATTGAAACTCCATTCTAGCATTTTGAAGAAGTCCCGCAGACTGTGGCAGTAACCAAGGCTGTGTCTCAAGTTCCCAAGATCACAAGGCCTCCACTCAAGATGTCATCTTTGAAGGATGCCAAGGTAGTGATAGAAGAAGGTGGGTGCACTATTTGGGGCCAACTCCCAGATATCCCATACAAATCTGACAAATTTGGTCTGGGTTTCACTTCAGGTGCCCAGAAGGTTGTACGTCGCGCTCGTGCCGGAGGACCACCCTTGAAGATCATCAATCACCAAGTCAGCATCGTAGAGGATGATGAAGACAGCTATGACCTGGAGGATTGGATTTTCCCAACTGTCAGTGGAGGGCTCAGCAATTGGGAAGCTAGAGATTTCATCCCGATCACTTTTATCCCACAAAAATTTGTCTTTACATTTTGTCGGATCTGTAATATTAAAACAATTCAGACTCTTAAAACCTTGTGTCTTACCTGAGGCACAATGGTCCATTTGTAAGGGTTATTATCTCATTTCCATATGACATCAATGAATCATGGACGTTTTTTGCATACAAACTTTGTGCTCATTGTTTTTCTTTTTACATTTTCATTTCTTTCAAAGATAGCTATACTCTTACACACATTCACACTCACAATGCAGGTCTACATCCATTTGGGATCCCATGGGTAACGGTTCTGCTATAGCCTTCTGTGATTCTAAAAATCTAATCTACCAAGCCGAAGATGAAGAGAGGATCATTCAGCCCCACGAGGAACCAGTGTACACAATCAACCTAGGTAGCGAAGAAGACAAAATAGAGGTCAAGGTGGGTGCCAATCTGGAACCCAGTGTCAAAGAGCGTATGATTTAGTTGCTGCACGAGTATGTTGAGGTTTTTTCCTGGTCGTATGAAGACATGCCAGGACTTGATGCAGATATCGTGGTACATCGTCTACCAACAAAAGAAGATTGTCCACCAATAAAATAAAAGGTCCTTCGCATGCGACCAGACATGTCAGAGAAGATCAAAGCAGAAGTCATGAAACAATTCAACGCCGGTTTCTTGGCCGTCACCTCCTATCTGCAGTGGGTTTCCAATGTCGTCTCGTGCCAAAAGAAGATGGCAAAGTACGAATGTGCATGGACTACAGATATTTGAATAGGGAAAGCCCTAAGGATGATTTCCCACTTCCCTACATTGATGTTCTAGTTGACAATACGACACAACATAAAGTGCTTTCCTTCATGGACGGTTTCTCAGGCTACAACTAAATCAAAATGGCGCCTGAGGACATGGAGAAAATAACCTTTGTCACACAGTGGGGCACTGTTGTACCCCAAAATTTTCCCTCTCATTTCTCAAAGGATCACCCTGAACCCTCAGATTTTCTCCCCTCCCTTTTCAAGCCTGGATTTACAAATTTTCCAAGAAAGTCATTCACGAGGGTAAAATGGTCATTTGTGCATTAAAAAGTCAAACTTTGACTTTTGATCAAAATCAAGTTTAAAGAGTCATATTTCATCAAGACATGTTGAGATATGAAGTTTGTCTCATCTAGAAATTCAAAAGTCAAAAGTTACTTTGGAAATGTCAAACTTTTAAATACTTAGAATTTTTCTAAGTGTTTAAGAAATATGACAAGCTCAGAACTTCTGGCCAGATTTTCACCATGATGCAAGCTGATTTTGTAAGAACTTCTGATACAATAGTTATATATTTCAATGAGATCTAAAACATTGCAGAATAGAACTTCTCCTAGAAGTGCTGGGATTTCAAGTTATAACTCCTCAAAGACACGTCCATGAAACTAAAGCACTCAGCAAATTCTGGACACTTTCAAGACAGAGTTTGGTCAGAACTTCTGGGCCAGTTTTCGTAAAGGTTCAGTCAGAGTTTGCAAGGGTAATTCAAAGAAGGTTACAAAGTGTGCTGCAAGCTTCCTGGAAACTCTGAGAGCTCCTTCAGAACATACTAGAGCAAGGAGATACAAAGATCAGAAGTTGGATGTCTATTCTAAGTCACGCTGAAGCTGAACTTCTGATCCAGAACTAAGCAATGATGCAGAATATCACGTTGCAGGATTTCTGGTTTGATCAATCTCATCATCATTTAATGCTCACAACCACTTCTGGGTCTTTGTTCAAAGGATTTCTCCATGCGTGGCATAGAAGTACCTTTACTGTCTTGGAAAAGCAAACTCTTGTACAAAAGTGTGCTGGGCCCATGCGTTGCTTTTGCTTTTAAAATTACCTTTCCTTAATTCCTACTTACAATTCCTGCTTACAATTCCAGCTTAGGCGCTGCTAAGGCTACTAACCACCATACTTGCTTCAACAGCAAGGCAGCACCCTAGCATGTGATGGTTGTACTCTCCAAGCTACAAGATCTTTGCCTATAAATTGAAAGCCATTGGCAACTGTAAAAGGGTCGGAAATTTGAGAAAGAAAAGCCCTGAACCCCTGCTAAAATTCCAAGAGTCCAAAAACTGCAAACACAAAATATAAAACCTGTTAGCTTTTGATTCTTGCATTCAAATTCCATTTTTCCTCAAGTGTTTCTCGACAAAAACCACCCATACAGTTTTTGATATACATTCAAAAGCCATTCTAACTTCTGTAGTCAAACTGTGACACACTAACCATCAATATCCACCTCAAAGAAGTCAGAACTTTGCTCCTTGGCTGTTCCATAATTTTCTAATCACTCACAACCCAAGTTGAAAGTTTCCAGCCTGCTCAACATGAGAGGAAGCTGTTCAGAACATCACAAGCGGTCAGAGCCAGACTCCAGCTCACAGAACATTTTCCAACTGCAAGGTAAGCTTCTGCTGACTCTCATCATATTACTTAGGCATTGTCAGGAAACTTTTTTCAAAAATACAATGTAGACATCCTGATTCTGATGCTGTACACATTCTGAGGTTTCATATATTTGCCTGCCTAAGTAGAGAGAATTTCAGTTCAGAACTTCTTGAAGAAATTAGAACTCAGAATTAGGATTAGCAAATTCATGCTTTGCTTCTGATTCATAGTTCTGATATCTCTTGAAACCTGCCATAACTGTTATATGTGCATCTTCTGTTTCGTTGAGAAATAACCAAGTTGCAGATTCTCTGACTAGCATGGAGAGGGAGACTAAGTTCTGCCAGTGGTATCAGAACTTATGAAATATTCTTTGTTCCTAGCGGACACAAAACTTCTGACTTTACTTATTTCTACTAATGTGATTTCTGTTTTTGCAGCACGCCAAAGTTAGAACTTCGGATCTCATTTAGTCAGCAATACGCTGATTCTATTTTCTTTTTCCTCACTATTTTTGCTATCACTTCTTATTTCATTAATCAAAAACACCAAAAAACATTTTTTCATTTTTTACATGCTTTATATTATTTCTTAAATCAAAAAGATCAAAAATATTTTCTTAAACAAAACTTATCTCTGTTCTTAAACAAAACAAAGTTCATTTTACATTTCTTGTGCATTCTTATCCATTCAATATGGTTGTAATAGTAACTTAGGACTTGATTTAATTTGCAATCTTGTGAATTTGTACACCCCATCCCCCTAATGTTTGTAATAGCGTAGGACTCTACTTTTCCGCATTTTTATTGCTTTCATGTATTGTTAGTAATTAGGGTGTGCATGATGAGATAAAAATAACAAATAGACAACCCATATTCAAGACAAAAACAAAGCATGAAAACAACACATTTGCACACAAGCATCCCTAGGGTTATTCCACTTGGTTGCTTTATACAAAATGGCCATATTACGCATGCGAGGTATCTTAGTAAAAAACAAGAAAATACAAGATCATAGTCCCTCGATGACGCTCTCTAAGTTGCCTTACAAATGATCTTAGTCCCTCAAAAATAATGCTAATATACCTTGCAACATTGCTAATCATGGTTATAAGATGACCCGTGCCCGTCCCGTTTATATCCAAAGATAGGGTTGCTTACCAAATAAATGGTAAGACAAAAATGTCAAAGGAAAAGAAATGAACAAGAAAGACATTTGAGTAGGTAGATTGCTCCTAATTACTTGCTCCATTTCAAAACAAACATCCTTGCTATTTTCAAAAATAATCACCTACACTTTCAAAAACACCTTTCAAACTTGAAAATATTTTCAAAAGATCAACACTTTGTATACATTCTTACGAACGAGAATCATTACAAAGTTTTCCTAAACGATGGCGCCTTTTCAAAATACTTTCAAAAAACCACACAAAGAACAATTTCAAACAAAAGCAAGTGATCTAGCAAGTAACTAAGAGCCCATGAAAAACCATGGATGAAAAGGGTGCTAATACCTTCCATTTTCATAATCTACCCCCCGAACTCAAGAAACAAATCTCAAAGGTCTATCCTGTGCTTTTTCACCTTTGCTTTTGGATAAAAGAAAAGTCGGTGGTGACTCTTGCTAACTGCAACATTTACGATCAAACACAAAACCCTCAAGTCAGTTCTCCCACTGCACCATAGAACTGGCGACTCTTCTAGGGATAATTGATAAAAGTGGGGCTATGTTAGGGTTAGATCACCTTTACTTGCTTTTCTTTGTTTGATTTGTTTGCTTTACATTTAAGGGTTTTCTGCTTGGGTATTGTTAAAAATCCTACACCCGGATCTGGGGACACTTATTAGGTAAACAGCAAAAGATCGTGGAGACTGTACGACATAGACCAATATGGTTTAAGCGATGGTTGTGTTGGTGTGACATTTTGGTTGGTACCGGTATCCTTCATGGGGAAACGAAGAGAATACGGGGCCGCCGCGTGGTGTCGTGAAGCACTAACAGACCTTAGAACCTTAGTTGAACAAACTTGGCCATTAGAAAGTAGTGAGATAGCCGGCCTCGGTATAAAGCTGAGGATTGGTTGATACTCGATACTACACTCATTGAGATCAGACTTTCGAGATATTTCGGCCGCAAGAAAAGATTGCCTATGCTGAAACAATGCCCGATAAAGGATGATCAGTGATATCGAGAATCCTTAGAACCCGATTACTTTTCTAAGACAGGTTTGAAACCAACTAAACTTCAAGAGGGTACTGACCTTTAACCTCATGCAAACATTTGAACCTAAGGTCTATTGTGTGCTTGGCTTGTGTGTGATTTATTCTGTTTGAACTGAACATCATGCATCATAACATCGCATCCATTCTTATTACACTGACCATTACAAGGACCGAAGGATTTTATCTTTGTTCTATTTTGTAGGTAATAGCTTCCGATCGTAGAAACACTATCCAAATGAGCTTTGTGAGAACACCTCCCCAACTCAAAGAACTAGTATCGAGGGTTCCTGAAACTTCTGTGTTCACCAAGAGACATGGTCGACTTCTCAACCTAGTTACTTCAAGCTTTGATGAAAAGATGATGGGTGTACTCTTTCAGTTCTTTGATCCCGAGCACCACTGCTTCACCTTTCCAGACTATCAGTTGGTGCCTACCATGGAAGAGTTCTCTCAGTTATTGAGTATATCCATTCTTGACCAGGTGCCTTTCACAGGTTTAGAAGAAATTCCAAATCCAGAAGTCATTGCCTCAACTTTTCATCTAAAACGGGCCGACGTGATATCCAATTGGGAAACGAGAAGCGGAGTCAAGGGTTTTCTAGACAAGTTCCTAATAGACAGGGCCCAGTTGTTTTGGGATGATTTGGATTTCCAGGCCTTTGAGGAGGCCTTGTCCCTTCTAATATATGGGTTAGTGCTTTTACCTAATCCGAACTTACTCATAGATGTGAAGGCTATCAAGATTTTCCTCTCTCGCAGCCCTGTGCCTACCTTGCTCGGAGATATCTTGCATGCTCTCCATAATCGTACCATGAAGAGAAGAGTGGTCCTTATGTGCTGCATGCCATTACTGTCGAGGTGGTTTATTTCTCACCTCCCTAAGTCAGTGTTGAAGAATGAAGAAGGTTTGGGTTGGTCGCAAAGGATAATGTCACTTTCTCATGCGGATATTCTCTGGTATTCCCGATTTATGGGAGATGTTTCTATTATTGACCATTGCAGGGAGTTCCCTAACATCCCACTACTTGGCATTATGGGAGGCATAATTTACAATCCTTGTTTGGCTCTGCGACTATTTGGTTATGCTCGAAAGGATGGTCCTTACGAGTTACTTATCCAGGGCATTGTATTTAACTATGAGGGGGATGTTCAAGGGTATCGCCAGAGGTTCATACGAGCTTAGGGCATGATAAACAGATATGACGCTAAGAATTTGGGGCCGAAGAATTCCATTCCTATGGAACCTTATCTCCAATGGGTACGAGCTCACGCTCAGAAACTTATAATGCCCTGCATAGCCATCTTACCAGTGGTTGTGGAACCCATTACTGAAGGGGATATTCCATACACTGTTCTTCATCCTGATATGCCCATTGATCTTGAAGAGCTACATAGGTCTTGGATCCAGTTGAAGAAGGAGCGGGATACTTATAGGGACTAGTTCTATGCCCAAGAGAAGAAGGTCTTAGAGCTCACAAAGCAGCTTCATGAGGAAAGATGCTTTAATGTCTATCTCGACACGAAGAGGAAGTATCCATGGGAAACTTGATTTTTTTAGTTTTAGAATTTTTTTATTATAACGCCTTAAGGGGAAATTGTACCTTGAATTCTAATAATAAAATCTTTGTTTCATTTTGGTTTGCAAAGTTTAAAATTCCCAAAGTCCTTGAAATCATTGCATACGCATCCCATCCATAGCATTGCATAAACAGGTACCATTACAGGTTTCTCATCATCTTCACTGTTTATTTCAGCGAAGATGTCTTCTAAACAAAACATCAAAGATCTTCAGGCACAAAATGGCCAATTTCAACAGATGTTCATAAGTCTGGAGAAAGGGTAGGAGGACCTGAAGGCCCTCATCCTGAAAGAGAAGAATAAAAAGAAGAAGAAGTCCGCTGGTATCCTTAATATGGGTAGAAGATTTGAGGGGCCGCTGAAGCAACCAGTCGATCTGACCTCCTCATCCAAAGAAGGGGAAAACCAAGAAAGAGAAGCAAGGGAGGAGAATCCTAGTCCTGTGGTTTCTGACAATGATACAAACTACAATGATGAGCAATATCCTCCCATTGAAGATAGATACAAGCAGTTATAGGATCGGTTAAGCGCCATGGAAGTCTAGAGAATACCTGGGTTGGACTTCGAAGAACTGGGATTTGTGTCGGGAGTGGTCATCCCGCAGAAATTTAAGGCTCCAATTTTCGCAAAGTATGATGGGGTGTCTTGCCCAAAGCTTCATCTCCGTTCCTATGTAAGAAAGTTCCAGCCCCACACCGCTGATAGAAACTAGTGGGTTCACTTCTTTTAAGACAGCCTGTCAGGGACTCAGCTTGAATGGTTTTACCAATTGGAGGGAACCAATGTACGAAACTAGGAGGATCTAGATAATGCCTTTTATCTCCAGTATCAATACAACGCAAACTTGGCGCCAACGAGGGTTCAATTGCAAGATATGACTATGGGAAAGAGTGAAGGATTTAAGGATTATGCGCAAAGGTGGAGAGACCTTGCTAGTAGGGTCCAACCTCCCTTGACTGATAGGGAACACATCGACATGTTCATGGGCACCTTATCAGGTCCTTTCTTTAATCTGTTGGTAGGTTGCTCTTCTTCTGGTTTCACCGAATTAATCCTAACCGGTGAAAGAATTGAGAGTGGCATCAAAAGTGGGAAGATCTCTTTGGCATCTACCTCCACTCCAAATCCTTTCAAAAAACCTTTTGCTACGAAGAAAGAAATTAATGCTGTGTATGGGGAAAGGGCCCATATCAAGAAGAATGATCGTCCGTCTGTCAATGTTGTCTGAATCTCCAATCCAACTCCTACTCCAAGACCATCTGCAAATCATCAACGTTTTGAAACTCCAAGAACATAGTTTACAAGGTTAGGCATGCCACTATCTCAAGCCCTTCAACATTTGCTCAAGGATAATTTAGTGACATTACGCAATCCTCCCGCCAACCCCGACACCTCGTCACCAAAATATAATCCGAACGCCAAGTGTGCTTACCATTCAAACAACCCCGGGCATGAGACTGACCAGTGTTGGGCCTTAAAGAACAAAATCCAGGATCTGATTGACAACAAAACTATTGAATTTGATCCCCCTCCAACGCCGAATGTAATTACAGCTCCAATGCCGAAGCATGACAAAGGTGTTAATGCTATAGAAGATACAATTTTTATTACCTCTGTTAAAGAATTGACTACCCCGCTGAATATAATCAAGAAAAATCTGTTAAAAGCCGGGATTTTCCCTGGCTGTGAAAAAGACTGTGTGTGCTGCACGAGACAATAAAATGGTTGTGAAAGGCTGAATAAAGTCATACAACACCTAATGGATAGCCACAAAATTATATTTGAAAAGACTCCACTTACCAAAAGATTGATTAATAAATGTGAAGACCTCTCCATCATTACCATCTCAAACAAACCTATTAAGATCACCTCCAAAGGCCCTATTAGGATTTCAAATGAACCCACTGTTGTTCCCTTAATCATTACCAATCCCGGACCGATTCCTTACTATTAAAATAAAGTGGTACCATGGAATTATGGAGTTGAAGTATTCTATCATGAGATTAAACAAGATGGCTGGATAAAAGAAGAAAAAGATGAAAATGTTGGTAACATAGCTGGCTCAAGCAAAGTAACTAGAACTGGGAGAATATTTTCACCCAATAGCTCACCTCCAGTAGTTACAAAGACGCCCATTCGCATTACTGCTGCCAAGCTAGGTACCGATGCAAGAGGAAAATAGAAGGTTGTTGAGCCTGTTATGATTGAGGTACCTTCCAAAGATGTAGCTGATGAAGAACCCTCCGCCCGTGAAATGGATGAAATTTTAAAGATCATCAAGAGAAGTGACTTCAAAATTGTAGAACAATTGGGGCAAACCCCCTCTAAGATTTCAACATTGTCATTGCTGCTTTGCTCTGATGCCCATGCTCGGACATTAATCAAGTTACTGAAAAGGGCTCATGTCCCCCATGAGACAACGAGCCAATTTGAGAATTGCGTGGCTAGCCCGACAGCTGATAATGGCTTGGGGTTTTCAGATGTTGACTTAACACCTCTCGGGAAGAATCACAACAAAGATTTACATGTTTCTATCAAGTGCAAAGGGACTACCTTAGCATATGTGCTAGTTGACACTGGTTTTTCTCTGAATGTATTACCCAAGGGGGCGTTAGACCGTCTTGACTGTGAATATTTAATCTTGAAGCTAAGTGATATCATCGTAAGGGCGTTTGACGGATCAAAGAGGACTGTTCATGGGGAGGTAGATCTTCCAATCAAAGTGGGTTCTAAAATATTCAACTCCACCTTCTATATTATGGATATTCGTTCTACCTATTCTTGTCTGTTAGGTCGCCTGTGGATCCACAAAGCTGGGGCGGTAGCCTCAACCCTCCACCAGAAACTCAAATATCCCGTCAAGGGCAGAATCATCATTGTCTGTGGAGAAGAAGAGTTTATGGTAAGCCACCTTAATTCTTTCAAGTACGTAGAGATGGAAGGAGAATTCATTGAAACCCCATGTCAAGCCTTTGAGGTTGTACCACCGATGATTGCTGCTACTAAATGTTTTTCGGATGAGTCTAAAGCTGTTAAGGCCACGCCAAAGATGGTTTCAGTCGAGGATGCCCGTGCGGCAATAGAAGAAGGAATCTGTGATACTTGGGGGAAACTCCTCGATATCCCATTTAAAGCAGACAAGTTTGGTTTGGGATTCACCGTCAAAGCTCAGAAGGAAATAAGGCGTGCTCGTGCTGGGAAGCCACCTCTCTGCATTGGAAGCCATGGAGTCAACGTCGTAGGTGATTCTGAAGAAGATACTACATTTGAGGAGTGGGTGTATCCAACTTCTACGGAGCTGAAGAATTGGCATACAAAGGACTTTGTACCAGTCTCCTTCGTTGAGGAGTAATCTACTTATTTATGCTTTTCTTTCAATTCAAGAACTTTTTGTATGTAACATTCAAACAATGACTTTTAAGCCATGTTCCTGGCCTGGGGCATTTTGGTCCATTTGCCAAGGGTTTTATTTATGTTCATCTAATCATATGATCATTCAGTACATTGGACTCTTTTACATTCAAATATTTGTGTTCATATCTTTCCTTTCTTTAAAATACATTTTTCAAAAAAAATATAGCCATATATCTTACATGCACACACACACACACTCTTGCAGGTCCACATCCACTCTGGATCCTATTGCCAATAACTCTACTATTGCCTACTATGACTTTGAATGTCCTATTAACCAAGCCGAAGACGAAGGCGAGGAAGATTATGACATACTGGGAGAACTAGCCAGACTTCTATTACAAGAGGAAAAAACTATTCAACCGCACGAGGAGCCAGTTGAAGTTGTCAACCTGGGTACTGAGGCAGATAAGAAGGAAATCAAGATCAGCGCTAACCAGGAAAGCAGTGTCAAGAGCAGGTTGGTTCAGATGTTGCATGTTTATGTGGAAGTATTTGCTTGGTCTTATGAAGATATGCCTGGGTTGGATACCGACATCGTAGTTCATCATCTGCCAACTAAAGAAGACTGCCCTCCTGTTAAACAAAAGGTTCGTCGCATGAGGCCTGATATGTCTGAAAAGATAAAAGTCGAGGTGATGAAAAAATTTGATGCGGGGTTCCTAGCTGTGACATCCTACCCTCAATGGGTTGCCAATGTGGTTCTAGTGCCAAAGAAATACGGGAAAGTTCACATGTGCGTAGACTATAGGGATCTGAATAGGGCAAGCCCCAAGGATGATTTCCCTCTACCACACATTGATGTCTTAGTTGATAATACCGCTCAGCATAAAGTCTTCTCATTCATGGATGGCTTCTCAGGCTACAATCAAATAAGGATGGCTCCCAAAGATATGGAAAAGACTACTTCCGTTATGCAACGGGGCACCTTCTGCTACAAGGTCATGCCGTTCGGATTAAAGAATGCAAGGGAAACATATCAAAGGGATATGGTAGCTTTATTTCATGATATGATTCATCATGAGATAAAGGTATATGTAGATGATATGATTGGCATATCACAAACCAAAGAAGAACATCTCGATCACCTGCACAAGTTATTCGAGAGGCTGAAAAAGTACAAGCTGAGGTTAAACCCTAATAAGTGCACATTTGGAGTACGATCTGGAAAGCTTCTAGGTTTTGTCGTCAGCAATAAAGGAATTGAAGTTGATCCTGCCAAGATAAAGGCAATCCAAGAAATGACAGTCCCTCATTCTGAAAAAGAAGTCAGAGGATTCTTGGTTCGCCTCAATTACATTTCCCGTTTCATATCTCACTTGACTGCTACTTGTGAGCCACTCTTCAAACTCTTAAAGAAAGATCAGGTAGTCAGATTGAACGATGATTTCCAGATTTACTTTGACAAAATCAAAGAATACCTACAAGAACCTCCTATTCTCATGCCTCCAGTTGAAGGAGACCCTTGATCATGTACTTGACGGTATTAGAGAATTCTATGGGGTGTGTTCTGGGCCAACATGACGAGTCTGGCCGAAAAGAGCATGCTATTTATTACCTGAGCAAAAAGTTTACCGACTGTGAAACCAGATATTCACTGCTCGAGAAAACTTGTTATGCTCTGGCATGGGATGCTCTCCGGCTAAGAGAGTATATGTTGACGCATACCACTCTGTTGATTTCTAAGATGGACCCAATCAAGTACATCTTTGAGAAACCTGCCCTTTCCGGACGGATAGCCAGATGGCAAATGATCTTGACTGAGTACGACATTCAATACACGACTCAAAAAGCCATCAAAGGAAGTGTACTAGCAGATCATTTGGCCCATCAAGCCGTGGATGATTATCAGTCAATGAACATCGACTTCCCTGATGAGGACATCATGCTGGTAACCGACTGCGCGAAATCTGGACCGTATGACGGGCCTGAACCAGGATCCCGATGGACTATGGTATTCGATGGGGCTTCTAACGCCTTAGGTAACGGAATTGGTGTTGTGATCATCTCTCTTGAAGGTTTCCACACTCCTTTCACTACCAGACTATGTTTCGATTGCACAAACAATATGGCCAAGTATGAAGCATGCATCTTAGGTCTGAAAGCTGCTATTGATTTAAGGATCAAGCATTTGAATGTGTTCGGAGATTCTGCCCTAGTGATCAGCCAAGTAAAAGGAGATTGGGACACTAAACACCCTAATCTCATCCCTTACAAGGAACTTGTGCTGTCCCTAATTCCTCACTTCGAAGAGATCACTTTCGAGCACTTCCCTAGGGAAGAAAACTAGTTGGCTGACGCTTTGGCAACCATGTCTTCAATGTTCAAGGTCAGATGGGACAATGAAGCCCCTATGATAACAATTGAAAGATTCGATGGACCTGCACATTGCTATGAGCTTGACACTAATGCGGAAAAGCCATGGTACCAGGAGGTGATGAGATACCTTGAAGCACAAGAATATCCAGAGGGTGCATCTATCAATGACAAAAAGTTCTTACGAAGATTTGCAGCCAAATTCTTCCTAAGTAATGGGGTATTGTACAAGCGCAATCATGATTCAACTCTACTCCGATGTGTGGACAAGAAGGAGGCAGAGGAAATTATGGAAGACATGCACAATGGTCTCTTTGGTACTCACTCAAGCGGACATACGATGGCTAAGAAAACTTACGAGTCAGTTACTATTGGTCAATGATGGAGACCGATTGCCATCAACATTCAAGGACTTGTCACAAATTCCAAATCTACGCTGACAAGGTCCATGTGCCTCCTATCCCTCTGAATGTCATGACCGCTCTGTAGCCATTTGTAATGTGGGGTATTGACATGATTGGAGAGATCAAGCCTACAGCTTCTAACGGACATCGCTTCATTCTTGTTACTATCGACTATTTTACCAAATGGGTCGAAGCCGCCTCGTTTGCCTCAGTCACCAAGAATGTGGTAGCCAGATTCATCAGACACAATCTCATCTACCGTTATGGTGTCCCCGAAAGGATTATCACCGATAATGGGACTAACCTCAACAATGCTATGATCACTGAGCTTTGCACTCAGTTTAAGATCAAGCATCACAATTCTTCTCCGTATAGACCGAAAATGAATGGCGTAGTCGAAGCGGATAACAAAAATATCAAGAACATTATGCGGAAAATGGTAGTAACCTATAAAGATTGGCATGAGATGTTGACGTTTGCTCTACATGACTACCGCACTTCAACTAGAACATCATCGGGGGCAACTCCCTTTTCCTTAATCTATGGCATGGAAGTTGTTCTGCCAGTGGAAGTTCAGATTCCCTCGCTGAGGATTATGATTGAGGCAGGCTTAGGCGAAGACGAGTGGATTCAAACGAGATTGGATCAGCTGAACTTGATCGATGAAAAATGATTAGTTATTATTTGCCATGGTCAGACGTATCAAAAACGTATGATCAAGACTTTCAACAAAAAGGTCAAGCCTCGAGTATATCAAGTTGGCAACTTGGTGATAAAGCGCATCATTTTACCACAAGGCGACCCCAGAGGCAAATGGACTCCCACCTATGAAGGGCCATTTATGTCAAGAGAGTTTTCTCTAGAGGTGCCATGATGCTGACTACCATGGATGGTGAAGATTTCCCACATCCTATAAATGCGGACATAGTTAAAAAATACTATGCATAAGAGACCAGTTAGGTTGACACACCTAAGCAAAATAAGGGCATCCCGATAAACCAAAAAGTTTGGGCAAAAATTAGGGATATATGAAAAAGATTGTACACCCGGAAAGTTGAAAACCCGAAAGGGCGACTTGGGCAAAAAAGGGCATCCTGGTGGGCTGAAAACCCGAAAGGGCGGTCCAGGAAAAGTTAAGGATTAAAAGCGTGTGACTATGTCCCGTGGAATCAACACAGTCAATTCTATCACCAAGGTCCAAGTTCAAACGGTCCAAGATCAATCCAATCAACTTCTATTAATGGCAAGGGACATTCGAAGACATTTGGGCAATAGTAGAGTTGGAAGGCAATGAGATCATTTCACATGGCTATTTATTTTCATTCTAAATTTTCGTTTTCCTTTTGACGATTTCCTCTTACTAGGATCTCCGTCTCTCTGTACAAAAACGCCTATTCATGGGCAAAATATCAATACAAATATACTTTGAAGTGCAAAATTTCTGTCTTTGTTTTGAATGCAAATTTGTCCAATGACTAAAATTGAATGAACATATGCATATGAATATAATTAAAACTGTTTGGCACATGTGTCCTGCTAAGCAGCAGCAAACATCTCTTTAATAAATATGAAATATCCCCACAGAATTAGAAATATTGTTATCTCCACAAGGAGGGCTACGATAAACCTTTCCCCAACGGAGTTGCCCACAAAGACCCTTTGCATAGGATAATCCCCGACCAGAGTCTCAACCTCTTGGCCACTTTCTCTCCAGCTAAGTCAATTTTTACAAATTGAAACCTCGTGGGTCTCTTACTAAAGGAAAGTCACCTCCTCAACAAGGTTTATTATCCCCAACATATTTTATTTCCCCAACAATAATTGAGGAACCACAAAACTCCCCAGCCGAGTTCAAATTTCCTTAACATACAATAATCAAGACACCGCGAAGTTCCCCAGCTGAGCCTATCTTCCCCAGTTGAGCATATCTTTCCCGGCCAAGGCTATTATCCCCAAGCGGAGTTTATCCTCCCCAGTTGAGTGTATCCTCCCCAAGTTGAGTCTGTCCTACCCGACTGAGTATACACTCTCCAGTTTGGATTTTCTTTCAGATTATTGCAAATCATAGGGCCACAACCCCTGATCCCCAGTAAAGCCATCAACAAAGCCTATACTATTTCCAAAAAAAAAGATACTATGAAGCCTGGATCCAACCAGATATTAGCACAATTTTCAAGTTATTACTAAAGCATGGACCCGACCAGATAATAGTTTGACTTCTTCATGTTGCTGAAACCTGGACTCGACCAGATAACAATTTGAGTATCTGAAACATGGACCCGACTAGATAACAATTGATCTCAATTTCAAGATGCTATGAAATATGGACCTGACTAGATATTATCCTAACTCTTCAAAGATATAGAAGAACCTGGAATCAATCTGACTAAGGTTTAACTTTTTTTTCCCTAGTAGAGTTTGCCTCTGCCCCAACAAATTATTGTGAAACCTGGATCCGACCAGATAACAGTTCTCAACTTCATCTTTTCAAAGCAAGTTGTTGTGAAGCCTGGATCCGACCAGATAATAACTAAATCCCCAAATAGTTTATTATGAAGCCTGGACCCGACCAGATAGCAATTGACCTCATCAACCTCAGAAATCTGTAAAGTCTGGATCCGACCAGATAACAGTTCTCAACTTCATCTTTTCAAGAAAGTTGTTGTGAAGCCTAGATCCGACCAAATAACAACTAAATCCCCAAATAGTTTATTGTGAAGCCTAGACCCAACCAGATAGCAATTGACCTCATCAACCTCAGAAATCTGCAAAGCCTGGACCTGACCAGATAACAGTTTTTCAAACAGTTTATTATGAAGCCTGGAGCCCGACCAGATAATAATTAATTGTAATCCCTAGAGATGCACTATAAAGCCTGGACCCGACTAGATAATAGCATAACTTTCCAAAAAACCATGAAACCTAGACCTGACCAGATATTAGTTATCACTTCAAGTTTACTGCGAAGCCTGGATCAGACCAGATAACAGTTAACTTCTGTATCCCCAGCAAATTGTGGTAAAGCTTGGATCCTACCCAATGACTATTCAATTTCAAGAAATTTTCTACAAAGCCTGGAATCCGACCAGATAACGGTTATTTCGTTTCTTCCTCTAGTAAGTTGTCGTGAAGCCTGGATCTGACCAGATAGAAGTCGACTACTTCATCCTTAGCAACTGTGAAGCCTGGATCCGACCAGATAACAACTGACATTCGAAAGATATTCCCCAGCGAAAGCATCCTTTCAACAAAATTGAAGATATGCATATTTTTCATCTTCAATGGAAATCAGGGATTCAATCTCCCAGAATTTCCTCAACAGTAGTCAGGGATTTATTTTCTCAGACAAAAACATACATCTCACATTCATACATCATAGCATGTACATACCATATACGTTAAACATAATACCACATCTGGTGAACATCATGCAAGCATCTGCATTTTACTAATTCCTTTTCTCACAGGTAAAACATCAAGTTTAGTATAAATCAATAAGAAATCTATGCTGATACTTCTCCCAGTAACTATCCATCATCTCTCCAAATGGAATCTTTAAGCCCATTCTCTACATAATCAACTAACACATCTTCGAGTGCAAATTTCTGGGCACTCTAGTGTTCAATCATCTTCCACCTTCAAGTCGCGAATGCCAAATCCGCCAATCTAACTCTTCAGGTTTAAGAAGATTGAACAGGGGCAGCTATTGTACCCCAAAATTTTCCCTCTCATTTCTCAAAGGATCACCCTGAACCCTCAGGTTTGCTCCCCTCCCATTTCAAGCCTGGATTTACAAATTTTCCAAGAAAGTCATTCACGAGGGTAAAATGGTCACTTGCGCATTGAAAAGTCTAACTTTGACTTTTGATCAAAATCAAGTTTCAAGAGTCATATTTCATCAAGACATGTTGAGATATGAAGTTTGTTTCATCTAGAAATTCAAAAGTCAAAAGTTACTTTGGAAAAGTCAAACTTCTAAATACTTAAAATTTTTCTAAGTGTTTAAGAAATATGACAAGCTCAGAACTTCTGGCCAGATTTTCACCATGATGCAAGCTGATTCTGGAAGAACTTATGATAAAATAGTTATAGATTTCAATGAGATCTAAAACATCGCAGAACAGAACTTCTCCTAGAAGTGCTGAGATTTCAAGTTATAACTCCTCAAAGACACGTCCATGAAACTAAAGCGCTCAACAAATTCTGGACACTTTCAATACAGAGTTTGGTCAGAACTTCTGGGCCAGTTTTTGCAAAGGTTCAGTCAGAGTTTGCAAGGGTAATTCAAAGAAGGTTACAAAGCAAGCTGCAAGCTTCCTGGAAAGTCTGAGAGCTCCTTCAGGACATACTGGAGCAAGGAGATACAAAGATCAGAAGTTGGATGTCTATTCTAAGTCATGTTGAAGCTGAACTTCTGATCCAGAACTACGCAATGATGCAGAATATCATGTTGCAGGATTTCTGTTTTGATCAATCTCATCATCATTTAATGCTCACAACCACTTCTGGGTCTTTGTTCAAAGGATTTCTCCATGTGTGGCATAGAAGTACCTTTACTATCTTGGAAAAGCAAACTCTTGTACAAAAGTGTGTTGGGCCCATGCGTTGCTTTTGCTTTTGAAATTACCTTTCCTTAATTCCTACTTACAATTCCAGCTTAGGCGCTGCTAAGGCTACTAACCACCATACTTGCTTCAACAGCAAGTCATCACCCTAGCATGTGATGGTTGTACTCTCCAAGCTACAAGATCTTTGCCTATAAATTGAAAGCCATTGGCAACTGTAAAAGGGTCGGAAATTTGAGAAAGAAAAGCCCTGAACCCCAGCTAAAATTCCAAGAGTTCAAAAACTGCAAACACAAAATATAAAACCTGTTAGATTTTGATTCTTGCATTCAAATTCCATTTTTCCTCAAGTGTTTCTCGACCAAAACCACCCATACAGTTTTTGATATACATTCAAAATCCATCCTAACTTCTGTATTCAAACTGTGACACATTAACCATCAATATCCACCTCAAAGAAGTCAGAACTTTGCTCCTTGGCTGTTCCAAAATTTTCTAATCACTCACAACCCAAGTTGAAAGTTTCCAGCCTGCTGAACACGAGAGGAAGTTGTTCAGAACATCACAAGCGGTCGAGCCAGACTCCAGCTCATAGAACATTTTCCAGCTGCAAGGTAAGCTTCTGCCGACTCTCATCATATTACTTAGCTGTTCTGGACTGAGCCCGACAGGCCCAAAAGCATTACTAAGGCCCAGTCCGAAGGGACTCACTAAGGACCACACTGGGCAAAGGGGGTCGCATCCATGCCCGACACCCTGATGTCCACCTTGACATCTCGATGACCAGCCCCACGCGGTGAAGTCATGCTCGACACCCTGCCATCCGGCTGTGTTCTGACGTCCAGCTCGACACTCGCTGTTCTGCTCGAGGTCTTGGCGTCGAGCTCGGCACCGTGCTGCGCAGCTCGACATGGTCTTGAGCTACCTGGCTAGGGCAGACTCAGTCCACCCTTGCCCCAACGATACTCCGGAAAGACCGCGTCTCCGTCCGCCCGCACTTCACGCAGCACATCCAGGAAGGGGACCACGTGCTGGTCCCCACTACCCACGTAGAACCTGGCAGTTCCTCCATTGGGCCAAATCCGCCCGGCCCAATGAAGGAACCTTGGCCCAGCGCTGGGGGCTATAAATACCCTCTGTTTCCAGAGGGTCAGGTATTCATCATTCTAACCTCAACTCTATTATCTGCTCGTACTCCCACTGACTTTAGTATCGGAGTGCCTTGCAGGTACCCCCCCCCTCTCGTTCAAAAAGCCTTCAGCTCGGAGTAAGCCGTGACGGTCCAAACCTTCTGATCAGGTCAGATCAGTGGCGCCGTCTGTGGGAAACAGCTTCCCCGTCTAACGAACAATTCCAAAGACCAAATCTCAATCCGTTCACTGTCATGGCTGATCCAGTTCGTGAAGAACAGCACACCCGCGTCCTCGACACCAACAACGGTCCCGCGGACAAGAATGGGCACCTGGACAATCCCAGTGATGCCGCCCACAATGCCGTCCCCGTGACAACCGCCCCTGGACCTTCCACCCGCAGGGACGGGAACACTGCGTCCTCCTCGACAACTCCTCCAAGACTCGAAGACGACCCGGAAGCCCTCGCCTACCGCAGAGCTGCCCGGTTCCATGAAGTCCCAGTTCCTCCCGGGGCAGATGCCACGACTCAGGCACTGTTCGCGGCCATCAACCAAACAAATTATCTCCTATTTGCCCAAGGAGAAAGACTAAGGGCACTTGAAAATGATCGACGCCCCCCGAGGAGACATCAAAGGCCACCATCTCCACCTCCTCGGGTCGAAGAAGTTCGACACCCTACTCCCCCGCGGAGACATTACAGGGAGAACTCTAGGAGCCCCTCTCCCCCACCAAGGCAGAGGCGCCCCCAATATGAAAGACAGCCCGTCATCCCTGCCGAAGAGCCCAGTCGCGACCCATCAAGGCACGACAGGAGGCACAACAGAGACGGGCGTGTGACCTTCAACCACCGAGCATCACGCTCGAGGGAATCTCAGCACGACCAGCGTGCCAGACATCACTACAGGACCCCTTCTCTTTCTCCAGAAAGGAGCGACGAGGACGACCCCCGCGGTCCCCTGTCGCAGGCCATCATGGACGCACCCATTCCCCCCGGCATGGAGAAGCCCCCACATCTGAAGGAGTATGATGGAGTGGCAGACCCAGTCGACCACATTGACGGGTTCGAGGCCATGCTCCACTATCACAATGTCGGGGGCCCCATCAAGTGCCGTCTCTTCCCCACAACTCTCAGGAAGGCGGCCATGGACTGGTACAAAGGACTCGCCCCGGGCTCCATCACCTCGTGGCGGAACTTGAAGAACCAGTTCATCAGTTCCTTCACAGCTTCTCGTCGCCACCCGAAGACCGAAGCAGCCCTCGAGGCCATCATCCAAAGACATGATGAGACCTTGAGGGAATTCATCAACCGCTTCAACCGGGAAGCAATACAGGTCCCCTGCGCGGACCATATGAAAAGATACTTGCTGGAGAGGGGCCTCCTCCCCGGCACAGAATTCAGAAAAGCTGTGGGTATTGAGCCACCTGCAACTTTTGATGCTCTCCTCGACAAAGCCCGAGCATACATGGACTACGAGGAGAGAGAAGCTGCCAACAGGGCACAAGACTCCAGAGCTCGCAATCATGGCAGCAGCTCGAGACAAGACCCTCCTCCCCGACGGACCGGAGAGAAGAGGAAGGAAGATCGACCCCGGGAGGTCCGGGAACAAAGGGGTCCCTCGGGCCGTTTCACCGAGTACACTCCGCTCACGGCTTCCCGCGAGCGTATTCTGGCGGAGTGTGCTAGTACAGATTTTAAAGACGGTGGCGTCAAGCGTCCCCGACCAGCTCCTGCCAAGCCAGGAGTAGACAAAAACAAGTACTGTCAGTACCATAGGAGTCATGGTCACTTGACAGAGGACTGCGTCCACCTGAAGGACGCCATTGAAACCCTCATCAAAGGAGGGAGACTTGCACAGTACAGGCGAAACGACGCTCCCCGTCGTGAAGCCCGCGAGGCAAAGGAGCCCGAAGAAGATGCCCGACCATCTGACGAGTCGGTGCCAATCCAGACCGCCTTCTCGGTAACCAGGCCCGAGGATTTCGAACTTCCCGAGCTCCTGCAGGAGCCCCTGACGACACACAGCAGGTGGGAATACTTCCCCTCCGCCATGGTCATCAACGGGGGCGGGTTCAACGACCTCACCATCAACTCAGCCAAGAGGAAGTTGGACGAACTGGTCGACAAAGCTCCTCCACAAACTGTGACTTTCGAAATGGTGAGGGGCAGATCAGAGCCTATCACCTTCTACTTGGAAGAGCTCCCCGGCGGAGCACCGAACGCAGTCATCCCCTTGCTGATAAGGGCAAAGATGGCCAATTTTGACGTGCATCGCATCCTGGTCGACGAAGGGAGTTCCGTCGACGTGATGTACACCCAGCTGTTCCGGACCTTACAACTGGACGACTCCCATCTGTCTCCATATATAGGTTCGGACCTTCAAGGCTTCAACGGCTCGACGTCCAAACCTTGGGGATATGTCGAGCTCCTCGTGACATTCGGGGAAGGAACTGCTACAAGACAGGTGAAGGTCCGCTTCCTCGTCATTGACTGCCCGTCCCTGTACAATTGCATCTTGGGGAGGCCGACATTGGCGGAGCTGACAGCGGTCCCCTCAACTGTCCACCTAAAAATGAAGTTCTATACCAAGAGGGCGAGGGTAGCCACCATCCAGGGCGACCTCGCTGCTGCCCGCAGGTGCTTCAACGCCGCTTCAAGGGGACGGGATACTGTCGACGTGGGTCCCAGCACAAGGCCCATCAAGAAGACAAAGCAAGAGCCCGACAGAGCATCTCCCGAGGTAGAAGTTCAGAAGGCTCCACCAAAGGTCGACTCCATAGCCCTCGACGCCCGCTTCGACCAAGACGAGCCGGCCAGCAGCGAGCAAATCCCCCTCCGACCTATTCCGGACGGCGATTTCGAACTCGTTCCCCTCGGAGCAGACCCGACCAAGGGAGTGAAGATTGACAAGGACCTCCCCGACTTGGCCAGAAAGCAAATCAAGGCCTGTCTGCGCGAGAATGCTGATCTCTTCGCCTGGAGCGCTGCAGAGATGCCCGGACTCGACCCTGAGGTCGCCTGTCATCACCTCGCCATTGATCCAGCCGCCAAGGCCGTAGTACAACGTAGGCGTAGGCAGTCTCCAGAAAAAACGGAGGCTGCTGAAAAAGCTGTAAAAGACCTCTTAGAGGCAAATTTTATTTCTGAAGCCCGGTATTCCACCTGGCTGTCAAATGTTGTACTTGTCAAAAAGAATAATGGAAAATGGAGAATGTGTGTTGACTATACCGACCTCAACCGGGCTTGCCCGAAGGATGCTTTTCCTCTACCTAACATCGACATGCTGGTCGACAACTCGGCCGGCTACAAAACTTTGTCGTTCATGGACGCCTACTCGGGATACAATCAAATCCCAATGGCCCTGGGCGACAAATGCTGCACGGCGTTCATGACCAGCTCGGGCAACTATTACTACAACGTAATGCCCTTCGGACTAAAGAACGCCGGTGCAACGTACCAACGCATGATGAACAAAGTGTTCAACAAACAGATCGGCGACATGCTCGAGGTATACATGGACGACATGATCGTCAAATCTCGAGCAGACACCGATCACGCAGCTCACCTCAAGACTGTCTTTGCCCAAGCAAGACAATGCAAAATGAGGTTCAACCCGGAGAAGTGCACGTTCGGGGTCAAGGCAGGAAAATTCCTCGGATTCTATCTAACAGAACGAGGGATTAAAGCCAACCCCGACAAGTGTCGAACATTCGCCGACCTCCCGACTCCAACATCGAAGAAGTCGATACAGATCATGAACGGCATGTTGACGTCACTGTCACGCTTCGTCGCGAAGTCCGCTCAGCACGCCCTTCCCTTTTTCAAACTCCTTCGAAAGGAAGCAGCCTTCGAATGGACCGAGGAGTGCGAACACGCACTTCGCCATCTGAAGCAGAGCCTGTCTCAACCGCCCGTGTTGTCTCGACCAGATGACGACGAGCCACTATACTTGTACTTGGCAGTTTCAAACGAAGCCATCAGTGCAGCTCTTGTCCGCGAGACTCCTGACGGGCAGAAACCTGTCTACTTCACGAGCAAAGCCCTACAAGGCCCCGAGAGCAGGTATCAACAGATAGAAAAGGTTGCTCTGGCCCTCGTCAACGCTGCGAGGAGGCTCAGACACTACTTTCTAGCACACACCATCATCGTGCGAACCGATCAACCGGTGAGGCAACTCCTGGGTCGGCCAGATATGGCGGGCAGAATGCTGAAGTGGTCCCTAGAACTCTCTGAATTCGACATTCAATACGAGAGCAGGAAAGCCCTGAAAGCACAAGCCCTGACCGACTTCGTCACAGAGATGACCCCTAACGACATTCCCCCGGGAAAGGAACACAAATGGACCATCTTCGTCGACGGAGCCTCCAGTGCGTCCGGAAGCGGCGCGGGGATCCTCCTTGAAAACGAAGAGGGTGTGGTAATCGAGCACTCCTTGGTTCTCTCCTTCCCGACGTCAAATAACCAGGCAGAATACGAAGCCCTGCTCGCAGGACTGAGACTAGCCGAGGACCTAGGAGCCCGTGAAGTTCAAATTTACACTGACTCCCAGCTCGTCGCTTCCCAAGTACAGGGAAGCTACCAGGCCAAGAATGACAACCTCATTGAGTACTTGAACTTAGTCAAAAAACACATGGCAAAGTTCGTACGAGCAGAAATCTCTCACGTTCCCCGCGAGCAAAACACGAGGGCGGACATATTGTCCAAACTCGCGAGCACACGAAAGAAAGGCGGGAAAAAATCCGTCATCCAGGAATCTCTGGCACGACCGAGCATCGAACCACCCTCAACTACGGTCGAGGTCCACGCCATCGGGGACGCCACGTCTTGGATGACCCCGGTCTACAATTTCCTAACGAAGGGAGAACTTCCGACGAACCAGGCCGACGCTGCCATAATAAAGCGGCGAGCATGTTCCTACGTTGTTCTCGAGCAGAAATTGTACCGAAGGGGATTCTCCATTCCCCTCCTGAAATGCATTGACGAGTCCTCCATCCCCGACGTGCTGCGGGAGATTCACGAAGGCATCAACGCCCAGCACATGGGCGGTAAATCCTTGGGAAGGAAAGCCCTTCGAGCAGGGTACTACTGGCCGACGATGCAACAGGACGCCAAGGAACACGTGAAAAAATGTGACAAGTGCCAGAAGCACGGAGATATGCACCTCGCCCCACCACACGAGCTGAACACATTGTCGTCCCCATGGCCGTTCGCCTGGTGGGGCATGGACATCCTCGGGCCCTTCGTGCAAGGGACCTATCAGAACAAGTTTCTAATCGTCGCCGTGGATTACTTCACGAAATGGATCGAGGCCGAGGCACTCGCGAAAATCACCTCACACAACATCCTCCGTTTCTACAAAAGAAACGTGCTCGCCAGGTTCGGAATTCCGCAGGCACTAGTGACCGACAACGGCACCCAGTTCACCGACCACGAATTCCGAGACTTCATCACCAAGCTGGGGACCAAACAACACTTCACGTCGGTCGAACACCCTCAGACCAACGGGCAGGCCGAGGCCGCGAACAGAGTCATCCTCCGAGGGCTCAAACGTCGACTCGGCGAAGCCAAAAGAGGATGGGTCGAGGAGCTCCACAGCGTCCTGTGGGCATACCGCACCACACCCCACTCAACGACTGGGGAAACACCATTTCGACTGACCTACGGCACCGAAGCCGTCATCCCGGTCGAGATCATGGAACCATCCCGACGAACAGAGGAACCCCTCGACAAAGAGCTAAATGACGAAGCACTAAGAGACGAACTCGACCTAGTCGAGGAAATCCGATCGGGGCCTGCCCTGCGCGAGGCCACCCTAAAACAACGAGTGGCTCTACGCCACAACGACAAGGTCATCAAGCGCGAGTTCGAAATAGGCAGCCTGGTACTACGCAGGAACCAGAAAGACTCCCGCGAAGGGAAGTTGGCCGCGAACTGGGAAGGACCTTACCGCGTCCACGGCACCACGGGTACCGGGGCGTACTACCTCGAGCAGTTAGACGGAGAGCCATTACCAAGACCCTGGAATGCTGCTAAGTTGAAGCAGTACTACAGTTAGAAACTGTCAACACCTAGGACCCTCGACCAAAAGCAACCACGCTCGGGCAACGAGGAAAAACGTCCAATTTCGTTTAAGGCTAAGGTACAGGCCCGACACACGACCAAAATGGCACGGCATCGCGCGGTAGACGTTGACGATCGATAGTGCCCGACGTGGACAGCTGTACCGAGCCCCACCGTCGTCGTACCCATAAGGCAGAACACCCAGCTCGCGATGGGCAGTTCACACCAAGGGCGAATCGTCCCTACGGGCTCCACGCCCGACTGAGCAACCTCGCTCCGAAATGCCCGACATTCCGTCAAGAATAACGGGACATCTACAAGGGTCAAAAGAAAATCTCTCCCCTCGAGCGCAACACTTAAGCAACCCCGGCCAACCAAAATAGGGCCGAGATTGTCGACAAATGGAGACGAGCATATTCGCTCGCCAAATCAAAGCCACCCACGGGCACTCCTCGGGCCCGGGACTTGAGCTAAATTCATACAAGCATGTGAGTTCATACAAGGGCAGAAAATCCAAAATAAATAACAAAGTATAAACGCCCGAAGGCAACAAAGCAATATTAAACCGACCAAGAAGGCCTGCGGTGTTCAAAACATGCAATAAACGGGCACGCAGGCCCAAAGAATACGAATACAAATATCAAGGGCACGCAGGCCCGCTATCCAAAGAATACAAATATCAAACTTCCACATTATCATCATTGTCGACGCTGGGAGAGTCGGGCGGAGGAATGATCGCGCCACCTACAACCCGGTGTGTATGACCGATACCCTCGGTGACCAGGCCAGGGTTTAGCAATGAGAGCTGGTCGACTGCAGAGTTGAAACCGTCTTCCAGAGCACCGACGCAGTCCGCCTCGAGGAGCCGGATATGGGTGATAAGCTCAGCCCGACTCTTCAAAATCACTAGGTCCTCGGGCTCATCTTCGGCAGGTTGCTGGACAGCATTCAGTTCCTCAACCTGTTTACCCAGGCGTTCGACTTCAGCAGCCAAGCGATCCCTGTCGGTCCGGAGCAACTCCCCTTCCTCAGTCAACCTCCCCGACTTCTCCTTTTCCAAGGTCAGCATCTCCCTCTCGGCATCAAGTATCGCGGTCTGCTCTTGGAACATCCCCTCGGAGCGTTCCAGAGCGACCTTCAACTTCCGCGAGCTCGCAGTCAAGGCCGCCTTCTCCTGCTCGAGCTCTTCAACGCGAGCAGCATCCCCTGCATCCTCAGATAACACCAGAGCCATTTCGGCCATTTTAACCAGCCCGTCCACGCTGGCGGCCAGATAGGCCTTCCTTTCCTCCTTACTCATCTTCTTTATGGCCTCAGCTTCATGAGCGACCACTGTCGGAGGGAACCGCTCGAAAAAGCCCGCCTCTTCGAAGCAAGGGGGGAAGGCAAAAGATTGAACAGCTCCGGCATCCTCCCCGACAGTCGAACCGCCTTCCACGCGGGTCCTCTTCCTCTGCGTCAAAACGGCGCTGGGGTCAATCTCCTCGACCTCTGGGTCCGACGCTGCTCCCGAGCTCGACGTCGAATCCACCCTCACCGGCTGAGGAGCGTTCAGACTTGGTGGTGGTCCCATTCTCGTCGTCTGCGGGGCCTGCACGACCCTCTTGCCTCGCCTCTGGCCGGTTGATAATTTCAGGAGCCTTTCATGACGGCTGGCCATCGTACCTGCACGAAGTAAAGGAAAAGTCAGTATCGAGCAAACCGCGTAAATAAATGACGAATAAAGAATTTCAAACAAACAACCTAACAGGCGGGCTGCCTGCCTATATGTCGAACATTCCACCAGCGCCTTGGTGTCGATCGGGCGAGACTCGAATGTCGGGTAACCGTCTTTGTCGAGGATATCATCCCCTTCCCGCGTAACCCATTGGGCGGGATGAAAACTGTCGACAAAGCGGCAAAGAGCCTCGTACGACCGCTGATCTTCCGTGCACATATCCCCGACTGCGGTATGGAAATAACCTATTCCATGCTCGTAGTGTCGAGACATCCAGTACACCGGGAACTTAGCCCGACGTCCTAACACGGGGCTCCCGTCTTCGGCCACCATCGCTTCCCCGTCATCATCGCTGACTGGCCCTTCCTCCTCGAAGAGGGAATCTACAGCAGAGTCGGTAATAGGGCGTACCACATACCACTTGTCCTTGAACCCCCTCACGGAGTCCATATACATCTTAAATAGTCTCCTCGACTGCTTCAGGGACACCCAGCTGTGCTTCCCTCCTCGGGACTGACGCTGTAGGTGAAAGACCCGAAAGAAAAGAGGGATGGTCGCCCCTATCCTCAAGTAGCGACACGTCAACTCAAACGCCCGGATGAAGGCGAGAGAGTTTGGGTGTAGCTGGGACGGGGCCAGCTCCAAATGCGTAAAGACCCCGATCTGAAAATCTGTGAACGGCAGCCGCAGCCCTAAGTCTTTAAACGCGATCTCGTACATCGCAAAGCTGTAGTCCGGGTACATTGAACAAATTCTTGCATTGGTCGACGGAAGCATGACCACGAAATTCTGCTGGAAGTCGGGCTGGTCCTGACCCTCTTCAATAGCGGTGAATGGATGTCGGTCATCCCGACTGTATATTGACGCTGTCCCCCGAGGCTCGACACCCACCCATTCCAGCGATGGGTCGGTCACGGTATCTATAAGGGTGGCCGACTCGTCGGCACTCTGTTCTTCGCGATCACGGCGACCGGAGGAGCTCGGCTCATCCGCCATGGTTACCTGCAGAGCACGGGAAACCAATCAGATTGAGCATGAAGTCCTATGCTCGACATAATCATGTCGTCCATACGCTACTACACAAGTCCGTTTTTACAAGTGGATGTCTCCCCGACTTTCCTGAACCCAGTGTTCTTCCTCAAACCAACCGCGCGGCCACTCTCCAAGCATGTCGACCCGAGGTATGAACGTGGCGAGCCGCACTATGAAGCCCACGGCCACGACCATGAACATACCGGGCACGGTCATGAATTAGGCGCCCGGATCATGAAGACCCCGGGCAGCTCTAAAGTTTTTCACCTAAAACTATGAATGTGTCGGCCACAAGTATGCGTTTGCCGGTCCTAGACATGAATATGTCGGGCAAAACACGAGTCTACCGGGCTAATCCCACACGAACGGTCCTAAAACATCTACAATTTCCAGGAATCATGCATTCTAAAACGGAAAAATAAAGAAAGTAGGTCACTTACTTGGATCAAAGTTTGGGATTTGGCTGAGAAATGAAGAATCTGAGACGGGAAGTCACAACTGGAGAAAGTGTTGAGAGCGGCAACGGAGAGAGCACGGAGAACGGAAAACGTATTATGGGGCCCAAGGACCCTATTTATAGTGATGACGTGGAATACCAAACGTCACCTCGTTCAACCACAGACTCCATCTCCTCGACGCACTGCTCCCAACGCAATGATGGCCCTACCCCCCTAGGGTGGCGGCACAGCTCCCGAAAGATGCCTCGTGTGCTCGACCGACGCGCCCGGTACGGATCCTTCACGCATCCACCACCGAGGACGTCTCCGAGCACGACACGAGGAGGCCCCTCGAGGGCCCACACCTCCATCCCGGGCACGAGACCTCAGCGACGGAACAACTTGGTTTCAAGTCATGGCTCCTCGCAAAGGAACCACGACTTGGGGGGCTCCTGTTCTGGACTGGGCCCGACAGGCCCAAAAGCATTACTAAGGCCCAGTCCGAAGGGACTCACTAAGGACCACACTGGGCAAAGGGGGTCGCATCCATGCCCGACACCCTGATGTCCACCTCGACATCTCGATGACCAGCCCCACGCGGTGAAGTCATGCTCGACACCCTGCCATCCGGCTGTGTTCTGACGTCCAGCTCGACACTCGCTGTTCTGCTCGAGGTCTTGGCGTCGAGCTCGGCACCGTGCTGCGCAGCTCGACATGGTCTTGAGCTACCTGGATAGGGCAGACTCAGTCCACCCTTGCCCCAACGATACTCCGGAAAGACCGCGTCTCCGTCCGCCCGCACTTCACGCAGCACATCCAGGAAGGGGACCACGTGCTGGTCCCCACTACCCACGTAGAACCTGGCAGTTCCTCCATTGGGCCAAATCCGCCCGGCCCAATGAAGGAACCTTGGCCCAGCGCTGGGGGCTATAAATACCCTCTGTTTCCAGAGGGTCAGGTATTCATCATTCTAACCTCAACTCTATTATCTGCTCGTACTCCCACTGACTTTAGCATCGGAGTGCCTTGCAGGTACCCCCCCCCCTCTCGTTCAAAAAGCCTTCAGCTCGGAGTAAGCCGTGACGGTCCAAACCTTCTGATCAGGTCAGATCAAATATCCACCTCAAAGAAGTCAGAACTTTGCTCCTTGGCTGTTCCAAAATTTTCTAATCACTCACAACCCAAGTTGAAAGTTTCCAGCCTGCTGAACACGAGAGGAAGTTGTTCAGAACATCACAAGCGGTCGAGCCAGACTCCAGCTCATAGAACATTTTCCAGCTGCAAGGTAAGCTTCTGCCGACTCTCATCATATTACTTAGGCATTGTCAGGAAACTTTGTTCAAAAATACAATGTAGACATCCTGATTCTGATGTTGTACAAATTCTGAGGTTTCATATATTTGCCTACCTAAGTAGAGAGAATTTTAGTTCAGAGCTTCTTGAAGAAATTAAAACTCAGAATTAGGATTAGCAAATTCATGCTTTGCTTATGATTCATAGTTCTGATATCTCTTGAAACCTGCCATAACTGTTATATGCGCATCTTCTGTTTTATTTAGAAATAACCAAGTTGCAGATGCTCTGACTAGCATGGAGCGGGAGACTAAGTTCTTCCAGTGGTATCAGAACTTCTGAAATCTTCTTTGTTCCTAGCGGACCCAGAACTCCTGACTTTACTTATTTCTACTAATGTGATTTCTGTTTTTGTAGCACGCCAAAGTCAGAACTTATGATCTCATTTAGTCAACAATATGCTGATTCTATTTTCTTTTTCCTCACTATTTTTGCTATCACTTCTTATTTCATTAATCAAAGACACCAAAAAACATTTTTTCATTTTTTACATGCTTTATCTTACTTCTTAAAACAAAAAGATCAAAAATATTTTCTTAAACAAAACTTATCTCTGTTCTTAAACAAAACAAAGTTCATTTTACGTTTCTTATACATTCTTATCCATTCAATATGGTTGTAATAGTAACTTAGGGCTTGATTTAATTTGCAATCCCCATTTGTGAATATGTACACCCCATACCCCTAATGTTTGTAATAGCGTAGGACTTTACTTTTCTGCATTTTTATTGCTTTCATGTATTGTTAGTAGTTAGGGTGTGCATGATGAGATAAAAACAACAAATAGACAATCCATATTCAAGACAAAAACAAAGCATGAAAACAACACATTTGCACATAAGCACCCCTAGGGTTATTCCACTTGGTTGCCTTATACAAAATGGCCATATTATGCATGCAAGGTATCTTAGTAAAAAACAAGCAAATACAAGATCATAGTCCCTCGATGACGCTCTCTAAGTTGCCTTACAAATGATATTAGTTCCTCAAAAAGAATGCTAAGATACCTTGCAACATTGCTAATCATGGTTATACGATGACCCGCGCCCGTCCCATTTATATCCAAAGATAGGGTTGCTTACCAAATTAATGGTAAGACAACAATGTGAAAGGAAAAGAAAATGAACAAGAAAGACATTTGAGTAGGTAGATTGCTCATAATTACTTGCTCCATTTCAAAACAAACATCCTTTCTATTTTAAAAAATAATCACCTACACTTTCAAAAACACCTTTCAAACTTGAAAACATTTTCAAAATATCAACACTTTGTATAAATTCTTACGAACGAGAATCATTACAAAGTTTGCCCAAACGATGACGCCTTTTCAAAATACTTTCAAAAAACCACACAAAGAACAATTTCAAACAAAATCAAGTGATCTAGCAAGTAAGTAAGAGCCTATGGAAAACCATGGATGAAAAGGGTGCTAATACCTTCCCTTTTCATAATCTACCCCCCGAACTCAAGAAACAAATCTCAAAGGTCTTTCATGTGCTTTTTCACCTTTCCTTTTGGATAAAAGAAAAGTCGGTGGCGACTCTTGCTAACCGCAACATTTGCAATCAAAAGCAAAACCCTCAAGTCAGTTCTCCCACCGCACCACAGACACATTCTGCTACAAGGTTATGCCATTCGGGCTGAAGAATGCTGGGGAAACCTATCAACGTGCCATGGTAGCTCTATTTCATGACATGATACATCACGAAATAGAGGTCTATATGAACTACATGATAGCTAGATCTCAAACATAAGAAGAGCATCTTGATCACTTACGTAAACTCTTTGAGAGACTAAAGAAGTACAAGCTGTGGTTGAACCCAAATAAATGCACATTTGGGGTAAGGTCTGGTAAGCTCCTAGGCTTTGTCGTCAGCAATAAGGGTATTGAAGTAGATCCTGCCAAGGTGAAAGAAATATAAGATATGCCTGCTCCTCATACTGAGAAGGAAGTCAGAGGATTTTTGGGACGCTTAAACTACATTTCCAGATTCATTTCTCACCTGACAACTACTTGTGAACCAATCTTCAAATTACTGAAGAAAGATCAAGTAGTCAAATGGAACGACAAGTGCCAAACTGCCTTCGACAAGATCAAAGAGTACTTACAAGAGCCTATTGTTCTGATTCCACCAGTCGAGGGAAGACCATTGATCATGTCTCTAACTGTTTTGGAAAATTCAATGGGGTGTGTGCTGGGGCAGCATGACGAGTCTGGCTTAAAAGAGAATGCTATTTATTACCTGAGAAAAAAGTTTACCGACTGCGAAACAAGATATTCACTGCTCGAGAAAACTTGCTATGCTCTGGCATGTGCTGCTCACCGGCTAAGATAGTATATGCTGACCCATACTACCTTATTGATATCCAAAATGGATCCAATAAAATACATCTTCGAGAAGCCTGCCCTTTCTGGGAGAATAACAAGATGGCAGATGATCTTGACAGAATATGACATACAGTATACGACCTAGAAAGCAATAAAGAGCAGTGTACTAGCTGATCACCTTGCTCACCAAGTCGTGGAAGACTACCAGTCCATGAAGTTCGAATTCCCAGATGAAGACATCATGATGGTAAACAACTGTGAAGAATTCATACCATATGACGGACTTGAACAAGGATCCCGATGGACCCTGGTTTTTGATGGGGCATCCAACGCACTCGGTAATGTTATTGGAGCTGTACTCATATCTCCTGAAGGATGTCATACTCCCTTTACAGCAAGACTCTGCTTCAATTGTACAAATAACATGGCAGAATACGAAGCGTGCATTTTTGGTCTCAAAGCTGCCATCGATTTGGGAATCAAATCCTTAAAGGTATTAGGAGATTCAGCTTTTCTCATCAGCCAGATCAAAGGGGAATGGGGGCACTAAACACCCTAACCTTATCCCCTACGAAGAACATGTGTTGACATTGATCCCACATTTTGAGAAGATTACCTTCGAGCATTTCCCGCAAAAAGAAAATCAACTAGCAGATGCCCTAGCCACAATGTCATCCATGTTTAAACTTAAATGGGATAACGAAGCTCCCTAGATCACCATTGAACGAATGGATGAACCAGCTCACTGTCACGAGATTAATACTGAAGAAGTAGTGGACCAGCCTTGGTTTCACGAAGTCAAGAGGTATCTCGAGGCTCAAGAATATCTGGAAGGAGACTCAGTCAATGATAATAAGTTCTTAAGGAGATTCTCTACTAAGTTCTTCCTTAGTAATGGCATTCTCTACAAACGCAATCATGACTCTGTTTTTCTCCGTTGCATAGATAAGATTGAAGCGGAAAAGATCATGGCTGAGTTACATGAAGGAACTTTTGGCACCCATTCCAGTGGGCATATGATGGAAAAGAAAATCCTACGGGCAGGCTATTACTGGTCTACCATGGAAGCAGATTTCTATCAACCCTCTCGAACCTGTCACAAGTGTCAGATTTATGCTGACAAGGTGCACGTACCTCCGGTTCCTCTGAATGTCTTGACGGCTCCTTGGCCCTTTTCTATGCGGGGCATCGATATGATTGGGGAAATCAAACCAACAGCCTCCAATGGACACCGCTTCATCTTAGTGGCCATTGAATATTTTACAAAGTGGGTTGAGGCAACCTCTTTCGCTTCCGTGACCAAGAATGTTGTAGCCCGGTTCATTAAAAAGAATCTCATCTGTCGGTATGGTATCCAGGAGAGGATCATCACAGACAATGGTACGAATATAAACAATACTATGATCACTTCCCTGTGCGAGCAATTCAAGATCCAGCATCACAATGCTTTCCCTTACTGGCCAAAGATGAATGGTGTTGTCGAAGCTGCAAATAAGAACATTAAAAAGATCATATAGAAAATGATAGTCACATACAAAGACTGGCACAAAATTCTACCATTCGCTCTCCACGGGTATCGTACCACAACACGCACATCAACCGGGGCAACACCCTACTCTCTAGTATACGACATGGAGGTTGTCTTGCCTATTGAGATCCAGATCCCCTCTCTGAGAATTATGAAGGATGCAGGGATGAATGAAGAAGATTGGATTCAGACTCGACTTGATCAACTAAACTTGATTAATGAGAAAAGGCTTACTACTGTCTGTCATGGTCAAATGTATCAAAAATGGATGATCAAGGCTTTCAACAAAAAGGTCAGACGCCAAGGGTATCAAGTCAGAGATCTGGTGATCAAACGTATCATACTGCCGCAAGGTGATCCCGGGGGAAAATGGACTCCTACCAACGACAGACCATTTGTGATCAAAAGCATATTCTCTGGTGGAGCAATGATCTTGCACACCATGGATGGCGACGACCTGCCACACCATGTGAACGCAAACATAGTCAAAAGATACTACGCATAAGAGACACGCTAGGTTGACACACCTAGGCAAAACTAGGGCATCCCGACGAACCAAAAAGGTTCAGGCAAAAATTAGGGATAAAACAAAAAATATGTACACCCGATAAGTTGAAAACCCGAAAGGGCGACTTGGGCAAAAAAGGGTATCCCGGTGGACTAAAAACCCAAAAGGACGGTCCATGAAAAAGTTAGGGAATTAAAGCGTATGACTATGTCCCGTTGGATCACCTTACGGACAAACTGACAAATTCAGAGGTTCTGATCAAATTCAATCAACTTCGGACAAGGCAGCAAGTGGACAAGATGCTCAGAGACACGAAGGCTATAGCAGAATGGGAACCCCATGGGATTATTGCATATAGCTATCCTTTCTTTGTATCAAAATTTTTATTTTTTTTACGACGAAATTCCCTTGCTAGAATGTTTGTCTCATTGTACAAAAATACTTACTCAAAGTCAATACAAAGATATCCCTTTGAAAGTGCAAAACTATATGTTTTTCTTTACTCTTGTGTTTTGTTTACAAAAACATCCAATGATTTATTTTTGAACATATGCATTTGAACGTAATTACCATTTACAAATGATAAAAATAGAAAGACAATCACTGATGGATTTAAGAGATAGGGAAATCTCTCTAAGTTATTTCCATAAAGTCCCTCGAAGTGTGCAGTTTAATCCCCAGCGGAATAAAGCTTCCAGTTATCAATCCCCAGTAGAAGTCGTCCAATTTCTCAGGATTCCTCAACCGGTTTTAACAAGCATCACACAACATTTCCCTACTAACATAGTTTATTTATCTAAATGAAAATTCATCAACACTTCAACTTCACAACATGAAGACTTACACTCCATATCCTCAGCAGCAGTCAGGGATTTTATTCCCCCTATCCAACAATAGTGCAGCAGATTAGCTCACATACGCATACATCAAATCCATATATCATAAACATCGA
Organism: Vicia faba; assembly: GCA_948472305.1. NCBI lineage: Eukaryota > Viridiplantae > Streptophyta > Magnoliopsida > Fabales > Fabaceae > Vicia > Vicia faba. Next base: position 1,211,428,046 of record OX451735.1, read on the forward strand.
TAACACGAATGCATGTATCACAATCTCATTATACCATGCATTTCATACAACATGACTTTGCATATTAGCTAACATTTTACCCTTTTCAGGATAAGGTTAATCAATAGCTACCATTAACAATGTTCAAAGGCCTTTTAGATACATTTCAGATATGCTCCAGATACGGATGCATTCTGATACTCATTCAGATTCATCTTTTAGATACAATTCATAATCGCTCCAGAAACGGATGCCATTATGATGCTCATTCAGATTCAGCTTTCAGATACAGTTCAGATGCACTCCAGACACGGATGCCATTCTGATACTCATTCAGATTCAACTTTCAGATACAATTCAGATACACTCCAGACACGGATGCCATTCTGATACTCATTCTGATTCAACTCTTAGATATAGTTCAGATACGCTCCAGACACGGATGCCATTCTGATACTCATTCAGATTCAACTTTCAGATACAGTTCAGATACGCTCCAGACACGGATTCCATTCTGATACTCATTCATATTTAATTCTCAGATACAGTTCAGATATGCTCCAGACACATATGCCACTCTGATACTCATTCAGATTCAACTTTCAGATACAGTTCAGATGCGCTCCAGATACGGATGCAATTCTGATACTTTTTCAGATTCAGCTTTTAGATACAGTTCAAATACGCTCCAGACACGAATGCCATTCTGATACTCATTCAGATTCAGCTTTCAGATACACTTCAGATACGCTTCAAACACGGATGCCATTCTAATACTCATTCAGATTCAACTTTCAGATACAGTTCAGATGCACTCCAGACACGAATGCCATTATGATACTCATTCAGATTTAACTTTCAGATACAATTTAGATACGCTTCAGAAACGAATGTCATTCTGATACTCATTCAGATTCAACTCTCAGATACAATTCAGATACGCTCCAGACATGGATGCCATTCTAATGCTTATTCAGATTCAACTTTCAGATACAGTTCATATACACTCCAGACACGGATGCCATTCTGATACTCATTCAAATTCAACTTTCCGATACAGTTCAGATACGCTCCAGACACAGATGCCATCCTGATACTCATTCAGATTCATCACTCAGATACAATTCAGATACGTTCCAAACACGGATTCCATTTTGATACTCATTTAGATTCAACTTTCATATACGGTTTAGATACTCATTTGATCAAGTTTGGACCACAGATCCTCAAGAAATTTGATCAAATCTTTAAAAGGGCAAAATGGTCAAAATTAGGGTTTTGACTGAGAAAGGGCAATTTCTGATTTTTTACCTAGAAAATGATCAATTGGTTTAAGGCATGATCTAAAGATTCCAATTTCATCATTTTGACCTAATGACATGGCTCAAAAACATTACAAGTCCAATGGATTGACAGATGAATTTTCAGTCAACTGATCAAAAGTCAATTGTACACTGAAAAGTCAAACTTTGACTTTTTGGTCAAAAATCAAATGCCAAAGATCACAATTCATCAAAGCATGTCAAAATATGAAACTTATTCATCTAGAAATCAAAAGTTTAAGAATTCATTTTGAAAAGTTAAAATTTCTAAACTTAGAAATTTTTCTAAGTGTTGGAAATTTCTTATTTTTTCACAAGTTTGAGCAAAATTTTCACCATGATGCATGATGATTCCAGAGAAACTTCCAACATGAAAGTTTTATATCTCCATGAAATATAGAACTTTTCTTCACACAACTCCTTCCAAAAGTGCTTGGATCTCAAGTTATAATTTTAAGAATACATGGTCATGAAACAAAACACTTAGTGAAATTTTGCCCTAATTTGGTCAGGATTTTGACCCAACTTCATGGAACTTTTTCATATATTTCCAAGGGGAATATTCAAAATCAATTCAAAAATGGGTTGTAGAACACATTGCAAGCTTTCCAAAATGTCCAAGGACTCCTTGAGATAATTTTTGAGTAGGGAGAATCAAAGAGATGAAATTAGGGTTTTATCACTTGAATTACAAGGCATTTTGTGATGAACAAAATTCAAATTCAAAGTTATGCTGCATAAACTCTACTTTGCAGGCCTAAAAAATTAGGGGTAAAACAAAAAAATATCTACACTTGGCAAGTTGAAAACCCGAAAGGGCGACTTGGGTAAAAAAGGGTATCCCGGTGGACTGAAAACCCGAAAGGGTGGTCCAGGAAAAAGTTAGGGAATTAAAGCGTATGACTATGTCCCGTTGGATCACCTTAAGGACAAACTGACAAATTCAGCGGTTCTGATCAAATTCAATCAACTTTGGACAAGGCAGCAAGTGGACAAGATGCTCAGAGACACAAAGGCTATAGTAGAATGGGAACCCCATGGGATTATTGCACATAGCTATCTTTTCTTTGTATCAAAATTTTCTTTTTTTTTACGACGAAATTCTCTTACTAGAATGTTTGTCTCATTGTACAAAAATACTTACTCAAAGTCAATACAAAAATATCCCTTTGAAAGTGCAAAACTATCTGTTTTTCTTTACTCTTGTGTTTTGTTTACAAAAACGTCAAATGATTTATTTTTAAACATATGCATTTGAACGTAATTACCATTTACAAATGAACAAAATAGAAAGATAATCACTGCTGGCTTTATGAGATAGGGAAATCTATCTAATTTATTTCCATAAAGTCCCCCATAGTGTGCAGTTTAATCCCCAGCAGAACAAAGCTTCCAGTTATCAATCCCCAAGAGAAGTCGTCCAATTTCTCAGGATTCCCCAACAGGTTTTTACAAGCAGCACACAACACTTCCCTTACAACAGAGTTTATTTCTCTATACGAAAATTCATCAACACTTCAACTTCACAACATTGAGACTTACACTCCATATCCTCAACAACAGTCAGGGATTTTATTCCCCCCTATCCAACAACAGTGCAGCTGATTAGCTCACATACGCATACATCGCATCCATATATCATAAACATCGATAACACGAATGCATGTATCACAATCTCATTATACCATGCATTTCATACAACATGACTTTGCATATTAGCTAACATTTTACCCTTTTCAAGATAAGGTTAATCAATAGCTACCATTAACAATGTTCAAAGGCTTTTCAGATACAATTCACATATGCTCCAAATACGGATGCCACTCTGATACTCATTCAGATTCAACTTTTATATACAGTTCAGATACACTCCAGACACGGATGCCATTCTGATACTGATTCAGATTCAGCTTTCAGATACAGTTCAGATACGCTTCAGACATGGATGCCATTCTGATACTCATTCAGATACACTCTAGACACAAATGCCATTCTGATACTCATTCAGATTTAACTCTTAGATACAGTTGAGATACGCTCCAGACCCATATTTCATTCTGATACTCATTCAGATTCAACTTTCAGATACGCTCCAGACACGGATGCCATTCTGATACTCATTCAAATTTAACTCTCAGATACAATTCAGATACGCTCCAGACACGGATGTCATTCTGATACTCATTCAGATTCAATTTTCAGATACAGTTCAGATACGCTCCAGATACGGATGCCATTTTAATACTCATTCATATTCAGTTTTCAGATACAGTTCAGATACGTTCCAGACACAGATGCCATTCTAATACTCATTCAGATTCAGCTTTCTGATATAGTTAAGATACGCTCCGGACACGGATGCCATTCTGATACTCATTCAGATTCAGCTTTCAGATATAGTACAGATACGCTCCAGACATTTCTGATACTCATTCAGATTCAACTTTTAGATACAGTTCAGATAGACTCCAGACACGGATGCCATTCTGATACTCATTCAGATTCAACTCTCAGATAAAGTTCAGATACGCTCCAGACACAAATGCCATTCTGATACTCATTCAGATTCAGGTTTCAGATACAGTTCATATACACTCCATACACGAATGCCATTCCGATACTCATTCAGATTCAACTTTAAGATACAGTTCAAATACGCTCCAGCCACGGATGCCATCCTGATACTCATTCTAATTCAACTCTCAGATACAGTTCATATACGTTCCAGACATGGATGCCATTCTGATACTCATTCAGATTGAACTTTCAGATACGGTTCAGATACGCTCCAGACACGGATGCCATCCTGATACTCATTCAGATTCAACTCTCAGATACAGTTCAGATACGCTCCAGACACGGATGCCATCCTGATACTCATTCAGATTCTACTCTCAGATGCAGTTCATATACGTCCTAGACACGGATGCCATTCTGATACTCATTCAGATTCAACTTTCAGATACGGTTCAGATACGCTCCAAACACGGATGCCATTCTGATACTCATTCAGATTCAACTTTCGCCTATCTAACTCTTCAAGTTTAAGAAGATTGAATAGGGGCAGCTGTTGTACCCCAAAATTTTCCCTATCACTTATCAAGAATTTTCTCACAAGATCTCCTTGTGCTCAAGACTGCACTAAGGTTGATCAGCTCAAGACACCTCCTTAAGCACTTATGACCAAAATTAGGGTTTGATATTGCACAAGGATATTTGAACTTTCAATGCTTCATATGACTTTCATGGATCATTATGGACCCCCAAGATTACTCATGTCAATTTTCAATCCTTGGATCACACTTTGCTCAATCAATTGAGCAGTTGACCTAAAAATTAACTGTATTAGAAAAAAAGTCAACTATGGCCAATTTACAGTAAAACTTCATAATTTTTTATCCACATCAACATTTTAAACTCATATGTATCATTTGGTCAAGTTTGGACCACAATTCCTCAAGAAATTTGATCAAATCTTCAAAAGGGCAAAATGGTCAAAATTAGGGTTTTGATTGAGAAAGGGCAATTTCTGATTTTTGACCTAGAAAATGATCAATTGGTTTAAGGAATGATCTCAAGAGTCCAATTGAATCATTTTTACCTAATGACATAGCTCAAAACATTGCAAGTCCAATGGATTGACAGATGAATTTTCAGTCAACTGACAAAAGTCAACTATACACTGAAAAGTCAAACTTTGAATTTTTGGTCAAAAATCAAATGCCAAAGATCACAATTCATCAAAGCATGTCAAAATATGAAACTTATTCATAAAGAAATAAAAAATTTAAGATTTCATTTTGAAAAGTTAAAATTTCTAAACTTAGAAATTTTTGTAAGTGTTGGAAATTTCATGTTTTTTCACAACTTTGAGCAAAATTTTCACCATGATGCAAGATGATTCAGGAGAAACTTCCAACATGAAAGTTGTATATCTCTATGAAATCTACAAATTTTCTTAACACAACTCCTTCCAAAAGTGCTTGGATCTCAAGTTATAATTTTAAGAATACATGGTCATGAAACAAAACACTTAGTGAAATTTTGCCCTAATTTGGTCAGCATTTTGACCCAATTTCATGGAACTTTTTCATATAGTTCCAAGGGGAATCTTCAAAAGAAATTCAAAGATGGGTTGTATAGAACATTTCAAGCTTTCCAAAATGTCAAATAACTCCTTGAGATCATTTTTGAGTAGGGAGAATCGAAGAGATGAAGTTAGAGTTTTATCACTTGAATTACAAGGCATTTTGTGCTGAACAAAATTCAAATTCAAAGTTATGCTGCATAAAATCTACTTTGAAGGCCTCAAACTTGTTATGAACTCCATAATTAATTGCTTGCAAAGCTGTTAGAGGTCTCATTTCAAGCATTCAATGAAAGGTCGTGCTTTATATCCATTTTGGGAAGAAAGTGTACATTGCCATTTTGATAAAGTGACTTTTTGTACACAACTTGTTCTTGAGCCTTGCACTTGTTATATTCTGATCATACAAGTCCCATAACCCATAAGAAACTTGTTAGACACTTACAATCACCCAGCCCATGCTTGTACTTCACATTGAAACTTGGTTTCTCATTTTTCTTGAAAATCAAGTAACCTAGCAATTAGCTGAAAACTTGTACTTCTGATTGCCCAAAGCTCTCAAACACTTTTGCATATACATACACAAACCCTTTGCCTTATATCCCATGCATGCTTGACCCCTAAAAACACTAAGAGCTCAGAATCACATCTCATACGACCATTTTCGCATAAACTAACCAAAAACTTGAAACTCATAACTCCCTCGTGCGTTTTCAAGCCTATTTGTTCCCAAAGCTTCTAAACATCATTCAGAGCTGATCCCACACTCTGTTACAAGACTGTAACACCATTAACACCAACCTCCATTTTCAAAAACAGAGCTTTACACTTGGACTTCTCCAGAATTCCTCAGGTACTTTCAGCTCAAGCTAAGCATCCCATTAGCTTCCTGGGGACTTGAAGAAGCTAACCCAATCATTGGAACTCACTGAAATCTGCTCAAACTCCAAACCTGATACCCTCTTGCAAGGTAAGTTTTCTAACTTTGGAACTTTTCATACAAACATCATCAATGATTTGTATGTTAATGAAACATGTAGATATCATTTCCCTAAAGCTAACCATGTCCATAGTTTCCATTAATTTTGCTTGAGCTTAGAGAATTTTAAGATTGAAGTTTTTGAGATTTTTAGGGTTCAGATTAGGGCCAATGAAATTCATGTTTGTCTTTGATCTATTGCTTTAATGCTTTACATTTCTGAAATCGTGAGAAAATTTGCTACAAGTTTCATGTTTACAGTTTTCATTTTTGTTGAGATTTGAACAAGTTACAGTTGGTCTGGCTGGAGGTTGAAGATGAATTGTAAATCAGGGCGCATTTTGTATCATGAATTTAGCTTATGTTAACGAATATATAGCCACCCCAGTGGTAGAAGCGCGCGCCTGTAAGCTTTGGGACCTGGGTTCGAGCCCCAGTGGTACCCTTTTGGATTTTTTTCACATTTTTGCATTCTGACTTTCTCTTTTTGGCAGACGCTGGGCCTCCTTGGGCCTTTGTTGTTTTTGTTTTTGCTTGCTAATCCCCCGTGTTTCATTTACACACCCCTGGCCCGGTTTTATTTTCTTTTTCTTATTTTATTTATTTATTTATTTTCTTAATTATTTTTCTAATACAAAAAAATCATAAAAAAATACAAAAATAATAGATTTACATTTTAAAATAGTTTATTTATTTTTTCTCACAGAAAAACTATTTTTATTTTATCATACTTTATTTATTTCACTAAATATTTTATAAATTTAATTAAAAAAAATAGTTTTTTTAGTTATTTTCTTTTACACCATTTAAATATATTAATTTAATATTTAAAAAGACAAAAAAATTTATAACACTAATTATTTTCAAGACAAAAATACCAAAAATATCTTTCATAAGCTTAATTTATTTTTAATCAATTAATAGATTTAGGGTTTCATTTAAAATCTTTTCTTAGTAAATTTAGGTTTAATTAATTATTTTCTTTTAATTAATTAGGTTAAAACAAACTCCCCTTTCCTAAAAAATCCAAACAAATATCCATTTACTTTACATTTCACATTTTTATACCTTTATTCATCTTGTACATTATTTATTTCAATTCTTGTACAAGTTCAATATGGTTGTAATAGATTAATTAGGTTTATTTTCTTCCAATCTCCATTTATAATTTGTACACCCCTCCCACAAGTATTGTAATAGCGTAGTAATTTTTAAATTCCGCCATTTATCATTTTATATACAATTGCTAGTAATTAGGGTTTGTAGGGAAAGACTAAAACCAATCAAATAGAAAACCCTAATCAAAGACAAAATCAAGCATGAAAAACAACACACTTGCACACAAGCACCCCCTAGGGTAAATCCACTTGGTTGCCTTTACAAAATGGCCATATTACGCATGTGAGGTATCTTAGAAAAAACAAGCAAAATACAAGGTCATAGTCCCTCGATGACGCTATCTAAGTTGCCTTTCAAATGATCTTAGTCCCTAAAAGAGAATGCAAAGATACCTTGCAAACATTTCTAATCATGGTTATATAATGACCCACGCCCGCCCCGTTTACATCCAAATATAGGGTTACTTACCAAATCAATGGTAAGATAACAATGTCAAAGGAAAAAGGAAATGAACATGAAAGACTTTTGAGTAGGTAGAATGTTTCTAATTACTTGCTCAATTTTAAACAAAACTTCCTTGCTATTTTCAAAACAAACACCTACACTTTCAAAACCTCTTACAAACTTGAAAGCATTTTCAAAATATCAAACATCTCTGTTTACATTCTTACGAACGAGAATCATTATAAAGATTGCCTAAACGATGACCTCTTTACAAAATACTTTCAAAAACCACACAAAGCATAATTTCAAACAAAAGCAAGTGATCTAGCAAGTAACTAAGAGCCCATGGAAAACTATGGATGAAAAGGGTGCTAACACCTTCCATTTTCATAATCTACCCCCCGAACTCAAGAAAACATCTCAAAGGTCTTTCCTGTGATTTTTCACCTTTCCTTTTGGATAAATGAAAAGTAGGTGGCGACTCTTGCTAACCGAAACATTTGCGATCAGACGCGAAACCTTTAAGTCAGTTCTCCCACCGTATCACAGAACTGGCGACTCTGGTGGGGATTTCTAAAATTGGGGTTACCTTAGGGTTAGATCACATTTACTTGCTTTTATTATATGACTTGTATGCTTTACATTGTGGTTCTTTGTTTGGGTTTGAATCCTCTACCCGAATTTGGGATACCTTATAGGTAAGTAGCAATACATTATGGAAACTGTGCGGGGTATACCGACATGTTCTAAGCAATAGCTACGTTAGTGCGACATATTTGTGGGTACCGGTAGCCCTTGAGTTAATCAAAGAGAATACAGGGCCGCTGAGTGATGTCATGAAGCACTAATGAACTTTTAGAACCTTTACTTGACCAACTTGGCCATTAGGGCGTAGTGAGATGACCGGCTTTGGTGCAGTCCGAAGTTGGTAGATACTCGATACTACACTCATTGAGGTTTGGGTTTTTGAGATATTTCAGTCGCCATTAAAGAGGCTTGTGCTGAGACACTGCTCAAATAAACAAATCAGTGATATTGAGCTCCTCAGAACCCTGTTACTATTTCTAAGACAGGTTGAGCCAACTAAACTTCAAGAGGGTACTAACCTATGAGACTCCATGCAAGCCTAAACCTAAGGACTTATTTGCTTTATTTGTGTATATTTACTTGTACATAACATCATGAAAATCATAACATCATACTCATTCACTAACCATTTCAAGGATCTTGGGATTTATCTTTGTTCTGTTTTGTAGGACATGGATTCTATTTGCAGGAAAACTATTCAAGTCAATCTCGTAAGGATTCCTCCTCAACTCAAAGAGCTAGCTTCAAAGATTCCTGAAAATTATCCATTCACCGAAAGACATGGTCGCCTACTAAACTTGGTCACCTCAAACACTAATGAAGACATGATGAAGGTGCTCTTTCAGTTCTTTGATCCTTTACACCATTGCTTCACATTTCTCGATTATCAACTTGTGCCAACTTTGGAAGAATTCTCCCAACTCTTGAGGATTCCCATTCTCAATTAACTACCTTTCAACGGTACGGAAAGAGACCCAAATCCAGAAGAGATTTCTCAAGCTCTACACTTGCAGTCATCTGATGTCACAACTAATTGGGAAACAAGGAGTGGTGTCAAAGGCTTCCTAGAAAAGTTCTTGTTTGAGAAAGTCCGAAACTGTTTGAACTCTTTGGATTTGCAAGCTTTTGAAGAAATTGTGGCTCTCCTCATCTATGGGATGGTTTTGTTTCCAAATCCTGACCAACTCATAGATGTGAACGCTGTCAAAATCTTCATATCCCGCAACCCGGTGCCTACTTTGCTAGGGGACATTCTACATTCTTTTCACACCCGCACTATGAGGAAAAGAGGTGTCCTTATATGTTGCACTCCTCTCTTGGAAAGATGGTTTATTTTGCATCTTCCCCAATCTATATTAAAGAACGAGCAAGGTTCAAGGTGGTCACAAAGGTTGATGACGCTCAAACATTCAGACATTCATTGGTATTCCCGATCCCTAGAGAATGTTACTATTGTCGATCGCTGTGGAGAATTCACTAATGTCCCTTTACTTGGCATTATGGGAGGTATCACCTACAACCCCTGCTTAGCCCTAAGACAGTTTGGTTACGCCCGAAGGATGACCCTCATGAGATTCTCATTCAAGGTTTGGTATTTGAGTACGAGAATGACAATCAAGGTCTTCGCCAGAGATTTATCCGAGCTTGGAGGATGTTGAACAAGGTAGATAGCAAGACATTGGGGCATAATAATTCCATCCCTCTTGAGCCTTACCTCAAATGGGTACGTACTCGCGTTCAGAGTCTTATGATGCCTTATCCTTCCATTCTCCCGGTAATCATTGAGCCTGTTATAGAAGGAGATGTTCCATACACTATCCTACATCTTGACATGCCCACCTATCTTGAAGACTTACAAAGAGATTGGATACAACTCAAGGGGGAGCGAGACACCTTCGAAGCCCAATTCTACGCTAGTGAGAAGAAGGTTTTGGAACTCACTAAGCAACTTCATGAGGAGCAGACTCTGAATGCCTACATCGCACCAAAGAGGATGCGTACTACCTTTTTATCTTAGTTTTTTTGTATTATTTTGACCAAATAGGCATTGATGTACTCAAGCTTTAATTTATTAATACAACGTGTGTTTTCTTTTTGTCTAAAACAAACTTGAATCTTTAAAATCCTTGAAATCATTGCATATGCATTTACCATTCATCATATCATAAGCAAGTTTCTTGCAACAAGTCTCCTCATCTTTCTACTGTTTATTTCAGTAAGATGGATCTCGAGCAAACGTTGAAGGACCTCCAAGCTCAAAATGCCCAGTTTCAATATATGTTCTTAACTCTAGCCAAAGGACAAGAAGAGTTGAAGACCTTGCTGGTTGAAGAGAAAAAGAAGAAAAAGAAGATAACAGGAGTTCTGAACATGGGAAGAAGATTCTAAGGACAAGCAAGAAGGACTTTAGAATTTGCTACGTCATCTGGTGAGAAAGACAATCAAGACGGGAAAGGCAAGGAAGCAATTGTTCATCCAGATTCAGAAGAGGAAGAGGAAGAGGAAGAAGAAGATTATTCTGAAGAACAATATCCTCCAACTGACGGCAAGTATAAGCATCTAGAAGAACAGTTAAGTGCAATGGAAATCCAAAAAGTTCCTGGATTGGACTTTGAGGAATTGGGATTAGTATCGGGGATTGTCAATCCTCCAAAATTCAAAGCACATGTGTTCACCAAATATGACGGAGTTTCATGTCCCAAAATGCATCTCTGGTCCTATGTGAGGAAAATACAGCCTCACACCGCTGACAAGGATTTATGGGTACACTTCTTTCAAGACAGTCTGTCTGGAACTCAACTTGATTGGTTTTATAAGTTAGAAAGAGCCAATGTTCATAACTGAGAAGATCTGGCCGCTGCCTTTTGCAAACAATACCAATACAATGCTGATCTTGCACCCACCCGTACTCAACTCCAGTGTATGACCATGGTTTCAAGTGAAGGCTTCAAAGACTACACGCAAAAGTGGAGGGACTTAGCAGGAAGAGTCCAGCCTCCCCTATCTGAAAGAGAGTTAGTTGATATGTTTTTTGGCACCTTGTCCATACCTTTCTTCAACCACTTAATTGGGAGTTCATCGACAGGTTTTACCAAATTGATATTGACCGGAGAAAGGGTGGAAGTCGGGATTAAGAATGGGAAGATTCAAAAAGATGCATCGTCTACTGCTGTAGAGAAACAATTCATTAGAAAGAAAGAAGTGGTTCCTGTATATCCTCAGAGAAATCAAGATAGGTCTGAACACCGTCCAATGGTGGGGGCTATCATGATTCCTAAACCCGCACCTGCTAAGAAAAGAAACAACCAACCAAGAACGGGAAGACCTGTCAGACAGTTCACCTGAATTAATATGACACTATCTCAAGTATCGCCGCATTTGTTAAGATCCAATCTAGTGACTTTGAAATAAGCTCTAAAGAATCCTAACACAACCTCTCCTCACTATCATCCTAATTCCCGTTGTGCATACCATTCTGAGAGTCCCGACCATGACACTAACAACTGTTGGGCTCTAAAGAAGAAAGTACAAGACCTCCTTGAATCTAAAGAGATTGAATTCGACGCGCCAGAAATGCCCAATGTTATCACTTCCCCTATGCCCAAGCATGACCGTGATGTCAACGCCGTTGAGGAGGATATATTTGTTACTTTGGTTGATGAACTTGTGACCCCTCTCTTGACTATCAAAAAGAACTTGTTGAATTCCGATGTATTCCCAGGCTGTGATGAGAGCTGTCATTTCTGTTTGTCCTCACCAACTAGTTGTCCTTTGTTAAAAGAAGGCGTTCAATACCTAATAAATAACAAGGAGATTTTGTTCGAGAAGACTTCTATTCCAACTATTTCTTATAATGATGTTTCCATTGTGACGGTTTCCGACAATTCTTCCAGGGTCTCCACCAAAAGACCCGTTAGAATTACATCAGTTCCTAAAGTAGCTCCATTGATAATTACAATGCCTGGACCAATCCCATATTCGTCACACGAAACCGTCCCATGGAATTATGGAGGTGATGTCTACTACCACGATGTCAAGCGAGATTGGCCAGCTGCTGAAGATTCAAGTTCTGAGAAAGATGACTCCGATATTAGTAATATCGCAGGGACTAGCAAGATCACTCGAAGTGGAAGGATTTTCTCTCCAGAAATTGCTCCTCCAAAAGCTATTTCTGGACCTGTAATCATTCCTATTGTTGTTGCTCCTCCAAAGGCTATTCCTAGTCCTACAATCATCTCTGCTAATACTGCTGTTGACCAAACTGTTACAATCCCTATTATTACCCCTACTGACATTCCTGCTACCGAGTTAACTGAGACTCGAGGAAAAGGTATTCTGGTTGAGCCTGTCCGGATGAAGGCACAATCAGTAGCTATCCCTGAGACCTCCTGAAAAGAGATGGAGGAAATTATAAAGATCATAAAAAGACGCGACTACAACATAGTCGAGCAACTGGGGAAAACTCCATCAAAATTTCCACGCTGGCTTTACTATTATGTTCCGAGGCTAATGCAAAAGCCTTGGTAAAATTCATCAAAACTGTCCATGTACCCCAAGAAACATCTGCCGACCAGTTTCAAGACTGCGTAGCCAGTTTGACTGCAGATAATGGTTTAGGATTTTTGGATGATGATTTAACGCCCAAAGGGAGAAAGCATAACGAGGCATTACATGTCTCAGTCGAACACAGGGGCACGACCTTGGCTCATGTTTTGGTGAACATTGGTTCGTCCTGAATGTGTTGCCTAAAAAGGCTCTTGATAGGCTTGACTGTGAAGGATTGATATTAACACCGAGCAACATAGTAGTGAGGGACTTTGACAACTCAAAAAGGATGGTGCATGGGGAAATGGACATCCCCATAAAGGTTGGAACCTAAACATTTGATTCAACTTTTTATGTAATGGATATTCGCCCTTCATATTCCTGTTTATTAGGCCGACCATGGATTCACAATGTTGGTGCCGTTACTTATATGTTGCATCAAATGCTGAAATATCCAATTCAGGGGAAAATCATCACCGTTCATGGAGAAGAAGAGTATATGGTCAGCCATTTAAATTCCTTCAGATATGTGGAATTAGATGGTGAATTTATTGAAACTCCATTCCAGCATTTTGAAGAAGTCCCGCAGACTGTGGCTGTAACCAAGGTTGTGTCTCAAGTTACCAAGATCACAAGGCCTCCACTCAAGATGTCATCTTTGAAGGATGCCAAGGCAGTGATAGAAGAAGATGGGTGCACTATTTGGGGCCAACTCCCAGATATCCCATACAAATCTAACAAATTTGGTCCGGGTTTCACTTCATATGCCCAGAAGGATGTACGCCACGCTCGTGCCGGAGGACCACCCTTGAAGATCAACAATCACCAAGTCAGCACCGTGGAGGATGATGAAGATAGCTATGACCTAAAGTATTGGATATTCCCAACTTTCAGTGGAGGGCTCAACAATTGGGAAGCTAGAGATTTTGTTCCGATCACTTTTATCCAACAAAAATTTGTCTTTACATTTTGTCGGATCTGTAATATTAAAATAATTCAGAATCTTAAAACCTTGTGTCTTACCCGAGGCACAATGGTCCACTTGTAAGGGTTATTATCTCATTTCCATATGACATCAATGAATCATGAATGTTTTTTGCATACAAACTTTGTGCTCATTGTTTTTCTTTTTACATTTTCATTTCTTTTAAAGATAGATATACTCTTACACACACTCACACTCACAATGAAGGTCTACATCCATTCGGGATCCCATGGGTAACAGTTCTGCTATGGCCTTCTGTGATTCTAAAAATCTAATCTACCAAGCCGAAGACGAAGGTGAGGAATATTGTGAAGTACCGAGAGAACTCGTCAGGTTACTACAACAAGAAGAGAGGACCATTCATCCCCACGAGGAACCAGTGGGCACAATCAACCTAAGTACCGAAGAATACAAAAGAGAGGTCAATGTGGGAGCCAATATGGAACCTAGTGTCAAAGAGCGTCTGATTCAGTTGCTGCACGAGTATGTTGAGGTTTTCGCCTGGTCGTATGAAGACATGCCAAGACTTGATGCAGATATGGTGGTACATCATCTACCAACAAAAGAAGACTGTCCACCTGTAATACAAAAGGTTCGTCGCATGCAACCAGACATGTCAGAGAAGATCAAAGCAGAAGTCATGAAACAATTAAACGCCGGATTCTTGGCCGTCACCTCCTATCCGCAGTGGGTTGCCAATGTCGTTCCCGTGCCCAAAAAAGACGACAAAGTACGAATGTGCATGGACTACAGAGATTTGAATAGGGAAAGCCCTAAGGATGATTTCCCACTTCCCTACATTGATGTTCTAGTTGATAATACGGCACAACATAAAGTGTTTTCCTTCATGGAATGTTTCTCAGGCTACAACTAAATCAAAATGGCGCCTGAGGATATGGAGAAAACAACCTTTGTCACACAGTGGGGCATATTCTGCTACAAGGTTATGCCATTCGGGCTGAAGAATGCTGGGGCAACCTATCAACGTGCCATGGTATCTCTATTTCATGATATGATACATCACGAAATAGAGGCATATGTGGACGACATAATAACTAGATCTCAAACAGAAGAAGAGCATCTTGATCACTTACAGAAACTCTTTGAGAGACTAAAGAAGTACAAGCTGAGGTTGAACCCAAATAAATGCACATTTCGGGTGAGGTCCCGTAAGCTCCTAGGCTTTTTCGTCAGCAATAAGGTTATTGAAGTAGATCCTACCAAGGTGAAAGCAATACAAGAGATGCCTGCTCCTCGTACTAAGAAGGAAGTCAGAGGATTTTTGGGACGCTTAAACTACATTGCCAGATTCATTTCTCACCTGACATCTACTTGTGAACCAATCTTCAAATTACTGAAGAAAGATCAAGTAGTCAAATGGAACGACAATTGCCAAACTGCCTTCGACAAGATCAAAGAGTACTTACAAGAGCCTCATGTTCTGATGCCACCAGTCGAGGGAAGACCATTGATCATGTATCTAACTGTTTTGGAAAATTCAATGGGGTGTGTGCTGGGGCAGCATGACGAGTCTGACCGAAAAGAGCATGCTATTTATTACCTGAGCAAAATGTTTACCGACTGTGAAACAAGATATTCATTGCTTGATAAAACTTTCTACGTTCTGGCATGGGCTGCTCGCTGGCTAAGACAGTATATGCTGACCCATACTACCTTATTGATATCCAAAATGGATCCAATAAAATACATCTTCGAGAAGCCTGCCCTTTCTGGGAGAATAGCGAGATGGCAGATGATCCTGACAGAATATGACATACAGTATACTACCCAGAAAGCAATAAAGGGAAGTGTACTAGCTGATCACCTTGCTCACCAAGCTATGGAAGACTACCAGTCCATGAAGTTCGAATTCCCAGATGAAGACATCATGATGGTAAACAACTGTGAAGAATTCAGACCATACGACAAACCTGAACAAGGATCCCGATGGACCCTGGTTTTTGATGGAGTATCCAACGCACTCGACAATGGTATTGGAGATGTACTCATATCTCCTGAAGGATGTCATACTCCCTTTACGGCAAAACTCTGCTTCAATTGTACAAATAACATGGCAGAATACGAAGCGTGCATCTTTGGTCTCAAAGCTGCCATAGATTTGGGGATCAAATCCTTAAAGGTATTAGGAGATTCAGCTTTGGTCATCAGCCAAATCAAAGGGGAATGAGACACTAAACACCCTAACCTTATCCCCTACAAAGAACATATGTTGACATTGATCCCACATTTTGAGAAGATTACCTTCGAGCATTTCCCGCGAGAAGAAAATTAGCTAGCACATGCACTAGCCACAATGTCATCCATGTTTAAACTTAAATGGGATAACGAAGCTCCCCATATCATCATTGAACGAATGGATGAACCAGCTCACTATTACGAGATTAATACTTAAGAAGTAGTGGACCAGCCTTGGTTTCACGAATTCAAGAGGTATCTCGAGGCTCAAGAATATCCGGATGGAGCTTCAGTAAATGATAAGAAGTTTAAGGAGATTCTCTGCTAAGTTCTTCCTTAGTAATGGCATTCTCTACAAACATAATCATGACTCTGTTCTGCTTCGTTGCATAGATAAGATTGAAGCGGAAAAGATCATGGCTGAGTTACATGAAGGCACTTTTGGAACCCATTCCAGTGGGCATACGATGGCAAAGAAAATCCTACGGGCAGGCTATTACTGGTCTAGCATGGAAGCAGATTGCTATCAACACTCTCGAACTGCCACAAGTGTTAGATTTATGCTGACAAGGTGCGTGTACCTCCGGTTTCTCTGAATGTCTTGACGGATCCCTGGCCCTTTGCTATGTGGGGCATCGATATGATTGGGGAAATCAAACCAACAGCCACCAATGGACACCGCTTCATCTTAGTGGCCATTGACTATTTATAACGTGGGTTGAGGCAGCCTCTTTCGCTTCCGTGACCAAGAATGTTGTAGCCCGATTCATTAAAAAGAATCTCTTCTATCGGTATGGTATCCCAGAGAGGATTATAACAGACAATGGTACGAATCTAAACAATACTAGGATCACCGCCCTGTGCGAGCAATTCAAGATCCAGCATCACAATTCTTCCCCTTACCAACCAAAGATGAATGGTGTTGTCGAAGCTGCAAATAAGAACATTAAAAAGATCATACAGAAAATGATAGTCACATACAAAGACTGGCACAAAATTCTACCATTCGCTCTCCACGGGTATCGTACCACAGTACGCACATCAACCGGGGCAACACCCTAATCTCTGGTATACGGCATGGATGTTGCCTTGCCTATTGAGGTCCAGATTCCCTCTCTGAGAATTATGAAGGATGCAGGGATGAATGAAGAAGATTGGATTCAGACTCGACTTGATCAACTAAACTTGATTTATGAGAAAAGGCTTACTGCTATCTGTCATGGTCAAATGTATCAAAAACGGATGATCAAGGCTTTTAACAAAAAGGTCAGACGCCAAGGGTATCAAGTCATAGATCTGGTGATCAAACGTATCATATTTCCGCAAGGTGATCCCAGGGGAAAATGGACTCCTACCTACGAAGGACCATTTGTGATCAAAAGCATATTCTCTGGTGGAGCAATGATCTTGGCCACCATGGATGGCAACGACCTGCCACACCCTTTGAACGCAGACATAGTCAAAAGATACTACACATAAGAGACCCACTAGGTTGACACACCTAGGCAAAACAAGGGCATCCCGGCGAACCAAAACAGTTTGGGAAAAAATTAGGGATAAAACAAAAAAATTTGTACACCCGGCAAGTTGAAAACCTGAAAGGGCGACTTGGGCAAAAAGGGTATCCCGGTGGACTGAAAACCCGAAAGGACGGTCCAGGCAAAAGTTAGGGAATTAAAGCATATGACTATGTTCCGTTGGATTACCTTACAGACAAATTGACAAATTCAGAGGTTCTGATCAAATTCAATCAACTTCGGACAAGTGCGCAAGTGGATAAGATGCTCCGAGACACGAAGGCTATAGCAGAATGGGAACCCCATGGGATTATTGCACATAGCTATCTTCTCTTTGTATCAAAAAATTTTTTATGACGACATTCTCTTACTAGAATGTTTGTCTCGTTGTACAAAAATACTTACTCAAAGTCAATACAAAGATATCCCTTTGAAAGTGCAAAACTATATGTTTTTCTTTACTCTTGTGTTTTGTTTACAAAAGCGTCCAATGATTTATTTTTGAACATATGCATTTGAACGTAATTACCATTTACAAATGAACAAAATAAAAAGACAATCACTGATGGATTTAAGAGATAGGGAAATCTCTCTAAGTTATTTCCATAAAGTCCCTCGAAGTGTGCAGTTTAATCCCCAGTGGAACAAAGCTTCCAGTTATCAATCCCCAGTAGAAGTCATCCAATTTTTCAAGATTCCCCAATAGGTTTTTACAAGCAGCACACAACATTTCCCTACTAACAGAGTTTATTTCTCTAAACGAAAATTCATCAATACTTCAACTTCACAACATGAAGACTTACACTCCATATCCTCAGCAGCAGTCAGGGATTTTATTCCCACCTATCCAACAACAGTGCAACAGATTAGCTCACATACGCATACATCACATCCATATATCATACACATCGATAACACGAATGCATGTATCACAATCTCATTATACCATGCATTTCATACAACATGACTTTGCATATTAGCTAACATTTTACCCTTTTCAGGATAAGGTTAATCAATAGCTACCATTAACAATGTTCAAAGGCCTTTCAGATACAGTTCAGATACACTCCCGATACGGATGCATTCTGATACTCATTCAGATTCAGCTTTTAGATACAGTTCAGATACGCTCCAGACACAGATTCCATTATGATGCTCATTCAGATTCATCTTTCAGATACAGTTCAGATACGCTCCGTACACGAATGCCATTCTGATACTCATTAAGATTCAACTTTCAGATACAATTCAGATACGCTCCAGACACGGATGCCATTCTGATACTCATTCAGATTCAACTCTCAGATACAGTTTAGATATGCTCCAGACACGGATGCCATTCTGATACTCATTCAGATTCAACTTTCAGATACACTCCAGACACGGATGCCATTCATATACTAATTCAGATTTAACTCTTAGATACAATTCAGATACGCTCCAGACACGGATGCCATTCTGATACTCATTCAGATTCAACTTTCAGATACAGTTCAGATGCGCTCCAGATACAGATTCCATTATGATACTTATTCAGATTCATCTTTTAGATACAGCTCAAATACGCTCCATACATGGATGCCATTCTGATACTCATTTAGATTTAGCTTTCAGATACAGTTCAGATACGCTCCAGACACGGATGCCATTCTGATACTCATTCAGATTAAGCTTTCAGATACAGTTCAGATACGCTCCAGACACGGATGCCATTCTGATACTCATTCAAATTCAACTTTCAGATACATTTTAGATACACTCCAGAAATGGATGCCATTCCGATACTCATTCAGATTCAACTCTCAGATACAGTTCAGATACGCTCTAGACACGGATGCCATTTTGATGCTCATTCAGATTCAACTTTCAGATACAGTTAATATACGCTCCAGACACGGATGCCATTATGATACTCATTCAGATTCAACTTTCAGATACAATTCAGATACGCTCCAGACACGGATGCCATCCTGATACTCATTCAGATTCAACTCTCAGATATAGTTCAGATACGTTCCAGACACAGATTCCATTCTGATACTCATTCAAATTTAACTTTCAAATACGTTTTAGATACGGTTCAGATACTCATTTAATCAAGTTTGGACCATAAATCCTCAAGAAATTTGATCAAATCTTCAAAAGGGCAAAATGGTCAAAATTAGGGTTTTGACTAAGAAAAGGCAATTTTTGATTTTTGACCTAGAAAATGATCAATTGGTTTAAGGCATGATCTAAAGAGTCCAATTTCATCATTTTAACCTAATGACGTGTCTCAAAACATTACAAGTCCAATGGATTGACAAATGAATTTTCAGTCAAATGATCAAAAGTTAATGGTACACTGAAAAGTCAAAGTTTGACTTTTTGGTCAAAAATCAAATTCTAAAGATCACAATTCATCAAAGCATGTCAAAATATGAAACTTATTCATATAGAAATAAAAAATTTAAGATTTCATTTTGAAAATTTAAAATTTCTAAACTTAGAAATTTTTCTAAGTGTTGGAAATTTCTTATTTTTTCACAACTTTGAGCAAAATTTTCACCACGATGCAAGATGATTCAGGAGAAACTTCCAACATGAAAGTTGTAGATCTCCATGAAATATACAACTTTTCTACACAAAAATCCTTCCAAAAGTGCTTGGATCTCAAGTTATAATTTTAAGAATACATGGTCATGAAACAAAACACTTAGTGAAATTTTGCCCTAATTTGGTCAGGATTTTGACCCAACTTCATGGAACTTTTTTCATATAGTTACAAGGGGAATATTCAAAAGAGATTCAAAGATGGGTTGTAGAACACATTGCAAGCTTTCCAAAATTTCAAAGAACTCCTTGAGATCATTTTTGAGTAGAGAGAATCGAAGAGATGAAATTAGGGTTTTATCACTTGAATTACAAAGCATTTTGTGATGAAAAAAAATTCAAATTCAAAGTTATGCTGCATAAACTCTACTTTGCAGGCCTCAAACTTTTTAGGCACTCCATAATTAATTACTTGCACAGCTGTTAGAGGTCTCATTTCAAGCATTCAATGCAAGGCCATGCTTTATATCCATTTTGGAAAGAAAGTGTACATTGCCATATTGATAAAGTGAATTTTTGTACAAAACTTGTTCTTGAGCCTTGCACTTGCTCTCTTCTAATCATACAAGTCCCAAAACCCATAAGAAACTTGTTAGACATTTACAATCACCCAGCCCATGCTTGTACTTCACATTGAAACTTGGTTTCTCATTTTTCTTGAAAATCAAGTAACCTAGCAATTAGCTGAAAACTTGTACTTCTGATTGCCCAAAGCTCTCAAACACTTTTTCTTATACATACACAAACCATTTGCCACAGATCTAACGCATGCTTGACCCCTAAAAACACCAAGAGCTCAGAATCACATCTCATACCTCCATTTTCACATAAACTGACCAAAAACTTGAAACTCATAACTCCCTCGTGCGTTTTCAAGCCTCTTTGTTCCTAAAACTTCTAAACATCATTCAGAACTGATCCCACACTCTGTTACAAGACTGTAACACGATTAACACCACCCTCCATTTTCAAAAACATAGCTTTACACTTGGACTTCTCTAGAACTCCTCAGGTACTTTCAGCTCAAGCTAAGCATCCCATTAGCTTCCTGGGGACTTGAAGAAGCTAACCCAATCATTGGAACTCACTGAAAGCTGCTCAAACTCCAAACCTGATACCCTCTTCAAGGTAAGTTTTCTAACTTTGGAACTTTTCATACAAACATCATCAATGATTTGTATGTGAATGAAACATGTAGATATCATTTCCCTAAAGCTAACCATGTCCATAGTTTCCATTAATTTTGCTTGAGCTTAGAGAATTTTAAGATTGAAGTTTTTGAGATTTTTAGGGTTCAGATTAGGGCCAATAAAATTCATGTTTGTCTTTGATCTATAGTTTTAATGCTTTACATTTCTGAAATTGTGAGGAAATTTGCTACAAGTTTCATGTTTACTGTTTTCATTTTTGTTGATATTTGAACAAGTTACAGTTGGTCTGGCTGGAGGTTGAAGATGAAGTGTAAATCAGGGCGCATTTTGTATCATGTATTTATTGTTTTTCTTATGTTAACAGATGTATAGCCACTCCAGTGGTAGAAGCGCGCGCCTGTAATCTTTGGGACCTGGGTTCGAGCCCCAATGGTACCCTTTTTATTTTCACATTTTTGCAATCTGACTTTCTTTTTTTGGCAGGCGTTGGGCCTTTGTTGTTTTTGTTTTTGCTTGCTAACCCCCCTGTTTCATTTACACACCCCTAGCCCAGTTTTATTTTCTTTTTCTTATTTTTTTATTTACTTTTTTTTCTTAATTATTTTTCTAATAGAAAAAATCATAAAAAATACAAAAACAATAGATTTACATTTTGACATAGTCTATTTATTTTTTCTCACACAAAAATTATTTTTATTTTATCATACTTTATTTATTTCACTAAATATTTTATAAATTTAATTAAAAAAATAGTTTTTTTAGTTATTTTATTTTACACCATTTAAATATATTATTTTAATATTTAAAAAGACAAAAAATATTTTATAACACTATAATTATTTTCAAGACAAAAATACCAAAAATACCTTTCTTAAGCTTAATTTCTTTTTAATCAATTAATAGATTTAGGGTTTTATTTAAAATCTTTTCTTAGTAAATTTAGGTTTAATTAATTATTTTCTTTTAATTAATTAGGTTAAAACAACTCCCCTTTCCTAAAAAATCCAAACAAATATCCATTTACTTTACATTTCACATTTTTGTACCTTTATTCATCTTGTACATTATTTATTTTAATTCTTGTACAAATTCAATATGGTTGTAATAGATTAATTAGGTTTATTTTCTTCCAATCCCCATTTATAATTTGTACACCCCTCCCATAAGTATTGTAATAGCGTAGTAACTTTAAATTCCGCCATTTATCGCTTTATATACAATTGCTAGTAATTAGGGTTTGTATGGAAAGACTAAAACCAATCAAACAGAAAACCCTAATCAAAGACAAAATCAAGCATGAAAAACAACACACTTGCACACAGGCACCCCCTAGGGTAAATCCAATTGGTTGCCTTTACAAAATGGTCATATTACGCATGTGAGGTATCTTAGCAAAAACAAGCAAAATACAAGATCATAGTCCCTCGATGACGCTATCTAAGTTGCCTTTCAAATGATCTTAGTCCCTAAAGGAGAATGCTAAGATACCTTGCAAACATTGCTAATCATGGTTATACGATGACCCACGCTCGTCCCGTTTACATCCAAAGATAGGGTTACTTACCAAATCAATGGCAAGATAACAATGTCAAAGGAAAAAGAAAATGAACATGAAAGACTTTTGAGTAGGTAAAATGTTTCTAATTACTTTCTCAAATTCAAACAAAACATCCTTGCTATTTTCAAAAAAAACACCTACACTTTCAAAACCTCTTACAAACTGGAAAACATTTTCAAAATATCAAACATCTTTGTATACATTCTTACGAACGAGAATCATTACAAAGATTTCCTAAACGATGGCCTCTTTACAAAATACTTTCAAATACCATACAAAGCACAATTTCAAACAAAAGCAAGTGATCTAGCAAGTAACTAAGAGCCCATTGAAAACCATGGATGAAAAGGGTGCTAATACCTTACCTTTTCATAATCTACCCCTCGAACTCAAGAAAACATCTCAAAGGTCATTCCTGTGCTTTTTCACCTTTCCTTTTGGATAAATGAAAAGTCGGTGGTGACTCTTACTAACCGCAATATTTGCGATCAAACGCGAAACCTTCAAGTCAGTTCTCCCACCGTATCACATATGGTAAGAGTGTTAAAACTCAAAAAAGCAATCATGGTTCTGACAAATATTCTGATGAAGAGGAAGAGGATTATTTGGATGAACAATATCCCCCTACTGGAAAGAAGTATAAGTTGTTAGAAGAGCATCTGAAAGCTATGGAGATCCAGAAGGTGCCTGGCTTGAACTTTGAAGAATTGGGTTTAGTCTCAGGACTCGTCATTCCTCCCAAGTTCAAAACTTCTACCTTTTCTAAGTATGATGGAGTTTCTTTCCCGAAGCTGCATTTGAGATCATATGTTCGAAAAGTTCAACCATACACTGCTGACAAGAAATTATGGTTGCATTTCTTTCAAGAAAGTCTATCTAGAACACAATTGGAATGGTATTATCAACTCGAAGGTACAAATATCCATACCTAGGAATATTTGGATACAAATTTCTATAGACAATATTAGTATAATTTTGATTTGGCACCAACCCACATGCAACTACAGAGTATGTCCATGGATTCTGAAGAAGGCTTTAAAGAGTATGCACAAAAATAGAGAGATCTTGCAGGCAGAGTTTAACCTCCTTTGGATGATAGGGAATTGGTTGACATGTTCATGAGTACGCTAACAGGTCCTTTCTATAATCACCTACTTCAAAGTTCTTCAGCTGGTTTCACTGAACTGATATTGACAGGGGAACGTGCTTAGAATGGAATTAGATATGGTAAAATTCAGGTGGCTACATCTTCGAATACTGCGAAGAAGTCATACAATGGTAAGAAAGAATCCAATTCTATGTACAGCCAGAAGGGTCGTAGTAAAGGTGACTACAACCAATCTGTGGGGGAAGTTCTGATCTCTAATCCTGTGCCAGTATAACAACAATAGAATAATCAGCATAGGAAAGTCGCACCCAAGAGAGAGTTCACAAAAATCAAGATGCCGTTGTCTATAGCATTGTAACACATGTTGAAGGCAGAGCTGATTACATTGAAGGATCCTCCTTAGAATCCCAATACTCCCTCTCCCTGTTACAATCCTAATGCAAGATTTGCATATGACTCCAACAGTCCTGGACATGACACTAACAGTTGTCGGGCTCTGAAAAAATAAGATTCAAGACATGATTGACCCTAAGGAGATTGAATTTGATCCTCCTGAGACTCCTAATGTGATCACTACACCTATGCCTAATCATGACAAAGACGTTAATGCTATTGATCATGTTTCTTATGTTTCTGCTATGAGTGACTTAACTACTCCTTTGATGATTGTTAAGAAGAAGTTGTTGTAAGCCGATTTATTTTTGGGTTGCAATGAAAACTGCTACTATTATGCCTCCCAATCCAATGGTTGTGTAATGCTGAAAGAAGGTATTCAGCATTTGATGGATGACCATGTAACTCTATTTGATAAGACTCCTTCTATGAAGAGCTTATGCAAAAGTATGTCTCAAGGCCTGAATCTTGAAGACGTGTCTGTGATTACAATTTCCAGTACTCTTGTAAGGATCACTTCTAAGGGTCCTGTGAAGGTTACTGTCGAGCCTAGAGTTGCTCCTCTGATCATTACCGCACCTGGGCCAATTCCATATTCCGCTGACAAGCCTATCCCTTGGAATTATGTAGCTGGTGTCTACTACCATAGTGTCAAGCAAGAACCATTGGCTGTCAAAGAAGAAAATACCAAAGTTATTGATCTCAATGTTGTCAATATTGTTGGGACTAGTAAGGTTACAAGAAGTGGAAGGTTTTTTTTCTCCAGAGATCTCTCCAAAGGTTGTTACTACACCATTTCATATCACTACTACTGAATTAACTACCGAGACTCGAGGAAAAGAATAGATGACTCGACCTGCCAAGACTGAGGCACCGAAAGAGGTTACTGTTGAAGATACCTCCAAGAAAGAGATAGAGGAGGTACTAAAAATTCTTCGAAAGAGTGACTATAAGATTGTTAAACAATTGGGGCATACCCCCTCCAAAATATCTATGCTATCTCTGTTGTTGTGCTCTGAAGCTTATGCTCAGGCTTTGGTAAATTTTATGAAATCTGATCATGTACCGCAGGAAATCTCTGTTGATCAATTTGAAAATTGTGTTACTAGCCTGACAACTAATAATGGGCTAGGCTTTTCAGACGCTGATTTAACTTCCGCGGGAAGGAACCATAATAAGGCCATGCATGTATCTATTGAGTTTAGGGGTACTACCTTATCTCATGTGTTGGTGGACACAGGTTCCTCAATGAATGTATTGCCAAAAGTTGTTTTAGAAAAACTTGACTATGAAGGGGTTATGCTAAAACCCAGTGACGTTGTGGTGAGAGATTTTGATGGTTAAAAGAGAATGGTGCATGGAGAGGTTGATCTTCCAATCAAAGTGGGTTCCCAAGTCTTCGACTCTAGTTTCTATGTGATGGACTTTCATCCAGCCTATTCTTGTTTGCTTGGACGCCCTTGGATTCATGGGGCAGGCACTGTTACTTCTGCTTTACACCAATAGTTGAAGTATCTCGTGAAAGGAAAAAGCATTACAGTTTATGGCAAAGAATAATACATGGTGAGCCATTTGAACTCCTTCAAGTATGTTGAAATGGATGGTGAATTCCTCGAGACTCCTTGCCAGACCTTTGAAGTTAATCCTCAAACAACCCCTGTTGCTAAAGCTACTCCTATTGTTCCTAAGGTGACCAGGATTCCACAAAGAATGGCTTCTCTGAAAGACCTAAGGCAGTGGTAGAAGAAGGTGGTTGCACTATTTTGGGTCATCTTCCCGATATTCCTTACAAGTCCGACAAATTTGGTTTGGGTTTCACCTCAGAGGCCTAGAGGGCTGTCTGTTGTACTCATGCTAATTCTGGGAGAACTCTATTCCACATAAACAACAATGGAGTTCACAAAAATCAATTCAACATTGTGGAAGACGCTGATAGTGACTGTGACATAGACAGTTGGATTTTCCCTACTACCGGCAGTGGGCTCAACAATTGGAAGGCTGAAGACTTTATACCAATCTCCTTAAGTCAAGAGTAAATGTTATTTTTTGTTTTCTTGCTTTCAAGTTTTTGGTTATGTAATTTGAACAATAACTTTAAGCTGCGTGCCTTGCCCGAGGCACAATGGTCCATTCGTTAGGGTTGTCATTTTTCATCCGCATATTTTCATTTAATAAATCATTGGACACTTGCATTCAAATTTTGTGCTCTTTTTCTTTTTTTCACTTTATTACTTTCAAAATAACTATGTCTTCTTACACACACCCATATAACAAATTGCATATCCGCATCCACTCTGGGTCCCATTGATAACAATTCTGCTATTTCCAATTATGACTTCAAAAATCCAATCTACCAAGCCGAGGACGAAGGTGAGGAAGATTATAAAGTACCTGGAGAGCTTTCTATACTGTTAGAGCAAGAAGAAAGAGCCACACAACCGCATGAAGATCCGGTCCAAGTTGTGAACTTGGGTACTGAAGAGGACAAGAAAGAAATCAAGATAAGTGCCAACCTAGAAGTCAGTGTCAAAAAGAGGTTAATCCAGATGTTACGTGACTATGTGGAGATCTTTGTTTGGTCATATAAAG
The DNA here is from genome assembly GCA_948472305.1 of Vicia faba. Taxonomy (NCBI): domain Eukaryota; kingdom Viridiplantae; phylum Streptophyta; class Magnoliopsida; order Fabales; family Fabaceae; genus Vicia; species Vicia faba. The sequence goes on from OX451735.1 coordinate 1,211,455,198, forward strand.
ATATGCTAGGGCTTGATATTGACATTGTGGTTCACCGTCTACCGATGAAGGAAGGTCGTCCTCATGTAAAGCAGAAGGTTTAACTTATACATCCTGAGATGTCTGAAAAGATCAAAGCTGATGTCATGAAGCAATTCAATGCAGGTTCCTTAGCTGTTACGTCCTATCCTCAGTGGGTTTCAAATATGGGGCCAGTACCTATGAAGGAAGGTAAGGTGTGTATGTGTATAGACTACATGGATTTGAATAGGTCAAGCCCCAAAGATGACTTTCCGCTTCCGCATATTGATGTTGTGGTTGACAACACCGCTCAGTACCAAGTATTTTCCTTCATGGATGGTTTCTATGGTTATAATCAAATCAAGATGGCATCAGAAGACATGAACAAGATTACTTTTGTCACACAATGGGGCACTTTCTGTTACAAAGTTATGCCTTTTGGTTTGAAGAACGCCAATGCAACATATCAGCGTTCTATGGTAGCTTTATTCCATGATATGATCCATCATGAGATAGAGGTTTACGTTGATGACATGATATCCAGGTCTCAGACTAAAGAAGAACATCTCGACCACCTGCACAAGCTGTTTGAGAGATTGAAGAAGTACAAGTTGAGGTTGAATCTAAACAAGTGCACCTTTGGAGTAAGATCCAATAAAATCCTAGGTTTCGTCATCACGAGTAAATGTATTAAAGTTAATCCTGCCAATGTTAAAGCCATTGGAGAAATGCTAGCTTCCCGTACTGAGAAGGAAGTCAGAGGTTTCTTGGGACGATTTAACTACATTGCCATATTTATTTCCAATTTGAATGCTACTTGTGAGCCAATCTTCAAGTTACTAAATAAAGGTCAAGTAGTGAAGTGGAACGACGATTGTCAGATAGCCTTTGAAAAAATTAAACAGTACCTCCCAGAACCTCCAATTCTGATGCCACCGGTGAAGGAAGACCTCTAATTATGTACTTGAAAGTATTAGAGAACTCAATGGGGGTGTGTATTGGGGAAACATGACGAGTCTGGTCGAAAAGAGCATGCAACATACTACCTTAGCAAAATTTTTACCGACTATGAAACAAGATACTCACTGCTCGAGAAAACTTGTTGCGCTTTGGCATGGGCTGCTCGCCGACTAAGACAGTATATGTTGACTCATAATAATTTATTGATCTCTAAGATAGATCCAATAAAATACATATTTGAGAAACCCTCTCTCTCTCCGGAAGAATAGCCAGATGGTAAATTGTCTTAATAGAGTACCATTCAATACACTACTCAGAAGGAAATCAAAGGAAGTGTACTGGAAAATCATTTGGCTCATCAAGTTATAGATAACTATCAGTCTATGAATTTTGAGTTCCTAGATGAGAATATCATGTTAGTTACTGATTATGAAGAACCTAGACCATAGGAAGGACCTAGAACAGGATCCTGATGGACTATGGTTTTTGGTGGAGCTTTCAACGCGCTTGGGAATGGAATTGGTGTTGTGATTGTTTATCCCAGGGTTTCCATACGCCTTTCACTGCCATATTGTGTTTTAACTATACCAACAATATGGACGAGTATGAAGCATGCATCATGGGTATCAAAGCTGCCATCCATATGAGAATTAAATTCTTGAATGTATATGGGAATTCAGCCCTAGTGATCAGTCAGATTAAGGGAGAATGGGACACGAAGCATCAAAATCTCATTCCTTATCGAGAGCATGTGTTAACATTAAATACATACTTCGAAGAAATCACTTTTGAACACATTCCACGAGAAGAGATCCAATTGACAGACACACTAGCTACCATGTCATCTATGTTCAAAGTCAAATGGGATAATGAAGCTCCTCGAATTACTATTGACAGACTAGACGAACCGGCACATTGCTACAAAGTAGATACTGATGGAGTACAGGAGAATCCTTGGTACCACGAAGTAAAAAGATACCTCGAAACTCAATAATATCCTGAAGGGGCATCTATCAATGATAAGAAATTTCTAATGAGGTTCTCTGCCAAGTTCTTTCTGAGTAACAGAATCTTGTACAAGCGCAACCACAATTTGACTTTGCTTCTTGTGTAAACAAGAAGGAAGGTGAGAAAATTATGGAAGATATGCACGAAGGTGTATTTGGTACTCATTCTAGTGGACATACAATGGCTAAGAAGATTTTGAGAGCAGGTTATTATTGGTCTACCATGGAAACCGATTGCCATCATCATTCCAGGACTTGCCACAAATGCCAGATTTATATTGACAAAGTACATGTGCCTCCGAATCCTTTGAATGTCTTGATTGCTCCTTGGTCATTCGCAATGTGGGGCATTGATATGATTGGAGGGATTAATCCTATTGCTTCCAATGGGCATCATTTCATCATTATTACTATTGATCACTTCACGAAGTGGGTAGAGGCAGCCTCGTTTACTTCCGTTACCAAGAATGTTATGGCTCGGTTCATTAAGTATAACCTTATCTGTCGGTATGGCATCCCTGAAAGTACCAAAATTAATTTTTTTTTCACTTTCTCTATTTTGTTTTCAAAAACGTCCAATGATTATGTTGAATGAACATATGCATTTGAATATGATTACTGTTTACAAAACATATGCACGAAAATAGGATTAGCATTTACTAAAGACCCTAGGAGTTTGGGTAATCTTCAAAAGTTGTCCATAAATTCCCACAGAGAAATCTCCATGGAACTATCTCTATAGATCTATCTTCACAAGCTCATCCCCAACAGAGATATATTCCCCAGCAAGTATGTGATACGGTGGCAGAACCAGACTGTTTTAGGAAAATGTTGGTTTGCGTTTTACGTTTGTGTTTGCAAAATGTCGCGGTAAGCAAGAGTTGCCACCGACTTTTATTTTATCCAATTGGAAAGGACAAAAGCACAAAAAAATTTCTTTTTCGAGATTTTGAGTACGGGGGGGGGGGGGGGGGGGGGGGGGGTAGATTATAGGAAGTGAAGGTATTAGCACCCTTTCTATCCGTGGTTATCTACGAGCTCTTAGGTACTTGCTCATCATTTTAAAAATTTCTTGTGTGTGTTTTTTTTGAAAAGTTTTGTTTTACTTCGTTTTAACCCTTGCTTCTGTCTTCAAGAGTGTTACGAAGTGTTTTTGAAAACTTTGTTTGAAAAAAAAGTGTAAGTGTGAAAGTTTGATTTTGAGAAAATACCTACTAGCATCTACCTACTCGAAAAAGGATTGTTTCTATTCTCGTTTCCTTTAGACAGCGTTATCCTACTATTAAGGAGTAAGTAGTACCATCGTTGGAGTTTGGGGGACTATCGAAAGGGACGTAATGGTCATTGAAGGCAACATGTAAGGATACTTTAGCATTTCGAAGGGACTGTCATCATATATTCGTAGGCAACATCGAGGGACAAGATCAAATACCGTAGGCAACTTCGAGGGACATCGAGGGACCATGATCTTTATGATGATTTTAACCGAGGGTCTTTGCTAAGGATATTCCTACGTTCGAGGGACATGACCATTGTTTTCCGAGGCAACCAAGTGAGACATACCCTAAGAGTGCATATGTGCAAGGTGTGTTATGTTCAGTTATTTTAGTCTTGTGTTAAGTTTGCTAATGTTTGATTATTCTTGCCATACAATCCTATTAGTCATACATCTAGCAGTTAATAATTGCAATAATTTAAAAGTGCAGAAATATAAAACCTAGCTATTACAAGGCTTCGGGGAGGGGGATTATGTACATATCCAAAACTGGGGGAAAAAATAAATAAAAGCGGTAAAGGTCCTACTAATCATCTATTACATCTCAATATACAGTTACAATAATAAAATTAAGTGCGAAAGAATAATAACGCACAAATTTGAAAAGACGTCTAAAAATCCTAAGATATAAAAAAAATCTTTTTGTTTTTTTTTTGTTTTAATTTATAAAAATGGTTTAAGTTAAAAAATAATTGATCTATATCTATATTAAAAAAAAGATAATTATTAAAGAAACATGAAATTTAAATAAAAGAAATTAATTCTATGTTTTTTTGGTATTTTTGTTACGAAAAGGAAAATGAATTAAAATGAAATTAAACCTAAGTTCTATTAATTTTAATTTTAAAAAAAAGTTAAAGTGTTTAGTTAATTAATTTACCAAAATTAAAATTTAATTAAGAAAAAATCCTAAATCTATTTTTATGTGATTTTTATATTTGTTTATTGATAAAAAAAAGGATTAAAAGAAATAAATGAAATGAATAAAATAAGAAAATAAAGATGGGCCTAGTTGCAAAAGTAAACAGGGGGTGCAATCATCAGAAATCTCTAGGCCCGAATATTTAAAAGCTTCATGCTCTAACTATGATGTTTTTTTTTATTCTTGCGTGGAATCTATGATTCAACCATCCATAACTGTTCTATATAAACTCAAACAAACGTTAGTATACCATAAAATGTGATTAAAATTAGAGATTTGAAGTTTAAAATTTTACTAAACCGATGTCATCAAATGGGGGTGTGCTAGGCGTGTGATGGATTGCTTTTGGGCCTTGTAAGACTCCTGAGGACTTCAAGAGTATGGTTTGAGGCTTGATGTCAATTGAGAGAGACCGGAACCTCGAGATATGACTTGCACCAATTCTTTGATTTCTGGAGAGCTTTTTGAGAGCTTTTTAGAGAGGAATTTCGTCCCTTTCAAGATTGTATGGATCTATATTTATAGAGAAGAATGAGGAGACAAGAAAGCATGGAAAGAATCTCCCTCATAATGTTGTGTTTTAAGACCATGATCAAAATTTGAAAAAAATGCCATATTTGATGATTTTATGCCATTTTCACATGTGGATGAACCTGGAAATATTTGAAAGGTTATTGCACGAAATCAATTGACATAAACCAGCATAAAACTTTCCCAAAATAGATTCACATCAAAATTTACATTATTTCTATTATTTATTTATTTAATTCTGAATTTTAATGAATAAAATATCAAAATAAATAGCATAAATAGTAGAAAAATGTATGGGTGGGCTTAGAGGTCGTGGACCATGTTACAAACTCAATGCAAGCATAAAAAGTTGGGCCCATTTGGCAAAAAAATTAATTTTGGACATATTTGACTTTTGGCAATTTTGCAAAAAGGGTCAACTTTGCCAATGCATAACTCCCTCAATTTTGACCCTAGAGAGGTGTTATTGGACTTTTTAGAAAGATTAAGATGTCCTCTAAGCAAACTTTTTTGTCCCATCTCAATTTAGTCTTCCATGTTCATGTATGAAGCTTTGACATAAAAGGTATTTTTGTTGACTTTCCAAAATGACCTATAATGTCCAAATTTATATCTTCTTGTGAATGCATATTTTGAACTTGGGAGATGAATATGAATTGTAGGGAATTTCATCCTCTTCAAAATGAGCTTTGGATGGGTCATTTCTGATAAAGTATGAGAAAGTTATGCTTGGTCAAAGTTGAGTTGACTTTTCCTACAAAACCCTAATTTAGCAACTTTTGGGTTTTGATGAATTGTGAGCAATCCTTGAGGAATAATGATCAAACCTTGATCAAATGATGAATAATACTTCAAAATGAGGATGTTGACCAAAAATATTGAAGTTTGACTGTATGTGGGCCACAGTTGACTTTTGCCCTAACACGGTCGACTTTCAGGCCTTTGAGCAATTGACTAAGCAAACTTCCTCTGCAAGGCTTGAAACTTGACATGGATGATCTTGAGAACATATTATAACAATAGTGAGCATTTGGGACCCTTTGGACTCAAACATATTGATGCAAACTGAAACCCTAATTTGGGGTAGACTGCCTTAGGAGAGAGTTTGTCTGGTTAATCCTTGAACTTCCTTGAGAAATTTGAGGACCTCACTTGAAATGTATTGAGAAATATGGGAGGGAAAAATTTGGGGTACAACAGCTGCCCCTGTTCAATCTTCTTAAACCTGAGGATGTAGATTGGCTTGTCCGCCTTTCATGATCCGAGGGTGGAAGATGATTGAACACTAGAGGGCCCAGAAATTTGTACTCACATGAAGTGGTATCCGTCTTGTGATGTCGGGAATGGGCTTATAGATTCCATTTGGAGGTTGGTGTCGGATGATGGGCTTAAAGATGCCATCAGGAGAAGTGTCGATCGCATAAGAGATTCCTTTGTGAGAGCTCGTATACCTGTTGTGGAGGAGGACTAAGTTGGGGAGTGTTAGTCTTTATCTTGGTAAAAGTAGAATTTTTTAGGAGCTTCAGTCGTCTGTTATTCTACTGGGGAATTATCTTAGTCGAGGAGGTGCAAATGAACTGCTATCTGGTCGTTCTCCAGGCTTCATAGTGATTTGATAAGGAAAATAAGACCGACTGCTATCTGGTCATGCTCCAGGCTTCACAATGAATTATTGGGGAGATGAGATTAAACTTGCTATCTGGTCGTTCTCCAGGCTTCGCAATTTCTCACTTCTTATCTGGTCGTGCTCCAGGCTTCAGAAGGAATCAAGTTGTTATCCGGTCGCATCTGGGCTTCAATTTGAATTTAAGGCAATACTAATATCTGGTCGATTCCGGGCTTCTTAGTAATTGGCCGGGTGAACTGCTATTTGGTCGAAATCCATGCTTCGCAGTGTCTTATACTATTATCTGGTCGTGTCCCAGGATTCAGTGTTTTTTGCCGCTATCTGGTCGTGATCCAGGCTTCACGGTGTTTTATACCATTATTTGGTCAAGTCCAGGCTTCATGGTATCTTGTATTGCTATCTGGTCGATCTCCAGGATTCACAATAACTTGCTGAGGGTTAAGCTGTTTTCTGGTCGATTTTCGGGCTTTAAGCTTGTATTTAAGAGATACCACTATCTGGTCGATTCCAGGCTTCGTAGTATTTTGTAGAAATCAAGGTATTATCCGGTCGAACCTGGCTTTATAACTTGAATCTGGAATAGAAATATTGGTAGTGATTTGACTGAACCAGAGAAACTTGTGAGGACTTGATTGTATCTTTCCCTGAAAGGCAAAGAGTTAGTCGTATATAATGTCATGATATATGAAATGTATTGATTAATGATGTTCTCAAAATAAATGAGATTGTGTTGTATGATGCATATGCGCATGCTACGATGTATGGACATGCAATGTTTTTGTGATATTCTCTAGCTGGGGAAAATAAATCCTGGACTACTGCTGGAGAGTATAATGAGTTGAGTTCTTTGTTTCTGTTGGGGATAGTGACCAAATATGATTAGCTGGAGATTTACATCCATTCTGCTTGAAAATATTCTGCCGGGGGAGACTCTGTCTGAGAATAATCCTGCGGGGGGAATGACTCTGTGGGGAAGAGAGATACTCTGTTGGAAGATCTGCTGATTTGGAGAAATAAACTCAGCTGGGAATGAACTTCCATTGCTGGAGAGAAGAGCTCTATTAGAGATTGAGCTTCCGCTATCAGAGAAATAAACTCTGCTCGGGAGATGGCTTTTTATAAACTGCTCATGGTTATAAAACTCGGATGGGAAGTGCAGATATCAGCTTTTTGAAGGAACCTGCCAGAGAAGGAATTCCTGCTTGGGGATACGGAGGTTGGACCTTGTTGTCCTTACTCTGTGGGGAATATAGGTATCACTGGCTTGTACGTGATAGTGACTTCGATTCCAACTGTCTCTGCCCCTTGTACCATGTTGGAAAAAGTACAGGCGGAGATTTTGTGGATGGATCTATGTCGTGATTGTACTTGAACATGTATTTAATGAGTGTAAGTATGACATTCGTCTCTGGGTCATATCTGAACTGTACTTTGAAACATGTGTTGAATGAGTGTCAGAATGACATCCGTGTCTGGATCGTATCTGAACTGTACTTTGAAACATGTGTTGAATGAGTGTCAGAATGGCATTCGTATCTGGAGTGTATCTGAACTGTATCTGAACTGTATCTGAAAGCTGAGTCTGAATGAGTATCAGAATGGCATCCGTATCTGGAGCGTATCTGAACTGTATCTGAAAGCTGAGTCTAAATGAGTATTAGAATGGCATCCATATCTGGAGCGTATCTGAACTGTATCTGAAAGCTGAGTCTGAATGAGTATCAGAATGGCATCTGTATCTGGAGTGTATCTGAAAGCTGAATCTGGATGAGTATCAGAATAACATCCGTATCTGGAGCATATCTGAACTATATCTGAAAGCTGAGTCTGAATGAGTATCAGAATGGCATCCGTATCTAGAGCGTATCTGAACTGTATCTGAAAGCTAAATCTGAATGAGTATCAGAATGGCATCCGTATCTAGAGCGTATCTGAACTGTATCTGAAAGCTGAATCTGAATGATTATCAGAATGGCATCCGTATCTGGAGTGTATCTGAACTGTATCTGAAAGCTGAATTTGAATGAGTATCAGAATGGCATCCGTATCTGAAGCGTATCTGAACTGTATCTGAAAGCTGAATCTGAATGAGTATCAGAATGGCATCCGTATCTAGAGCGTATCTAAACTATATTTGAAAGTTGAATATGAATGAGTATCAGAATGGCATCTGTATTTGGAGCGTATCTGAACTATATCTGAAAGCCGAGTCTGAATGAGTATCAGAATGGCATTCGTATCTGGAGCGTATCTGAACTGTATCTAAAAGCTGAATCTGAATGAGTATCAGAATGGCATCCGTATCTGGAGCATATCTGAACTGTATCTGAAAGCTAAATATGAATGAGTATCAGAATGGCATCCGTATCTGGAGCATATCTAAACTGTATCTGAAAGTTGAATCTGAATGAGTATCAGAATGGCATCCGTATCTGGAGCGTATCTGAACTGTATCTAAAAGCTGAGTCTGAATGAGTATCAGAATGGCATCCGTATCTGGAGCGTATCTGAACTGTATCTCAAAGCTGAATCTGAATGAGTATCAGAATGGCATCCATCTCTGGAGCGTATCTAAAGTGTATCTGAAAGGTTGGATCTGAATAGGTATCATAATGGCATCCGTATTTGGGGCGTATCTGAACTGTATCTAAACGCTGAGTCTGAATGAGTATCAGAATGGCATCCGTATCTGGAGCGTATCTGAACTGTATCAGAAAGCTGAATCTGAATGAGTATCAGAATGGAATCCGTATCTGTAGCGTATCTGAAAGCTGAATTTGAATGAGTATCAGAATGGCATCCGTATCTGGACCGTATCTGAACTATATCTGAATTCTGAGTCTGAATGAGTATCAGAATGGCATCCGTATCTGGAGCGTATCTGAATTGTATCTGAAAGCTGAATCTAAATGAGTATCAGAATGGCATCCGTATCTGGAGCGTACCTTAACTGTATCTGAATTCTGAGTCTGAATGAGTATCAGAATGGCATCCGTATCTGGAGTGTATCTGAACTATATCTGAAAGATGAATCTGAATGAGTATCAGAATGGCATCCATATCTGGAGCGTATCTGAAAGCTGAATCTGAATGAGTATCAGAATGGCATCCGTATCTGGAGCGTATCTGAACTGTATCTGAATTCTGGTGCTCTTGATGAATATTGATCAAGGTATAAGTCTTCCACTGATAGACAGGTGACGGGACATAGTCATATGTTTTAAATCCCTAACTTTTGCCTGGACCTCCCTTTCGGGTTTCCAGTCCATCGGGATACCCTTTTTTGCCCAAGCCTCCCTTTTGGGTTTTCGACTTGCCGGGTGTACAAATTTTTTCATTTTTTATCCCTAATTTTTGCCCGGACCCTTTTGGTTCGCCGGGATGCCCTTATTTTTGCCTAGGTATGTCAACCTAGCGGGTCTTTGTTATGCGTAGTATTTTCAGACCATGTCCACGCCTTCAGGATGTAGAGAGTTGTCACTGTCCGTTGTGTTGTAGTACTGTCAAAAATTTTGTCTTGATTGCACATGATTCGTTGTTGGAATGCATGCGTAATTCCCAAGCGATTCAAATGGAGATCTGCCCCTAGTTATTTGGCACTTTTGGAGAGACTGCCCCAGGTGTATTTAGACATCATGTCATGCCCCTTACTTATGGAAGACCTGTTATTGGAAGTGCCTTTCTCGCTGAGGTAATTCTGTCCATTGAGAGGATGTTTGTTCATTGAATATCCATTGTGCAGATTTCTCTGCTGTCAAATAATTAGCCATATGCAAACAATGTCATTTAAAGAATACAAAACTCATGTCTGTCTTGAAATTTTTTTGAAAATGTGTTTTGTGTAGTAAAATGAAATTTGCAAGAATGTGATATCAACTCAGGATTCGTAACAAAGCCTACATGAGTCAGGATACCTTTGTAACAACATGCTCTCAAACTAACCCATGCTTCATCTAGGACTTTTAAGGGTTATAACGTGGCCTGGTTCACTGTTCAAGAAACAAAGGATAAAGGCTCAAATTTTATGTGTACCCAACCCGCTCTTCGTGATGTTCTTCAGTCCTATACTCAGTTAATTACACGATTAGATCCTGATTGAGTTTGGGATCTTTGCTTTGATACTTGGTGATGATTCATAAATTGAACATTTGTTTTGAAAAGGCAGTCATTTTTGTATTCTTCTTTTTGTCGAGGACTTGTATTAACCTCTTTTTTTGTTTTCGTTATCCCTTCTTTTGCCTGAATCATTTCTTTTGTGATTGCAGTCAGCGGGATGCCCCAATTTTTCTCTTAAGTCTCTGTTGTACCCCAAAATTTGCCCTCCCATTTTCTCAACATTTTCTCATCACAAGACCCTTGGAGCTCAAGGTCCAGTTAGGGTTTCCTCTGCCCAAGACTTCTCCTTGCACTGTTGACCCAAATTAGGGTTTGTGTTTGCACAAAGATATTTTGACCTAAAATGCCTAAGATGACTTTCATGCTTCATGTTGGACTCCCAAGATTATCCATACCAAGTTTTAAGTCTTGATTCCAAATTTTGCCCAGTCAATTGGACAGTTTACCTAGAAATCAACTGTATTGGGGAAAAAATCAACTGTGGCCAATTGACAGTCAAATCTCATGAAAATTAACCCACATCAACATTATGAACTCACATGGACCATTTGATCAAGTTTGGATCACAATTCCACAAGAAATTTGATCAGATCACCAAAAGGGCAAAATGGTCATTTTTAGGGTTTTGACTGCACAAAGGCAATTTTTGACTGTTTGACCTAGCCAATGGCAAACCAAACTCACATATGGACTCAAGGACCCCATGGAATTGTCTTGACATACTCAACAAGTTCAAAAGATCCCAAATGCACAAGAATGACAGTTGAATTTCCCAATCAATTGATCAATTTTGACTGTATACTGAAAAGTCAAACTTTGACTTTTTTGTTCAAAATCAAGTGTCAAGATTCATTTTTCATCAAAACATGCCAAATCATGAAACTTTTTCATCAAGAAATCAAGAATTGCAAATTAGGGTTTGAAATGAAGATTTTTCATAACTTAGAATTTTTCTAAGTTATGAAAAACCCTAATTTTTTCCTAACTTTGTCCCACTTTCTCACCAAGATTCATTTGGATTCAAGGAAAAGTCAAAACATGAAAGTTGTAGTCCATTGAAAAATATACAACTTTGATTCACAAAGTTTCCTCAAAAGAAGCTTGTAGCTCAAGTTACAATTTTTGGAACAAGGGTACCAAACCATTCTTAACTTAGAACCATTTTAGGCAGGATTTTTGCCTAACTTCAAGACCATTTTTCACATGCTTCCACTTGGAATTTCAGTTTGCATTTCAAAGATGGATTGTAGTACACATTCCAAACTTTCCAAAATTTCCAAGAACTCATCAAACAACCTCATGGTTAGGGAGAATCGAATTTGGCAAGTTGGGAAAAACTCACTTTTGTTTATGGCCAATTTACATGTTGATACACTTGTGCCATTTTGAAATCAACTTGCATTCTTTGATTACAGGTCCTATATCTCATTTGCACTAAATAATTAAATGCATATCCCTTGTGCCAAGACCTTATTTTGTGTGTTCAAACATTATATGCAAGATTAAGCCATTTTTAGATAAAGCATTTTCGCCATTTTTGAAAAGAAGTGCTTTATGTCAATTTGTAAATCAAGAAGGTACAAAGAAAATCTCTGAGGCACAAGTTATTAGACTAATCCCACTGATCAAGGAGAGATTATGCAGCATGCTAGAGGGGCCTGTACAAGCCTAAAACACCAACTTGCCATTTCTTGCTTAAGTTAGAAGTAACTTGGCATAACAAACAGAACTTCACATTCCTGTCAAGGCAAGCTTAAGAAAAGATTGCAAACAAATTCCATACATCCTAACTGAGCTACAACACGAGCCAACCATCTCCAACACCCTCTCAAACACAGAAACCCCATAGAACTGCCAAAACAGGGCACCTGCTGCAGATTGAGTTCCATAACTCAATCCATTCGTGCATTCTTGCTGAAACCCCTTCAAACACATCCCACATCATCCCTTGAAACTGTTCCAAGCCCTAAACACGACCTGTAACATCCCTAGCTAACATCACCATTTTCATTTTTCTGTTTTGCAGTTGAAGTACCATAGCACGATTCTCTTGGTTTTCAAGCAAACTAAAGGTTGGAATAGCATCCTGAGACATCAAGGAAGCTATACAAATCATTACCTTGCCTTGTAAGCATCTCCATTGTTGCACACGTTTCCAACTGAACAGGTAAGTTCATGAACTTGTATCTCTCTATCCAGGCATTGTTAGGTTTAGATTTGTGAAGAAATTATGTCACATTCATAGCCCTGAACATGCCCATATAATTAGTTTTCATTTATGTTATGTGTGCTATGAGAATTCGATGTCTGAACATGGAACAAAAACTAGGTCAGGAATTGGGGGAGAAGAAATTCTCTCTCATTTTTTAGAGTTAGATTGATTTCTTTATATGTCTAGAATCGTGGCTTCAAGCTCTACAGGTTTCATGTTGCAAGATTTGGGAAAAGATCAAGGAATCTGGAGATAGAAAATGCGTGTTGTTGTTGTTCATACAGGTCCTGAGGTTGAAGACAAAGTCTTCATGGGCTGGGCTTGTTTCATTTTCCTATTTGCACCTTGTTTTTACTTTTGAACCCCCCTGACCCATTTTGATTTTTACTTATCATTTTCCATTTTTTCCTTTTGATTTTATTTCTATATTTTTATTTAAGTATGAAAAAATATAAAAATCATTTTTTCCACATTTTTTGCATTTATTTTGATATTTATTAGTCTTTATTTAGTTTTTGTACATAAATAAATACTTATATACTATTATTTAAAATAACTAAAAATAATACAAACATATTTTTCTGACTTTTATTTTCATGTTATCTCTTGAAAACATTTTATAATAAAAATACACTTTTTTTTATATTAAATATTTTATTTTGTATATATAATATATATTTAATAAATAATGTAAATACATATATACTTGTTATTATATTTAGGAAAATACAAAGAATTAATACATTTTTATTTTATTAATATTTTGACCTCAAAATACCTTTTTTTACAATATACCTTTTTTCATTTTATTTTTTATACATAATTAATAAATATGGTATATAATACTTAATAAATATTGTATAATAAATACATTTTATTTATAAAATTAGGGTTTTACCCTAAATACATAAAATACCAAAAAATTAATCCATTTTATTTTGTTTACTTAACACATGAAAAATACCTTTTTACATACATATAAAAAAGAAAACCTTTTTGCATTTTGCATATTTATTTTATTTAAATATTGTGTAATTAATACCTTTTATTTAGTAAAATTAGGGTTTTTGCCCTAAATATGAAAATATTCAAAAATTAACTTTCTTTTAATTATTTTTATTTTATTTTGTGAATAAAATATACATTTACACAAAAATACTTTCACATACATATTGTTCCTTTCTTATACATCTATACATTTATATTTGCGCAATTCAATTTGGTTGTAAATATTGGGTACCATCCTCCTATGAAGTCTCATCCCCATTTGAACATTTGTACCCTCCTTCCCATATATTGTGTTGTAATAACTTAGGAACTTTATTTTTTTGCATTTTTAAAGCTTTCTAAATATACCATGCTAGAATTAGGGTTTGTATGCAAATCAATTAACCAAAATAGTTTGACCTAATTTCAAGATAAACAAGCATGAAAATGGACAACACTAATCACACTTGCACCCCTAGGGTACTCCACTTGTTGCCTTCAATAATGGGCCATATTGCATGTTAGGTCTCTTTGGGCAAAACAAAACAATGCAAATGATCATAGTCCCTCGATGACGCTTTCGAAAGTTGCCTAAAAAATGATCAAGTCCCTCAAAGGAAAAATTTCCCAAAGATACTTGGCACCATTGCAATTATGGTCTAAACGATGACCCGCGCCCGTCCCTTTCACATCCTAACACAAGATTGTCCACCAAATGCAATGGTGGAACAAAATTGTTAAAAGGGTTAAAACATAGCAAAAATCTTTGAGAAATTTAGGGTAGATAGCTCTTAATTACTTGCCCCTTTGCAAAACAAAACACTTGCCTATTTTTTAAACCACACATCACTACACTTTCAAAACAACTTTCAAAAACATTGAAAACCTTTTCAAAAGACATACACCTTTGTATACATCCCAACATGGATCATTACAAAGGTTGCCACCACATTGGCCTCTTTTCAAAACATTTTCAAAACCCACACACAAAGCACCATTTCAAACAATTGAAAATTAAGGCAATTTGATCTAAGCAAGTAACTAAGATCCCATGGATAACCATGGATAGAAAGGGTGCTAATACCTTCCCCTTCTATAATCTACTCCCCGAACCCAAGAAAACATCTCAAAGGTTTTTGCTATGCTTTTTAACCTTTCCTTAGGATAAAATAAAAAGTCGGTGGTGACTCTTGCTCAACCGAAACATTTGCGAAAACGAACGCAAAACCTCAAGTCAGTTCTCCCACCGTATCACAGAACTGGCGACTCTGCTGGGGATTACTTTAAAGTGGAGTAACCTTAGGGCTTAGATCATCTTTGTTTTCAATTGTTTGCCTTGTGTGCTTTTATATTTATGGGCTTTGCATCGGAGTTTCATAGATCCTAACCCGGATCTGGGGAATACCCTTTTTTTTAGGTAGCATAATCTGTGAGGGACCTGTCCGGCGTAGACCGACATGGGTGAAGCAGTGGCTACGTTGATGTGGCACCTTGGTCTGTACCGATATCCCTTGTGTTGCAACAAGGAGAATATGGGTCTTCTAAGGAGTCATTAAACACCAACCGACCTTAGAACCTTAAATTGACCAAACTTGGCCATATAATAGTAGCAGTATGCTACACTCATTGAGGCTAAACTCTCGCGATGGTTCTGGCCGCAAGAAAAGATTGCGATGCTGGAGTTATGACCGATTGAGGGTAGTGAATGATTTGAGATCCTCTAGAACCCGGTTACTTTTGATAGGACAGGTTTTAACCAACGAAACTAAAAGAGGGTAATACCTAAACTTCATGCTGCCCTGAAACCTAATGGTTGTCTTGTGTGACTTGTGTGCCTTATCATGCTTGCTTGTGTGAATACTTGTGGTGTGATTCATCATAGCATCATGCCATCATACCATTGCATGCATCCTGTATAAGGACTAACCCATTTCAAAGACAAAAAAGTTTCATCTTTGCTCTGTTTTGTAGGACATCATGATGCCCGTGCGTAGGAATACTATCCGGCTCAACTTTGTTCAACCACCAACTTTTCTCAAGGATTTGGTTGGTAGGATTCCAAACACTACTTCCTTCATCAAAAGGCATGGTTCTCTCCTTGGCTTGATCACTGCAAAGTGGGACCAACAACTGATAAGTGTCCTGACCCAGTTTTATGACCCCCTGTATCATTGCTTTACCTTTCAAGACTTCCAGCTGGTCCCTACCCTTGAAGAATTCTCTGACTTGCTTGGTATCCCTGTTTTGGAGAAAAATCCATTCACTGGTTGGGAAAAGACTCCTAGGCCTGAAGAGGTTGCTACAGTCCTCCCCTTGACCAAAGAAGAGGTATTGGCTAACTGGGAAACTAGAAGTGAAGTTAAGGGCTTTTTGGTCAAATTTCTGGTTGGCAAAGCTAATGATTTTTGGAATGACTTAGACTTCAAGGCGTACGAAGACATTCTGGCTCTTTTAATCTATGGTCTGGTATTGTTTCCCAATCCTGACACCTTTATCAGTATTTATGCCATAAGGGTCTTCATGTCTCGGAATCCTGTACCCACTCTTTTGGGTGATATCCTGCAACAACTCTATGCTCGTACTGCCCGAAGACGGGGAACTCCATGGTGTTGTGCTCCTTTGCTAGTGAGGTGGTTTATTTCGCACCTTCCTAAGTTCGTGCTGAAGAATGAAGAAGGAAAGGGTTGGGCTCATAGGTTAATGTCTCTCACCGATAATGACATCACTTGGACTCTCAGAGGTTTGGATGAGGTAGCTGTTATTGATCGTTGCGGAGAATACCCTAATGTTCCATTGATTGGTATCCAAGGAGGAATCTCTTATAATCCATGTTTAGCTCTCCGCCAGTTTGGAAGATCCAGAAGAGTAGGGCCTCATGAAATGTTGGTTCCTCACTTCCATTTTGAATTTCAGGTAGACAGTGACAAACTACGCCATGGATTCATTAAGGCTTGGGACAAAATTCACAAAGCTGACCCGCATGAGTTGGGACCAAAGACTTCTCTACCAATGGAACCCTATTGCAGATGGGTCCGCATCCGTGCTCAGAAGTTAGGTATGCCATACGAAGCTGTCAGACCTATCATTCTTGAGTCTCTTGATGAAGATGGGGTTCCTCCAGCTGTCCTCCCTCCTCAGATACCCACTGATGTTGACACATTGAAGAGATCTTGGGCGCAACTAAAGGAAGAACGAGATTTTTATTGAGAAAAGTTCAACGAATAGGAACGGAAGATCCAGAAGCTGACTAAGAAATTGGAGGAAGAGCGGATTCTGAATGACTATATCCATACTGAGAAGAGGAGGCCATGGGAGCACTGATGGGCTTTGAATGTTTCCTTTTTACAGCTTTTATTTCCTTTTCAGTATTTTTCATCCCTGTAATGCCTAAGGGCAAGTTGTTGAACAATTTAAAATTTGAATCTAATGAAGTGTGTTTCCCTTTTGTCTACAAAGTTGAATCTCGTTTGTCTTTGAAAACATAAAACATACGCATCTCATTGCATCATATGCATAACAGGTACCTTTTTCCACAGGTTGCTTAATCTTCTTCGCTGTTTATTTGAACAGTCATCATGAATCCAGAATCATCCAGTGAGCAAGCTATCAAGGCCCTTCAGGCCCAGAGTGCCCAGTTTCAAGAGATGGTCATAAGCCTGGCTCAAGGTCAACAAGAGTTGAAGGCTTTGCTCTTAAAGAAGAAGAAGAAGAAGAGGACTGCGTTATTCAACACTGGACGCAGGTTTGGGAACACACTCCATAATGAGGCTGATCCAACTACTTCCTCTGCAGAGAAAGACAGTCCCCAAGGGGGAGGGGCTCCTAGTCCTGCAGTCTCTGACAACGAGACGAATTACAATGACAAACAATACCCTCCTGCTGCTGATAGATACAAGCAATTAGAGGACCGCTTGAGTGCCATGGAGATTTAAAATGTGTCGGGGCTGGATTTCGGAGATTTAGGATTATCTTCTGGGGTGGTAATCCCACACAAGTTCAAGGCGCCTGCCTTTGCCAAATATGACGGGGCTTCCTGTCCTAAGCTGCACCTCAGATCGTACGTAAGGAAGATCCAACCTTACACGGCAGACAAAAATCTTTGGATCCACTTCTTCCAAGATAGCCTTTCGGGGTCACAACTTGAGTGGTTCTATCAGCTAGATGGAACCAGTATCCGACATTGGGAAGATTTGGCTACCGCATTTTATAGACAATATCAATACAATTCTGACCCCGCTCCTACGCGTACCTAACTTCAGGGTATGTCTCTAGGAACGGGCGAAGGGTTCAAAGAATATGCACAAAAATGGAGGGATTTGGCTGGCAGGGTGCAGCCTCCTTTGACTGATCGTGAACTGGTTGACATGTTTCTAGGGACCTTGTCTGGTCCATTCTTCTATCATCTGGTTGGTAATTCCTCCGCGGGGTTTACGGATTTGATCCTGACGGGTGAAAGGATAGAAGCTGGCATCAGGTCAGGAAAGATACAGAAAGGAGCCGCCGCAAGTACTGAGAAAAAGCCTTTCAAGAAGGAAGCTAGTGCCGTCTATGGTCCTAGAAGACAAATCAAGCCAGAACACCGCCAAGCCGTCAATGCCTTGGTAATTTCAAAACCTGTTGCTTCTCCTCAGCAGTACAATCAACAAAGGGGTGAGAGGCCCAAAAGGCAATACACTCGGCTGAGTATGACCTTGTCACAAATCTTACCGCAACTATTATCAACCAACTTGGTGACCATCAAAGAGGCTCCGAAGGTCGTGAATACTGCATCTCCTAAGTATAACCCAAATGCCCGTTGTGCTTATCATTCTGATAGCCCCAGGCATACTACTGATGATTGCTGGGCCTTGAGAAATAAAGTTCAAGACCTTATCGATGCGAAGGAAATTCAGTTTGAGGCGTCTGAGAGGCCAAATGTTGTAACTGCTCCTATGCCCCAGC
Organism: Vicia faba; assembly: GCA_948472305.1. Taxonomy (NCBI): domain Eukaryota; kingdom Viridiplantae; phylum Streptophyta; class Magnoliopsida; order Fabales; family Fabaceae; genus Vicia; species Vicia faba. The sequence continues at coordinate 1,211,473,777 of OX451735.1, forward strand.
ATAGAGTAAGTGTCGTTGAGGAAGATTTGTATGCTGTTTCGGTGAATGATGTTGCTATCCCTCTATTGACTGCTAAGAGGAACCTACTGCTAGCCGGTTTATTTCCGGGTTGTAGCAAGGGTTGCCTCCTGTGTGCTGTTATCCCTACCGGTTGTCCGCTGCTGAAATCAGGCATCCAAAGCCTGATGGATAGCAAAGAAATTTTGTTCAAGAAAACTGCTGTTCCATTTGTTTCCGCTGAAGAAGTATCTGTCGTCACAATTTTCAACAATACTACCAAGGCTCTCCCGAGGAAGCCAGTCCAAATTATGTCTGTTGCACCCATTACCATTACTGTTCCGGGGCCCCTCCCCTATGAATCTGACAAGGCTGTCCCATGGCACTATGGGGCAGACGTGTATGTGCTTGGAGTGAAGCAGGAGTTCCACACCGGTACCAGTATCAGTAACATCACTGGTCCCGCCAAGATTACTCGCAGTGGCAGGCTCTTCTCACCTGACATTGCACCACCAGTTATCCAAAAACCTCTTATCATCACACCCGCAAGTGTGCATGTTTCAAATCAAGTTCCTGTGTCTACTACTGCCGCCGAGTCCTCTGATGCTCGGGGCAAAGAAGTTGCTACCGATTTGCCTTCCCGGACGGAGGCACCAAAAAAGACCGCTGTTGAAGCCTTCCAGCAAGAGATGGAGGAAATCCTTAAAATCATTAAAAAGAGTGACTTCAATGTCGTTGAACAGCTGGGGCATACCCCCTCCAAAATCTCTATGCTATCATTGCTGCTGTGCTCAGAGGCCCATGCCAAGGCCCTGATTTCCTTTTTGAAAACGGCCCATGTGCCGCAAGAGACATCTGCAGATCAATTCACTGACTGTGTGGCTAATTTGACAGCTGACAATGGTTTGGGTTTCTCGGATGCCGACCTGACCGCCAAGGGAAAAAACCACAATGATGCCCTACATGTTTCCATAGAATGCAGGGGCACTACTCTCGCACACGTGTTGGTGGACACCGGTTCTTCCCTGAATGTATTGCCCAAGAAGGCCTTAGATCGGTTGGATTGTGAGGGCCTAGAATTGAAACCTAGTAACATCATTGTTAGAGCCTTCGACGGTTCTAAAAGGATGGTGCATGGTGAGGTAGACATTCCTATCCGTGTGGGTTCCCAAGTCTTTGACTCAACGTTCTATGTAATGGATGTTCGTCCATCTTATTCCTGTTTGTTGGGTCGACCCTGGATTCACAAGGCTGGGGAGGTAACATCCACTCAACACCAAAAGCTCAAATACCCTGTCAAAGGGAAGATTGTTACTGTGCAGGGTGAGGAGGAATACATGGTTAGTCACTTGAATTCATTCCGGTATATCGAGATGGACGGGGAGTTTATTGAAACCCCCTTTCAACATTTTGAGGAGGTACCTCCAACATTGGCGTCAGCTGAGACAGTGGTTGAAGAAGACTTTCCTTTGAGGATGGCTTCCTTGAAGGATGTCCGGGCTGTAATCAAGAAAGGCAGGTGCGCAAACTGGGGTCAGCTTCCTTACTTCACTCAAAAGACCGACAAGTTTGGGTTGGGCTTCACTGCAGAGGCTCAGAGGGCTGTTCGCAAAGAAAGGATCAGAAAGTCTCCGGTGTTCATCACCAACCCAAGAGTGAATGCTGTCGAGGAGGACGTAGAGGAAGCAGAATTTGACAGTTGGATCTATCCAACAACCGACAACGGACCAAGCAACTGGACGGCAAAAGATTTTACACCTATTACATTTGTCACGCAGTAATTAACTCTTTTGTTTTCAATTTGTAACAAACAATATGTTGAAACTTTTATTGGCTCGGTGTCCTACCCGGGGCACCGTGGCTCCATTTGTGAGGGCTTTTTGTATGACATTTCCATATATCATTAATCAAAACATTGGACGTTTGTTGCATTTCAAATCTTGTGCTCTTTTTCTTTCTGTGTTATATATTGCAAAACAACTATATTTACACACACTCACTTATACAGGTTCCAATCCACTCTGGATCTCACTGGTAACGGCTCTGCTACTGCCAGTCATGACTTCGAGAATCCGATCAACTTGGCCGAAGACGAAGGTGAAGATGATTGCGAAGTGCCTGGTGAACTCGCAAGACTGCTACTCCAGGAAGAGAGGGCCATTCAGCCGCATGAAGAGCCAGTGGAAACAGTGAACCTGAGTACTGAGACAGATAGAAAATAAGTCAAGATTGGTGCCAATCTAGAGCTCAGCATAAAACAACGATTGATCCAGATGCTGCATGATTGCATGGAAATCTTTTCTTGGTCTTACGAAGACATGCCCGGTTTGGATGCCGACATTGTAGTTCATCATCTGCCTACCAAGGAAGACTGCCCTCTGGTAAAGCAGAAGGTCCGCTGCATGCACCCAGAGATGTCCAAGAAAATCAAAGCTGAGGTTATGAAGCAGTTTGATGCCGGGTTTCTAGCAGTGACTTCTTATCCTCAGTGGGTGGCCAACGTAGTTCCAGTGCCAAAGAAAGATGGTAAAGTCAGAATGTGTGTCGACTACAGGGATTTGAACAGGGCCAACCCTAAAGATGATTTCCCTCAGCCTCACATCGACGTTCTTGTTGACAATACTTCTCAACACAAGGTGTTCTCCTTCATGGATGGTTTTTCAGGGTATAATCAGATCAAGATGGCTCCTGAAGATATGGAAAAGACTACCTTTGTCACTCAGTGGGGCACCTTCTGCTACAAGGTTATGCCATTCGGGTTGAAAAATGCTGGGGCAACCTACCAACGTGCCATGGTTGCTTTGTTTCATGACATGATCCACCATGAGATTGAAGTGTACGTCGATGATATGATTGCAAGGTCCCAAACTGAGGAGGAACACCTTGACCATCTACGGAAGCTGTTTGACCGACTGAAATTGTACAAGCTGAGGTTGAACCCAAACAAATGCACCTTTGGGGTGAGGTCTGGAAAATTGCTAGGTTTCATTGTAAGCGATAAAGGTATTCAAGTGGACCCTGCCAAGGTGAAAGCCATACAAGAGATGCCGACTCCCAAGACAGAGAAAGAAGTCAGAGGCTTTCTAGGACGACTGAATTACAGTGCCCGATTCATCTCGCATCTAACTGCTACCTGTGAGCCAATCTTCAAACTGCTGAAGAAAGATCAAGTAGTACGTTGGAACGATGAATGTCAGGCCGCTTTTGAAAGGATAAAGTAGTATCTCCAAAAACCACCCATTCTTATGCCTCCGGTTGAAGGGAGACCTCTAATACTATACTTGACCGTACTTGACAACTCAATGGGGTGTGTGTTGGGGCAGCATGACGAGTCTGGCCGAAAAGAGCACGCTATTTATTACTTGAGCAAAAAGTTTACCGACTGTGAGACTCGGTACTCACTGCTCGAGAAAACTTGCTGCGCTCTGGTATGGGCTGCTCGCCGGCTGAGACAGTATATGTTGACTCACACTACTCTGCTGATTTCAAAAATGGATCCAATCAAGTACATATTTAAAAAGCCTGCTCTGTTTGGAAGAATAACAAGATGGCAAATGATCTTGACAGAATATGACATCCAATACACAACTCAAAAAGCCATCAAGGGAAGTGTATTGGCAGATCATTTGGCACACCAACCTGTGGACGATTACCAATCATTGAACTTTGAATTTCCAGACGAGGATATCATGGTATTGACTGATTGTGAAGTACCTGGACCGAATGAAGGACCTGAGGAAGGATCCCGATGGTCTATGCATTTTGACGGAGCCTCGAACGCTTTGGGTAACAGCATCGGCACTGTGATCATATCCCTTAAGGGTACTCATACTCCACTCACCGCCCCATTGTGTTTCAACTGCACCAACAACATGGCAGAATATGAGGCATGTATCATGGGTCTTCAAGCTGCAATCGACTTAAGGATCAAGTTTCTGAGTGTCTTCGGAGATTTCGCTCTCGTGATCAATCAGATCAAAGGCGAGTGGGATACGAAACACCCAAATCTTATTCCTTACAAGGAGTATGTGTTGACTTTACTTCCCCACTTTGAAGAGATAACTTTTGAACACTTCCCAAGAGAGGAGAATCAGTTAGCGGACGCACTAGCTACGATGTCTTCAATGTTCAAAGTCAAATGGGACAATGAGGCTCCCCAGATCATTATCTGGAAGTTGGACGAACCTGCATACTGCTGCGATCTTGAGGCCGAAGAAGTAATCGAGAAACCCTGGTATCATGAGGTGAAGAGATATTTGGAAGCTCAAGAATACCCCGAAGGTGCATCGGTCAATGACAAGAAGTTCATGAGAAGGTTTGCGGCAAAACTCTTCCTCAGCAACGGCATTCTCTACAAACGAAATCATGATTCAACTCTACTGCGTTGTGTGGATAAAACTGAAGCAGAGAAGATCATGGTAGAACTACACGAAGGTACATTCGGAACACATTCCAGTGGATACACCATGGCAAAGAAAATCCTTCGGGCATGATATTTCTGGTCCACAATGGAAGCCGACTGATACCAACATTCTCGAACTTGTCATAAATTCCAGATCTATGCTGATAAGGTGCATATCCCTCCGGTTCCTCTGAAAGTCCTGACGGCACCCTGGCCTTTTGCAATGTGGGGCATTGATATGATCGGCGAGATCCGACCGATGGCATCCAACGGGCATCGCTTCATCTTGGTAGCAATTGATTACTTCACAAAGTGGGTAGAAGCAGCTTCCTATGCCACCGTAACCAAGAGTGTCGTGGCACGTTTTATTCGGCATAACCTGATCTGTCGGTACGGCGTCCCGGAAAGGATCATTACGGACAATGGTACCAATCTTAACAACAAGATGATCACTGAGCTCTGCGAGCAATTCAAGATACAGCACCACAACTCTTCTCCTTACCGGTCGAAGATGAATGGGGCTGTAGAAGCAGCTAATAAGAATATCAAAAATATTGTGCAGAAGATGACAGTAACCTATAAAGATTGGCACGAGATGTTACCATTTGCTCTTCATGGGTACCGTACCTCAGCAAGGACGTCAACCGGGGCAACACCCTTTTCCTTGGTCTATGGCATGGAGGCAGTCTTGCCGATTGAAGTCCAGATACCCTCTCTCCGAATAATGAAGGATGCAGACTTGAGTGAAGATGACTGGATTCAGACTCGACTTGATCAATTAAACCTAATTGATGAAAAGAGGCTCACCGCTATCTGTCATGGTCAGACATACAAAAAACGAATGATCAGGGCATTTAACAAGAAAGTCAGACCACAAGAGTATCAAGTTGGGGACCTGGTAATCAAACGCATCATCCTTCCTCAAAGTGATCCCCGGGGCAAATGGACCCCTACGTACAAAGGGCCATTTGTGGTTAAACATGTGTTCTCAGGAGGAGCCATGATTCTGACCACCATGGATGGTGACGACCTTCCTCACCCCGCCAATGCAGACATAGTAAAAAGATACTACGCATGAATAAAAGACCCGCTAGGTTGACATACCTAGGCAAAAATAAGGGCTTCCCGGTGAACCAAAAGGGTTCGGGCAAAAATAAGGGATGAAATGAAAAAATCTGTACACCCGGAAAGTCGAAAACCTGAAAAGGCGTCTTGGGCAAAAATGGGTATCCCGGTGGACTGAAAACCCGAAAGGGCGGTTGTTGTACCCCAAAATTTGCCCTCCCATATTATTCAAGAATTGCAAAGAGTATGCTTCAAAATCTCCCCAAGGGTTGCACAGTTCAAGGGCCTCCTAAATAGTCAAAAACTAGGCTTTTAGTTCTGGCAAAGAAAATGAAGTTTCCAAGGGTCAAATCAAGTCCCACATGCCTATAAACATGGTCAAGCATCCTCATACCAAGTTTCAAGACTTACAGCACAAAATTGCACAGTCAAAAACCCTAATTGCCCTACAGTCAACTGCAGGGGCAAAATGGTCATTTGACAGTCAAAAGTTCAAATTTTTGGTCAACATCTCATTTTGAAGCCACAAACATCATTTGACCAATGCTTGATCATGATTCTCAAAGCTTGGCTCAAAAAGTCTCAAGATGCAAAAGTTTCCATATTTGGACAGTTGAAAAAGTCAACTGTAACTTGACCAAGGCATAACTTCCACATGGATTATCCGAAAAATCCCATCCAAAGCTCATTTTGAAGAGAAAGACATCTCCTACAACTCCTCTTCACACTTCAAGTCCAAGAAATGCTCTCACAAAAAGTTATCAATTTCAACATTATAGGTCATTTTCAAAAGTCAACAAAAAGGGACTTTAAGTCAAAGGCCATAACTTGAGATTGGTAAATCAAGATTACATGGGACCAAAGGCATTGGTTAGAGGACTTCAAGACCTTTCCAAAATGTCAAAGAACATGATCAAAGCGTAAAAATTGAGCAAGATATGCCTTGTGGAAGTTGGGAAATTTTTGGATATTTTGAAAAGTCAACTTTGCTTCAAATGTCTTAAAATTGCTAATGGGCCACATTTTCTTCCAAAATTCATCATCCAAAGCATGTGCACGACCATTTGGCCCAAAGGGAATTTATTCATCATTTTTATTTATTTATTTGAATTTTTAATTGCTATTAATTCATTTAATAAAATAAAATATGTGAAAAATACCAAAGCAAGCTTTTCAAATCTTTTTATGCATGGAATAACTTCAGATTTTTGTGCATTATCAGATATGGGAAGAATCAAGTTGATTTGGACATAATTGGTATCAAAACACATGTGAAAAAGATTGAAAAATTATGCATGAAAATCAAATATCCATTCCATCAATGCAAGGATTTTTTGGATCAAAAACTCAACCCTAATCCATCCTCATATAAGACTGATCAAAACCCTAGTGCAAGAGACCTGAAGCTGCGCCCAAAAAGCCATAGACAACCTTGCATTTTTTCAAGAAAATTCAAAAACTGAAAACACGATTTCAAAGGGTTTCAAGGCAGAATAACCATCCCATTGCATTCCTGAGACTTCAAGGAAGGTTTTCAGATCAAAACCATCAACTCTAACGTCAAGAAACGGTAGAACGACCGTGTCCTGTTCATAATTTTTTCCATGTTCTTGCATCCTAATTCATGCATTGTTTGCAATTTTTAATATTGGATTTGTATTCATTGGATCATTCTAAAGCTAACCATATGTTTTGATTGAGTTTTTATGCATCGTACGCGATTTCGCCATTGAAGCACGCTAGGGTTCCTCAAGCTTCAAATTGGGCATTTTCGAATACTGTAAAATTAGGGCATCCCAGTACCATGGCTAAACTCAACAAGCTTGGACGAACTTAACCCACTAATCGCGCCTAATTTATATAGCAAGATGGGCTAATCGCTATTTTTGAAAAGCTTGCATTCTGGGGGGGTTTAAAACCCCCGCTACTTCTTTTTATTGTAGGGATGAAGGAAGAAGAAGATTAGGTGGCGAGCGATGGTTGGATAATTTGAATCCAACGCGCGTTTTTTATTTTATTTCTATGTCACTAACCATTTTTCCCTTATGTTATTTGTTTGTCATTCCATATGCAACGCGCGCAGTTAGCACAATTGGCAGGGCTTCAGTGTGGTAAACATTGGGACCTGGGTTCGAACCCCAGGTCCCCCTTCTTATTTCCATATTTTTCTTCTAAACAAGATTCTATGCAGCTTGCTCCCTGAAGACCACCATACAGCCTCATGATCTGCCATGCCACATGTCCCATTGCATCCACCCGGCGAACCAAAAGGGTTCAAAGCCTATGATATGTCTCAGTCAACGAAGCCACACGCCAGTATGAAAGTCAACAAGGCCAAGGGTCTATTGGGCCAGAATTGCTGGACCTAACCTCCAGTTTGGGGACAGAACCCCCCATTGGTTTGCTTTTTTCATTCCTTTTTCATATTTTTCTATTTTATTGGTTTTAATTAGTTTTAATGTAATTCTTTAAATTAATTTATTTTCATAAAACATAAAAATAGTAAAAAATCAGAAAAGACAAAAAAAAATAAATATATTTGATTTAATATTTTTTTTGTAAATAAATCTCATTAATTAATTTAGTTTTCAATTCTAGGGTAATTTTAACATTTTTTCATAAACTAAAAATTTGTAGAATTAGGGTTTTCAAAGACTTTTATCCTTTTCTTTTCTCATTATTAATAATTAATTATTTATTTTTTAATAAAATCGTATTAATTAATTAGGTTAATTTTAGATTAAATTTCAATGCTTTTCTTAATAAATTAAAAATAACTAGAATTAGGGTTAATTAATATTTTAATTTCATTTAATTCTCATAAAAATCCATAAATACAAAAAACTAAAAAATAATTTCTTTTCATTTTAATTTAATTGATTTCATAATTACAATTTAATTTCCTTAAAAGGGTCCAACGCCCTCGCATTCCCGATTTTTATTCTCTTCGCGCATTGTATTCTTATTCCTTCTTTTAAATATTAATGTAACTCTCCCAAAGCCGTGTAAATTGGACGTTTTATTTCTCGCATCTTTATTTTATGTCAAATCGGGTCCTGGATTTTATTTGGCGATGTGGACCCGCGCCTTTGTAATAGTTTAAGAACTTTATATTTCTCGCAACTTTTTAACTGCTAATAAATTGCATGCAAGAATGAATGTTAAAATAAAAACAAAAGCGTAGATCACCCATGACATGAACAAGATAAATGTAAATGAATATGACACACAAATCACACACCACCCCTAGGGTACGCCTCACTGTTGCCTTGCCTCTCGAAAGGTGATCGTCGAGTAGAGGATGTTTTAGTAAGTCCTCATGATCCGGGAACCTGGCATGAGGGTAGCTTCAAAGGTATCTTCCTATTGCTCCGGTGATCACCATGTCCCGAACCTTCGAATTGACCCGAACACCTCCAACGGTGGTGCTACCTACCTCTCAATGGTGGGATGGCACTACTTTAAAGGACATTTACACAGACGAATTCCTTAGGGTAGGTAGACGACTCTAGATACTTGCTCTAATTTCAAAACAAATCAAAAATACTTTTCACACCGACACATTTTCAAAAAGCTTTCGAAAGCAAATTTTTCAAACACCCTTGAGGACTGATACAAGAGTCGAACTGGAATTTTCAAAGAAACTTTTTTAAAACCCACAGTTGAAAAGCAAACAAACCATTTTGAAAACACAAGTGAGCAAGTATCTAAGCGCCCATGGATAACCATGGATAGAAAGGGTGCTAACACCTTCCCTTTCTATAATCTACCTCCCGAACCGAGAGCAATCTCTATAAGGAATTTTTCTGTGCTTTTGTCCTTTCCATTTGGAGAAAATAAAAGACGGTGGCGACTCTTGCTTACCGCGACATTTCGCGAACCAGCGTTAAACAGTCAGTTCCAGATCCACCGATCACAGCGGTCCAGGCAAAAGTTAGGGATAAAGCGTAACACTATATCTCATTGGATCACCTTGCATCCAGAATTCGGCATCAACTATCGGGCTCAAACTTCGGCATCGATCAATCAGCTTCATCTTCAACTAAGCAGCAAAGTGATGAGACGCTTGAAGACATAAAGGCAATAGCAGAGTTGGAACCCAGTGGGAATATTGTTCACATAGCTGTTTTGTTTCCTTTTTAAAATTGTATAAACTTTATGTTATTCAGCAGCGTTCTCTTACTGGGACGTCATCCTCTTGTACAAAAAACGCCTATTTACAGGCAAATTTCAAAATCAATACGAATTCAGTTTTCCAAACAAATTGCCATTTGTTTTTCCTTTTTCTGTTTTGTCTTATGAAGAACGTCCAATGTTCATTTTTGATATATGCATTTGACGTTAAATTGCTAATTCATAAATACTTGCATACGAAACAAAAGACTAATTACAGGTGACATCAGAAGCAGGGGCAATGTAGAGTTGTCCAGGCAGTCTAGTTGCTCTGTCCGCCAAGGTACCAAGGTAGATTCAACTGAAGAATGTGACCAAGTTATCTCAAACTCCCCACAGAGTAGGACAAGATTCAGCAATACTCTCCCCAGGAAGAGTTAGTCTATCATCAGCCCTACAATAGACACCTTATTCCCCTAGCAAGTCAGTAGAATTCTCCTCCATCGGAGTTAGTCTACGGTCAGCCTAAAGGAAGTTGGGTATCCCCAGAAGATATCAGCATTCCCCATCGGAGTTTAGGCATTCATCAGCAAGCATCCCCGACAGTCTTGATCTAAGATTGTTCCCCGGCGGAATACCAACACCCTAGTACAGTCTGAAGAGTTTCCCCAAGAAATTGGAATCCATGTCCCCAGCAGGTCTTGAAGCTTATCCCTAGTAGATTCTGGAAGCTTATCCCCTATAGAGTACGAACGTCTCTCCCGGGCTTTATTCAAAGTTATTCCTCACAAGGGCTTATAACTGGGTTATCCTCAGCTAATTGCCACGAAAGATCGCCCTCGGTGAAGTTCTTCCAATCCTCAGCGGAGTTCATCAAAGTTTCCCAACATAACCTATCGACACAATCCCCGGCGGAGTTTATCATTGTCATCCCCAGCGGAGTCCATCATCGAAATCCTCAGCGGAGCTCTCATCAAAACTTCAGCGAAGTATCTCTTCCCACAGAGTAATTCCCCTCAGAGTAATCTCTCCAACAAGTTTATTCCCCAACGAAGTCATCTTCTCCTACCGGTGTATTCTTGCAACCATCATCCCCAGCGGAAGCAAAGAGCTCTACTCTTCAACGTCGGCCCAGGATTTAATTCCCCGGCCGGTCGTCAAGGATTTATCTTCCTAGACGAAAATGCATTCATAAACATTTCATATTTCATACATCTTGCTTACATACATGATAAAGTGCATACAACACTATCTCATGTTGAACATCATGACATCATACATCATGACATTGCATGCAACTGATGTTTTGCCTTTTCAGGGAAAAAGACAACCCAAAAGACAACTACTTTCAACTGTCACAATTCCAGATTCGATTCCTGTATCTAGCCAGGGCACATCTGTGAGTGATCAGTTTCCAAATTCGATTCCTGTATCTAGCCAGGGCATATCTGAAGAATTTGAAGATTCGATTCCTGTATCCAGCCAGGGCATATCTGTTGACGACTATTTCCAGATTCGATTCCTGTATCTAGCCAGGGCATATCTGTTGACGACTATTTCCAGATTCGATTCCTGTATCCAGCCAGGGCATATCTGTTGACGACTATTTCCAGATTCGATTCCTGTATCCAGCCAGGGAATATCTGTTGACAACTAATTCCAGATCTGATTCCTGTATCTAGCCAGGGCACATCTGAAGAGTTTGAAGATTCGATTCCTGTATCCAGCCAGGGCATATCTGTAGACGACTAATTCCAGATTCGATACCTGTATCCAGCCAGGGCACATTTGTGAGCAACCGATTGTAGACTCAACACCTGTATCTAGCCAGGGCATGTTTGCATGATGAGATTGAAGATCAACACCTGTAACAAGCCAGGAAAACATCTGTCTTTCTCAAGATATACAAGTTCTCGCTAAGGAATCTCTTATGCGATCAACACTTCCAAATGGCATCTATAAGCCCATTCCCGACAAGGTTCTGTCACGCCTTCATATGGCATCTATAATCCCATCTCCCTATCCACCATCTCTCCAAATGGCATCTATAAGCCCATTCCCGACATCACATTTGTTGATACTCCAACATGCGAGTGCAAATTTCCGGGCACTCTAGTGTCCAATCTCCTTTTACCCTCGAGTCACGAAAGGCAAACTTGCCAATCTAACTCTTCAGGTTCAAGAAGATTGAACATGGGCAACTGTTGTACCCCAAAATTTGCCCTCCCATTTTCTCAACATTTTCTCATCACAAGACCCTTCGAGCTCAAGGTCCAGTTAGGGTTTCCTCTGCCCAAGACTTCTCCTTGCACTGTTGACCCAAATTAGGGTTTGTGTTTGCACAAAGATATTTTGACCTAAAATGCCTAAGATGACTTTCATGCTTCATGTTGGACTCCCAAGATTATCCATACCAAGTTTTAAGTCTTGATTCCAAAATTTGCCCAGTCAATTGGACAGTTGACCTATAAATCAACTTTATTGGGGAAAAAATCAACTGTGGCCAATTGACAGTCAAATCTCATGAAAATTAACCCACATCAACATTATGAACTCACATGGAACATTTGATCAAGTTTGGATCACAATTCCACAAGAAATTTGATCAGATCACCAAAAGGGCAAAATGGTCATTTTTAGGGTTTTGACTGCACAAAGGCAATTTTTGACTATTTGACCTAGCCAATGGCAAACCAAACTCACATATGGACTCAAGGACCCCATGGAATTGTCTTGACATACTCAACAAGTTCAAAAGATCCCAAATGCACAAGAATGACAGTTGAATTTCCCAGTCAATTGATCAATTTTGACTGTATACTGAAAAGTCAAACTTTGACTTTTTTGGTCAAAATCAAGTGTCAAGATTCATTTTTCATCAAAACATTCCAAATCATGAAACTTGTTCATCAAGAAATCAAGAATTGCAAATTAGGGTTTGAAATGAAGATTTTTCATAACTTAGAATTTTTCTAAGTTATGAAAAACCCTAATTTTTTCCTAACTTTGTCCCACTTTCTCACCAAGATTCATTTGGATTCAAGGAAAAGTCAAAACATGAAAGTTGTAGTCCTTTGCAAAATCTACAACTTTGATTTACAAAGTTTCCTCAAAAGAAGCTTGTAGCTCAAGTTACAACTTTTGGAACAAGGGTACCAAATCATTCTTAACTTGGAACCATTTTAGGCAGGATTTTTTCCTAACTTCAAGACCATTTTTCACATGCTTCCACTTGGAATTTCAGTTTGCATTTCAAAGATGGATTGTAGTACACATTCCAAACTTTCCAAAATGTCCAAGAACTCATCAAACAACCTCATGGTTAGGGAGAATCGAATTTGGCAAGTTGGGAAAAACTCACTTTTGTTTATGGCTAATTTACATGTTCATACACTTGTGCCATTTTGAAATCAGCTTGCATTCTTTGATTACAGGTCCTATATCTCATTTGCACTCAATAATTTAATGCATATCCCTTGTGCCAAGACCTTATTTTGTGTGTTCAAACATTATATGCAAGATTAAGCCATTTTTAGATAAAGCATTTTTGCCATTTTTGAAAAGAAGTGCTTTATGTCAATTTGTAAATCAAGAAGGTACAAAGAAAATCTCTGAGGCACAAGTTATTAGACTAATCCCACTGATCAAGGAGAGATTATGCAGCATGCTAGAGGGGCCTGTACAAGCCTAAAACACCAACTTGCCATTTCTTGCTTAAGTTAGAAGTAACTTGGCATAACAAATAGAACTTCACATTCCTGTCAAGGCAAGCTTAAGAAAAGATTGAAAACAAATTCCATACATCCTAACTGAGCTAGAACACGAGCCAACCATCTCCAACACCCTCTCAAACACAGAAACCCCATAGAACTGCCAAAACAGGGCACCTGCTGCAGATTGAGTTCCATAACTCAATCCATTCGTGCATTCTTGCTGAAACCCCTTCAAACACATCCCACATCATCCCTTGAAACTGTTCCAAGCCCTAAACACGACCTGTAACATCCCTAGCTAACATCACCATTTTCATTTTTCTGTTTTGCAATTGAAGTACCATAGCACGATTCTCTTGGTTTTCAAGCAAACTAAAGGTTGGAATAGCATCCTGAGACATCAAGGAAGCTATACAAATCATTACCTTGCCTTGTAAGCATCTCCATTGTTGCACACGTTTCCAACTGAACAGGTAAGTTCATGAACTTGTATCTCTCTATCCAGGCATTGTTAGGTTTAGATTTGTGAAGAAATTATGTCACATTCATAGCCCTGAACATGCCCATATAATTAGTTTTCATTTATGTTATGTGTGCTATGAGAATTCGATGTCTGAACATGGAACAAAAACTAGGTCAGGAATTGGGGGAGAAGAAATTCTCTCTCATTTTTGAGAGTTAGATTGATTTCTTTATATGTCTAGAATCGTGGCTTCAAGCTCTACAGGTTTCATGTTGCAAGATTTGGGAAAAGATCAAGGAATCTGGAGATAGAAAATGCGTGTTGTTGTTGTTCATACAGGTCCTGAGGTTGAAGACAAAGTCTTCATGGGCTGGGCTTGTTTCATTTTCCTATTTGCACCTTGTTTTTACTTTTGAACCCCCCTGACCCATTTTGATTTTTACTTATCATTTTCCATTTTTTCCTTTTGATTTTATTTCTATGTTTTTATTTAAGTATGAAAAAATATAAAAATCATTTTTTCCACATTTTTTGCATTTATTTTGATATTTATTAGTCTTTATTTAGTTTTTGTACATAAATAAATACTTATATACTATTATTTAAAATAACTAAAAATAATACAAACATATTTTTCTGACTTTTATTTTCATGTTATCTCTTGAAAACATTTTATAATAAAAATACACTTTTTTTTTATATTAAATATTTTATTTTGTATATATAATATATATTTAATAAATAATGTAAATACATATATACTTGTTATTATATTTAGGAAAATACAAAGAATTAATACATTTTTATTTTATTAATATTTTGACCTCAAAATACCTTTTTTTACAATATACCTTTTTTCATTTTATTTTTTATACATAATTAATAAATATGGTATATAATACTTAATAAATATTGTATAATAAATACATTTTATTTATAAAATTAGGGTTTTACCCTAAATACATAAAATACCAAAAAATTAATCCATTTTATTTTGTTTACTTAACACATGAAAAATACCTTTTTACATACATATAAAAAAGAAAACCTTTTTGCATTTTGCATATTTATTTTATTTAAATATTGTGTAATTAATACCTTTTATTTAGTAAAATTAGGGTTTTTGCCCTAAATATGAAAATATTCAAAAATTAACTTTCTTTTAATTATTTTTATTTTATTTTGTGAATAAAATATACACTTACACAAAAATACTTTCACATACATATTGTTCCTTTCTTATACATCTATACATTTATATTTGCGCAATTCAATTTGGTTGTAAATATTGGGTACCATCCTCCTATGAAGTCTCATCCCCATTTGAACATTTGTACCCCCTTCCCATATATTGTGTTGTAATAACTTAGGAAATTTATTTTTTGCATTTTTAAAGCTTTCTAAATATACCATGCTAGAATTAGGGTTTGTATGCAAATCAATTAACCAAAATAGTTTGACCTAATTTCAAGATAAACAAGCATGAAAATGGACAACACTAATCACACTTGCACCCCTAGGGTACTCCACTTGTTGCCTTCAATAATGGGCCATATTGCATGTTAGGTCTCTTTGGGCAAAACAAAACAATGCAAATGATCATAGTCCCTCGATGACGCTTTCGAAAGTTGCCTAAAAAATGATCAAGTCCCTCAAAGGAAAAATTGCCCAAAGATACTTGGCACCATTGCGATTATGGTCTAAACAATGACCCGCGCCCGTCCCTTTCACATCCTAACACAAGATTGTCCACCAAATGCAATGGTGGAACAAAATTTTTAAAAGGGTTAAAACATAGCAAAAATCTTTGAGAAATTTAGGGTAGATAGCTCTTAATTACTTGCCCCTTTGCAAAACAAAACACTTGCCTATTTTTTAAACCACACATCACTACACTTTCAAAACAACTTTCAAAAACATTGAAAACCTTTTCAAAAGACATACACCTTTGTATACATCCCAACATGGATCATTACAAAGGTTGCCACCACATTGGCCTCTTTTTAAAACATTTTCAAAACCCACACACAAAGCACCATTTCAAACAATTGAAAATTAAGGCAAGTTGATCTAAGCAAGTAACTAAGAGCCCATGGATAACCATGGATAGAAAGGGTGCTAATACCTTCCCCTTCTATAATATACTCCCCGAACCCAAGAAAACATCTCAAAGGTTTTTGCTGTGCTTTTTAACCTTTCCTTAGGATAAAATAAAAAGTCGGTGGCGACTCTTGCTCAACCGAAACATTTGCGAAAACGAACGCAAAACCTCAAGTCAGTTCTCCCACCGTATTACAGTCTCCTTCATAGGTTTTGACTTAACGGGATTTTACTTCGAGAGATAATCACTGTCTGTCTTGACGATTATACGGAACCATCACCGTCTTTTGTTTTGGAAGGATGCCTTCGATGCCATTCATTGTGCATGAAGCGGCAGATTATGACTGAATACGCCTCTGAATTAACTGAGAAAACTACCCTGCCCCAGGTTATGATTAAGGGTTTTAATTTGTGTGAAAAGAAAAACTCCTACTTCTTTGGCTCGAAGGGGTTGACGAGGGATTATCTTCCTTATAACTCCAATGTTTAGGATTTGAAACAACGCTTGTACATTGTTAGCGAGGTCTGTTCAAAAGCATACTGTAGAGATTTTGATATCATTTTCGTCATCCTCCCTCTAAAGGCTCAGAGCTTTTGTTCGAGAGTTGAATATCACAAAAGGAAATAAGAATGCATTTTTGAAATAGTGAATACGAATGAATTGATTCAAGACAAACATGTGCAATGCATTGATGAAATAACGAGGTTTGATAAATGTTCAAACAAATCAAAAGAAAATTACACATTGAAAATTCTAATGAACGAAAAGCCTTCTTGTGAGAACTTGTCACTTCAGATGGTATGCCTTGTAGGGATGGCAGAAGAACTCAGCCTGACCGTCTTGTGCGAATTCTAGCGCTCCTTCATCAATCAAGTCTTGAATTTTATTTCTCAACACCCAACAATTGTTGGTGTCATGTCCAGAACTGTTAGAGTGGTACGCACATCTTGCATTTGGATTGTACCTTGGGGAGGCTATGTTGGGATTTTGAGGAGGGTCCCTTAACATAACCAACTTGGCCTTCAACATGAGTTGCAATGCTTGAGCCAATGACATGTTGATTTCGGTGAAGCGTCTTTCAGATGTATTCTTCTTATGTCGATTTCCCCGTTGTCATTGGAGAGGTTGTGGTTGGGCTTGTGATGTAGTAGTAATCTGGAAAGGTATATTCCCAACCTCTTCTCTCACTGGGGGCTGATTAATGCCTTGATCCACAATTTTAACTGTTTGTTCATGGATCTGCATCCCTCTTGGTGAAGCTTGTTGAGGAAGGCTCTTAGCCATTCTTGTCCTCGAGCTAAGTTTTGGATAAAAGCCATCTGCCCCAGCATATGGATTCTCATTGCTTCTACCTCAGCTTGCGGTTGTTCCAATTGTCCATCCTTGTTATTGTCAGGACGATCCTTGGTCAGATTCCCGGCGAAGAGTGTTTTCAGGTCTTCTTTCCCCTTGGATAGATTCAGGAGAAGATCCTTGAAGTGGGCATCTTGAGCTTGGAGATCTCTGTTGTCTTGTTGGAGAGCTATTGCTGAAATAAACAGCGAGAACATGAGAGACCTACTTTGAAACCTGCTTATGCAATGATATGTATGCAATGTTTTCAAGGATCTCGCGGGGTAAACAAGAAACTGTTAGAATTTGATTGCAGCTTGATTGAAGAAACTTCGTGTCGTTGAGAGTCCTTCTTCAAGATTCAAGCTCACCATATCGATTAGGTCATAACCACTGACTCAAGTTATCGTGTTTTGATCTCTAGACGATATTGGCTAGAGGAAAAAAAAACCCCTTGCCCCATGCTAGACGTTTGGTTCATCATAACCTGCACCACAGGCCCTTGAGATCCTTGAAATGGTTAAGGAAATTCTATGGTATGATGTTATGATGTGTATGCTATGCGTTTAAGCAAAAGTGCGAGGTGATGAAAGCAAGTAAACTGGGCAAGAAATCCAAGTTATTGGATAAGGACTGTAAACAAAACCTGCAAGGAACTCATATTGTCAGATAATAAAAAAGTGCAAGTAGTTCAAGTTGAAAGAACACAAGTTACATAAACAGCCTTAGGTTTAGGCTTGCATGGGTTTTAAGGTTGTACCCTCTTGAAGTTTAGTTGGTTCAACCTGTCCTAAAAAAGTAACCGGGATCTAGAGGTTCTCAATATCATTGACCATCCTCCATCGGTCATGGTTTCAGCTCACACAATCTTTTCTTGCGGCCAAAACTATCTCGAGAGTATGGTCTCAATGAGTGTAGCATCGAGTATTAACCAGTTCTCAGCTTTACACCGAGGCCGGCTATCTCACTACTTTCTAATGGCCAAGTTGGTCAATTTAGGGTTCTAAGGTTAGTTGATGCTTAATGACACACGTAACGGCCTCGTATTCTCCTCGTTTCTCCACAAGGGATACCGGTACCAACCAATGTGCCACATCAACATAGCTACTGCTTCAACCGTATCGGTCTATGCCGTACAGTTCCCTCACAGTTTATTGCTACTTACCTAAAAGGTGTCCCCAGATCCGGGTTAGGATCTATAGTAACTCCCAAACAAAATCCTTAAAAGTAAAGCAACCAAAACAAACAAGAGAAGCAATTTATGATGAACTAGATCCTAAGGTATACCCCACTTATTTCTCCCCAGCAGAGTCGCCAGTACTGCGATACGGTGGCAGAACCGGACTGTTTTAGGAAAATGCTGGTTTGCGTTTTGCATTTGTGTTAGCGAAATGTCGCGGTAAGCAAGAGTCGCCACCGACTTTTATTTTATCTAATTGGAAAGGACAAAAGCACAGAAAAAAAAAATCCTTTTTCGAGATTTTGAGTACGGGGGGTAGATTATAGGAAGGGAAGGTATTAACACCCTTTCTATCTGTGGTTATCTACGGGCTCTTAGGTACTTGCTCATCATTTTAAAAATTGCTTGTGTGTATTTTTTTTGAAAAGTTTTGTTTTACTTCGTTTTAACCATTGCTTCTGTCATCAAGAGTGTTACAAAGTGTTTTTGAAAACTTTGTTTGAAAAAAAAGTGTAAGTGTGAAAGTTTGATTTTGAGCAAGTACCTACTAGCATCTACCTACTCGAAAAAGGATTATTTCTATTCTCGTTTCCTTTAGACAGCACTATCCTACTATTAAGGAGTAAGTAGCATCGTCGTTGGAGTTTGAGGGACTATCGAAAGGGACGTAATGGTCATTGAAGGCAACATGTAAGGATACTTTAGATTTTCGAAGGGACTGTCATCATATATTCGTAGGCAACATCGAGGGACAAGATCATATACCGTAGGCAACTTCGAGGGACATCGAGGGACCATGATCTTTATGATGATTTTAACTGAGGGTCTTTGCTAAGGGTATCCTTATGTTCGAGGGACATGACCATTGTTTTCCGAGGCAACCAAGTGAGGCATACCCTAAGAGTGCATATGTGCAAGGTGTGTTATGTTCAGTTATTTTAGTCTTGTGTTAAGTTTGCTAATGTTTGATTATTCTTGCCATACAATCCTATTAGTCATACATCTAGCAGTTAATAATTGCAGTAATTTAAAAGTGCAGAAATATAAAACCTAGCTATTACAAGGCTTCGGGGAGGGGGATTATGTACATATCTAAAACTGGGGGAAAAAATAAATAAAAGCGGTAAAGGTCCTACTAATCATCTATTACATCCCAATATATAGTTACAATAATAAAATTAAGTGCGAAAGAATAATAACGCACAAATTTGAAAAGACGTTTAAAAATCGTAAGATATAAAAAAAATCTTTTTGTTTTTTTTTGTTTTAATTTATAAAAATGGTTTAAGTTAAAAAAATAATTGATCTAGATCTATATTAAAAAAAAAGATAATTATTAAAGAAACATGAAATTTAAATAAAATAAATTAATTCTATATTTTTTTGGTATTTTTGTTACGAAAAGGAAAATGAATTAAAATGAAATTAAACCTAAGTTCTATTAATTTTAATTTAAAAAAAAAAGTTAAAGTGTTTAGTTAATTAATTTACCAAAATTAAAATTTAATTAAGAAAAAATCCTAAATCTATTTTTATGTGATTTTTATATTTGTTTATTGATAAAAATAAAAAAAGGATTAAAAGAAATAAATGAAATGAATAAAATAAGAAAATAAAGATGGGCCTAGTAGCAAAAGTAAACATGGGGTGCAATCATCAGAAATCCCTAGGCCCGAATCTTCGAAAGCTTCATGCTCTAACTATGGTTTTTTTTTATTCTTGCGTGGAACCTATGATTCAACCATCCATAACTGTTCTATATAAACTCAAACAAACGTTAGCATACCATAAAATTTGATTAAAATTAGAGATTCGAAGTTTAAAATTTTACTAAACTGGTGTTGTCAAATGGGGGCGTGCTAGGCGTGTGATGAATTGCTCTTGGGCCTTGTAAGACTCCTGAGGACTTCAAGAGGATGGTTTGAGGCTTGATGTTAATTGAGAGAGACTGGAACCTCAAGATATGACTTGCACCAATTCTTTGATTTCTGGAGAGCTTTTTGAAAGAAGAGCTTTTAGAGAGCTTTTTGAAGAGCTTTTTGAGAGTTTTTTAGAGAGGAATTTCGCCCCTTTCAAGCTTGTATGACTCTATATTTATAGAGCAGAATGAAGAGACAAGAAAGCATGGAGAGAATCTCCCTCATAATGTTGTGTTTTACAACCATGATCAAAATTTGAAAAAAAATGTCATATTTGATGATTTTATGCCATTTTCACATGTGGATGAACCTGGACATATTTGAAAGGTTATTGCACGAAATCAATTGACATAAACCAGCATATAACTTGCCCAAAATAGATTCACATCAAAATTTACATTATTTCTATTATTTATTTATTTAATTCTGAATTTTAATGAATAAAATATAAAAATAAATAGCATAAATAGTAGAAAAATGTATGGGTGGGCTTAGAGGTTGTGGACCATGTTACAAACTCAATGCAAGCATAAAAAGTTGGGCCCATTTGGCAAAAATTGCAATTTTGGACATATTTGACTTTTGGCAATTTTGCAAAAAGGGTCAACTTTGCCAATGCATAACTCCCTCAATTTTGACCCTAGAGAGGTGTTCTTGGACTTTCTAGAAAGCTTAAGATGTCCTATAAGAAACCTTTTTGGTCTAATCTCAATTGAGTCTTCCATGTTCATGTATGAAGCTTTGACATAAAAGGTGTTTTTGTTGACTTTCCAAAATGACCTATAATGTCCAAATTATATCTTCTTGTGAGCGCATATTTTGAACTTGGGAACTGAATATGAATTGTAGGGACTTGCATCCTATTCAAAATGAGCTTTGGATGGGTCATTTCTGATAAAGTATGAGAAAGTTATACTTGGTCAAAGTTGAGTTGACTTTTCCTACAAAACCCTAATTTAACAACTTTTGGGTTTTGATGAATTGTGAGCAATCCTTGAGGAATCATGATCAACCCTTGATAAAATGATGAATAATACTTCAAAATGAGTATGTTGACCAAAAATCTTGAAGTTTTACTATATGTGGGCCACAGTTGACTTTTGCCCTAGCACAGTCGACTTTCAGGCCTTTGAGAAATTGACTGAGCAAACTTCCTCTGCAAGGCTTGAAACTTGACATGGATGATCTTGAGAACATATTATGACAATAGTGAGCATTTGGGACCCTTTGGACTCAAACATCTTGATGCAAACTGAAACCCTAATTTGGGGTAGACTGCCTTAGGAGAGAGTTTGTCTGGTCAACCCTTGGACTTCCTTGAGCAATTTGAGGACCTCACTTGAAATGTATTGAGAAATATGGGAGGGAAAATTTTGGGGTACAACAAAGTCTAATATGCCCTAAGACATAAATTGGGGTATCTTCCAGCAGTTCACCTCCATATCCCTGATGGATTGCTTGACATGATCATCTTTCCCAATAGGTCCCCTAACAGATAAGGAAGTTTGATCATTTCCCCAGCATAAAGTGGAAACTTCCTCAGTGCAGCCTATGAAATTCCAATCCCCATCATAAATTATTTCCTCAACACAGTCTACAGTATTTAATTCCCCAACGGATTTTATTTCACTAATACTGCAAATTCCTCGACATAATTCTCTTCTCCAGCCAAATGTCATTTAATGTTGTCCTCCCTAGAAGAGCTGATAACCATATATAAAACATGGTCATATAGCGCATCAGAGGAATATCCATCTCTTTTAACCCCACTCAGGCTACATAAGAATTAAATCATTCAATAAAAAGAACGACGAATGACAGACTCTCCTTGAATGCTTCTATCCTTAAGCAAAAGTCGAACATCCCCAGTGGAGTGTTCTTAAGCAGAAAGCGGAAATCCCTAGTAAAGTCATTCTAAAAAAATTTAAGATTTACCTTCTTCATCTTCAGCAACAGTCACAGATTTATTTTCCGCAGCTAGACGTTGCTACAATAAGCTACCGATACGCTCCAACGACATATTACATCCATACATCAATTCACAAAATATCATAACATATGCATACGAAACACATATACTATTCTCATTTTTTTAGAGCATCACTAGAAAGTACATTTCACGCATCATGACATTTCATAAAACTAACTTTGTCTTTTTAGGTTAGTTCTCGAACAGATAGATATTGTCTACAGTTTATCACCTTTCAGATACAAGCAGATAGTGATTCATTCTAATAAACCCGTCTTTCAAATACAATCAGTTGAAGATTCAATCTAGATTATCTTCTAGATACAGTTCAGATATGATCTAGATATAGATTCATTCTGACACTCATTCCAGATTCTATTTTAGATACAATTCAGATACGATTTAGATATAGATTCATCCTTACACTCATTCCAAGTTCTCTTCTAGATACAATTCATATATGATCGAGATATAGATTCATTCTGATGCTCATTCCAGTACATCTTCTAAATATAGTTCAGGTACGACCTAAATATAGATTCATTATGATACTCATTCAAGTAAGTATTCTAGATACAATTCAGATACGATCAAAATGTATATTTATTTTGATACTCATTCCAATACATTGTTCAGATACATTCGGGAGAAGACTCATTATGATCCTCTTATAGATACATTTAAGACATAGACTCATTCTAGAACATCATTCAAATACAATTGAGACATAAAATTCATTCTGACACTCCCCATCACGTCTCCTAGATACAGTCAGACACATACTCATTCTAGTATAGTTTTTCAGATACAGTCGGGCATAGACTCATTCTGATACTCCAATCAACATTTACTTTGGATGGTGTTGTACCCTAAAATTCTCCTTCTCATTTATCAAGAAATTGCTCACAAGATCTCCTTGGCTCAAGACTGCACTAGGGTTTGATCAACTCAAGACACCTCCTTAAGTACTGATGACCAAAATTAGGGTTTGAGTTTGCACAAGGATTTTTGAAATTCCAATGTCCGATATGACTTTAATGGATCATTATGGACCCCCAAGGTTACTCATGTCAAGTTTCAATCCTTGGATCACACTTTTGCTCAATCATTTAAGCAATTTACCTAAAAGATAATTATTTGGGGAAAAAGTCAACTATGGCCAATTTTCAGTCAAAACTTCATAATTTTTTATCCACATCAACATTATAAACTCATATGTATAATTTGATCAAGTTTGGACCACAACTCCTCAAGAAATTTGATCAAATCTCCAAAAGGGCAAAATGGTCAAAATTAGGGTTTTGACTGGGAGAGGGCAATCTCTGATTTTTGACCTAGCAAATGGTCAATTGGTTTAAGGCATGATATCAAGAGTCCAATTGCATCATTTTTACCTAATGACATGGTTCAAAATGTTGCAAGTCCATTGGATTGACAGATGAATTTTTCAGTTAACTAATCAAAAGTCAACTGTATATTGAAAAGTCAAACTTTGACTTTTTAGTCAAATTCAAGTGCCAAAGATCATAATTCATCAAAACATGTCAAAATATGAAACTTATTCATCAAGAAATCAAAAAGTCAAGATTTCATTTTGAAAAGTCAAAATTTCTAAACTTAGAAATTTTTCTAAGTGTTGGAAATTTCATATTTTTTCACAACTTTGAACAAATTCTTCATCACGATGCAAGATGATTCAAGAGAAACTTCGAACATGAAAGTTTTAGACCTCCATGAAATTTGCAACTTTTTTTACACATCTCCTTCCAAAAGTGTTTGGATCTCAAGTTATAATTTTATGAACATAGTGTCATGAAACAAAACACTTAGTGAAATTTTGCCCTAATTTGATCAGGGTTTTGACCCAACTTCATGGCACTTTTTCATATAGTTACAAGGGGAATATTAAAAAGAAATTCAAAGATGGGTTGTAGATATCATTGCAAGCTTTCCAAAATGTCAAAGAACTCCTTGATATCATTCTTGAGTAGGGAGAATCAAAGAGATGAAGTTAGGGTTTTATCACTTAAATTACAAGTCATTTTTTATGAACACATGAACCATATCCATGCTAGGCTGCATGATATTTGCTTTGCAGGCCTCAAACTTGTTTGTCACTCCACAATTAATGTTTTGCATATCTGCTAGAAGCTTTAGTCCAAGCATTCAATGCATTGCCCATGCTTAATACCATTTAAGGAAGAAAGACATTGCCATTTTGGAAAAGTGGCTTTATGCATAAAGTCCACTCTTCTTGAGCCTCTAACTTGTTTGTTCAGCATACACTCAACATACAAAGTCAGATAAACATGTTTAAAGCTTGCAACCACTCTAGACATCCTTGTACTATGCATTGGGACAATGTGTGTCAAGCTTGCTTCAAAAATAAGAAAAAGAGCCATAACATGTGATTTTTGAATTCTGATCAAGGACACGTCTTCAAACTTGTTTCTTATAAATAGAATCACTATTTGTGAGCTAGAACACGAGTTTGAACACCCTGAAACATTCCTAAATTCCCTCTAGCCAGAAATTGCACAAAAACTCCATTGATACACAGTTCTGACCTTAAATTAGTATCTCTCATTTCCCTCGTGCGTTTTCCCTCAAATTCATTCCTAAAGCTTCCTTACATCAAATACAACTCATCCCCATCCTTATTTCAGAACTGTAACACCATTTACCATAACCTCCATAACCAAAAAATAGAGTCTGCAACTTAACTTCTCTAGGTCATTTCAGCCACTCTCAACTCAAGTAAACCATTGAATTAGCTTCCTAGGACCTCAAGGAAGCTAACCTGATCATCACCACCACTTGAAACAAGCTCAAACTCAAAACACGATTTCCAGTTTTGAGGTAAGTTTTCTCAACTTTGAACTCTTCATACATGCATCACCAATAGTTTATTTGTGAACAAAACATGTAGATATCATTGCCCTGAAGCTAACCATGTCCATAGTTTCCATTAATTTTGCTTGAGCTTAGAGAATTTTGAAACTAAAATTTCTGAGATTTTTAGGGTTCAAATTAGGGCCATTAAAATTCATGCTTATCTTTTATCTATAGTTTTAATGCATTACATTTCTGAAACCGTGAGAAAATTTGCTACAAGTTTCATGTTTACAGTTTTTATTTTTGATAAGAAATGAGCAAGTTACAGCTGGTCTGGCTGTCGGTTGAAGATGAAGTCATCAGGGCGCGTTTTGCCTTGTATATTTATTGTTTTTCTTATGTTAACAGATGTATAGCCACCCCAGTGGTAGAAGCGCGCGTCTGTAACCTATGGAACCTGGGTTCGAGCCCCAGTGGTACCCTTTTGATTTTTTTCATATTTTTGCTTCCTGAATTTTGTTTTTTTGCAGGCGCTGGGCCTCTTTGGGCCTGGCTTGTTTTTTTGCTTTTGCTGGCTAACCCCCCATTTCATTTATACACCCTTGGCCGAATTTTATTTTTATTTTCTTATTTTCTTTTTATTTATTTTCTTAATTATTTTCCTAATATTAAAAAATCATAAAAAATCACAAAAAAAATAGATTTTTCATTTTAACTTAGTTTATTTTATTTTTCTCACAAAAATATTTTATTTAACTATACATTATTCATTTTATAAACTAGTCTTATAAATTTAATTAAAACTAGGTTAGTATTATTTTTACACCTATTAAAAATATATTTATTTTAATATAAAAAAGGCCAAAAATACTTTATAATACTATAAATATTTTCAAGACATAAAAATACCAAAAAATATCTTTCTTAAACTTATTTTCTTTTAACTAGGGTTTTATTTGAATCTTTTATTAATAAATTTAAGTTTAATTAATTATTTTCTTTAATTAATTAGGTTAAAACAATTTCCCTTTTTCTCATGAACACCAAATAATATATTCATTTACTTTATATTTCACATTTTTGTAAATTTATTTATTTCTGTATATTATTTCAATTTCTTTACAAATTCAATTTGGTTGTAATAGATTAACTAGGTTTACATTCTGGCAATCCCCATTAAATTTGTATACCCCCGTCCCTACAAATGTTGTAATAACGTAGTAATTTTAAATTCTGCAATTTATCGCTTTATATACAATTGCTAGTAATTAGGGTTTGTATGGAAAGACTAAAACCAATACTTAGAAAACCCTAATTCAAGACAAAAACAAGCATGAAAATGATACACTTGCACACGAGCACCCCTAGGGTTATTCCACTTGGTTTCCTTATACAAAATGACCATATTACGCATGTAAGGTATCTTAGAAAAAACAAAAAAATACAAGATCATATTCCCTCGATGACGCTATCTAAGTTACCTTTCAAATGATCTTAGTCCCTAAAAGTGAATGCTAATATACCTTGCAACATTGCTAATCATGGTTATACGATGACCCACGTCCGTCCCGTTAACATCCAAAGATAGGGTTACTTACCAAATCAATGGTAAGATAACAATGTCAAAGGAAAAGGAAAATGAACAAGAAAGACTTTTGAGTAGGTAGAATGCTCCTAATTACTTGCTCCATTTCAAAAGAAAACATCCTTGCTATTTTCAAAACAAACACTTACACTTTCAAACATCTTACAAGCTTGAAAACATTTTCAAAAGATCAAACATCATTGTATACATTCTTACAAACAAGAATCATTACAAAGATTGCCTAAACAATGGCCTCTTTACAAAATACTTTCAAAAAACCACACCAAGCATAATTTCAAACAAAAAGCAAGTGATCTAGCAAGTAACTAAGAGCCCATGGAAAACCATGGATGAAAAGGGTGCTAATACCTTCCCTTTTCAAAATCTACCCCCCGAACTCAAGAAATAATCTCAAAGGTATTTCATGTGCTTTTTCACCTTTCCTTTTGGATAAAAGAAAAGTCGGTGGCGACTCTTGCTAACCGCAACATTTATGATCAAACACAAAAACTTCAATTCAGTTCTCCCACCGTATCACAGAACTGGAGACTCTGCTGGGGATAATTCTAAAAAGTTGGGTTACCTTAGGGTTAGATCACATTTACTTGCTTTCATTGTTTGACTTGTTTGCTTTACATTATGGTTCTTTGTTTGGGTTTGAAATCCTCTACTTGGATTTAGGATACCTTATAGGTAAGTAGCAATACGTTGTGGAAACTGTGTGGGGTATACTGACATGGTCTAAGCAATAGCTACATTAGTGCGACATATTTGTGGGTACCGGTAGCCTTTGAGTTAATCAAAGAGAATACGGGGCCGCTTAGTGATGTCATGAAGCACTAATGAACTTTTAGAACCTTTACTTGACAAACTTGGCCTTTAGGATGTAGTGAGATGACCGGCTTTAGTGCAGTCCGAAGTTGGTAGATACTCGATACTACACTCATTGAGGTTTGGTTTCTTAGGATATTTTGGTCGCCATTAAAGAGGCTTATGCTGAAACAATGACTAAGGAAACAAACCGGTGATATTGAGCTCCTTATAACCCGGTTAATATTACTAGGATAGGTGGAGCCAACTAAACTTCAAGAGCGTACTTACCTATACAACTCCATGCAAGCCTAAACTTAAGGATTTGTTTTCTTTGTTTGTATATACATACTTGTACATAACATCATGAACATCATAACATCATACTCATTCACTAACCATTTCAAGGATTTTGGGATTCATCTTTGTTCTTGTTTTATAGGATATGGATTCTCTTCGCAGGAAAACTATTCAAGTCAACCTTGTAAGGATCCCTCCACAACTTAAGGAGCTAGATTCAAGGATTCCTGAAAACTCTTCATTCACCAAGAGACATGGTTGCCTACTCAACTTGGTCACCTCCAACACAGATGAGGCCATGATGAAGGTGCTCTTTTAGTTCTTTGTTCCTTTACACCATTGCTGCATATTTCCCGAGTATCAACTTGTGCCTACTTTGGAAGAATTCTCCCGACTCTTGAGGATTCCCATTCTCAACCAACTACCTTTCAACGGTACGGAAAGAGACCCAAAGCCAGAAGAGATTTCTCAAGCTCTACACTTGCACTCATCTGATGTCACAATTCATTGGGAAGCAAGGAGTGATGTCAAAGGTTTCCTAGCAAATTTCTTGTTTGAGAAAGCCCAAAACTGTTGGAATTCTTTGGACCTGCAAGCTTTTGAGGAAATTGTGGCTCTCCTCATCTATGGGATGGTTTTGTTTTCAAACCCTAACCAACTCATAGACGTGAACGCCATTAAAATCTTCATATCCCGCAACCCGGTGCCTACATTTCCAGGGGATATCCTACACTCTTTTCACACTCGCACAATGAGGAAAATAGGTGTTCTTATGTGTTGCACTCCTCTCTTGGAAAGATGATTTATTTCGCATCTTCCCCAATCTGTATTGAAGAATGAGCAAAGTTCAAGGTGGTCACAAAGGTTGATGACGCTCAAACATTCAGACATCCATTGGTGTTCCCGATCCATAGAGAATGTTACTATTGTCGACCGTTGTGGAGAATTTCCTAATGTCCCTTTACTTGGCATTAGGGGAGGCATCACTGATAACCCTTGCTTATCCTTAAGACAGTTTGGTTACGCCCGAAGGGATGGCCCGCGCGAGATGCTGATTCAAGGTTTGGTATTTGACTACGACAACGACGATCAAGGTTTTCGCCAAATATTTATCCGAGATTGGTGGATGTTGAACAAGATCCTTGAAATCATTGCATATGCATTTATCATTCATCATAACATAAGCAGGTTTCTTGCAACAAGTCTCCTCATCTCTCTATTGTTTATTTCATTAAGATGGATCTCGAGCAAGGGTGAAGGACCTTCAAGCTCAGAATGCACGGTTTCAACAGTTGTTCTTAACTCTAGCCAAAGGACAAGAAGAGTTGAAGACCTTGTTGGTTGAGGAGAAGAAACAGAAGACGAAGAAAATAACCGGAATTCTGAACATGGGAAGAAGATTCCAAGGGAAGACAAGAAGGGCCTTAGACTTTGCAACGACATCTGGTGAGAAAGACAATCAAGACGGAAAAGGCAAAGAAACAGTTGTTCAGTCTGATTCAGAAGAGGAAGAGGAAGAAGAAGACTATTCTAAAGAACAATACCCTCCAGCCGACAACAAGTATAAGCATCTAGAAGAACGGTTGGGTGCAATGGAAATCCAAAAAGTTCCTGGATTGGACTTTGAGTAGTTGGGACTAGTATCGGGAATTGTAATTCCTCCAAAATTAAAAGCACCTGTGTTCGCCAAATATGACGGAGTCTCGTGCCCCAAAATGCATCTCCGGTCCTATGTGAGGAAAATCCAGCCCCATACCGCTGACAAGGATTTATGGGTACACTTATTCCAAGACAGTCTGTCTGGAACTTAACTTGATTGGTTTTATCAGTTAGAAAGAGCCAATGTTCATAACTGGGAAGATCTTGTTGTTGCCTTTTATAAACAATACCAATACAATGCTGATATTGCGCCTACTCGCACTAAACTCCAGAGTATGGCCATGGTTTCAAATGAAGGCTTCAACGACTATGCGCAAAAATGGAGGGACTTGGCCAGAAGAGTTCAACCTCCCCTATCTGAAAGAGAGTGGGTAGACATGTTATTGGGCACCTTGTCCGGCCCCTTCTTCAATCACTTAATTGGAAGTTCATCGGAAGGTTTTACTGAATTGATATTGACCGGAGAAAGGGTAGAAGCCGGAATAAAGAATTGGAAGATTCAAAAGGATGCATCCTCTGCTTCTTTAAGGAAGCCATTCATCGGAAAGAAAGAAGTGGTTGCTGTATATCCTCAGAGAAATCAAGATAGGGCCGAACGTCGTCCAATGGTGGGGGCTGTTATGATTCCTAAACCTGCGCCTGATCAACAGAGAAATAACCAAACAAGAAAGGAAAGACCAGTCAGACAATTCACCCGAATTAATATGACATTATATCAAGTATTACCGCATCTGTTAAGATCCAACCTAGTGACTTTAAAAGAAGCTCCAAAGAACCCTAACACAGCCTTTCCTCACTATCATCCTAATGCCCGCTGTGCATACCACTCTGAGAGTCCCGACCATGACACTAACAACTGTTGGGCTCTAAAGAACAAAGTACAAGACCTCCTCGAAGCCAAAGAGATTGAATTCGATGCACCAGAAAAGCCTAATATCATTTATGCCCCTATGCCTAAACATGGCCATAATACCAACGCCGTTGAGGAAGATATGTTTGTTACTTCAGTTGAAAGCTGTCATTTTTGTTTGTCTTCACCAACCAGCTGTCCTTTGTTGAAAGCAGGCGTTCAATGCCTAATAGACAACAAGGAAATTTTGTTCGAAAAGACTTTTGTTCCATCTATTTCCTATAATGATGTTTCCATCGTGACCATTTCTGACAATTCTTCCAGGGTCTCCACCAAAAGACTCGTTAGAATTACATCAATCCCAAAAGTAGCCCCTTTGATAATTACAATGCCTGGACCAATCCCGTATTCGTCAGACAAAACCGTACCATGGAATTATGGAGGGGATGTTTACTATCACGGTATCAAGCAAGATTGGCCAGTTGTTGAAGATTCAAACTCTGAGAAAGTTGACTCTGATGTCAGTAATATTGCAGGGACTAGCAAGATTACCCGAAACGGAAGGATATTCTCTCCAGAAATTGCTCCCCCAAAAGTAGTATCTGGACCCGTAATCATTCATGTTATTGTTGCTTCTTCAAAGGTTGTTCCTAGTCCTACAAT
Source organism: Vicia faba (assembly GCA_948472305.1). Lineage (NCBI taxonomy): Eukaryota > Viridiplantae > Streptophyta > Magnoliopsida > Fabales > Fabaceae > Vicia > Vicia faba. The sequence continues at coordinate 1,211,504,733 of OX451735.1, forward strand.
TATCTCTGCTAGTACTCCAACCGACAAAGCTGTTACAACCCATGTTATCATTCCTAATGACATTCCTGCTGCCAAGTCAACTGAAACTCGAGGTAAAAGTATTTTGATTGAGCCTGTCCAGACGAAGGAACAATCATTGGATATCCCTGAGACATCCCGGAAAGAGATGGAGGAAATTTTAAAGATCATAAAAAGAAGCGACTACGGTGTAGTTGAGAAACTGGGGCAAACTCCATCCAAAATTCCCCTGCTGGCTTTACTACTATGTTCCGAGGCGCATGCAAAGGCCTTGGTAAAATTCTTGAAAACTGCCCATGTACTCCAAGAAACATCTGCCGATCAGTTCCAAGACTGCGTAGCCAGCTTGACTGCAGATAATGCTTTAGGTTTTTCAGATTCTGATTTAACGCCAAGAGGGAGGAAGCATAATGAGGCATTACATGTCTTAGTTGAATGTAGGGGCACAACCTTGGCTCATGTCTTGGTTGACACCAGTTCATCTCTGAATGTATTGCCTAAAAAAGGCTCTTGATAGGCTTGACTGTGAGGGATTAACATTGAAACCAAGCAAAATAGTAGTGAGAGCCTTTGACGCCTCAAAAAGGATGGTGCATGGGGAAATGGACATCCCCATAAAGGTTGGAACTCAAAAATTTGATTCAACTTTCTATGTAATGGATATCCGCCCTTCGTATTCCTGCTTTCTAGGCCGACCGTGGATTCACAATGCTGGCGTTGTTACCTCTACGCTGCACCAAATGGTGAAGTATCTAATTCAAGGGAAAATCATCACCGTTCATGGAGAAGAAGACTATATGATCAGCAATCTTAGTTCCTTCAGATATGTGGAATTAGATGGTGAATTTATTGAAACTCCATTCCAGCACTTTGAAGAAGTCCCGCAAGATGCCGCAATAACCAAGGTTGTGCCTCAAGTTCCCAATATCACAAGGCCTCCACTTAGGATGTCATCTTTGAAGGATGCCAAGGCAGTGATAGAAGAAGGTGGGTGCACTATTTGGGGACAACTCCCAGATATCCCATACAAGTCTGACAAGTTTGGCCTAGGTTTCACTTCAAGGGCCCAGAAGGTTGTACGCCGTGCTCGTGCCGGAGGACCACCCTTAAAGATCACCAACCGCGAAGTCAATGCGGTGGGAGATGATGAAGACAACTACAACATGGAGGATTGGATTTTCCCAACTGTCAGTGGAGGGCTCAACAACTGGGAGGCTAGAGATTTCGTCCCGATATTTTATCCCATAGTAATTTATCTTTACATTTTTGTTGGATCTGTAATATTAAAACAATTCAGACTCTTAAAACCTTGTGTCTTACCCGAGGCACAATGGTCCATCTGTAAGGGTTATTATCTCATTTCCATATGACATCAATGAATCATGGACATTTTTGCATACAAACTTTGTGCTCATTGTTTTTATTTTTTACATTTTCATTTCTTTCAAAGATAGCTATACTCTTACACACACTCACACTCACAATGCAGGTCTACATCCGTTCGGGATCCCATGGGTAACGGTTCTGCTATGGCCTTCTGTGACCAAAAATATAATCTACCAAGCCGAAGACGAAGGTGAGGAAGATTGTGAAGTACCAGGAGAACTTTCCAGGTTACTACTACAAGAGGAGAGAACCATTCGGCTTCATGAGGAACCATTGGATACAATCAACCTAGGTACCGAAGAAGACAAAAAAGAAGTCAAGGTGGGTGATAACCTGGAACCCAGTGTCAAGGAGCGTCTGATTCCGTTGTTACACGAGTATGTTGAAGTCTTTGCCTGGTCGTATGAAGACATGCCAGTACTTGATGCAGATATTATGGTACATCGTCTACCTACAAGAGAAGATTGCCCACCAGTAAACCAAAAGATGTTTCGAATGCGACCAGATATGTCAGAGAAGATTAAAGCTGAAGTCATGAAGCAATTCAACACTGGATTCTTGGTTGTCACCTCTTATCCATAATGGGTTGCCAATGTTGTTCCCGTGCCCAAAAAGGATGGCAAGGTACGAATGTGCGTGGATTACAGAGATTTGAATAGGGCAAGCCCTAAGGATGATTTCCCACTCCCCCACATTGATATTCTAGTTGACAATACGGCGCAACACAAAGTGTTTTCCTTCATGGACAGTTTCTAAGGCTATAACCAAATTAAAATGGCGCCTGAGGACATGGAGAAGACAACCTTTATCACACAGTAGGGAACAATCTGCTACAAGGTTATGTCGTTTGGACTGAAGGATGCTGGGGAAACCTATCAGCGTGCCATGGTAGCTCTATTTCACGACATGATACATCACGAAATAGAGGTCTATATGGATGACATGATAGCTAGATCTCAAACAAAAGAAGATCATCTTGATCATTTACATAAACTGTTTGAAAGACTAAAGAAGTACAAGCTGAGGTTGAACCCAAATAAATGCACGTTTGAAGTAAGGTCTGGTAAGCTCCTAGGCTTTGTCGTCAGCAATAAGGGTATTGAAGTAGATCCTACCAAGGTGAAAGAGATATAAGAGATGCCTGCTCCTCGTACTGAGAAGGAAGTCAGAGGATTCTTGGGACGTTTGAACTACATTGCCAGATTCATTTCTCACATGGCAGCTACCTATGAACCAATCTTTAAACTACTGAAGAAAGATCAGGTAGTCAAATGGAATGATGAGTGGAAATTTGCTTTTGAAAAAATGAAAGATTATTTACAAGAGCCTCATATTTTAATGCCACCAGTCGAGGGAAGACCATTGATCATGTATCTGACTATTTTGGAAAATTCAATGGGGTGTGTATTGGGGCAGCATGACGAGTCTGGCCGAAAAGAGCACGCCATTTATTACTTGAGCAAAAAGTTTACTGACTGTGAAATAAGATATTCACTGCTCGAGAAAACTTGTTGCGCTCTGGCATGGGTTGTTCGCCGGCTAAGACAGTATATGCTGACTCATACTACCTTGTTGATATCTAAAATGGATCCAATAAAATACATCTTTGAGAAGCCTGCACTCTCTGGGAGAATAGCGAGATGGAAGATGATCCTGATAGAATATGACATACAGTATACTACCCAGAAAGAAATAAAGGGTAGTGTACTGGCTGATCACCTTGCTCACCAAGCTATAGAAGACTACCAGTCCATGAAGTTCAAATTTCTAGAGGAGGACATCATGATGGTAAACAACTGTGAGGAATTCAGGCCATATGATGGACCTGAACAAGGATCCTGATGGACCCTGGTTTTTGATGGGGCATCTAATGCGCTCGGCAACGGTATTGGTGTTGTGCTCATATCTCCGGAAGGATGTCACACTCCTTTTACGGCAAGACTCTACTTCAACTATACAAATAACATGGCAGAATACGAAGCGTGATCTTTGGCCTCGAAGCTGCCATAGACTTGGGGATCAAATCCTTGAATGTATTCGGAGATTCAGCTTTGTTTATCATCCAGATCAAAGGGGAATGAGACACCAAAAACCCTAACCTTATCCCTTACAAATAACATGTTTTGGATTGCATCTACAAGCTCATCTCCAACAAATTTCTATCACTTCTCCAAATGGCATCTTTAAGCCCATTCCCTCTACCATCACATGACCAAGTGCAAATTTCTGGGCACTCTAGTGTCCAATCATCTTCCACCTTCGAGTCACGAATGGAAAAACTCGTCAATCTAACTCTCCAGGCTTAAGAAGATTGAACATGGGCAGCTGTTGTACCCCAAAAGTTTCCCTCTCATTCATCAAGAATTTTCTCGCAAGATCTCCTTGGCTCAAGACTGCACTAGGGTTTGATCAGCTCAAGACACCTCCTTAAGCACTGATGACCAAAATTAGGGTTTGAGTTTGCACAAGGATTTTTTAACTTCCAATTCCCCATATGACTTTCATGGATCATTATGGACCCCCAAGGTTACTCATGTCATGTTTCAAGCCTTGGATCACACTTTTGCTCAGTGATTTGAGCAGTTGACCTAAAAATCAGTTGTATTGGGGAAAAAGTCAACTATGACCAATTTTCAGTTAAAACTTCATAATTTTTTATCCATGCCAACATTATAAACTCATATGTATCATTTGATCAAGTTTGGACCAAAACTCCTCAAGAAATTTGATCAAATCTCCAAAAGGGCAAAATGGTTAAAATTAGGGTTTTAATTGGGAGAGGGCAATCTCTGATTTTTGACCTAGCAAATGGTAAATTGGTTTAAGGCATGATCTCAAGAGTCCAATTGCATAATTTTGACCTAATGACATGGTTCAAAACATTGCAAGTACATTGGATTGACAAATGAATTTTTTAGTCAACTGATCAAAAGTCAACTGTATATTGAAAAGTCAAACTTTGACTTTTTGGTCAAATTCAAGTGCCAAAGATCATAATTCATCAAAACATGTCAAAATATGAAACTTATTCATCAAGAAATCAAAAAGTCAAGATTTCATTTTGAAAAGTCAAAATTTCTAAACTTAGAAATTTTTCTAAGTGTTGGAAATTTCATATTTTTTCACAACTTTGAACATATTTTTCATCATGATGCAAGATGATTCAAGAGAAACTTCCAACACGAAAGTTGTAGACCTCCATGAAATCTACAACTTTTCTTTACATAACTCCTTCCAAAAGTGCTTGGATCTCAAGTTATAATTTTATGAACATAGGGTCATGAAACAAAACACTTAGTGAAATTTCGCCCTAATTTGGTCAGGATTTTGACCCAACTTCATGGCACTTTTTCATATAGTTCCAAGGGGAATCTTAAAAAGAAATTCAAATATGGGTTGTATAGCATATTTCAAGCGTTCAAAAATGTCCAAGAAATCCTTGAGATCATTCTTGAGTAGGGAGAATCGAAGAGATGAAGTTAGGGTTTTATCACTAGAATTACAAGTCATTTTTGATGAACACATGAACCAAATCCATGCTAGGATGCATGATCTTTGCTTTGCAGGCCTCAAACTTGTTTTTCACGCCATAATTAATGTTTTGCACAGCTGCTAGAAGCTTTAATCCAAGCATTCAATGCATTGCCCATGCTTAATACCATTTTAGGAAGAAAGGCAACATTGCCATTTTGGAAAAGTGGCTTTATGCATAAAGTCCACTCTTCTTGAGCCTCTAACTTGTTTGTTCAGCACACACTCAACATACAAAGTCATATAATCATGTTTAAAGCTTGCAACCACTCTAGACAGCCTTGTACTATGCATTGGGACAATGTGTGTCAAACTTGCTTCAAAAACAAGAAAAAGAGCCATAACATGTGATTTTTGAATTCTGATCAAGGACAAGTCTCCAAACTTGTTGCTTATACATAGAATCACTATTTGTGAGCTAGAACACGAGTTTGAACACCCTGAAACACTCCTAAATTCCCTCTAGCCAGAAATTGCACAAAAACTCCATTGATACATAGTTCTGACCTTAAACTAGTATCTCTCATTTCCCTCGTGCGTTTTCCCTCAAATTCATTCCTAAAGTTTCCTTACATAAGATACAACTCATCCCCATCCTTATTCCAGAACTGTAACACCATTTACCATAACCTCCATAACCAAAAAATAGACTCTGCAACTTAACTTCTCTAGGCCATTTCAGCCACTCTCAACTCAAGCAAACCATTGCATTAGCTTCCTGGGACCTCAAGGAAGCTAACCTGATCATCACCACCACTTGAAACAAGCTCTAACTCAAAACACGATTTCCAATTTTGAGGTAAGTTTTCTCAACTTTGAACTCTTCATACAGGCATCATCAATAGTTTATTTGTGAACAAAACATGTAGATATCATTGCCCTGAAGCTAATCATGTCCATAGTTTCCATTAATTTTGCTTGAGCTTAGAGAATTTTGAAACTGAAATTTTTGAGGTTTTTAGGGTTCATATTAGGGCCATTAAAATTCATCCTTATCTTTGATCTATAGTTTTATTGCTTTACATTTATGAAACCGTGAGAAAATTTGCTACAAGTTTCATGTTTACAGTTTTTATTTTTGATAAGAAATGAGGAAGTTACAGCTGGTCTGGCTGGAGGTTGAAGATGAAGTCATCAGGGCGCGTTTTGCCTTGTATATTTATTGTTTTGCTTATGTTAACGGATGTATAGTCATCCCAGTGGTAGAAGCGCGCGCCTGTAACCTATGGGGTCTGGGTTCGAGTCCCAGTGGTACCCTTTTGATTTTTTTTCATATTTTTGCTTCCTGACTTTTGTTTTTGCAGGCGCTGGGCCTCTTTGGGCCTGGCTTGTTTTTTTTTTTTTTGCTGGCTAACCACCCATTTTATTTATACACCCTTGACCCAATTTTATTTTTATTTTCTTATTTTCTTTTTATTTATTTTCTTAATTATTTTCATAATATTAAAAAATCACAAAAAAAATAGATTTTCATTTTAACTTAGTTTATTTTATTTTTCTCACAAAAAATATTTTATTTAACTATAAATTATTTATTTTTATTAACTAGTCTTATAAATTTAATTAAAACTAGGTTAGTATTATTTTTACACCTATTAAATATATATTTATTTTAATATAAAAAAGGCCAAAAATACTTTATAATACTATAAATATTTTTAAGACATAAAAATACCAAAAAAATATCTTTCTTAAACTTATTTTCTTTTAACTAGGGTTTTATTTGAATCTTTTCTTAATAAATTTAAGTTTAATTAATTATTTTCTTTAATTAATTAGGTTAAAACAATTTCCCTTTTTCTCATGAAAACCAAATAAAATATTCATTTACTTTACATTTCACATTTTTGTACATTTATTTACTTCTGTAGATTATTTCAATTCTTGTACAAATTCAATTTGGTTGTAATAGATTAACTAGGTTTACATTCTTGCAATCCTCATTCAATTTGTATACCCCCTCCCCACAAATGTTTTAATAGCGTAGTAATTTTAAATTCCGCAATTTATCGATTTATATACAATTGCTAGTAATTAGGGTTTGTATGGAAAGACTAAAACCAATACTTAGAAAACCCTAATTCAAGACAAAAACAAGCATGAAAATGATACACTTGCACACAAGCACCCCTAGGGTTATTCCACTTGGTTGCCTTATACAAAATGAGCATATTACACATGTAAGGTATCTTAGCTAAAACAAACAAATACAAGATCATAGTCCCTCGATGACGCTATCTAAGTTACCTTTCAAATGATCTTAGTCCCTAAAAGAGAATGCTAAGATACCTTTCAACTTTGCTAATCATGGTTATACGATGACCCACGCCCGTACCGTTAACATCCAAAGATAGGGTTACTTACTAAATCAATGGTAAGATAACAATGTCAAAGGAAAAGGAAAATGAACAAGAAAGACTTTTGAGTAGGTAGAATGCTCCTAATTACTTGCTCCATTTCAAAACAAAACATCCTTGCTATTTTCAAAACAAACACTTACACTTTCAAACATCTTACAAGCTTGAAAACATTTTCAAAAGATCAAACATCTTTGTATATATTCTTACAAATAAGAATCATTACAAATATTGCCTAAACAATGGCCTCTTTACAAAATACTTTCAGAAAACCACACCAAGCACAATTTCAAACAAAAAGCAAGTGATCTAGCAAGTAACTAAGAGCCCATGGAAAACCATGGATGAAAAGGGTGCTAATACCTTCCATTTTCATAATCTACCCCCCTAAACTCAAGAAATAATCTCAAAGGTCTTTCCTGTGCTTTTTCACCTTTCCTTTTGGATAAAAGAAAAGTCGGTGGTGACTCTTGCTAACCGCAACATTTGCGATCAAATGCAAAACCTTCAAGTCAGTTCTCCCACCGTATCATAGATGGCATATATAATCCCATCTATGACGACACTCTATCACCTCTACTAATGGCATCTTTAAGCCCATTAAAGCAGTACAATCAACCAACAATGTTACTTTGTGCACATGTGAGTGCAAATTTATGGGCCCTTAAGTGTTCAATCCTCTTCCACTTTCAGATCACGAATGGCGAGCATGCCAATCTAACTCTTCGGGTTTAAGAAGATTGAACAGGTACATTTGTTATACCATAAAATTTTCCCTCCAATTTTCAAGAAAAATTAATTCAAGACACATCCTCATGCTCATAATGGTCTCAATTGCTCAAGACTTATCAAAGATTGCTCAGGTGAACTCTCCTCCTAAGCAATTAACCTACAACTAGGGTTTTGCTTCTATCAAAGGAAATTGATTTTCTAATTCCTCAAGTGGATTTCATGGTTTCTCATATGTATCAAGGTACCCTCATACCAAATTTCAAGCCTTACATCACAAGTTTGCTCAGTCAATTAGTCAGATGATTGAAAATCAACTATATTGGACAAAAAGTTAACTTTGAACAATCTACCGTCAAACTTCAATATTATTGGTCAACATAAATATTTTGAAGTCACATTCATCATTTGATCAAGGGTTGATCATGATTTATTAAGAAAACTCAAGATTCATCAAAAGTCAAAAGTTACTAAATTAGGGTTTTCTTAAGGAGAAGTCAACTATACTTTGACCAAGCACAACTTTCACATGCTTCATCAGAAATTCCTCAACCAACGCTCATTTTGAAGGAAATTCAATTCTCTACAACTTTGTCTCTCTAAGCTCAAGGCCAAAAATGTTTTATTTGATATATATGGGCCAAAATATTATAGGTCATTTTAAAAGTTAACAAAAAGACATCTTTTATCAAAGCAATTTACATAAAGTTAAAGACTTCAAATGAAAAAATGACAAATATTAAAGTTGTAGGAGACATCTTGAGGTTTCCAAAAAGTCCCAGATCATCTTCATATGAAAAAAATTGAAAGAGTTATGACTGGTGCAAGTTGAGAAATTTTGAGAAAATGCATGAAACCTAAATTGATCAAAGTTGAATTTTTGGGCTAATGGGCCTTTTTAGGTTCAAACATATTCATGACCTTATATTAGACCTCTAAATCCATTTTTGTGATTTTTATTTCTTTTTATTTTGATTTTATTCAATTAAATTCAAAATAAATCAAATAAAATATAAAAACATTGAATTAAGGCGCATGGTTAATATTTTTAATCATGTTGGAGGCCCAAAAATCTACCTTGAAGCTGAAGAAATCGTGAGGTCTATATTTGAAACAAATCTTCATTAATTTTGGAAGATTTCAACTTATGTTCAAATAAAATCAAAGATATGATTTCATGAGGTATCCAAGCCCACCATTTGACCTAATCTTCTCTCCTATAAATACATAACATATTCAGACCAAGCAGAACATGCATGTTGCCTCCAAGAAGCAACCCTAAAAATATCAAATTTTCTCAAAACTAGGGCAACTCAAAACCCATATATCCAGCCTTTATCAATCAATGCCAAACATTTCATCAGCCTCCTGAGACCTCCAGGAGTCATTCCCAATCATTACTAAAGCTTGAAGCACGCCAGAACTCACCAACAAGGTATCATCGGTTTGACAAACTTCCTTGAATTCAAACTTGTAATTCATGAAATTTAAATGAATTTGATGCATACATTCATGTTCATATTGATGTGTGGAATTGTTTTCATGCATTACTTGTGAGGTTTGACGCAGGAATGGAGATCTGCCATTGTTAGGGAAGTTTGAAATATTTTCTTTGAAACTCACTCTACAAGCATTTTCAGGTCAAATGAATACTTCCATTGGATTCACAAGGGTCAAATCTGGGGGATAGGGTTCATCTTGTGTTTTGATTTTATGTGATTCACAGGTTTCCAAAATCTCCTCACCAGAGAAGATGAAGTTGACCACCCTTCACGGTGGTTTGACTCTCCTGACTTAGGCGACCGAGGCGCGACATTCTCCCATTGGTCCTTTCAAAACCCCAGACCCCACACCAAGCGCGAGTGTTTGTTTTATTAAGTTTATGATTTAATTTCATTTATTGTTTATTTATGGTAGTAAGATGAACGCGTAACAATAATTGGCCTGGTGGTGAGTGATACGTTTGGCATAGTAAAGGACATGGGTTCGAGCTAGCCTTTTGTCAAAAATATTTTGTTTCTTTTTCAGGATTTATAAAGCACGGTCATCATATGGCGATTGGTTCTCATTCCATGTCACAAACAACACTATGGTGTAGTGGAAGGAGTGCATACCTGTGAGGCTGAGGGAGTGGGTTCAACTCTCATCCCATGCATTTGCTTTTTTCTTCTATTTTTACTAACCCTAGTTTTCACTCTATTTTACTAATTATTTTCTTATTAACCATTAACAAACCTTAAACTTTTTTTTCTTCAAAACCATAACAAATTTGGATTAGGTTTTTTTAGTTCATAATAAAATTTTTGACATATTTTTTTATTAATTAATTAAGTTAATTAGCCTTTTCTTGATATTAAAATTAATCAGAATTAGGTTTTTATTACTATTATCACTCAAATTGTTTTCTACAAAAAACACCAAAAACATTAAAACATTTTTCTAACATTTTTCTTATTTCTTTTTGCTATTTAATTTTCTTAGACAAAATGTAGGCTTTCATTCTCAAATGTAATAACTTAGATTTATATTCCCGTATCTTTTTCCTATTATGTATTTGGTCACAAGATGTAATAGTGTATGAACTTTACATTCCACACTTTAATTTTTTGTACATAGTTAACGGTTAGTAATCAGGGTTTGTATGGTAAGTGGGGATACTTTAGCAAAAGACCCTCGATTCAACAATATCATCATGGTTCCTTTCGAATAAAGATCATTATCCCTCGATGACCCTCCGAGTTTCCTACAAAATGATCTAGTCCCTTCGATGACCCTATGAACAAAATGATGATAGTCTCTTCGATATAATTGCTAAAGTATCCTTACATGTTGCCTTCGATGACCATACAATGACCCTACGCATGTACCTTCACATCTAATAGATAAGATTACCTACTATTGTACCCCAAAACTTACCCTCCCATTTTCTTCAAAAAAATATTCTCATGAGGTCCTCATTTGCTCAAGATAGCTCAAGAGTTAATCAGACAAATGTTTCTCCTAAGCAATGGGTCTACAACTAGGGTTTTGAATTTCGCAAGGAATATTGGGTACCAAAGGTCTAAGGTGATTTCCATGGTTCTTCATATGTCTTAAATGATACTCATATCAAGTTTCAAGCCTTGCATCACAAGTTTGCTCAATCAATGGCTCAAATGATTGAAAATTAACTATATTGGGTAAAAAGTCAATTATGGTCAACATACAGTCAAACTTCAAGATTTTTGGTCAATATCAACATTTTGAAGTGATATTAATCATTTGATCAAGGTTTGATCATGATTCCTCAAGAGAAGCCCTTAAATTATAAAAAGTCCAAAGTTTCCAAATTAGGGTTTCCTTAGGAGAAGTCAACTGAACTTTGACTAAGCATAACTTTCACATGCTTCATCAACTTTTCCCTAAACAAAGCCCATTTTGAAGGAAATTAAATTCTATACAACTTTTTATTTATGCTCAAGAACAAAAATTGCTTCATTTGAGAAATATGAGCCAATAGATTATAGGCCATTTCAAAAGTAAAAAAAAAAAGACACTTTTTGTCAAGGCAACATACATCAAGATAAATTCTCCAAATGAAAAATGATAAAAAGAGAGATTGTAGAAGACATATTGAGCTCTCCAAAAAGTCCAAGATCACCTTTAGAAGATGAAAATTTAGAGAGTTATGATCAGTCCAAGTTGGTAGATTTTGAGAAAATGCATGAAGTGCAAAGTGAGCAAACTTGAAATTTTGAACTAGTGGGCCTAACTTTTGATGTTCAAACATGTTCACAATGTGTTAGAGTACCTCTAAATCCATTCACATATTTTTTTTATTATTTTTATTTCTTTTATTTGAATTTTTATTCATTTAAATACAAATTAAATCAAATCAAATATGAAATAATGGTACAAGGGCACGGGCTTTTGATTTCAGTTATATAGAGGCCCAAGACAACTCATGACAACCCATTACAACCATGCAAGATAGTGTGGATTAAAAAATGGCAAAGATTTCTCAAAATGGAAGCTTTTAAATATGTTGGATTCTTGTCTAAACATGTTCCTGATTGCATGAGATTCTGTCCATGTTTTCTAATCCATTTCCTTCTCTATATATACACAACAAGTCAGATCCAAGAGGACACGATTCCTTACCTCAAAATTGCAGAAATTATCCAAACTTTTCAAAAAAAACCTCGAGATTCAAAACTCTCTCGACAAGCTCTCTCATTCCAAAATTTTGATCCCATTCATTTCCTGGAACATTGAAAGGTGAGTTTGGATTAGTTACCATGATCTAAAATGCATGAGAATGACATACCATGCATATCCGATCATAAAATGTTATGAAATCCATATCCTAAGTTTCACATTATTTTAAATGTCGTTGTTATTACTAATGTGTTCTTGAGTTTCCTCTGAACAAGTTTTAATCACTAGTATGATCTCATGCAGTCAAAATGGTATTACACCAGGCTTGCTCCAATATGTGTTATTTATGCAATAGTGGCCAAACCGTGGGTTTTTAGCCTTAAAAAATATTTCCATTGGATTCGTATCCCTCAATTTAGGGGGGTAGGGTACAATTTGCTGCCTAACAGTGTTTATCTCGCAGGTTGAAAAAAGGCATAGTCGGAGAAGACGATAAATGCCGCCTCTCCGGCGCCTCTCCAGCCAATAGTATCATGTTTCATTTTTGTTTTAATTGATTGGTTTATGTAAACTGATGTAAATGTTGCCCCAGCAATAGAAGCGAGCGTTGCAAAGACATTGTTGTACCAGGGAACGGGTTCAATCCTTGCCCCTAGTGTTTTCACATTTTATTTTTTCATAGTTTCTTGTTTACACATCCAGTACAATCAGCCAGCGCGCTTATTCTACTCCCTCACCTTATCATCACTAGATCCTCATACTACCAAGATCCAACGTCCCAGATCTGGCATGTGCACCTTGAGTCGCCTGGAACTAATCAAGCTAGATTATCACAGGCGCATGAGCTCTTTGATTTGGGCCTAAATTATTTTCCTTTCATCACCCCCCAACGTGCTTCTTCAGGCCCATCTCCTCATTTTTTTTATTATTTCATTTTAATTTCTTTTTAATAATTAACTTTTTTATTAATTAATTAAAATTGATTTAGATTTAGGTTTTCTTTGATTAAATCAACTTGACTTTTTTTAATTAAATCAAATTAATTTTTAAAGCAAATTAATTGAATTAATTAAATTAGTTTCTTTAGGTTTTATCATTAATTTATTTTTCATTAAAAATAATTTAGATTCTTTTATTTTAGGTTTAATTTAATTCCTTTTTATAAATTGAAATCAATTAGGTTAGAATAAATCGTCATTATTTATCAAGACAAATTTTCCACATTTTTCCCTGTTTACAATCTCCGCGCACTCTTTATTTTTTGCATTAGTTGATTTATAATGTTGTAACTGTTAAAGGGTTGTAATAGATTAAATAGGGCTTTATTTTCTTTCTATTTTCCCCATTTTTTATGGTTTGTACCCTCTCCCCAAAGCTTTTTAATAGCGTAGGAAATCTATTTTTTGTCTTTACCACTTTCCTTATAAACTGCTAGATGTATGCTAATAGGCTTGTATGGAAAGACTAAAGCAAACAATATCTAACCCTAATCAAAGATTAAAATTAACTAAAATCAAAGCACTTTTCACACACACACCTCTAGGATTACCCCACTTGTTGCCTTCGGAAACAACAGTCATGTCCCTCGAACGTAGGGATACCATTAGCAAAGACCCTTGGTTAAAAATCATCATAAAGATCATAGTCCCTCGATGACCCATCGATGCTGCCTTCGGTAAATGATCTTGTCCCTGGATGTTGCTTATGAATACATGATAATAGTCCCTTCGAATTGCTAAAGGCATTCCTATATGTTGCCTTTATGACTATACGATGACCCGCGCCTGTCCCTCAAACATTTTTCTACACAAACACTTTTTTCATAAATATTTTCAAAACAAACACTTTGTATGCGTTCTCAACGATACGAGAATCATTAAAAAGTTGTCGAACTTAAGAATTTTCAAAATATTTTCAAACATACACATTCATAAAGAATTTTTCAAAACTGAGCTAAAGATTAAGACCCCGTAGATAACTATGGATGAAAAGGGTGCTAATACCTTCCCTTTTCATAACCTTCCCCCCTTACTCAGAAAATTCTCAAAGGTCTTTCCTGTTCTTTTCACCCTTTCCTTTATTGGATAAAAGAAAAGTCGGTGGCGACTCTTGCTATCCGCAACATTTGTGATAAAATGCAAAACCAAAAGTCAGTTCTTCCACCATATTACAGAACTGGCGACTCTACTAGGGAACATAAAAAAGTGGGGTTACATTAGAGCTAGATCACCTTTAATTTGCTTTCCTTTTTTGATTTCCATGACTTATTTTTAAGGGTTGTTTGGGTATTTATTTTAAAGATCCTATACCCGGATCTGTGGGAACTTTAGGTAAGTAGCAATAGATTGTGAAAACTGTACAGCGTATATCGATATAGTTGAAGAGATGGCTATGTTAGTGTGACACATATGTTGGTGTCGGTGTCCCTTGAGTTAAGTCAAGGAGAATGCTGGGCTTCCGCGTGGTGTCATAAAGCACTACCTGACCGTAGAACCTTAGTTGACACAACTTAGCCATTAGAAAGTAGTGAGATGGTCGGCTTTGGTGCAATTTGAAGTTGGTCGATACCCGATACTAAAATCATTGAGATCAGAATCTTTAGATATTTCGGTTGCAAATTAGATTCTTGTGCTGAAACAATGCCTGAGAGGAAGATCAATGATATTGAGGCTCCTAGAACCCGATTACCTCTTTTAGGACAGGTTGAGCCAACTAAAACTCAAGAGGTTACTTACCTATAAACTCCATAAAAGCTTAAACCTAAGGATTTGTGTGCTTTTTTTTGTGTTTTTTTATATAACATCATGACATCATAACATCATACCATATCATTTTCACTAACCATTTCAAGGACCGAGGGATTTATATTTGTTATTTATTGTAGATTATGTCATCCACTCGTAGAAACACTATCAGGATCAACTTTGTAAGGGTACCTTCTCATCTTAAGGAGTTAGTCTCAAGGGTCCCCGAAAGTTCTCAGTTCACCAAGAGGCGTGGTCATCTACTCAGTTTGGTTACCTCATGTTTCAAAGAAGACATGATGAGTGTTCTATTCCAGTTCTTTGACCCTGTACACCACTCTTCACCTTTCCAGATTATCAGTTGGTACCCACAATGGAAGAGTTCTCTAAGCTAGTGGGAGTACATGTTCTTGATCAGACACCCTTCACCGGTTTGGAAAAAGTTCCGAAGCCTGAAAATGTTGCAGCAGCCTTACATTTGAAATGGTCCGACATTGTATCTAATTGGGAAATAAGAAGTAGAGTCAAGGGCTTTCTTGCTAAATTTCTAATAGAGAAGGCTCAATTTTTCTGGATTCTATGAGCTTTTAGGCTTTCGAAGAGATCTTGGCTCTGTTGATCTATGGATTGGTTCTATTCCCTAATCCAAACCAACTCATAGATGTGAACGCTATCAAAATATTTCTTTCCCCTAATCCTGTGCCTACTTTGCTTAGAGATATTTTGCATTCTCTTCACACTCGTACTATGAAGAAGCGGGGGACTCTTATGTGTTTCATACCCTTATTATCCAGGTGGTTTATTTCTCACCTTCCCCGATCAGTGATGAAGAATGAACAGGGTTTGAGGTGGTCTCAATAGATGATGTTGCTCTCTCATTCAGATATCTATTGGTGTTCCCGATCTCAGGAGGATATTACTATCATTGACCGCTATGGGGAAGTCCATAATGTTCCACTCCTTAGCATTAGGGGAGGTATCACTTACAACCCTTCTCTAGCTTTACGTCAATTTGATTATGCTTGAAGAGACTGTCCTCATGACATGGTTATCCAGGGTATTATATTCGATTACAAGAATGATCCTTACAATTATCGTCAAAGGTTTATACATGCTTGTGGCATGGTGAACAAGATTTATAGTAAGACTTTAGGATAGAAGAATTTCATCCCTTTGGAGCCTTACCTCATATGGGCACAAGCTCGTGCTCAAAATCTTATAATGACATATCCCGCTGTCCTACCAGTAATTGTGGAACCTGTTGCCGAGAGGGATATTCCTCGTACCATTATTCATCCAGATATTCCTACTGACCTTGAAGAGCTACAGAAGTCTTGGGTTCAACTAAAAGAGGAGAGGAACACCTTTAAGACTCAGCTCTATGCTAGTGAGAAGAAGGTGTTAGAGCTGACAAAACGACTTCACGAAGAGCAGAGTCTTAATGCATATTTCAGCACAAAGAGGAAGCGTTTGTTGGAGACTTGAGTCTTAGGTCTTAGGAGTTCATACTTTTGTTTTCATTGTAAGCCTAAAAGGAAATTTTAATTTGAGCTTACTAATAAAAGTCTTTGTTTCTATTTCCTTTTGGTTAACGAATTTAAATCCCACGGATCCTTGAAAACATTGCATATACATATCATGCATCATTACATCACAGGTTTTCCACATACAGGTTTTCTCATCTGCTTACTATTTATTTCAATAAAAGATGTGCCTCAAACAAACTATTAAGAAACTCCAAGACCAGAACACTAAATTCCAGGAGACTCTCCTAAGCTTAGCACAGGGACAAAAGGACATGATGGCACTCATCGCCAAGAAAAAGAAGACTTGGAAGCCAGTTGCTCTCTTTGATATGGGGAGAAGATTCAAAGGTCATGTTAAACCATTTCCAACTGTTGATATCTCCTCTGATGAAGATAACCAAGAAGAAGATGGTAGAAGTGTCAGGGTTGAAGGTGGAAACAATCAAGGCTCTGGGAAGATTCGTGAAGATAAAGACTATTCTGATGAGCAGTACCCTTCTGCGGATGATAAGTACAAACAGTTGGAGGATCATCTAAAGGATATGGAGATCCAGAAAGTTCCTGGATTAGATTTTAAAGAGCTGGGGCTTATCTCGGGGGTTGTCATCCCTCATAAGTTCAAGGTCCCTACTTTTTCCAAATATGATGGTGTGTCTTGTCTAAAGCTTCACATGAGATCTTATATTCGGAAGATCCAACCTCATACTGCTGACAGGAAGTTATGGGTCCATTACTTTCAGGAAAGCTTGTCTAGTATTTAACTCGAATGGTTCTATCAACTGGAAGGAACCAACATTTACACTTGGGAAGATTTGGCTGCTGCTTTTTACAAGCAGTATCAATATAATGCTGACCTTGCACCAACTCGAGTGCAATTGTAAAACATGTCTATGGGCTCGAATGAAGGGTTCAAGGAATATGCACAAAAGTGGAGAGACTTGGATGGAACGGTGTAACCTCCCTTGTTTGATTAGGAGCTTGTTGATATGTTCATGGGCACTCTGACATGTCCATTCTTTAATCTGTTGATTGGGAGTTTGTCAGCTGGCTTTACTGAGCTGATTTTGACTGGGGAACGAGTTGAAAGTGGTATCAAGAGTGGAAAGATTCCAGTAGATGCGTCTTCTAATGCTATAAAGAAGACATTCAATAATAAGAAGGAAATCAATGTAGTTTATGGCTAGAAGGACCGTAGTAAAAATGACTGCCAATAGTTTGTGAGAGTAAAGTTGATCTATAATTTGGTGCCTGTTTAACAACAACAACATGGCAATCAGCATAGGTCAGACGCTCCGAGAAGGCAGTTCGCCAAGATTAGATGCCATTGTCTCAAGCATTATAACATATGTTGAAAGCAGAATTGATAACACTGCGGGATCCTCCTCCTAATCCCAACACCTCCTCTCCTAAATACAATCCGAATGTGAAGTGTGCCTATCATACTAATAGTCCTGGGCACGACACCAACAATTGATGGGCTCTGAAAGACAAAATTTAGGACATGATTGACAACAAGGAAATTGAGTTAGATCCTCTGGAGACTTTTTACATGATTACTGCACCTATGTCGAAGCATGACAAAGGCATAATTGTTATTGACGATGTTATGTATGTTGTTGTTGTAAGTGATTTGATTACTCCTGTCTCCACAATCAAAAAGAATTTGTTACATGCAGATTTATTTCCGGGCTCTGTTGAAAGATGTTACTGTTGCACAGTCCAACCCGATGGCTGCAAAGTACTGAAGGAAGGCGTTCAACACCTGATAGATAATCACATAATCTTGATAGAGAAGGTTTTGTCTAGCGAGAATTTATGTCAAAATTTGTCGGTAGTATCTAGTATTTGTGTTAGGATCACTTCCAAATGTCCTGTAACTATTACCGCCGATCTGAAATCCGCTCCTTTGATTATCACCACACCTGGACCCATCCCATATTCTTCGAATAAAGTTATTCTGTGGAACTATGGATCCGACGTCTACTATCACGGCGTCAATCAAGAGTTATCTAATGAAGATGAAGATGATGATCCCAACATTGGCAATATTGTAGGGACCAGTAATATTACTAGAAGCGGAAGGGTTTTCTCCCTTGAAATATCTCCAAAGACTGTTGCTACACCTGTTCAAGTCAATGTTACCAAGACAACTGCTGAGGCTTGGGGTAACAAACCAATAACAGCGCCTACCCAGGCGGAGGCGCCCGAAGAAATCACAGTTGAGGACACCTCTAGACAAGAGTTGGAAAAGGTACTGAATATTATCTATAGAGCACCTATAAAATTATTAAACAGCTGGGGCGGACCCCATCCAAAATATCCATGTTATCTTTATTTCTATGTTATTAAGCCCATGCACAGGCTTTATTAAACTTCTTGAAGACTGCCCATGTGCCACAAGAAATTTTTGTCGATCAATTTGGAGTTATGTTGCTAGCTTAACAATTGACAATGGTTTAGGTTTCTCTGATGTTGATCTGAATCCGGAAGGGAGAAATCATAATAGGGCTCTGTGCGTCTCCATTGAATGTAGGAGCACTACTTTGGCTCATGTACTAGTTGATACCCGTTCCTTGCTAAATGTTCTACCAAAAGGCGCTCTTGATAGACTGGATTGTGAAGGGGTTATGCTGAAACCCAGTGATATTATAGGCCGCGCCTTTGACGGGTCAAAGCGGATGGTACATGGATAAGTGGAGCTCCCTATCAAAGTGGGTTCGCAGATATTTGAATCCACCTTCTATGTAATGAAAATTCGGACAGCTTATTCTTGTCTATTGGGACGCCCTTGAATCCATGGGGCAGGAGTTGTTACCTCTACGTTGCACCAGAAATTAAAGTACCCCGTAAAAGGAAAGATTGTTAATGTCTGCAGAGAAGAAGAGTATATGGTCAGCCACATGAATTCATTCTGGTATGTAGAGATGGACGGAGAATTCATCGAGACTCCTTGCCAGACTTTTGAATTCATCCCTGCTACTGCTACTGAAGATGTTTCTGCCATTCCTGAGGTCACCAGGATTCCGCACAAGATGGATTCCTTGAAATATGCCAAAGTTACCATAGAAGAAGGTGGTTGTACTATTTGGGGCCAGCTTCTTGATACCCCCCTATAAATCTGACAAGTTTGGTTTGGGCTTTACTAGAGAAGGACAAAGAGCTATTTGTCACGCTTGTGCTGGAAGACCTCCATTCTGTGTCAGCAATAACGGAGTCAATGCTATAGAAGATGCTAATATTGATTGTGACTTAGATAGCTGGATATTTCTTACCATTTCCAACGGACTTGACAATTGGAAAGCGGAAGACATTATCCCTATCTCCTTTAGTCAGGAGTAATAGCTATAATTATGTCTGTGATACGGTGGGAGAACTGACTTGAGGGTTTTGCGTTTGATCTCAAATGTTGCAGTTAGCAAGAGTCGCCACCGACTTTTCTTTTATTTAAAAGGAAAGGTGAAAAAGCACAAGAAAGACCTTTGAGATTATTTCTTGAGTTCGGGGGGTAGATTATTAAAAGGGAAGGTATTAGCACCCTTTTTATCCATGGTTTTCCATGGGCTCTTAATTACTTGCTAGATGACTTGCTTTTGTTTAAAATTGTGCTTTGTGTGGTTTTTTGATAGTAATTTGTAAAGAGGCCATTGTTTAGGCAACCTTTGTAATGATTCTCGTTCATAAGAATGTATACAAATATGTCGATCTTCTGAAAATGTTTTCAAGTTTTGTAAGATGTTTGAAAGTGTATGTGTTTGTTTTGAAAATAGAAAATATGTTTGTTTGAAAGTGGAGCAAGTAATTAGGAGCATTCTACTTACTCAAAAGTCTTTCTTGTTCATTTTGTTTTCCTTTGACATTGTTGTCTTACCATTGATTTGGTAAGCAACCCTATCTTTGGATGTAAACGGGACGGGCGTGGGCCATCGTGTAACCATGATTAACAATGTTGCAAGGTATCTTAGCATTCTCTTTTAGGGACTAATATCATTTGAAAGACAACTTAGATAGCGTCATCGAGGGACTATGATCTTGTATTTTACTGGTTTTTGCCAAGATGCCTTACATGCGTAATATGGCCATTTTGTATAAGGCAACCAAGTGGAATAACCCTAAGTGTGCTTGTGTGCAAGTGGATTATTTTCATGCTTGTTTTTGTCTTGAATTAGGGTTTTCTAAGTATTGGTTTTAGTCTTTCCATACAAACCCTAATTACTAGCATGTTATATAAAAGCGATCAATTGCAAAATTTAAAGTTACTACGCTATTACAAAATTTATGGAGAGAGGTGTACAAATTGAATGGGGATTTCAAGAATATAAACCTAATTAATCTATTACAACCAAATTGAATTTATACAAGAATGGAAATAAATAAATGTACAAAATATATAAATATGCAAGAATGTAAATGTGAAGAAAATGAATATTTTTGGTTTTCATAAGAAAAAGGGATTTTGTCTTAATATAATTAATTTAAAGAAAAATAATTAATAAATTTTTTTTTAAAGAAAAGATATTGAATAAAACCCTAATTCTATATTGTTGATTAAAAGAAAATAAGTTTAAGAAAAATGTATTTTTTGGTATTTTGTGTTGAAAATATTTATAGCATTATAAAATATTTTAAGCCTTTTTTAATATTAAAAATAATATATTTTAATTAGCATGAAAGAAAAATAACTAATAACCTAGTTTTAATTATATTTACAAGATAATAAGTAAAAAATAAATAAATAAAGTATAGTTAATAAAAATATTTTGTGAGAAAAATAAAATAAACTAAGTCAAAATATAAATCTATCATTTTTGTATTTTATGATTTTTTTAGTATTTAGAAAATATATTTAAGAAAATAAAAATGAACTAAATAATAAAAAAATAAATGAACTTGGGCCAGGGGTGCCATTAGCCAACAGGGAGGTCAGCTAGCAAAAACAAACACAAGCTAAGCCCAAAGGGCCCAGCGCCTGCCAAAAACACAAAAGTCAGCAAGTAAAAAATGTGAAAAATGAAAAGGGTACCACTGGGGCTCGAATCCAGGTCCCAAAGGTTATAGGCGTGCACTTCTACCACTGGGGTGACTATACATCCGTTAACATAAGCAAAAAAATAATTATACAAGGCAAAACGCGCCCTTATGACTTCATCTTTAACCTCCAGCCAGACCAACTGTAACTTGCTTATTTCTCATCAAAAATGAAAACTATAAACATGAAACTTGTAGCAAATTTTCTCACGATTCCAGAAATGTAAAGTATTAAAACTATAGATCAAATATAAGCATGAATTTTAATGGCCCTAATCTGAACCCTAAAATATTCAGAAATTTCAGTTTAGAAATTCTCTAAGCTCAAGCAAAATTAATGGAAACTATGGACATGGTTAGCTTCAGGACAATGATATCTACATGTTTTATTCACAAATAAACTATTGATGATGCCTGTATGAAGAGTTCCAAGTTGAGAAAAGTTACCTCAAAACTGGAAATCGTGTTTTGAGTTTGAGCTTGTTTCAGGCAATGGTGATGATCAGGCTAGCTTCCTCAAGTCCCCAGGAAGCTAATGCAATGATTAGCTTGAACAATGGATGGCTAGAATGGTCTGGAGAAGTCAAGTTGCAGACCTCTATTTTTGGTTATGGAGGATATGGTAAATGGTGTTACAGTAATGAAACAAGGACAAGGATAGGTTACACTTAATGTAAGGAAGCTTTAGAAACTAAAAGGCCAGGAAACGCACGAGGGAAATGTGAGTTTGATGTTCAAGGTCAGAAATTGTGCAACAATGGAGTCTTTGGGCAATTTCTGATTTGAGAGAGTTTTGGTGTATTTCAGGGTGCTTAAGCTCGTCCTCTAGCTCACAAATAGTGACTCTATTTATAAGCAACAAGTTTGGAGACCTCTTGTTGATCAGAATTCAAAATCACAAGTTTATGCATAACATGTGATTTTTGACAAATTCAAGTTTCAAAGCCTTGTGTACTTGCTAAGATATAGTGGTTATGCTTTATACAAGCTTTCTCCTGACTTTGTGGATGGAGTTTGATCAGAGGGAACAAGTTATAGGCTCAAGAATGAACTTTATGCAAAAAGCTTGCTTTACAAGAATGGCAATGTTAACTTTGTGCCATTAATGGAAATGCAACTTGGATAATAGCTCAATTGCTTGGATCAAAGCCCTAACAGCTGTGTAAACATTTAATTATGGAGTGACAAACAAGTTTTAGGCCTGAAAAGCAAAGATTATGCAGCCTAGCATGGATTTGGTTCATGTGTTCATCAAAAATGACTTGTAATTCAAGTGACAAAACCCTAACTTCATCTCTTCGATTCTCCCTACTCAAGAATGATCCCAAGGAGTTATTGTACATTTTGGAAAGCTTGAAATGTGATCTACAACCCATATTTGAATTGCTTTTGAATATTACCCTTGGAACTATATGAAAAAGTGCTATGAAGTTGGGTCAAAATCCTGACCAAATTAGGGCAAAATTTCACTAAGTGTTTAGTTTCATGACCACATGTTCATAAAATTATAACTTGAGATCCATGAATTTTTGGAAGGAGTTGTGTAAAGAAAAGTTGTAGATTTCATGGAGTTCTACAACTTTCATGTTGGAAGTTTCTCTTGAATCACTTTGCATCATGGTGAAAAATTTGCTCAAAGTTATGAAAAAATAAGAAACTTTCAACACTTAGAAAAATTTCTAAGTTTAGAAATTTTGACTTTTCAAAATGAAATCTTGACTTTTTGATTTCTTGATGAATCAGTTTCATACTTTGACGTGTTTTGATGAATTATGATATTTGGCACTTGAATTTGACCAAAAAGTCAAAGTTTGACTTTTTAGTATACAGTTGACTTTTGATCAGTTGACTGAAAAATTCATCTGTCAATCCAATGGACTTGCAATGTTTTGAACCATGTCAATAGGTCAAAATGATGCAATTGGACTCTTGAGATCATGCCTTAAACTATTTGACCATATTCTAGGTCAAAAATCAGAAATTTCCCTTTCCTAGTCAAAACCCTAATTTTGACCATTTTGCCCTTTTGGAGATTTGATCAAATTTCTTGAGGAATTATGGTCCAAACTTGATCAAATGATACATATGAGTTTATAATGTTGATATGGATAAAAAATTATGAAGTTTGACTGTAAATTGGCCACAGTTTACTTCTTTCCAAATACATATGATTTTTAGGTCAACTGCTCAATTGACTGGGCCAAAATGTGATCCAAGGCTTGAAACTTGACATGAGTGATCCTGGGGGTCCCTAATGATCCATGAAAGTCATATGAGGCATTTAAAGTTCAATTATACTTGTGCAATCTCAAACCATAGTTTTGGGTCATCAGTGCTTAAGGAGGTGTCTTGCGTTCAAATTTTGCACTCTCTGGTTTTCTTTTACTACATTTTCGAATAGCTATATGTTCTTACACACACCCACACACTACATTGCAAATCCATATCCACTCTGGATCTCGTTGATAACAATTATGCTATTACCACTTATGACTTTGAAAATCCGATCTACTAAGTCGAGGACGAAGGTGAGGAAGATTGTGAAATACCTGGAGAACTTGCCAAACTCTTAATAAAAGAAGAAAAGGCTATCCAACCACATGAAGAACCAGTCGAAGTGGTAAACTTGGGTACTGAGACAGACCAAAAAGAAGTCAAGATAGGCACCAACTTAGAGAGCAGTGTCAAGAACAGGTTGATTTAGATGTTACATGATTATGTTGAGATTTTTTCTTGGTCGTACGAAGATATGCCAGAGATCGATACTGATATTGTGGTTCATCTTCTGCTAATGAAAGAGGGTTGTTCTCCGATTAAGCAGAAGGTTCATCACATGTGTTCCAAAATGTCTGAGAAGATCAAGGCTGAGGTTATGAAGCAATTTAACACAGATTTCTTATCAGTAACATCCTATCCTTAATGGGTTGCTAATATTGTTCTGGTACCAAAGAAAGACAGTAAGGTGCGTATGTGTGTAGACTACAAGGATCTGAACAGGGAAAGCCCCAAAGATGACTTCCCGCTTCAACATATTGATGTTCTGGTGGACAACACCGCTCAACACAAGGTATTCTCCTTCATGAATGGTTTCTCAAGATATAATTAGATCAAGATGGCGCCTAAAGATATGGAGAAAACTACCTTCGTCACACAATGAGACACTTTCTGCTACAAGGTTATGCCTTTTGGGTTGAAGAACGCTGGTGCAACTTATCAGCGTGCCATGGTACGTTTATTACATGATATGATTCATCACGAGATAGAGGTCTATGTCGAAGATATGATAGCCAGATCACAGACTGAAGAAGAGCATCTTGATCATCTACATAAACTATTTGAAAGACTGGAGAAATACAAGCTGAAATTGAATCCGAACAAGTGCACCTTTGGGGTAAGATCTGGTAAACTCCTGGGCTTCGTCGTTAGTGGTAAAGGTATTGAAGTTGATCCCATAAAATTTAAAGATATTTAAGAAATTCCGGTCCCCATACTGAGAAGGAAGTCAGAGGTTTCTTAGGACCACTGAACTACATTGCCTGATTCATTTCTCACTTGACTGCTACTTGTGAGCCAATCTTCAAGCTACTGAAGAAAGATCAAGTAGTAAAGTGGAACGACGATTGCCAGATAGATTTTGACAAAATCAAGGAGTACCTACAAGAACCTCCAATTCTAATGCCACCAGTTGAAGGAAGACCTCTGATCATGTACCTCATAGTGCTAGAGAATTCAATGGGGTGTGTACTGGATCAATATGACGAGTTTGGTCAAAAAGAGCATGCAATATACTACCTTAGCAAAAAGTTTACCGACTGTGAAACAAGATACTCACTGCTCGAGAAAACTTGATGCGCTTTGGCATGGGCTTCTTGCCGACTAAGATAGTATATGTTAACTCATACTACTATACTGATTTCTAAAATGGATACCATCAAGTACATATTCGAGAAGCCAACTCTCTCCGAAAGAATAGCCCGATGGAAAATGGTCTTAGCATAATATGACATTCAGTACACCACTCAAAAAGCAATCAAAGGAAGTGTATTGGCAGATCATTTGGCACATTAAGCTGTAGACTACTATCAGTCTATGAATTTCGAGTTCCCAGACAAGAACATTATGCTAGTCACAGATTGTGAAGAACCTGAACCGTATGAAGGACCGGAGCCAGGATCCCGATGGAATATGGTTTTCTATGGAGCTTCTAACTTACTTGGAAATAGAATTGGTGAGGTAATTATCTCCCCTCAGGGTTGCCATACGCCATTCACTACCAAACTCTGCTTTGATTGCACCAATAACATGGCTGAATACGAAGCGTGCATCATGGGTATTAAAGCTTCTATTGACCTAAGAATCAAATTCTTGAGTGTGTACGGGGATTCATCCCTGGTAATCATCCATGTTAAGGGAGAATGGGATACGAAGCATCTGAATCTTCTCCCTTACCGAGAACATGTGCTGACCTTAATTTCGTATTTCGAAGAGATTACTTTTGAACATATCCCAAGAGAAGAGAATTAGATGGCAGACACATTAGCTACCATGTCATCCATGTTCAAGGTCATATGGGACAATAAAGCTCCTAAAATTACCATTAAAACAATGGACGAACCAGCACACTGTTATGAAACTGACACTGATAGAACAGAAGAAAAGCCTTGTTTCTATGAAGTAAAGAGGTACCTTGAGGCTCAAGAGTATCCCAAAGGAGCATCTATCAATGACAAGAATTTCCTACGAAGGTTCTCTTCTAAGTTCTTCCCGAGCAATATAATTATGTACAAGTGCAACTGTAACACCCCAATTCTACCCCAAGCAATTTATGCAAAATAAATCAGATGTATAAAATTTCAATCATACAAATGAATCGGGACGTCACAAATTCTTTTAACAAATTCATTGCATTCATCGTGGATATATAACACTTTTTCAAACATCGGATGAACCATCAACATAGCATCTTTAATAAAATAAATCAACATCTACGCAGTGGAATTCTTCAATAACATCTTTAGACAAAACAACAACTAAGAAATGTCTCATATTTAAAGATAATCAAATTAAATTCAACAACTAAAAATCATCAATCAAAACAGCAAGCGTTCATCCCCCCGAGTGTTACATATCAGAGCAATGACACCGACTCGAACTACTGAAGGTATACAGCCTTCACTCTCGATTACCTGCACGTTTCCAACATAAGGGCAACATTCAAACAGAAGGGGTGAGATATCTAACAATATAATAAAGTGCATGATAATTAATATATTAAATTAGATCAACAACATCACCACTTCTCATCTCATAATCAACAACAATCTCAACAATAATATACATTCATCAACATCAAAAATACATTTCTTTATGAAATCATATAATGCGACTCAATACTATGAAAATGCATGTGGTACCATTGGATCAGAACTCCCATCTCAAAAATCTGCCAATTAATAGAGGCATCAACAAGGCATAGCCTTCATCTCAAAATTTGCCAATCCAGGCTATCTCAACGAGCATAAGCTCCATCTCAAAAATGCAATGTATGCGACACAACCATGAATGTAATGATAACACCCAAGTTAACAACATCACAATATATCATCTCAAAGCATCTCAAAATACATCTCAAAACATCTCAGAATATCATCTCAAAACATCTCAGAATATCAAAATAGTTCATCAAAATTCATTTACTTATAAATCATCAAACATCATTATTTAATAATAACTTCTTATTAATAACTCAGCAATATTTTAATTTCACAGTAAAACAATACTGTCATCCTGAAACTCTAACGTTAAGACCCTCACTTCCCTACTGTTATGGTTCAAACAACATCTTCTAGAATCTAACGTCCATCGTTGAGCACAAAACAAAGCAAAGGCCAACACAACTTCTGACCACGCAACCTCTAACCAACACAGTTCCTAAATACACAACTTCTAATGACGCAACCTCTGGCGACAAAATCTTCTAACTGCTATAAATTCTGACTAATGCAACCTCTTATCAGATGCAACCTTTGATCATCTCATCTTCTGACCACTCAACCTCTGATCAGATACAACTTCTGATCCTCTCATCTTTTGACCACCCAACCTCTGACCAGATACAACTTCTGATCATCTCATCTTCTGACCAGATACAACTTCTGATCATCACATCTTATGACTAGAGCAACTTCTAATATCATAATTTCTACCTTTCACTAGGCCACGCAACTTCTAACAGCTTATGTCTAACTTCAGAACTTCTATCTTGTGCTAATCTAATGCAACTTCCATCAGCATCCTTCTAACGTCAGAACTGCTATTTTCCTTACCGTTATTATTTTAGTTCCCTTTCCTGTTATCAACCTAATTAGGAACAGTACCTAACGCCATCCCTAATTGATTCATTGTTCTGAAACAGCAACACACAATCCTTCCTGCATATTCTGTGTTTTTCCGTAACGGCAATGGTTCTGCATTTTCTGTACTGCAACAGTTCTATGTTTCTCCTTACTTGTTCATCACTACAGATTCATACCTAAAGTCCTAAACTTAATCTAATCGCGACGATTCTTCACCATAATCATCTTATAATTCTACAACAATTACACAACATCAAAACATCATTATTCATCCAAAATTTCATGGATTCTCATCACAAACAATCATATAATTTCAATTTAGGAACGAAACAACAACCACCTCTAACCCCACATATCAATCATCATAAACCCAATTATAGAGTTAGAAACCCACCCTTACCTTGGATTGAAGGTCGCTCTACAATTTCCGGTTGGATTCACGTTCTTTCCGTTTCCCACTTTCTCCAAGAGTTGCATGTTCTTCTCAATCCTTATTTCTTTCTACTTCTTCCTCTTTCTATTCCAACAACAAATAACAATATAACCCTATTATTCTATTATTCCTTATTGGGCTTAAAACCAACACACCCCCTTATTACTTTTATTCTCTCAAAATAAGCCCACATTAAATAATATTACACTTCTAATATTATTTCACCACATAATATTATATCTCTAATATTATTTCTCCACTTAATAAAATAAATCCAATTAATTATAACACATCCTCTTAAATATTCCAAAAGTAATTTAATTAAATAATTAATTAAATTACGGGTGTTACAACTCTCCCCCACTTAGAATATTTTCGTCCTCGAAAATTAACCTCAATCAAACAATTCAGGATAAGAGTCTCGCATCTTGCGCTCCAACTCCCAAGTCATGCTTTATCCTGCAACTCCTAACCAAACCACTTTAACTAAGGCAATCTCTTTGCCCCTCAGAGTCTTCATTTCACGATCCACAATCCTTACAGGCATCGTCTCCACCGTAAGATCATCCCGTTTTTGCACATCGTCCATATGAATCACATGAGATGGATCTAAAATATACTTCCGAAGTTGCGACACATGAAACACATCATGCAAATTTGAAAGATTAGGCGGTAAAGCCACTCTATAGGCAACATTCCCCACTCTCTCTAAAATCTGATACAGTCCAATAAAACGAGAAGTGAGATTCTTAGACTGCAATGCTCGCCCAACACTAGTCACAGGTGTAACTCTCAAAAACACATGATCACCGGCTTGAAATTCTAAATCTTTCCTTCACTTGTCATGATAACTCTTCTGTCTACTTTGTGAAGCTTTCATCTTTTCTCGAATCAACTTCACCTTCTCAGTAGTCTCACGAACAAGTTCAGGTCCAAGTACTACACTTTCACCAGATTCATGCCAACATAACGGAGTTCTACATCTTCGACCATACAACGCCTCAAAGGGTGCCATCCCAATACTAGAATGGTAATTGTTATTATACGTGAACTCTATCAACGGAAGATAAGTATCCCACGAACCTCCCTGCTCAAGAACACATGCCCTCAACAAGTCTTCCAACGATTGAATAGTTCGTTTAGTCTGACCATCTGTCTGAGGATAATATGCTGAACTCAATCTCAACTTAGAACCCAACGCTTCTTGCAAACTCTTCCAAAAATCAGAAGTAAATCTTGGATCTCTATCTGACACAACGCACAAAGGAACACCATGCAGTTTCACAATCACACTAATATAAATCTCAGCCAACTTCAACACTGGAAAACTAATGTTAATAGGAATAAAATGAGCTGACTTCGTAAGCCTATCAACATTCACCCAAATCGAATCATGACCTCTTAAAGTATTAGGCAATCCTGTCACAAAGTCCATTGAAATGCTATCCCATTTCCATTCTGGAACTTCCAACGGTTGCATCAATCCTGCAGGCTTCTGATGTTCAACTTTCGACTTCTGACAAGTCAAACATGCATACACAAACCGAGCCACGACACTCTTCATCCCAGGCCACCAAAATAGCCCTTTCAAATCTTGATACATCTTTGTAGCTCCTGGATGAATACTCAACTTACTTCTATGACTCTCTTCAAGTATCACTTTCTTCATATCAACATCATCAGGAATACAAATCCGGTTACGAAATCTCAACACACCTTACTGATCTAACTTAAAATCATTATTCTCAGATTGATCAGTCCCAACCATCAAATCTACCAGCTTCACATCCAACTTTTGAGCTTCTCTGATACTGTCTAAAAATTCATTATTAATCTTCAACATGCCCAACATAACACTCTGTGGAGTAACCTCGCAAACTAAGCTCATATCTCTGAACTGCTCAATCAATTCCAACTCTTTAATCATCATTGCTGACATATGTAAATTCTTTCGACTCAACGCATCAGCTACCACATTCGCCTTTCCCGGATGGTAGTTCAAACCGAAACCATAATCCTTTAACAATTCCAACCATCTTCGTTGCCTCATATTCAGCTCCTTTTGATCAAACAAATACTTCAAACTCTTATGGTCACTAAACACTTCAAATCTAGAACCATAAAGATAATGCCTCCAAATCTTCAACACAAAAACAACTACAGCATGCTCTAAATCATTTGTAGGATAGTTCTTCTCATGAGTCCTTAACTGCATCGACGCATAAGCAACTACCTTACCATTCTGCATAAGCACACCTCCTAAACCCATCTTAGAAGCATCACAATAAACTACAAAAGGCTCTCCTGGATTAGGCAACGTCAAAATCGGAGCTGACGTCAACCTCTTCTTCAATTCCGTAAAACTTTCTTCGCACTGAACATCCCAAACAAAAGCTCTACCTTTACAAGTCAACTTAGTCAACGGAAGTGACAACTTAGAAAACCCTTCAATAAACCTTCTATAATAACCAGCTAATCCCAAGAAGCTTCTAATCTCAGTAGCTGACTTTGGAGTTTCCCATTGCAACACAACATCAACCTTCGATGGATCTACAGCAATGCCACTACCTGAAATCACATGACCAAGAAAACTAACTTCTTTCAGCCAGAATTCACACTTGGACAACTTTGCATACAACTTCTTCTCTTTCAAAACTTGCAATACTACTCTCAAATGTTCAGCATGCTCTTCTTCTGACTTAGAGTAAATCAAAATATCATCGACGAACACCACTACGAACCGATCGAAATAAGTGTGAAAGATACGATTCATATATTCCATGAATACTCCCGGCATATTAGTAACACCAAAAGGCATCACTGAATACTCGTAATGTCCATAACGCGTTCTGAAAGCCGTCTTATGAATATCTTCATCCTTCACTTTAATCTGATGGTAACCCAACCTCAAATAAATCTTACTAAACACACGGGCATCCACCAATTGGTCCATCAAGTCATCTATTCTTGGAAGCGGATACTTGTTCTTAATCGTCACCTTGTTCAACTGTCTATAATCAACATAAAGCCTCATACTTCCATCTTTCTTCTTTACTAACAACACTGGAGCTCCCCACGGCGATACACTTGGTCTTACAAACCTCTTCTCAAGTAACTCTTCCAATTGCTTCTTCAACTCTGACAACTCAGACGCATACATCCTGTATGGTGCCATAGACACAGGTCTTGTACCAGGTACAAGATCAATTGCAAATTCAATTTCCCTCTCTGGCGGTACATCAAGAATCTCATCAGGGAAAACTTCAGGAAATTCACACACCACCTGCAATTCCTTAATTATAGCTTGAGTCTCTACAGATATCGACACCATCAATGAAAACATCAGTGCTTCCTCTTGCATCAACTTCCTCAACTGTCTAGCAGACAAAAAACCATCTTCCTCTTCTCCAGGAGTAGAAAAATTCACCGACTTGTCATAATAGTTAATATGAACACAATTATGCTCTAACCAGTTCATACCCAAAATTACATCCAAACCTCTTAACGGTAAACAAACCAAATCAACAACAAAGTCTCTGCCGAAGATCGACAAGGGACACTTAGCACACACAAAAGAAGTAGTCACCGACCACTTGGCTGGAGTATCGACGACCATTTCTCCATTCAAAGAAGACAACATAAGACCCCATCTTCCAACATAATCAGCAGCAATAAAACAATGCGTAGCACCAGTATCAATAATAGTAATTAAAGGAGTACTATTAATGAAACATGTACCTCTGATAAGTCTATCCTCAGCAGCGGTCTGATCCTTAACCAAAGCAAACACTTTACCACTTGACTGAGCCCTCTTCGGTTTCGGACACTGGATACCAATGTGCCCTTCTTCTCTACAGTTGAAACAAACCACACTCTTGTGCTCACACTCAGATACAACATGTCCGTTCTTACCATAACGGAAACACCTCTTCACTTCAGTAGTGCACATATTACTCTTGTGTCCAGGTTTCCCACACTTAAAGCAAATCACACCAGTAGGAAAATCTCCCCCACTAGTCCTCTGACCATGAACAACTCTCTGCTTACCCTTACCAGCTAGGGCATCATAAGGTTTACCACGATTCTGTGGGTGCTTACCCCTCTTCTCACTGATAATCTTATAATGAGCATTATTGTCTTCCTCATAAATTCCGCAACTATCAACCAAATCAGCAAAGACACGGATTTTTTGATATCCAACTGCTTTCTTAATCTCCGGGCGTAACCCATTCTCAAACTTAATACACTTCAAAAATTCAGCATTTTCCTCAGCGTAATGCGGATAAAACTTGGCCAACTCAGCAAACTTGGCAGCATACTCAACCACAGACATACTTCCTTGCTTCAGCTCAAGGAACTCAATTTCCTTCTTACCACTGACATCTTCGGGAAAATACTTTCTCAAAAACTCTCTACGGAACACAGCCCAAGTGACATTCTCACCTGCAGCTTCTAACTTCTGACAAGTCTCTAGTCACCAGTCATCAGCCTCGACTGCTAGCACATGAGTCCCATAACGAACCTTCTGTGCTGGAGTGCAATCCATCACGTGAAAGATTATCTCTATCTATTTCAACCATTCCAATGCTCCGTCAGGGTCATATTTTCCCTTGAACGTAGGTGGATTCTCTCTCTAGAAGGTTGCCAAGCTACGAGATCCAGCATTCCCGTCAGCATTCGGCTGATTTTCCATCGCATGAGCCATTGCTTCTAGAGCAGCAGCAAGAGCAGCATCGTTCCTTTCAGCCATCTCAACTTCTCACTACAACATAAACAACAATTAGAACTCAAATAACAATACTCGATTGTTAGACAACTACGACTCGACGACAAAGTCGGACCAACCTTTTGCTCTGATACTAACTTTGTAACACCCTAATTTTACCTTAAGCAATTTATGCAAAATAAATCAGAGTTATAAAATTTCAATCATACAAATGAATCGGGACGTCACAAATTCTTCTAACAAATTCATTGCATTCATCGTGGATATATAACACTTTTTCAAACATCGGATGAACCATCAACATATCATCTTTAATAAAATAAATCAACATCTACGCAACGGAATTCTTCAATAACATCTTTAGACAAAACAGCAACTACGAAATGTCTCATATTTAATGATAATCAAATTAAATTCAACAACTAAAAATCATCAATCAAAACAGCAAGCGTTCATCCCTCCGAGTGTTACATATCAGAGCAATGACACCGACTCGAACTATTGAAGGTATACAGCCTTCGCTCTCGATTACCTGCACGTTACCAACATAAGGGCAACATTCAAATAGAAGGGGTGAGATATCTAACAATATAATAAAGTGCATGATAATTAATATATTAAATTAGATCAACAACATTACCACTTCTCATCTCATAATCAACAACAATCTCAACAATAATATACATTCATCAACATCAAAAATACATTTCTTTATGAAATCATATAATGCGACTCAATACTATGCAAATGCATGTGGTACCATTGGAGAAGAACTCCCATCTCAAAAATCTTCCAATTAATAGAGGCATCAACAAGGCATGGCCTTCATCTCAAAATTTGCCAATCCAGGCTATCTCAACGAGCATAAGCTCCATCTCAAAAATGCAATGTATGCGACACAGCCATGAATGTAATGAAAACACCCAAGTTAACAATATCACAATTTATCATCTCAAAGCATCTCAAAATACATCTTAAAACATCTCAGAATATCATCTCAAAACATCTCAGAATATCAAAATAGTTCATCAAAATTCATTTACTTATAAATCATCAAACATCATTATTTAATAATAACTTCTTATTAATAACTCAACAATATTTTAATTCCACAATAAAACAATATTGTCATCCTGAAACTCTAATGTTAAGACCCTCACTTTCCTACTGTTATGGTTCAAACAACAGCTTCTAGCATCTAACATCCATCGTTCAGCACAAAATAACGCAAAGGCCAACACAACTTCTAACCACGCAACCTCTAACCAACACAGTTCCTAAATACACAACTTCTAATGACGCAACCTCTGGCGAGACAATCTTCTGACTGCTATAACTTCTGACAAATGCAACCTCTTATCATATGCAACCTTTGATCATCTCATCTTCTGACCACTCAACCTCTGATCAGATACAACTTCTGATCCTATCATCTTCTGACCATCCAACCTCTGACCAAATACAACTTCTGATCATCTCATCTTCTGACTAATGCCATCTTCTGACCAGATACAACTTCTGATCATCACATCTTCTGACTAGAGCAACTTCTAATATCAGAATTTCTACCTTTCACTAGGCCACGCAACTTCTAACAGCTTATGTCTAACTTCAGAACTTCTATCTTGTGTTAATCTAATGCAACTTCCATCAGCATCCTTCTAACGTCAGAACTGCTACTTTCCTTACCGTTATTATTTTAGTTCCCTTTCCTGTTATCAACCTAATTAGGAACAGTACCTAACGCCATCCCTAATTGATTCATTATTCTGAAATAGCAACACACAATCCTTCCTGCATATTCTGTGTTTTTCCATAACGGCAATGGTTCTGCATTTTCTGTACTGCAACAATTCTATGTTTCTCCTTACTTGTTCATCACTACAGATTCATACCTAAAGTCCTAAACTTAATCTAATCTCGACGATTCTTCACCATAATCATCTTATAATTCTACAACAATTACACAACATCAAAACATCATTATTCATCCAAAATTTCATCGATTCTCATCACAAACAATCATATAATTTCAATTTAGGAACGAAACAACAACCACCTCTAACCCCACATATCAATCATCATAAACCCAATTATAGAGTTAGAACCCCACCCTTACCTTGGATTGAAGGTCGCTCTACAATTTCTGGTTGGATTCACGTTCTTGCCGTTTCCCACTTTCTCCAAGAGTTGCACGTTCTTCTCAATACTTATTTATTTCTACTGCTTCCTCTTTCTATTCCAACAAAAAATAACAATATAACCCTATTATTCTATTATTCCTTATTGGGCTTAAAACCAACACACCCCCTTATTACTTTTATTCTCTCAAAATAAGCCCACATTAAATAATATTACACTTCTAATATTATTTCACCACATAATATTATATCTCTAATATTATTTCTCCACTTAATAAAATAAATCCAATTAATTATAAAACATCCTCATAAATATTCCAAAAGTAATTTAATTAAATAATTAATTAAATTACGGGCGTTACAGCAACCATGATTCGACTCTGCTTCGTTGTATGGACAAGAAAGAAGCAGAGAAAATTATGGAAGATATGCACAAAGGTATTTTTGGGACTCATTCCAGTGGGCATACTATGGCTAAGAAGATTCTGAGAGTGGTTTACTACTAGTCAACCATGGAAACTGATTGCCATTACCACTCTAGAACTTGTCACAAGTTCCAGATCTATGCTGACAAAGTACATGTGCCACGGGTCCCTCTAAATGTCTTGACTGCACCTTGGTTGTTTGCAATGTGGAGCATTGATATGATTGGAGAAATTAAGCCTACTGGTTCTAACGGACACCGTTTCATCCTGGTTGCTATTGATTATTTCACAAAGTGGGTTGAAGTAGTCTCATTCGCCTTAGTTACCAAGAATGTTGTCGCCCGCTTCATTAAACATAATCTTATCTGTCGATACGGTATCCCTAAGAGAATTATCACTGATAATGGTACTAATCTCAACAACACTATGATCATGGAACTCTGCACACAGTTCAAGATTAAGTACCACAACTCTTCTCTGTATCGACCAAAAATGAATGGCGCGGTGGAAGCCGCCAATAAGAACATTAAGAAGATTGTGTAGAAAATGGTTATGACCAAAAAATATTGGCACGAGATTTTACCATTTGCTCTCCATGGCTATCGCACTTCAGCATAAAGTTAAACTGGGTAAACCCGATTCTCTCTAGTCTATGGTATCAAAGTTTTTCTACCTGTCGAAGTTCAGATTCCTTCACTGAGAATCATGAAGGATGCGGATTTGGATGAAAATAAATGGATTCAAACTATGCTAGATTAGTTAAATTTGATTGACGGGAAGAGGCTTGCAGACTTCTGTCACGGTCAGATGTATCAGAGGCGTATGATCAAGGCATTCAACAAAAAGATCAAGCATCAGGTATATCAAGCTAGAGACTTGGTAATAAAATGCATCATTCTACCACAAGGTGATCCCAGGGGCAAATGGACTCCCACCTACAAAAGGCCATTTGTGATTAAGAAAATATTTTCTGGCACTGCTATGATATTGACCACCATGGACGGTGAAGATTTTACGCACCCTGTGAACACGGACATAGTCAAAAGATATTATGCATAAAAATAACCCGCTAGATTGACCGGCCTAGGAAAAAATAAAGGCATATCGGCAAACCAAAAGGGTTCAAGCAAAAATTAGGGATAAGAATATAAACAAATTGTACACCCGACAAGTCGAAAACCTGGAAAGGAGGCTTGGGAAAAAAAGGGTATCCCTGTGGACTAAAAACCTGAAAGGGAGGTTGCCCTTATTCAATATTCTTAAATATGAAGAGTTAGATTGGAGAATCTTCATTCGTGACTTGAAGTTGGAAGATGATTGAACACTAGATTGCCCAGAAATTTGCACTTGACGATATCGTGGTTGAGGTGTAAGGAATGGTCTTAAAAGATGTCATTTGGAGAAATGATGGAGAGTTGGCGGAGATGGGCTTATAGATGCCTTCAAAAGTGGTTGAGAACCATGGGAGATGGGCTTATAGATGTCATCCAAAGGTGATCGTTGACATAACTTAGACTAAGTCTAAACTTGACTTCGACTGGAAAAGAATCAGAATATATCTTTGGAGTGATTTGTCTGAACTAGAGAAAGTGTCTACCGGAAAGGGATCATGATAAACCACAAATCGGTTTAAAATGAACCAACAGAGGTCTTGAATAATCTTTAACGGGAAAGAATCAGGATAAATCTTTGGAGTGATTTTTCTGAACCAAAGAAAGTGTCTACCGAAAAAGAAATCAGGATAAACCATTAAGAGATTTAAACTGAACCAGCAGAGGTCTTGAATGTTCTTTAACTGGAATGAATCACAATAATTCTTGGAGTGATTTATCTTAACCAAATAATATGTCTATGGGAAATAATCAGGCTAAACCATTGAGAGATTTAAACTGAACTAGCAGAGGTCTTAAATGTTCTTTAACTAGAAAGAATCAGAATAAATCTTGGAGCGATTTATCTGAACCAGAGAACATGTCTATGGGAAAGAATCAGGATAAACCATTGAGAGATTTAAACTGAACCAGTAGAGGTCTTGAATATTCTTTAACTGGAAAGAATCAAACCAAATCTTGGAGCGATTTATCTGAACCAGAGAACACGTCTAGGGGAAAGAATCAGGATAAACCATTGAGAGATTTAAATTGAACCAGTAGATGTCTTGAATATTCTTTAACTTGAAAGAATCAGAACAAATCTTGGAGCAATTTATATGAACCATAGAAAATGTCTACGGAGAAGAATCGGGATAAACCATTGATAGATTTAAACTGAACCAGGAGAGGTCTTGAATATTCTTTAACTGGAAATAATCAGAACAAATGTTGGATCGATTTATCTGAACCAAAGAAAATGTCTACGAAGAAGAATCAAGATAAACCATTGATAGATTTAAACTGAACCAGCAGAGGCCTGAAGGAAGTATTCGTCATGTAGATAGTCAACCTGTCCTGTTTTGGGAATTGATCTACCATTGATTTGTTCATAGATAAATGCCTCATCTTGTTGAAAATTTGATGATAATAATTTTTTATTGATTGGTCTTTCCTGAAAAGTTAAAGAGTTAGCTGTTTGCAATACCATGATGTATGAAATGCATGGTGTAATGGTGTTTCTCAAAATAAATGAGATTGCGATATATGTATTTGTGTTGTCGATGTTTATGATGTATGAATGCAATGTATGTACATATTAGCTATTTTGCTGCAGTGCTATTTAGATTGGGCTTCCTTCATTAGAGAAGTAAACTCTGTTGGGGAAGAGAAACATCGTGCATTGCTTGTGGACTTGGTGAAATCCTACTGGGGAATTCCTGAGCAGCTGGGTGACTTTCATTGAGAAATATTTGGAGCAGTAACGAAACGTTTTGTTCCGTCGGGGACATGAAAGCAACAAATATCATTAGGCTACATACTGGCGATATAGCAATGATCTTGTAGCAGGATGTCCTTGCTCCTGTTCTGTTAGGGAAAGTACCTGCGGGGACTTTATGGAATGGCCCATAGATATTATCCTGTTTCTTAAAGCCATTAGTAGTTGTCTTTCTGTTTATTTTTCCTTTTTATGCGTTCATTTGTAAACAGTAATTACGTTCAAATGCATATGTTCAAAAATAAACATTGGACGTTTTTTGCAAACAAAACAGGAACAGTAAAAGAAAAACAGATAGTTTTGCAGTTTTAAAAGGAATATCTTTGTATTAACTTGAATAAGTATTTTTGTACAAAGGGACGAACATCCTAGTAAGATAATGTCATCGTAAAAAATGAAAATTGATACGAAGAAAAGGCAGCTATGTAAAATAATCCCATGGAGTTCCCATTCTTCTATAGCCTTCATGTCTCTGAGCGTCTCATCCACTTGTTGCTTTGTCTGAGGCTGATTGGATTGATTAGAACCGTTTGAGTTTGACGATTGATACTGAAGATTTGTTGTAAGGTGATCCAACAGGACATAGTCATACACTTTAAATCCCTAACTTTTTCCTGGACCGACCTTTCGGGTTTTCAAGTCCACCGGGATACCCCTTTTTTTCCCAAGCCGCCTTTTCGGGTTTTCAGCTTGCCGGGTGTACATATTTTTTGTGTGTTTTATCCCTAATTTTTGCCTAGGCCAGTCGACCTAGCGGGTCTTTTTCATGCGTAGTATCTTTTAACTATGTATGCATTTACAGGGTGCAGAAGGTCGTCGCCGTCCATAGTGGTTAAGATCATTGCCCCACTAGAAAATATGTTTTTAATCACAAATGGTCCTTCGTAGGTAGGACTCCATTTGCCCCTGGGATCACCTTGTGGCAGTATGATACACTTGATTACCAAGTCACCAACCCGATATACCTGACGTATGACCTTCTTGCTAAAAGCTTTAATCATATGCTTTTGGTACATCTGGCCATGGCAGACAGCCGTAAGCCTCTTCTCATCAATTAAGTTTAACTTGTCAAATCGAGTTTGAATCCAATCATCTTCATTCAACCCCGCATCCCTCATGATTCTCATAGAAGGTATTTGGACTTCAATTGGTAAGACATCTTCCATGCCATATACCAAAGAGAAAGGAGTTTCCCCTGTTGACGTGCACACCGTGGTACGGTAGCCGTGGAGAGAAAATGGTAACATCTCATGCCAGTCCTTGTAGGCCACTGTCATTTTTTGTATGATCTTCTTGATGTTTTTATTAGCGGCTTCTACAATGCCATTCATCTTCGGCCGGTAAGGAGAAGAATTATGATGCTGGATCTTGAATTGCGCATATAGTGCAGTTATCATAGTATTGTTGAGATTGGTACCATTATCTTTAATGATTCTCTCCGGAACACTGTACCGACAGATAATATTCTGTTTGATTAATCGGGCCACAACGTTCTTGGTAACATAAGCGAATGAAGTTGTCTCGACCCACTTCGTGAAGTAATTGGTTTGAAGCGGTGTCCATTAGAAGTTGTAGGTTTGATCTCTCTAATCAAGTCAATGCCCTCACATTGTGAATGGCCAAGGAGCGGTCATGATGTTTAGAGGAACCAGAGGCACATGTACCTTGTCAGCATAGATCTGACACTTGTGGCAGGTTCGTGAATGTTGATGACAATCTGCTTACATGGTGGACCAGTAGTATCCTGCTCGTAGGATCTTTTTAGCCATTGTGTGCCTGCTAGAATGGGTGCCAAAGGTACCTTTGTGTAAATCAGCCATGATCTTGTTTGCCTCACTCTTTTCTACGCACCGAAGCAAAGTAGAGTCATGATTCCGCTTATAGAGAACTCCATTACTGAGGAAGAACTTAGCAAAGAATCTTCTCAGGAATTTCTTGTTGTTGATTGAAGCTCTCTCCGGATACTCTTGGGCCTCGAGATATCTCTTAATTTCATGGAACCAAGGCTTGTCCACTACTTCTTCAATATCAATCTCGTGACAGTAAGCTAATTCGTCCATTCTCTCAATGGTGATCTGAGGAGCCTCATTATCCCACTTGATTTTGAACATGGATGACATAGTGGCTAGCACATCCGCTAGTTGATTTTTCTCTCGTGAAAAGTGCTCAAAGGTAATTTCCTCAAAATGTTGGATTAATGTCAACACATGTTCTTTGTAAGGGATGAGATTAGGATGCTTCATGTACCATTCTCCTTTGATCTGACTGACGACTAAGGATGAAACTCCAAATACACTTAAAGACTCGACTCCCAAAACTATGGCAGCTTTGAGACCCATAATACATTCTTCATATTCCGCCATATTATTGGTACAGTTGAAACATTGTCTAGCAGTGAAGGAAGTATGGCAGCCTTCAGGGGATATGATCACAGCGCCTATGTCGTTTCCAAGTGTGTTGGAAGCTCCATCAAAAACCATGGTCCACCAGGATCCTTGTTCAGGTTTGTCATATGGTCTGAGTTATTCACAATTGTTTACCACCATGATGTCTTCGTCCGGGAATTCGAAATTCATGGACTGATAGTCATCCACAGCCTGATGAGCAAGGTGATCGGCTAGCACACTTCCCTTTATTTCTTTCTGGATAGTGTATTGAATGTCATATTCAGTCAGGACCATCTGCCACCTTGATATTCTTCCAAAGAGGGCGGGCTTCTCAAATATGTATTTAATTGGATCCATCTTGGATATCAATAAGGTAGTGTGAGTCAACATATACTATCTTAGCCGGCGAGCAGCCCATGCCAGAGTGCAGCAAGTTTTCTCGAGCAATGAATATCTGGTTTCACAGTCAGTAAACTTTTTTCTCAGGTAGTATATTGCATACTCTTTTCGGCCAGACTCTTTCCAGAACATTATATAGATAGGATTTCAGCAGAAAAAAAGATTGGATTACCTCTCAATTTCCCAGAAGAATCACCGGAATCATCAAAGATGATCGACATTCCTCAAAGGATACTACGAGATTTCTAACTGGTATCATCACCATCAAAGTTTGGATCACCGCGATCATCAAAGCCTGAATCTCCTTCAAACATTCCTCAAAGAATACAACGAGACTTCAACCTGGACTCACCATCAAAGCATGGATCGCCACAATCATCAACGCATAAATCAGGAAACAAGATAAAAGAAGAAAAAGTATCGGAGGTGAGAAGAGTAGTGAGAAGACGTACCTGTACATCGAGGCCTTCATCGGGACGGCAACGGCAATACCGAGCGGTATAGATCTGACGCAAAACAAGGAATCTATGTAGATGGAAACGTCGAAATCGCAAACGAGGAAGTGACGGCATTTACGTCGGAGATGGAACCGTTGATCGGAGAAGAAGAGAAGACGGCTTCGGAAGCAGAGACAGAGAGGTTGAGTGATATCGCGGAGGAGAGCTGAGCACGGCGGATGAAGAATCGCAAACGAGAGTGAGATGGCGGCGGTAATTCGTTCCACGGTGCCGTTCGTGCAGCTCCACGAAGAAGAAGAGACTTTTTCTCTTTAACCCTATTCCTTTTCCAATTTCACACGTTTTTCCTTTTTTTAATTGTCTTATTGTTTTATTATTTTTACTTCAAATTAATAATAATAATAACTAAGTAAATAATAAATAAAATGTTAAAAATCTTTTTGGGCAAATTACTTCAGCACCCATATTTCTAGACTTCATACCCCCTAACTCTTCTAATTTTTTTCTTTTCTTTTATTATTTTAGTTTTCTCTTCTAATTAAATTTTTTTAATCAAAAATAAAAAAATAAAAAAAATAGAATATTTTTAGAATAGAATTTCTTTTTAGAATTTCGATTAGAATTTTTTCTATTTTATTTTTCATATTCGATAATCATTTTATTGACTTTTTTTGTCAAGATTTTTGTGATAGCATCGACATAACTCTTGCAGTGTGGAATGTTCGGGGTGAACTCTTCAATCACTTGCCCAAGGGAACTTTGATAGAGTTCTCTTACCGCTTGCACAATTTTGAAGAGGCAACGGACCTCCTCCGTTCGGTATTGTCGCAAATCTATTTTATTCTTCATTTTCGTATTTTATCGCAATCCATATGCATACTAACATCAGGTAGAAATTTCCCCTTTAACCTAAATCTTATGGCTACTAACGTACAATAACATTAGGTTTAGAAATAGACTAATTCCCCTTTAACTTTTCTTTCCCTTTTGCATTCGCACTTAAAACTAAAACTTCTTTTCTTTCA
The DNA here is from genome assembly GCA_948472305.1 of Vicia faba. Lineage (NCBI taxonomy): Eukaryota > Viridiplantae > Streptophyta > Magnoliopsida > Fabales > Fabaceae > Vicia > Vicia faba. The sequence goes on from OX451735.1 coordinate 1,211,547,404, forward strand.
AAATCCAAAACACTTTAAAACTATTGATGAGAATCATGCTTTTGCTTAGTACGGGAAATGATAAGCGGGTCTCTTCTCGATCTTATTGTTCTTCATCTCAAGCATAGGTGCGGTTCAATTCTCAAAGACTCCTTTCATGACTAAGTAGAAAAGTGGCTAATATCTCTCTCTTGAGATCAATCAGTCATCATCTACAACAAAAATACAAAACAAAATAAAATCTTTTGTGCGCTCGAGCACCTTTCATTAAAAAACCCTTTCAGATAAGGACACGATTAATTTACTTCTGTGCCAACGCATAAGTCTCCAAAGGTCGAGCTGCGGCAAAAGGCGGAATTAACTTCGTCCATAAAAAATACAAACAAACAAAAACATGTGAGCCGAACTACGGTAGCTCTGATTCCTCAAAAAGGATACGTAGGCATTGGGGTAGGGCCCATGCGAGCACAATTTTATTTTCCCTACATTTTTTCCCTTTTCTTTTGCATGCATTCTCCCTTAGCATTAATAAACAGTAAGCATAGATTAAACACACCCATAAGATAGACAACAAGAGTGGATACCGTAGAGTACTACGGGCGTGTGGGGTGCTAATACCTTCCCCTCGCGTAACAGACTCCCTTACCCGATCTCTCGGTTGCAAGACCGTGACTTCTCCCTTCTCAGGTTTTCTCGATGTTTACCTTTCCCTACATATGGGATAAAAGACGTTCGATGGCGACTTCATTGTTTGATGATTTTCAGCCGATTGTTTCAGCTGGCGACATTAAAAGGGAGGCTCTTGGAGGTACTCTTGGATCCTATCGAAAGCAGCTTGGCAGTCGTCGTTCCACTCCAACACTTGATATTTATTAAACAATTTAAAGATTGGTTCACAAGTTGCGGTTAGATGGAAAATGAACCTGGCGATGCAGTTCAACCATCCTAAGAATCCCCTGACTTCCTTCTCAGTGTGAGGAGCAGGCATTTCTTATATTAATTTTACCTTTGCAGGGTCCACTTTGATACCTTTGCTGCTGACAACGAAGCCTAAGAGTTTGCCGGACCTCACTCCAAAAGTGCATTTATTCAGGTTCAACCTTAGTTTGTATTTCTTCATTCTTTCGAACAGTTTCTGCAGATGGTCAAGGTGTTCCTCTTTAGTTTGAGATCGGGCTATCATGTCATCCACGTAAACCTTTATGTCGTTATGGATCATGTCATGAAACAAAGCTACCACGACACACTGATAGTTTGCCCCAACGTTCTTCAACCCAAATGGCATAACTTTGTAACAGAGCATGCCTCACTGTGTGACGAATGTCGTTTTTTCCATGTACTCAGGTGCCATTTTGATCTGGTTGTATCCGGAGAAACCATCCATGAAGGAGAGTACTTTATGCTATGCGGTGTTGTCAACCAGAATATCGATATGGGGAAGCGGGAAATCATCCTTGGGGCTTGCCCTATTCAAGTCTTTGTAATCCACACACATACGTACCTTACCGTCCTTTTTGGGCACTGAAACAACATTGGCGACCCATTGTGGATAGGAGGTGATAGATACGAATCTGGCGTTGAACTGCTTCATGACTTCAGTCTTGATTTTCTCTGACATTTTTGACCGCATGCGATAGACCTTATGTTTTACCAGAGGGCAGTATTCTTTTATCGGCAGACGATGGACCATGATATTAGTTTCGAGTCATGGCATGTCTTCATATGACCAGGCAAAGACCTCAACATAGTTATGTAGTAACTGAGTTAAGCGCTTCTTGACACTAGGCTCCAGGTTGGCACCTACCTTGACTTTTTCTTGTCCTCTTCAGTACCTAAGTTAATTGTTTCAACCGGCTCTTCGTGGGGCTTTATGGTCATTTCTTCCTGTTGCAATAACCTGGCTAGTTCCCCTGGTACCTCACAATCTTCCTCACATTCATCTTTGACTTGGTAGATTGGATTTTCAAAGTCACAATAGGCCATAGCACAATCGTTACCCATGGGATCCTGAGTGGATGTGGGTCTACATTTCGATATGTGAGTGTGTGTAAGAGCATAACTATCTTTGATAAAATAAAAGGTAGAAAAAAGACAAACAAGGAGCATAAAATTTGAATGCAAAAACGTCCATGATTTATTGATGACAAATGAAGATGAAGTAACAACCCTCACAAATGGACCATTGTGCCTTGGGTAAGACACAAGGTTTTAAAGTCTAAATTGTTTAATTATTACAAGTCTGACAAGAAAATTAAAAGACAATTACTCTTGAATAAAAGTAATAGGGACAAATTCTTTGGCCTCCCAATTGTTGAGTCCTCTGCTAATGGTTGGAAAAATCCACTCGTCCAAGTCACAGCTGTCATCATTGTCTTCCACTGCATTGACTCCTTGGTTGCTGATATGTAAAGGTGGTCCTCATGCGCTTGTTCGTCGAAGAACTCTCTGGGCCTCCGAAGTAAAACCCAAACCAAATTTGTTGGATTTGTAGGGAATATACAGAAGTTTACCCCAGATGGTACATCCACCTTCCTCAACCACTGCTCTAGCATCCTTTAGAGAGGCCATTTTCAACGGATGTTTGGTAACCTTTAGAGCCTTGGTAGTAGTCTTGGTTGTCGCAACTGTTTGTGGGACCTCCTCAAAATGCTGACATAGGGTATCAAAGAACTCACCATCCATTTCCACGTACTTGAAAGAGTTCAGGTGGCTAACCATGTATTCCTCCTCCCCATGGACAGTGATGATATTTCCCTTGATTATGTACTTCAACATCTGATGTAAGGTAAAATTGACAGCACCAGCGCCGTTAATCTAGGGTCGGCCCAATAGACAAGAATAGGAAGGGCGGATATCCATCACATAGAAAGTTGAATCAAAAGTCTGAGTTCCAACTTTTATAGGGATGTCAACTTCTCAGTGCACTATCCTCTTTGAACCATTAAAGGCCCTTACCACAATGTTGCTAGGATTTAAAGTGAGTCCCTCGCAATCTAGCCGGTCAAGAGCATTTTTGGGCAAGACATTCAGCGATGAGCCCGTATCCACCAGAACGTGGGCTAGCGTAGTGCCCCTACACTCAATGGAAACATCCAATGCATCGTTGTGTTTCCTCCCTTTGGGAGTTAAGTCGGCGTCAGAAAAACCCAATATGTTATCAGCAGTTAGACTGGCCACACAATTCTCAAATTGGTCAATGGAGGTCTCTTGGGGCACGTGGGCGATCTTTAGAAACTTTACCAAGGCTTTGGCATGGGCCTCAGAACACAAAACTAAGGCCAACATTGATATTTTTGAGGGGGTTTACCCCAACTGTTCCACGACGTTGTAGTCACTTTTCTTGATTATTTTTAGTATATCCTCCATCTCTTTGCTGGAAGCTTCAAGAATTACCTATGTATGTGTCTTCTTCTGGATAGGCTCAAATAATACCTCTTTACCCCTTGTCTCGGTAGTAGGGATAACAGTAGGGTTGTCAATGGGAGTATCACTGGGAATGCTGGTAGGAGCGGTAGCGGGAATAATTATAGAAGTAGAAATGGTCTTTAGAGATTTCTTTGGTGAGAAGATTCTTCCACTTATTATTATCTTATTGGTCCCAATGATATTGACGACTTCAGGATCAGTGTCTTTCGCAAATTTGTCTTTGATAGCCAACAGATCTTGCTTGACGCCATAGTAATAGACGTCATCCCCATTGTTCCAGGGAACAACTTTATCCGAAGAATATGGTATTGACCCTGGCATGGTGATGATTAGGGGAGAAGACTTTGGAACAGATGTAATCCTGATGGGTATTTTGGTGGAGACCCTGGGAGGATTGTTGGAAATGGTGATTATTGAGACATCTTCCCAGGAATTTCTGGTGAAAGGAACTTTTTCAAACAGGATTTCTTTGTTGACCATCAGGCGTTGGACGCCCATCTTCAGTAAGAAACAGTCATTTTGTAGAGACATACATAAGCGAAAACTTTCATCACAGCCCAGAAATAGGCCGGCTTGCAATATATTCCATTTAATAGTCAAAAGGGGAATAGTCAAATCATTTACGGAGGAAACAAAACACTCATCATCAATAGTGTTGACACCTTGGCCGTGTTTGGGCATTGGTGCCGTTTTCAAATTAGGTGTCTCTGGGGGGTCAAACTCAATCTCTTTCGCTTCGATAAGGTCTTTTACCTTATTCTTCAAGGCCCAACAATCGCTTTCATCATGCCTCTGTCTTTTAGAATGATAGGAACATCGAGCATTCAGGTTGTAGCGAGGAGAAGAAGTATTGGGGTTCTTGGGAGCTTCCTTTAGATTCACTAGATTAGACTTTAAAAGATGTGGCAAAACTTGGGACAAGGTCATGTTAATCCGGGTGAATTGTATCATGGGCGCCTCTGGCCTTTGTTGATAGTTTCGCTGCTGATTTGGTACATGATTAGAATTTATAACAGCCCCTACCGTCGGGCGATGTTCAGTTTTGTTTTGATTCCTATGGTCATATGAAACACTAACCTCCTTTTTTCTGGTAAAGGGTTTCTTCATCGTGTTCGAGGATACATCTATTTGAATTTTTCAACTCTTTATACCGGCTTCTACCCGTTCACCAGTCATGATTAGTTCAGTAAATCCAGTCGAAGAGCTTCCAATAAAATGGTTGAAGAATGGACCAGATAACGTTCCTAAGAACATATCCACCAATTCTATGTTAGATATAGGGGGTTAGACTCTTCCTGCGAGATCCCGCCTTTTTTGAGCGTAGATTTTGAAACCTTCACCAGCACCCATAGACATGCCTTGCAATTGTGTTCGAGTTGGAGCTAAGTCAACATTATACTAGTATTGCTTGTAAAAAGCGGCAGCCAAATCTTCCCAATTGTGAATATTGGTCCCTTCCAACTGATAGAACCAATCCAACTGCGTCCCTGACAAGCTTTCTTGGAAGAAATGCACCCATAGGTTCCTATCAGCAGTATGGGGTTGAATCTTCCTAACATATGAACTTAAATGCAACTTTGACAAGAGACACTGTCTTATTTAGCGAAAGTGGGGACCTTGAATTTGTGCGGGATGGCAACCCCTGAGACAATTCATAGCTCTTCAAAATCCAATCTGGGTATCCTCTGGATCTCCATACCATTGATGCGATCCTCCAGCTGCTTGTATTTATCGTCAGCTGGGGGATACTATTCTTCAGAGTAATCCACTTCGTCCTCTTTTTCAGACTCTAGGTGGTCATTTACTTCCTTGTTTTCCCTTCTTGATTATCTCCTTCACTCGACGAGGTTTCCAAATCTAGAGTTTGTCTGGCTGGTCCTTTGAACCTTCTTCCCAGACTCAAAACACTGATTGGTTTCTTCGCTTTCTTATTCTTCTCTTTGATCAACAAAGTTTTCAAATCCTCTTGTCATTTTTCCAGAGCCAAGAACATTTGTTGGAATTGAGTGTTCTGCGCTTAAAGATCCTTTACTCTCTATTCAATATCCATCTCATTGAAATAAACATTATAAAGATAAGGAAACTTGTTGTAAGAAACCTGTTTGTGTTATGATTAATGAAAATGCATATGCAAATGATTTCAAGGAAATTAGAGATTTAAATTTGCTTAGGAAAAAAGGAAACACACGTTATATTAATAAATCCAAGTTTGAGTACATCATGCCTCTTTGGGCTTACAATGAAAGAAATAAAAATACAAAAACCCCTAAGACAAAAAGGTTGAATGCATCCTCTTTGGCGCGATTTAGGCGTTCAGACTCCGCTCTTCATGAAGCTGCTTGGTGAGTTCCAGAACTTTCTTCTCACTGGCGTAGAATCGGGCTTCGAAAGTGTCTCATTCTTCCTTTATCTGAATCCAATCCTTTTGCAAGTCTTCAAGAGAGGTAGGCATGTTGGGGTGAAGGACAGTATATGACACATCTTCTTCAACAACAGGCTCCATGATAACGGGGATGATGGAGGGGTAAGGCATTACGAGACTCTGAGCACGAGCTCGCACCCACCTAAGATAAGGCTCAAGGGGGATAGAGTTTTTGTGTCCCAATGTCTTATTATCCACCTTGTTCACCGTCCTCCAAGCTCGTACAGACCTCTGACGGTAGCCTTGATCGTCATTTTCGTAGTCGAACACCATACCTTGGATGAGCATATCATGAGGACCATCTCTTCAAGCATACCCAAATTGTCGTAAAGCTAAGCAAGGGTTGTAAGTGATACCTCCCATAATTCCAAGCAGAGGGACATTTGGGAATTCCCCATGGCGGTCAATGATAGAAGTATCTTCCAAGGATCGAGAACACCAATAAATGTTAGAGTGTGTAAGGCACATCATCCTTTGAGACCATGTCAATCCTTGCTCATTCTTCAATATTGATCGAGGTAGATGCAAAGTAAACCACTTGGCGAGTAGGGGAATGCAACACAAGAGAGTACCTCTTTTCTTCATAGTGCGAGTAGGGAAACAATGTAATATGTCTTCGAGCAGAGTAGGTATAGGATTACGAGAGAGAAAGATTTTGATGGCATTCACATCTATTAATTGGTCCGAATTGGGAAATAGAACCAAACCGTATATTAGAAGGGCCAGGATATCTTCAAAGGCTTGAAGATCCATATCTCCCCGGAATCAACGAGCCTTCTCTAATAGAAACTTGGCTAGGAACCCTTTGACTTCGCTTCTTGTCTCCCAATTTGCAATAATGTCGGCTCTCTTCAAATGCAAGGCTTCGGCAATAACTTCAGGTTTCAGAATCCCTTCTAGACTGGTGAACGATATTTGATCAGGCACGGGGACTCCTAATAGTAGAGAGAACTCTTCTAGTGTAGGCACCGACTGATAGTCAGGAAAGGTGAAGCAGTGATGTATGGGATCAAAGAATTGGAAGAGCACACACATCATTTCCTCTTGGAAATTGGAAGTATCCAAACCGAGGAGTCGACCATATTTCTTGGTAAAAGGAGAATCTCCGGGCACCCTTGATGCTAACTCCTGGAGTTGAGGGTGTGCTTTCACGAAGCCAATTCAAATGGTGTTCCTTCGAACGTGATTCATGGCCTACAAAACAAAGCAAAGATAAATTCCTAAATTCTTGAAATGGTTAGTGAGAATGCTTATGATGTTATGATGTTTATGATGTTATGTATGTGTATGCAAAGCAAGCAAGTTATTATGTACACACAAAACAGACAAATCCTTAGGTTTTGGCTTGTATGGGGCTTGTAGGTAAGTACCCTCTTGAAGCTTAGTTGGCTCAACCTGTCCTAGAAAGTAACCGGGTTCTAGGGGATATCAATATCACTGACTTTTCTTTTAGGTATTGTCTCAGCATAATCAATCTTTTCTTGCGGCCGAGATATCTCAAAAGTCTGGTCTCAATGAGTGTAGTATCGAGTATCAACAAATTTTCAGCTTTCCACTGAAACCGGTCATCTCACTACTTCTTAATGGCCAAGTTGTTCAATTAAGGTTCTAAAGTCAGTTAGTGCTTCATGACGCTGCTCAACAGCCCCGTATTCTCCTTGATTCAACACAAGGGATACTGGTACCAACAAATGCATCACACTAACGTAGCCATTGCTTCAACCATATCAGTCTACGCCGTACAGTTTCCACAATCTATTGCTACTTACCTAAAAAGGTGCCCCAGATCTGGGTAGGGGATCAAAACAAACCCAAACAAGGAACCATAATGTAAAGAAAATAAATCAAACAAAGGAAAGCAAGTAAAAGTGATTTAGTCCTAAGGTAACCCTACTTTTAAGTAATTCCCCAGCAGAGTCGCCAATTCTGTAACGCGGTGGGGGAACTAACTTGGGTGTTTTGCGTTCGATCATAATTTTTGCAGATAGAAAGAGTCGCCACTGACTTTTCTTTTATCCAATAAGGAATGGTTGAAAAGAACAGGAAAGACCTTTTGAGATTTTTCTTGAGTTTGGGGGGTAGGTTATGAAAAGGGAAGGTATTAGCACCCTTTTCATCCGTAGTTATCTATGGGCTCTTAGTTGCTTGCTAGATCACTTGCTTTTGTTTGAAAATGTGCTTATGGTGTGAGTTTTGAAAGTATTTTGAAAACGTCTTTGTAATGACTCTCGTTTCTATAAGAACGCGTACAAAGTGTTGTTTTGAAAATGGTTCAAAGAGGTGTTTGTGGAATGTGTTTTTGAAAGTGATTTTGAAAAGGTGTCTTTGTAATGGCTCTCATTTCTATAAGAATGCGTACAAAGTGTTGTCTTTTGAAAATGTTTCAAAATGAGAGTGTTGGTGTATAAAATGTTTTTGTTGTTTGCAAGCGAGCCACTAGGAGCAACCTACCTACTCAAAAGGTCTTAAATGTTCTTTTCCTTCTCCTTTAGATGTTGCCATATTACCATTGATTTGGTGAGAAGCCCGATCGTTGGATGTGAAGGTACGGGCGTGGGACGTTTGTATAGTCATAGAAGGCAACCTATGGGACATTTTAGCAATTTCGTTTAGGGACTAGATCGTTTACCGAAGGCAACATTCAGGGTCATCGAGGGACTACGATCTTTTATCGAGGGTTTTTGCTAAAATGGCCATGTTCGAGGGACATGACTATTTATTTAAGGAAACAAGTGGAATTACCCTAAGGGTGCATGTGTGAGCAGTGTGTTTGATTTGCATGCATTTTGTATTTTGAATTTATTTGGTTATCTACTTGTTGTTTTTATCTTGCCATACATCCTAGTTACTAGCATTTATAAAAAACCAATAGAAATACAAAAAAATAAAACCTACACTATTACAACCATATTGAATTGCATGGAAATATAAAGGCAAAAATAAAATAAAGGAAATAAAAATGGGTCTTTTGATTTGGGTAGAAAACACCCTTCGATTCTGCATTTCTTAGCCTCCTTCGATTTGGGTTCTGAAGACAGTGGAGTCATGCCCTTTGATTTTCCCTTTTGTCTCCTTCGACTGAGGGTTGAAAATAGGATAGTCACGCCTTTCATATGGGCCTGGAAATCAGCATAGTTCTGCCTTTCACTGGAGGTTTGGAGACAGCAAGATTCAGGCTTTCGTTTGAGGCTTAGAGATAGCAAGGTTCATGCTTCGTCACAGACTCCTTGCTGAGTCTTTGTAAGCATGTTGGGCCCTCAGATTATGATTCGAAAGGCTTGTGCAGCTAGCCAATCGAAGGGTATAACAAACCTGTCTTGAATTCTAAAAAATGAAATATCCAAACATAACTACAGTCCAGGGGTTAGCATGAAAACTAAAGGGTCTTAAAGTCCAAAGCATAAATAAACTAAGGTTGAGTCTTCAACATTTAGGCAGTCAGAATCGAAAGCTAAAACATGGTCTAGAAATGTCTACATTTTTCTTTATTGGCATATGCACAAGATATTAAAATAGAACAGACTCAAGTTTGAAAGAAAACTTACCTCTTGAAGTCCTTAAGTCGAAGGGAGATGTAAGTGCTTTCTTTGATGGAAAATGGGAGTTCGTTGGGACCTTCCTGAGGCTAGGCCAGTTGCTACTTTGTGAAAGCAGTGACTGGGTCGAAAGAGATTGTGTGAGGGGATCGAAAGCTTTTTGATAACAAGTGATGGGGTAACTCAAAGACCTACTGTATGATAACTGGAGGAGTGGGTCGAAGGGTGTTTTGATGGTCACTTGGAGGGTGAATCGGAGGATTTTTTCTTGGTGTTTAGAAGTGTATGAAGGATAATGTTAGGAAGTGCTTAGGAATTTTTGAGAATTTTCACTAGTGTTTTCTTGCAATCCTTTAGGCGCCCTTAACATGTGTGGCGATGCCTCCTATTTATAGATGGCTTGGGCTGATGCTTTGGGAGGGAAAACAAAAGGTTCAAACAAAAAGGGTATGCTATATTTGTAGCTTTCGAGGGACAATGTTTTATTTCCATTTTGGTGCAAGGAATAGGGCAGCAATGCAGGACTACTGTGCAACATTTTTGGAGTTTGATGGCCAGTGTATCAGGCTTGATCCTGGCAGCACATGGGACTTGGTCAACAATTACCTTTGGCATCTCAACCTTTTGTCTTGACTCCCTAGCCTCGCCTTTCGACCATAATTTTCAATAACCATCTCTTTTTTCCAATCGAAGTATCATTCGAATGACTCCCATGGATATGCTTCGAAGGGGCCAAATTAATGCTCCTGGGATGGGTCAGTAATATATGTCCTTCGATTAGGGACATCCAGACATGCCTGACAAACTCTTCGAATGCGCCACCATAGTGCTTTCTTTGCCTGAGGCAATGACATAGTGAAGAGTTTGTATGTTTGGAACAAGCCATTTCTACAGGAGATCTTGCCCACTCAAATTTGCCTGCAAAGGGGCCCCATGGCCAAACGAAAGAATGTGTGCAAGAGGTTCCTTCCTTGTGACCTTATGCAAATATGTTCAAACGAAAGCTTGTAAAAGAGGAGCCAGATGCCCAAATAAAGAATGACAAAAGACTTGTGATCAAGGATTCACACCCCCAAGTGAAGGATGTGTGCCAGGGATGGAAGGCTCAAATGAAGCTTGCAACGTTGGGAAAGTCATTGCCCCAAACAAAAGAGGCCTGCAGCGGAAAAATATGTTATCGAAAGAGGGTAAAAAGGGGGTTTTGGACTCCTGAACTGAAGGACATCATCAAGAAGCTTTTTGCCTTGTGAATTGAAGCTATATTGAAGGGAAGTGTTACCCTGTCGAAGCTTCTAACAAAATGCTTCAAATGGGACTTTGGCCTTGGGGATATTATTATGGTAGGAAATTCTGCCTTGTGTGTCTTGGCTAACACGCACGGAAGATGCTGTGTGGACAAACGAAAGACTTGCACAAACCTTCAAACAAAGTCTAACGCCAAAATGAAATAGGAAATGATCTTAGCCAAATGATCCCATTGCCTCAATCGAAGCATGAAACGAACTTGACCCAAAGGAATCCAGCGCCCAAACGAAAGATGCAACCAAGGCCAAAGTTTTCAATCGAAGGATGTAAAATCGAAAGGAACTTGGTTTTCCTTTAATTTTGTCAAAAAAGGCATTTTCATTTGTTTTGTCCTTTTTTAGCAATTTCTTCCATAATCTTAATGCTGAAAAATCCAAATATATTTGTGTAAGCTTGAATTTTGGGAGCCCCTTTGAGAAATGTCTTGAGGAATGAGAGGGAAAATTTTGGGGTACAATAATGGTCCAGGCAAAAGTTAGGGATTAAAGCGTATGACTATGTCCCGTTGGATTACTCACAGCAAGCCTTGTTACCAACATCAGGTTCAAATGGTACATATAAATTTCAATTAACTTCTTCTGACAACAAGGGATGAGATGCTCGAAAACATAGGGGCAATAGCAGAGTTGAAACACAACGAGATTATTTTCACATACCTATATGTTTTCACTTTGTAATCTTTCTTCATTTTCGCGACGATTTCCTTTTACTATGATTTCTGTCTCTTTGTACAAAATTTCCTGTTTATAGGCAAACTATCAATACAAATACCATTTCAAAAATTCAAATATTTTGTTTTTTCTATTTTGTTTGCAAAAACGTCCAATAATTAAATTGAATGAACATATGCATATGAATATGATTATTGTTAACAAATATATGCATAAAAACAGGAATAAGCATTTGCTTAAGACTTTAGGAGTTGGGATAATGTTCAAGTCACCCATAAATCCTCACAGGATTATCCCCATAGAGTCATATTTGCAAGCTCGTTTTCAACAAAGATACACTCCCCGCAAGGCTGCAATAACTTGATTCGCCAGCAGAATTCCCGAGCGGATGAGGGAATATGATCTTTTCCCCGACAACATCGCTAACCAATAGATTCCCAACCCTTGTCAGAGATTATGACGTCAACACAGTTCATAGGAATTCTCTTCCCCAGCCGAGATTATTCCCCCGAAACTATAAGATCCCCTATAGAATTCTTTTCTCTAGCAGAGCTTATTTCCTCAGTAGGAGTATTCCTCAGCAAAGTGTTTCTCCAACAGGTTTAGGGTTTATTTCCCTAACAGGGTTCATTTCCCCAACAGGGTTTATTTCCATAATCGGGTTTATTTCTCCAACAGAAAACACTCTCCCCAGCTTGAGCCTATTTCTCTGACTACTACAGATCACCGACAAAATCCATTTCTCTAGCAAAAGGTAGTCCAGGTTGCTATCCCCAGAATGTTGCTACATAATCTGAAATTGGACCAGATATCGTTTGAACTTATCCTATCTAGACGAGTAAGCATCCATATCATAAACTCGGTTAGAAAATGCCTCGAAAGGTTATCCATCTATTTTATACCCAGTTAGGGTATATAAGAATTAAATTCTCCAGTAGAGAGATGAATGACCAATGATTTTAACTCTTCACCCCAAGCAGAAATCAATGTTCCCCAACGGAGTTTCCTCAAACAGAGAGCAGGAGTCCCCAGCGGCAACATTCGAGAAAAGATTGAAGATTACACATATTCTTCATCCCCAGCACCATTCAGGGATTTATTTTCCCCAGCGAGATGTTATATAGAGCTACACTTCAATGACATTTTACATTCATCCATCATTTACAAATATCATAGCATATGCATACAAAATGCATATAGCACCCTCTCATTTACTATGAGATCATCATTATGCAATGCATTTCATACATCATGACATTGCATACAGCTAACACTTTATTCTTTCAGATAAAGTCTATAAACAGACGAATATCATCAACAATTTTCAAATAGGTCACAGATTAATTCCTGAAACAAGACAGGGCAACTATCTGTAGAAACAAATTGTAGATCAATTCCAGAAATAGGACTGGGCGACTGTTGTACCCCAAAATTTGCCCTCCCATATTTCTCAAGACATGTCAAGAATCATCCCCAAGTTGTTCAAGATGGCTCAAGAGTTGGACAGTCAAATCATCTCCTAAGGCAGTCAATTCAAAATTAGGGTTTTGTGTTGCACCAAGGTCCTTACATCCAAATGACCTCAAGTGCTTCCCAATGTCCTAATATGTTCTTAAGTTCATCCATGTCAAATTTCAAGCCTTGCAGTGGAAGTTTGGTCAGTCAATTGCTCAAGAGGTCCAAAAATCGACTGTGCTAGGGCAAAAGTCAACTGTGACCTACAAACAGTCAAATCTCAAGATTTTTTTGTCAAAATTATCATTTTGAAGGATAATTCATCATTTGATCAAGGGTTGATCATGATTCATCAAGGATTGCTCAAGATTCATCAAGATTCAAAAGTTGCTAAATTAGGGTTTTGTAAGAAAAGTCAACTCAACTTTGACCAAGCATAACTTTCTCATACTTTATGAGCAATGACCCATCCAAAGCTCATTTTGAATAGGATTCAATTTCCTACAATACATATTCACACCCCAATATCAAGAAATGCTCTCACAAAAAGTTACAAATTTGGACATTATAGGTCATTTTTGAAAGTCAACAAAAACACCTTTTTTGCCAAAGCTTATAACTTAAGCACGGAATATCAAAATGAGATGAGACCAAAAGCGTTGATTAGATGACATCTCAAGGTTTCTAAAAAGTCAAAGAACACTTCCAAAATTTCAAAACTGAAGAAGTTATGCATTGTTGAAGTTGGGCATTTTTCCAAAATTGCCAAAAGTCAACTATCCTCAAAACTCCAATTTTTAACAAAAGGGCACACTTTTTTCCACTTGATTTGGTCTTATCACACCACACACGTGTCCCGTCTTTAATTTCATGACCAAACATTTATTTTTCTATTTTATTTAATTTTTATTGAATTAATTCATTTTAAATCAATATTAATTCAAATAAAATCCAAAAATTAATGGAATGAGATTCTTGTGATCATTACAGCTTGCAAATATCATGAGAAACTCAATCAAACTCGTGCCAAGTCAAAACATGCACAAAATCTCAGATTTGATGCAAATATGGAAACTTGATAATGGTGATCAAATCAAATCTCCATTCATCAATTCTTATGGATTCAAGCCCAACTCTTGACCTAATTCACCTCCAATATACATGTACAAGTGAGGCATAGCAATAACACGCCCTAAGAACTGCAGAAACAACCAACTCAGAATTGAAAAAACCTTGAAAAAAATGGAGATCGAATTCTTGTTTGGAGGTGTTTTCAAGGCAAAATCTTCACATAACTCTCTTGCTGGCAATCTCCTGAAGCTGTAGCAATCAAAACCAAGTCCTAAAACCTCCTAAATCGCGATGTAAGTCATCACGAATATACCCCTGTACATGAAAACATAACTCATCGTTCTTGCATGTTTTTGACAAAACATTAGCATATTCTTGTTCCTAGTGTGATTTCTAAGCGTTTTGTAATACTCAATTTCATTCTCATGGCATATACTGTAATGCCCGAACCTAGGGTTTTCTTGTTTTATTTTTAGGCGTTTGTGTTGCAGGTAAAATTAAGGCTAATGATGGGTATAGAGATGATCGGGGAAGAGAGACGAATGCAATGATGGTCTCCATTGGCATTTATATGGCATGTAGCTCATTATAGGATGATGCCATGGATTTTGTTGAGGAATAAAATCCGCAGGAAAATTTACAGTCTTCGTTGAAGAAGACGAAGACGTGTCCCTGCGTCATTGGCCTGTTCAAATTGTTTAGCGCGTTTTTTAATTCCCAGGCATAATTAATTGTTTACAATATTTTATTTGTTTTGTATTACATTAACAAATATGCAGCGTGGTTGAGTTGGCAAGGAAGGCGTGTCAATGAGCATTGGGACCTGGGTTCGAATCCCAGGTCCCCCAATATTTGTTACAATTTTTCTTCAGGTATTCACATGCAGCGCCTAGAGTGTAGTGCACCATATGCCTCAAATATCAACACGCCAGGTGGTTTCAGATCTAATCCAGTGGCCAGGAATGAAGGACTACCATGGTCCCTGGTCAACAAGCGTGCATTGGAGGGCAAAGGTCAAACAAGCTTATACGTTCTGGGCCTCAATAATTGCTGATTTCACACTCAACTTGGGCCCAGCACCCCCTGGGTTTATTTCTTTTTCTATTCTATATTTTTATTTAATTGTTTTTATTAATTATTATTCTTAATTAATTACTAACCAAATAATTAATATTTTGCCTAATAAAATCAGAAAACATAAAAAACATTATTTTTATTTATTAAATTTAATTTCATTATTTTATTTTTTTGTAAATAAATAATTTAATCTATTTAGTTCTTTTTAATTAGGTATAATTTTAACATATTTTGCAATAAATTAAAATCAATTTAGAATTAGGGTTTTTTTAATAACTTTTAACCATTTTTATTTTATTTCCTTAAATATAAAAATCCAAAAAAATATATTTTTATTAATTAAATTAACTTAGATTTAATTTTTTCATTTAATTCAAAAATAACCAAAAATAAGCTTTCTTTAATAAAAAGGGTCAAAACCCTAAAAATGCTCCGATTTAATTTTCTCGCACGCGTATTATTTTTATCCAATAATGTAATTGCTTCGGGAATGTAATAGTCTTTAAATTAGGACTTTATTTATTTATCGCTTTATTTTACTTTCCGCAATTTAAATTAAAGGGTTACTTTTGGCGATGTAAATACCTGACGCCTTGTAATAGTTTAGATTTATTTTCTGCAAATTTAAATTCCGCAACTATACACTGTTAGATGTTTGATAATAGGGAATGCATGAAAAGATCAAATGTATGAACTTAAAATCAACATAGCTCACCCATGACAGGTACAAAGATAAAATTAACTGAAATAAAACACTCGCACATGTGCACTCTTAGGGTACATCTCACTTGGTTGCCTCGAACGTGGTCATTGAGTATAGGAAGTTTTGGAGGTCGTCCTCTTGTCCAAAGATCATAGTTGCCTCGAAACGGTTGCCTCGGAAAAATGATATAGGATATTAGGGTAACCGCTAAGGCGTCCTAACGTTGCTTTAGTGACCACACGTCCCTTAATCGAATTGACCTGAAAACTCCAACGACGATGCTACCTACTCTTCAATAGTGGGATAGCATTGTCTAAAGGACATTAGCACAGTTTAATTCCTTTTTGAGTAGGTAGATGGTTCTTAAGTACTTGCTCCCTTTTTAAAACAAAACAAAACTTTTCGCACTTACACTCTTTCAAACCAAAACTCTTTTCAAACCCACAAACACAAAGCAAAGCAAACTTTTGAAAACACAATGAGCAAGTACCTAAGAGCCCGTGGATAACCACAGATAGAAAGGATGCTAACACCTTCCCTTTCTATAATGTACCTCCCAAATCCGAGAAATATCTCAAAAAGGAATGTTTCTGTGCTTTTGTACTTTCCTTGTTGGATAAAATAAAAGACGGTGGCGACTCTTGCTTACCGCGACATTTTGCGAACACAAACGCAAAACACGAACCAGCATTCCAAAACAGTCAGTTCTCATTCCCACCGATCACAGAACTGGCGACTCTGTTGGGGATATCTATAAGTGAGGTGTACCCTAGGATTAGATCATTGTGTTTTCAATTGTATGCTTTGTATGATTTATATTTATGGGCTTGTATCGGAGTTCTATAGATCCTAACCCGGATCTGGGGATACCCTTTAGGTAAGTAGCAATAAACTGTGAGGGATCTGTACGGCGTAGACCGATACGTATGAAGCAGTAGCTATGTTGGTGTGGCACTTTAGTCTGTACCGATATCCCTTGTGTTGGAACGAGGAGAATATGGGTCTTCTAAGGGGTCATTAAGCACCAACTGACCTTAGAACCTTAAATTGACCAACATGGCCATAGAACAGTAGCAGTATGCTACACTCATTGAGACTAAACTCTCGCGATGATTCCGACCGCAAGAAAAGGTTGCTAAACTAGAATTATGACCGATTGAGGGTAGTCAGTGATATTGAGATCCTCTAGAACCCGGTTACTATTTTTAGGACAGGTTTAAACCAACTGAACTGAAAGAGGGTAGTACCTAAGCTCCATGCCAGCCTGAAATCTAAGGGCTCTCAGTGTGACTTGTGTGCCTTTACCATGTTTGCTTTTTGTGGATACTTGTGGTGTGCTTACTATCATGACATCATGACATCATAACATTACATACATCTTGCATAAGGACTAACCTATTTCAAAGACAAGAGGGTTTCATCTTTGCTCTATTTTGTAGGTCATCATGATGCCCATGCGTAAGAATACCATCCGGATCAACTTTGTCCAAGTACCTACCTTGCTTAAAGAGTTGGTTGCCAAGATGCCTGACACTACTTCCTTCATCAGGAAGCATGGTTCTCTCCTCAGTTTGGTCACCTCCAAATTGGATGAACAAATGATGAGTGTCCTGGTCCAGTTTTATGATCCGCTGTACCATTGCTTCACTTTTCAAGACTTCCAGCTGGTTCCCACCCTAGAAGAGTTCTCTGAGCTGCTCGGTATCTTTATTTTGGAGCAGACCCCGTTCACCGGTTGGGAGAAGACTCTTAGGCCTGAAGAAATTGCTGTAGCCCTTCATTTGACCAAAGAGGAGGTAATGGCTAACTGGGAGACTAGAAGTGGAGCTAAGGGATTTCTGACTAAGTTCTTAGTTGGCAAGGCTAATTACTTCTGGGATAGCTTAGACTTTAAGGCCTTTGAGGACATTTTGGCTCTTCTGATTTATGGTCTGGTATTGTTTCCGAATCCTGACACTTTTGTTGATGTGAATGCCATAAAGATCTTCATCTCTCAGAACCCTGTACCCACTCTCTTGGGTGACATTCTTCATCAGCTCTATGCTCGTACTGCCCGAAAGCGGGGAACCTTAATGTGTTGTGCTCCTTTATTGTCAAGGTGGTTTATTTTGCACCTCCCTAAGTCAGTGCTCAAGAACTAAGGAGGAATGGGTTGGGCTTATAGGGTGATGTCTCTTTCTTATAATGACATTATTTGGACTCTCAAAGGTATGGATGAGGTGACTATCATTGATCATTGTGGAGAGTATCTTAATGTTCCCCTGCTAGGAACCCATGGAGGAATTTCTTACAACCCATGCTTAGCTCTCCGCCAGTTTGGAAGAGCCAGAAGAGAAGGACCTCACGAGATGCTAATACCTCATATCATCTTTGATTTTCAGGGGGATAGCGACGAGCAACGTTGTAGATTCATAAGGGCTTGGGACAGAGTTCACCAATCAGATCCACATGAGTTGGGTCCAAAGACTTCTCTGCCCATGGAGCCATATCTTAGATGGGTCCGCATCCATGCCCAGAAGCTAGGTATGCCATATGAAGCTGTCTGGCCTGTCACTCTTGAAGTCGCTAATGAAGAAGGGGTTCTTCCAACCATTCTCCATCCTTATATGCCCACTGACATTGGGGCACTTAAGAGGTCTTGGATGCAGTTGAGGGATGAACGGGATTCTTACCGAGAGAAGTTCAACGAGCAGGAGCAAAAGATCCAGAGGTTGACCAGGCAGTTAGAGAAATAGCGGATTCTCAACGATTATGTCCGCACTGATAGGAAGAGACCATGGGAGCATTGATGGACCTTTGATGATTTCTTTTACAGTTTTTAGTTTACTTTTCAGTATTTCCATTTCTGTAACGCCTTAAGGGCAATTTGTTGAACAATTTAAAGTTTGAAGTTTAAATCTAATAAAGTGTGTTTCCTTTCTTGTTTACAAATTTGAATCCCGATTGTCTTTGAAATCATAAATCATACGCATTTCATCCCATGCACTTCATAAACAGGTACCCTTTACAAATCTCTTATCTTTTTCGCTTTTTATTTCAGCAATCATCATGTCTACTAAAGCTTCAACTGAGCAAGCTATCAAGGCCCTCCAGGCCCAGAATGCCCAATTTTAAGAGTTGTTCATGAATCTAGCCAAGGGTCAGCAGGACCTGAAGACCTTGATTCTGAAGGAGAAAAAGAAGAAGAAGAAGAGTACCATCCTGTTCAACACTAGACGCGGGTTTGGAAACGGGCTACAGAATAAAGTTGATCTGACCACCTCATCTGGAGGGAAAGATAGTCCACAAGAAAGGAGGGCTCCTAGCCCTATGGTCTCCGACAACGAGACAGACTACGATGAAGAGCAGTATCCTCCTGCTAAGGATAAGTACAAACAACTGGAAGACCGGTTGAGCGCTATGGAAATTCATAAGGTGTGCGGTCTGGACTTCGGAGATCTAGGTCTATCATCTGGGATGGTGATTCCCCATAAATTCAAGGCACCAGCCGTTACCAAGTATGACGGAGTTTCCTGTCCGAAGATGCACCTCCGGTCATATGTGAGGAAGATCCAACCTTACACTGCTGATAAGAACTTATGGATTCATTTCTTTCAACACAGTCTCGCAGGGACTCAGCTTGAGTGGTTCTATCAGTTAGACGGAGCCAGTATCCGTAGCTGGGAGGATTTGGCTACTGCATTCTACAGGCAGTATCAGTACAACTCCGACCTCGCTCCTACGCGTACCCAACTCCAGGGTATGTCAATGGGAACGGGTGATGGATTTAAAGATTATGCTCAAAAATGGAGAGACCTTGCCGGAAGGGTGCAACCACCTTTGGCTGGTCGTGAGCTTGTTGACATGTTTCTGGGGACCCTGTCTGGTCCATTCTTTAACCATATGATTGGAAGCTCTTCATCTGGGTTTACAGATCTTATTTTGACTGGTGAGAGGATTGAAGCTAGTATTAAAGCTGGGAAGATATAGAAGGGTGCCTCATCGAGCACCGAGAAGAAGCCGTTTAAGAAAGAGTCCAGTGATGTCTACAGTTCGAGAAGACAGAGTAAACTTGAACACCGCCAAGCTGTCAATGCGGTTGTTATTTCAAAACATGCTGGTGCGCCTCAGTATAACAATCAACAAAAGGACGAGAGACCTAAGAGGCAATTCACTCGTCTCAGCATGACCTTATCTCAGATTCTGCCACAGTTGCTGAAGACTAATCTGGTGACTCTAAGGGAACCCCTAAAGAATTCAAATACAACGTCACCAAGGTATAACCCTAACGCCCGCTGTGCTTATCACTCTGATAGCCCGGGGCATAATACAGATGATTATTGGGCTTTGAAGAACAAGATACAAGACTTAATTGATGCAAAGGAGATTTAGTTCGAGGCGCCCGAGAGGCCTAATGTCGTGACTGCTCCCATGCCCAAACATGGAGTAAATGGTGTAGAGGAAGACTTGTTTGTAGTTTCTGTGGATGACATTGTTACCCCTCTGATGACTATCAAGAGGAACCTGTTGCTAGCCGGTTTATTTTCGGGCTGTGACGAAGATTGCCATATGTGTTCTATTTTACCTACCGGTTGTCCATCCCTGAAGTCAGGTATCCAAAATCTGATGGATAGTAAAGAGATCCTGTTTGAGAAGACTGTTGTTCCATCCGTTCATTCTGAAGAAGTTGCCATCATTACCATTTTCGACAATTCTTCCAAGGCTCTCTCGAGGAAGCTTATTAGGATTACATCTGTTCCGAAGATCACACCTGTGATCATTACTGTTCCGGGGCCCATCCCCTACACCTCTAACAAAGCTGTCCCTTGGAACTATGGGGCAGATGTTTATGTTCATGGAGTTAAGCAAGAGTTGGATGCTGATACTGACATCAGCAACATTACTGGACCTGCTAAAGTCACCCGCAGCAGTAGACTTTTCTCACCTGATATTGCTCCACCAACTGTCCGAAGACCCGTCATTATTACACCTGCAAGTGTACCTACCACTATTCCTGATCAAGTTCCTATCCTTACCCCTGTCGCCGAGTCATTTGATGCTCGGGGCAAAGAGATCACCGCTGATGTGCCTGCCCAGACAGATGCACCGAAGACAATTACTGTTGAAGCTTCCAAACAGGAGATGGAAGAGATTTTGAAGATTATCAAGAAGAGTGATTATAATGTAGTTGAGTAACTGGGGCAAACCCCATCCAAGATTTCTATGTTGTCACTATTGTTGTGCTCAGAGGCCCATGCCAAGGCTTTGATTACCTTCTTGAAGACTTCCCACGTGCCACAAGAGACATTAGTTGATCAGTTCACCGATTGTGTGGCCAATTTGACTGCTGATAATGGTTTGGAGTTCTCCGACGCCGATTTGACTGCCAAGGGGAAAAATCATAACGATGCCCTGCATGTCTCCATTGAATGCAGGGGCACTACTCTTGCACATGTATTGGTTGATACTGGTTCCTCATTAAACATCTTTCCCAAGAAAGCTCTAGACCGATTGGATTGTGAGGGGTTAGAGCTAAAACCAAGTAACATCATTGTCAGGGTCTTTGATGGGTCTAAAAGGATGGTGCACAGTGAAGTTGATATTCTAATTAAAGTTGGTTCTCAGGTCTTCAATTCTACGTTCTATGTGATGGACATTCGGCCATCCTACTCTTGTTTGCTGGGTCGTCCATGGATCCATAAAGCCGGGGCCGTGACCTCAACGCTTCACTAAAAGTTGAAGTACCCGGTCAAAGGGAATATTGTGACAGTACAAAGGGAGGAAGAGTACATGGTCAGCCACCTCAACTCGTTCAGATACGTAGAGATGGATGGGGAGTTCATTGAAACCCCATTTCAGCACTTTGAAGAGGTTCCTCAGACACTGGCATCAGCTGAGACTGTGGTTGAAGATTCTCCTATGAAAATGGCTTCCATAAAAGATGCCCGGGCTGTTATTGAGAAGGGTGAGTGTGCAAATTGGGGCTGACTTCTTGATTTTATGCAGAAGACTAACAAGTTTGGTTTGGGTTTCACTGCAGAAGCTCAAAGGGTTGTTCGAAGTGCAAGGATTGGAAGACCTCCTGTGTTCATCAGCAACTCGAGAGTGAATGCCATTGAAGATGATGTAGAAGAGTCTGAATTCGACAGCTGGATCTATCCTACGACCAACGGTGGACCAAGCAACTGGACAGCAAAGGACTTCATCCCTATTACTTTTGTTACCCAGTAATGAAACTTTTGTTTTGAATTTGTAATAGACAATGTTTTGAAACTTTATGGCCCGATGTCTTACCTAGGGCACTGTGGCTTCATTTGTGAGGGCTTTTGTGTGTCATTTTCATATATCATTAATAAAAGCATTGGACGTTCTTGCATTTTAAATCTTGCGCTCCTTGTATTTCTTTATTATATATTGCAAAACAGCTATTTTACACACACTCACATATACAGGTCCACATCCACTCTGGATCTCACTGGTAATGGCTCTGCTACCGCCAGTTATGACTTCGAAAATCCGATCAACTTAGCCGAAGATGAAGGTGAAGATGATTGCGAAGTGCCTGGTGAACTTGCAAGACTGCTACTCCAGGAAGAGAGGGCCATTCAACCACATGAAGAGTCGGTGGAATCAGTGACTCTGAGTACCAAGACAGATAAGAAGGAAGTCAAGATCGGTGCAAACTTGGAGCTTAGTGTGAAACAACGGTTGATTCAGATGTTGCGTGACTATGTTGAGATCTTTGCCTAGTCTTACAAAGATATGCCTGGGTTGGATACTGACATTGTGGTTCATCGCCTTCCTACCAAGGAAGACTGTCCTCCCGTAAAACAAAAGGTTCGCCGAATGCGCCCAGAGATGTCTGAGAAAATCAAGGCTGAAGTTATGAAACAATTTGACGCCGGTTTACTAGCAGTAACTGCTTACCCTCAGTGGGTTGCCAATGTGGTTCCAGTGCCGAAGAAAGATGGTAAGGTCCGAATGTGTGTTGACTACAGGGATTTGAATAGGGCGAGCCCTAAGGATGACTTCCCTCTACCTCATATTGACGTCCTAGTTGACAATACTTCCCAGTACAAGGTCTTCTCCTTCATGGATGGCTTCTCCGGTTATAATCAGATAAAAATGGCTCCCGAAGACATGGAAAAGACCACCTTTGTTACTCAGTGGGGTACCTTTTGCTACAAGGTCATGCCTTTTGGGTTGAAGAATGCTGGGGCAACATATCAGCGTGCCATGGTTGCTTTGTTTCATGACATGATCCATCATGAGATTAAAGTATACGTCGACGATATGATTGCAAGGTCCCAGACTGAGGAAGAACACCTTGACCATCTGCAGAAGCTGTTTGACAGGCTGAAGTTGTACAAGCTAAGGTTAAACCCGAACAAGTGCACCTTCGGGGTGAGGTCTGGTAAGCTACTGGGTTTCATCGTAAGCGACAAGGGTATTCAAGTGGATCCGGCAAAGGTGAAAGCTATACAAGAAATGCCAGCTCCCAGGACAGAGAAAGAAGTCAGAGGCTTCCTGGGATGACTGAACTACATTGCCTGGTTCATCTCGCACCTAACTGCTACTTGTGAGCCAATCTTCAAGTTACTGAAGAAAGATCACGTGGTACGCTGGAACAATGAATTTCAGGCCGCTTTCGAAAGGATCAAATAGTATCTCCAAGAGCCACCTATTCTAATGCCACCAGTTGAAGGGAGACCTCTGATCCTATACTTGACGGTACTTGACAACTCAATGGGGTGTGTGTTGGGTCAGCATGACGAGTCTGGCCGAAAAGAGCATGCTATTTATTACCTTAGCAAAAAGTTTACCGACTGTGAGACCCGATACTCACTGCTCGAGAAAACTTGTTGTGCTTTGGCATGGGCTGCTCGCCGGCTGAGACAGTATATGTTGACTCACACTACTCTGTTGATTTCAAAGATGGATCCAATCAAGTATATCTTCGAAAAGCCTGCCTTGTCCGGAAGAATAGCAAGATGGAAGATGATCTTGATTGAGTATGACATACAATACACGACTCAAAAGGCAATCAAGGGAAGTGTGTTGGCAGACCATTTAGCACATCAGGAAGTGGATGATTACCAGTCTATGAACTTTAAATTTCCATATGAGAATATCATGTTGATAACTGATTGTGAGACACCTGGACCGGATGAAGGACCTGAGGAAGGATCCCGATGGTCTATGTACTTTGATGGAGCTTCAAACGCTTTGGTTAATGGCATTGGCGCCATAATCATATCTCCTAAAGGCTCTCATACTCCGTTCACCGCCCGACTATGTTTCAACTGCACCAACAACATGGCAGAGTATGAAGCATGCATTATGGGTCTTCGAGCTGCAATTGACGTAAGGATTAAGTTTCTGAGTGTCTTTGGAGATTCCGCTCTCGTGATCAGTCAGATCAAAGGCGAGTGGGATACGAAACACCCAAATCTTATTCCTTACAAGGAGTATGTGTTGACATTGCTTCCCCATTTTGAGGAGATAACCTTTGAACACTTCCCTAGAGAGGAGAATCAGTTGGCGGACGCGCTGGCTATGATGTCTTGTATGTTTACAGTGAATTGGGACAACGAGGCTCCCTGGATCGTTATTGAAATATTGGACGAACCTGCACATTGTTGTGATCTTGAGGCTGAAGAAGTAACAGAAAAGCCCTGGTATCATGAGGTAAAGAGGTACCTTGAGGCTCAGGAATACCCCGAGGGTGCATCTATTAATGATAAGAAGTTTCTGAGAAGGTTCGCGGCAAAGTTCTTCATCAGCAATGACATCCTTTACAAGCGTAACCATGATTCGACCTTACTGTGTTGTGTGGATAAGAATGAAGCAGATAGGATCATGGCAGATTTACATGAAGGTACCTTCGGAACCCATTCCAGTGGACATACCATGGCAAAGAAAATCCTTCGGCCAGGATACTATTGGTCCACAATGGAAGCCGACTGTTATCAGCATTCTCGGACATGTCACAAGTGCCAAATCTATGTTGATAAAGTGCACATACCTCTAGTTCCTCTGAACGTCTTGACAGCGCCTTGGCCTTTTGCAATGTGGGGCATTGATATGATCGGCGAGATCAGACCTACGGCATCCAATGGACATCATTTCATCTTGGTAGAGATCGATTACTTTACGAAGTGGGTTGAAGCAACTTCCTTTGCTACGGTAACCAAGAACGTCGTGGCACGGTTCATTCGGCATAACCTGATCTGTCGATACGGTGTACCAGAGAAGATCATTACAGACAATGGTACCAATCTCAACAACAAGATGATCACTGAGCTCTGAGAACAATTCAAGATACAACATCACAACTCTTCTCCCTACCGGCCGAAGATGAATGGGGCTGTCGAAGCAGCAAATAAGAATATTAAGAAGATCGTGCAGAAGATGACAGTGACATACAAAGACTGGCACGAGATGTTACCATTTTCTCTTCATGCGTACCGTACCTCAGCACGGACGTCAACAGGGGAAACACCCTATTCCTTGGTTTATGGTATGGAGGCATTCTTGCCTATTGAAGTTCAGATACCCTCTCTTCGAATCATGAAGGATGCAGGT
Source organism: Vicia faba (assembly GCA_948472305.1). NCBI lineage: Eukaryota > Viridiplantae > Streptophyta > Magnoliopsida > Fabales > Fabaceae > Vicia > Vicia faba. The sequence continues at coordinate 1,211,572,613 of OX451735.1, forward strand.
TTGAGTGAAGATGACTGAATTCAGACCCGGCTTGATCAGCTAAACCTAATTGACGAAAAAAGACTTACTGCTATTTGTCATGGTCAGACGTACCAAAAACGGACGATCAAGGCATTTAACAAGAAAGTCAGACGACAAGAGTATCAAGTTGGGGACCTGGTAATCAAGCGCATTATCCTACCTCAAGGTGATCCCAGGGGCAAATGGACCCCTACTTACGAAGGGCCATTTGTGGTTAAGAATATTTTCTCAGGAGGAGCTATGATTCTAACCACAATGGATGGTGACGACCTTCCTCATCCCGTCAATGCAGACATAGTGAAAGGATACTACGCATAATCAAAGACCCGCTAGGTTGACTGGCCTAGGTAAAAATAAGGGCTTCCCAGCGAACCAAAAGGGTTCGGGCAAAAATAAGGGATGAAAATGAAAGAATATGTACACCCGACAAGTCAAAAACCTGAAAAGGCGGCTTGGGCAAAAATGGGTATCCCAGTGGACTGAAAACCCGAAAGGGCGGTCCAGGCAAAAATTAGGGATTAAAGCGTAACACTATGTCTCATTGGATCACCTCGCATCCAGACTTCGGTATCAACTATCAAGCTTGGACGACACTAATCAACTAGATTCATCTTCAACTAAGCAGCAAAGTGATGATTGCTTGAAGATATAAAGGCAATAGCAGAGTTGGAACCTAGTGGGACCATTCACATAGCTGTTTTGTTTCTTTTTACAAATTGTGTAAATTCTATTTATCTGGCGGCGTTCTCTTACTAGGACGTCAGCCTCTTGTACAAAAAATGCCTATTTACAAGCCAAACTTCAAAATCAATACAAATTCATTTTCAGAAAGTTCAAGCTGTTTTTCCTTTATCTGTTTTGTTTTGCAAAGAACGTCCAATGTTCATTTTTGATATATGCATTTGACATTAATGGCTGATCATAAATATTTACATGCGAAGCGAAAGATGAATTACTGGTAATATCAGAAACAGGGGCATAAGAAATGTCCAAGCTGTGTCGTTGCTTTGTCCACCAGGTACCAAGGTAGATTCAACTGAAGAATATGGCTAAGATACTTTCACTCCCCGCAGGGTAAGACAGTAATGATAGCTCTCTCAGCTGAAACTGGCAACCATGAACGAATCAGTAATGCTCTCCCCAAGCAGAGTTAGTCTACCATCATCCCTAAAAAGGCTTGGTATCCCCAGAAGATCTTAATATCCCCCAACGGAGTATAAGAATATTCTCCAGCAAGCATAAGAGCATCCCTGGCAGTCTTAATATTCCTCAATAGAGTATAAGAATGTTCCCCGGCGGAATACAAGATACCCCCAGTGGAGCCATTTCCCCAGCGCAGTCTAAAAAAAGCTTCCCCGACAGAGTTGAATCATCTTCCCCAGTAGATTCTGGAAGCTTATCCCCTGCAGAGTGCAAATAAATTTCCCCAGCCAAATTCAGAGGGTTATCCCCACAGGAGTCTAACTGGGTTATCCTCAGCAAGTTGCAACTAAAAGATCATCCCCAGAAGAATTCTTTCTTTCCCCAAATAGGAGTTCAATCCTCAACCGATTCTGTATCACCAGCAACGGTAATCCATCCCCAGCGGAGTTCATTATCAAAATCCCCAACAGAGTTTATCAGCGGAACCGCCAGCGGAGTTTATCGTTAAAATCTTCAGCAGCACATCTCTTCCCCACAGAGTAATTCCCCTCAGAGTAGTCTCTTCATCAGTTTATTCCCCAACGAAGTTCTTTTCTCCTGCAGGCTTATTCTCACAATCACCTTCGTTCACCATCCCCAGCGGAAACGAAGAACTCAACTCTATTCTCCAGCAGCTCCGGGATTTATTTTCCCCAGCTAAAACATTACATGTCCATACATCATGATACATGCATATACGCATCATGCCATACAATCTCATTTATTTTGAGAACATCATTGCCTGATACATATCATGCATTACATACAGCTAACCTTTACCTTTCAGGAAAGATACGATCAAAATTCAAGTTATGAAGCCCGAGTACGACCGAATAGTATCTTGATTTCTATAACATATTGTGAAGCCTGGATTACGACCGAATAACGATGTCAAACTACCGCGAATCCTGGATTACGACCAGATAGCGGTATCTCTCAAAAGTAAGCTATGAAGCCCGGAGGACGACCGGATATGAGTTTATTCCCCAGTGAGCCATGAAGCCCAGACTGCGACCGGATAGCAGCTCAGAAAGCACCACGAAGCCTGGATTCGACCAGATAGTGGTATATCATAAACACAAGCTGTGAAGCCCGGATCACGACCGGATAACAGCTCAACAAGTTATTGTGAAGCCTGGATTACGACCAGAAAGCAATACAAGACCATGAAGCCTGGATTACGACCAGATAATGGTAAAAGATGTTGTGAAGACTAGATTACGACCAGATAGCAACCAAGAGTACTACGAAGCCTGGATTTCGACCAGATAGTGGTATGATATATCTTGAAGCCTGGATTATGACCAGATAGCATTAAGGGACACTGTGAAGCTTGGATTATGACCAAATAATAGTTTTACCCAGCCAGTTACTATGAAGCCCGGATTCGACCGGATATTAGTAAAACCAACCGTCAAAGGGAAGACCGGATGCGACCGGATAACCACTTGATTTGTTCTGAAGCCTGGATTTCGACCAGATAAGAAGTGAGGTATTATGAAGATTGGATTACGACCAAATAACAGTTTACTCGGCCAGTTACTGTGAAGCCCGGATTCGACCGGATACTAGTAAACTCAACAGTCAAAGGAAATCCCGGATGCGACCGGATAACCACTTGATTTGTTCTGAAGCCTGGATTTCGACCAGATAAGAAGTGAGGTATTGTGAAGATTGGATTCGACCAGATAGCAGTACGTGACACCATGAAACCTGGATTCGACCAGATAATGATATAACATATCGTGAGGCCTGGATTACGACCAGATAGCGGTACAAGGCACTATGAAGCTTGGATTCCGACCAAATAGCAGTTTACATGGACAGTTACTAAGAAGCCCGGAGTCGGCCGGATATTAGTATGCCCTAAATTCAAGTTGAAGCCCGAATGTGACCAGATAACCACTTGATTTGTCCTGAAGCCTGGATTTCAACCAGATAAGAAGTGAGAAATTGCAAAGCCTGGATTACGACCGGATAGCAAGTTTAATCTCATCTCCCCAGTAAGTCACTGTAAAGCCTGGATTACGACCAGATAACAGTCGGTCTTATCACTATGAAGCCTGGGTTACGACCAGATAGTAGTTCACTCTCATCTCTTCAACAGTGATGATTCCCCAGTAGAATAACGAACGACCGAAGCTCCTAAAGTTCTATTTCTCCTAAGACAAAGAACAACATTCCCCAGCGGAATCTCCCTCAACAACAGGTATACAAGCTCTCGATAAGGAATCTCTTACACGATCGAAACTCCTTCGGATGGAATCTTTAAGCCCATATCCCATCATCAATCTCCAAATGGCATATGTAAGCCCATTCCCGACATCACAATGCAAATACTACTTCATGCGAGTGCAAATTTCTGGGCACTCTAGTGTTCAATCATCTTCCACCTTCGGATCACGAAAGGCCCGAACACGAATCTATATCCTCAGGTTTAAGAAGATTGAACAGGGGCAACTGTTGTACCCCAAAATTTTCCCTCCCATATTTCTCAAGACATGTCAAGAATCATCCCCAAGTTGTTCAAGATGGCTCAAGAGTTGGACAGTCAAATCATCTCCTAAGGCAGTCAATTCAAAATTAGGGTTTTGTGTTGCACCAAGGTCCTTACATAAAAATGACCTCAAGTGCTTCCCAATGTCCTAATATGTTCTTAAGTTCATCCATGTCAAATTTCAAGCCTTGCAAAGGAAGTTTGGTCAGTCAATTGCTCAAGAGGTCCAAAAATCGATTGTGCTAGGGCAAAAGTCAATTGTGACCTACAAACAGTCAAATCTCAAGATTTTTTGTCAACATTCTCATTTAGAAGGATAATTCATCATTTGATCAAGGGTTGATCATGATTCATCAAGTATTTCTCAAGATTCATTAAGATTCAAAAGTTGATAGATTAGGGTTTTGTAGGAAAAGTCAACTCAAATTTGACCAAGCATAACTTTCTCATACTTTATTATAAATTACCCATCCAAAGATAATTTTGAATAGGCTGCAATTTCCTACAATCCATCTTCACACCCCAAGATCAAGAAATGCTCTCACAAAAAGTTACAAACTTGGACATTATAGGTCATTTTTGAAAGTCAACAAAAACACCTTTTTTGCCAAAGCTTATAACTTAAACATGGAATATCAAAATTAGATGAGACCAAAAGGGTTGATTATATGACATCTCAAGGTTTCTAAAAAGTCCAAGAAAACCTCCAAAAGTTCAAAATTGAAGAAGTTATGCATTGTTGAAGTTGGGAATTTTTCCAAAATTGCCAAAAGTCAACTATCCTACAAACTCAAATTTTTGACAAAAGGGCTCACTTTTTTCACTTGATTTGGTCTTATCACACCACACACGTGTCCCATCTTTAATTTCATGACCAAACATTTATTTTTCTATTTTATTGAATTTTTATTGATTTAATTCATTTTAAATCAATATTAATTCAAATAAAATCCAAAAATTAATGGAATGAGATTCTTGTGATCATTACAGCTTGCAAATATCATGAGAAACTCAATCAAACTCGTGCCAAGTCAAAACATGCACAAAATCTCAGATTTGATGCAAATATGGAAACTTGATAATGGTGATCAAATCAAATCTCCATTCATCAATTCTTATGGATTCAAGCCCAACTCTTGACCTAATTCACTTCCAATATACATGTACAAGTGAGGCATAGCAAGAACAAGCCCTAAGAACTGCAGAAACGACCAACTCAGAATTGAAAAAACCTTGAAAAAAGTGGAGATCAAATTCTTGTTTGGAGGTGTTTTCAAGGCAAAATCTTCACATAACTCTCTTGCTGGCAATCTCCTGAAGCTGTAGCAATCAAAACCAAGTCCTAAAACCTCCTAAATTGCGCTGTAAGTCATCACGAATATACCCCTGTACATGAAAACATAATTCATCGTTCTTGCATATTTTTGACAAAACATTAGCATATTCTTGTTCCTAGTGTGATTTCTAAGCGTTTTGTAATACTCAATTTCATTCTCATGGCCTATACTGTAATGCCCGAACCTAGGGTTTTCTTGTTTTATTTTTAGGCGTTTGTGTTGCAGGTAAAATTAAGGCTAATGATGGGTATAGAGATGATCAGGGAAGAGAGACGAATGCAGTGATGGTCTCCATTGGCATTTATATGGCCTGTAGCTCATTATAGGATGATGCCATGGATTTTGTTGCGGAATAAAATCCGCAGGAAAATTTACAGTCTTCGTTGAAGAAGACGAAGACGTGTCCCTGCGTCATTGGCCTGTTCAAATTGTTTAGCACGTTTTTTAATTCCCAGGCATAATTAATTGTTTACAATATTTTATTTGTTTTGAATTACATTAACAAATATGCAATGTGGTTGAGTTGGCAAGGAAGGCGCGTCAATGAGCATTGGGACCTGGGTTCGAATCCCAGTTGGCAAGGAAGGCGCGTCAATGAGCATTGGGACCTGGGTTCGAATCCCAGGTCCCCCAATATTTGTTACAATTTTTCTTCAGGTATTCACATGCAGCGCCTAGAGTGTAGTGCACCGTATGCCTCAAATATCAACACGCCAGGTGGTTTCAGATCTAATCCAGTGGCCAGGAATGAAGGACTACCATGGTCCCTGGTCAACAAGCGTGCATTGGAGGGAAAAGGTCAAACAGGCTTAGACGTTCTGGGCCTCAATAATTGCTGATTTCACACTCAACTTGGGCCCAGCACCCCCTGGGTTTATTTCTTTTTCTCTTTTATATTTTTATTTAATTGTTTTTATTAATTATTATTCTTAATTAATTACTAACCAAATAATTAATATTTTGCCTAATAAAATCAGAAAACATAAAAAACATTATTTTTATTTATTAAATTTAATTTCATTATTTTATTTTTTGTAAATAAATAATTTAATCAATTTAGTTCTTTTTAATTATGTATAATTTTAACATATTTTGCAATAAATTAAAATCAATTTAGAATTAGGGTTTTTTTAATAACTTTTAACCATTTTTATTTTATTTCCTTAAATATAAAAATCCAAAAAAATATATTTTTATTAATTAAATTAACTTAGATTTAATTTTTTCATTTAATTCAAAAATAACCAAAAATATGCTTTCTTTAATAAAAAGGGTCAAAACCCTAAAAATGCTCCGATTTAATTTTCTCGCACGCGTATTATTTTTATCTAATAATGTAATTGCTTCGGGAATGTAATAGTCTTTAAATTAGGACTTTATTTATTTATCGCTTTATTTTACTTTCTGCAATTTAAATTAAAGGGTTGCTTTTGGCGATGTAAATACCCGACGCCTTGTAATAGTTTAGATTTATTTTCTGCAAATTTAAATTCCTCAACTATACACTGTTAGATGTTTGATAATAGGGAATGCATGACAAGATCAAATGTATGAACTTAAAATCAACATAGCTCACCCATGACATGTACAAAGATAAAATTAACCGAAATAAAACACTCGCACATGCGCACTCTTAGGGTACACCTCACTTGGTTGCCTCGAACGTGGTCATTGAGTATAGGAAGTTTTAGAGGCCGCCCTCTTGTCCAAAGATCATAGTTGCCTCGAAACGGTTGCCTCAGAAAAATGATCTAGGATATTAGGGTAACCGCTAAGGCGTCCTAACGTTGCTTTAGTGGCCACACGTCCCTTAATCGAATTGACACAAAAACTCCAACGATGATGCTACCTGCTCCTCAATAGTGGGATAGCATTGTCTAAAGGACATTAATACAGTTTAATTCCTTTTTGAGTAGGTAGATGGTTCTTAAGTACTTGCTCCCTTTTTAAAACAAAACAAAACTTTTCGCACTTACACTCTTTCAAACCAAAACTCTTTTCAAACCCACAAACACAAAGCAAAGCAAACTTTTGAAAACACAATGAGCAAGTACCTAAGAGCCCGTGGATAACCACAGATAGAAAGGGTGCTAACACCTTCCCTTTCTATAATCTACCTCCCGAATCCAAGAAATATCTCAAAAAGGAATTTTTATGTGCTTTTGTCCTTTCCTTGTTGGATAAAATAAAAGACGGTGGCGACTCTTGCTTACCGCGACATTTTGCAAACACAAACGCAAAACACGAACCAGCATTCCAAAATAGTCAGTTCTCATTCCCACCGATCACAGCGACTATCTAAATGAACATGTTGAAGATTAACTCCCTAAATAGGACAAGGAAACTATATATACAACCGAGCAAAGATTAACTCCCGAAACATGACGGGGAAACTATCTTTCTATATTTATGGTTAGTTAAAGATCAATTCCGGAAACAGGACGGGGCGACTATATTTATCATTAAATGGTATGAACTCCCAAAATAGGACGAGTTTACTAACAAAAACGGATTATAGATCAATTCCAAAAACAGGAAGGGGCAACTATCTACATGAACAGGTTGAAGATTAACTCCATAAACAAGACAGGGAAACTATCTGTACAAACGAGCAAAGATTAACTCCCGAAACAGGACAGGGAAACTGTCTTTCTTTCTGTATGGTCAGATAAAGATCAATTCCTGAAATAGGACGGGGCGACTATCTTTATCACCAATGGTATGAACTCCCGAAACAAGATGGGTTTACCAATAAAATGATTGTAGATCAATTCCCAAAATAGGACAGGGTGACTATCTACACGAACAGATCGAAGATTAACTCCCGAAATAGGACATGGAAACTATCTCTCTTTCTTTATGGCTAGAAAAAGACCAATTCCTGAAACAAGAAGGGGGGGCTATCTTTATCACCAATGGTATGAACTCCCGAAACATGATGGTTTACCAACAAACAGACTGTAGATCAATTCCCGAAATAGAACGGGAAAACTATCTACATGAAGAACACTTCCCTTCAGGATATTCATTCTGAAAATCACTTTCCTTCATAAATTCACTCTGAAAAAGCATTTCCTTCAGACATAATCGAATAGGTTCATTCTGAAAAGCATCCTCAAATACAATCAAGCATAGACTCCTTCTGATACTTCTATCAACAGTTACTCCGACGAATCTCCGTCACCTCTCTAAATGGTATCTTTAAGCCCATTCTCAGTACAATCAACCAACAACGTTACTTCTTACACATGCGAGTGCAAATTTCTGGGCACTTAGGTGTTCAATCATCTCCCACGTTCAAGTCATGAATGACGGACGTGCCAATCTAAATCTTCAGTTTTAAGAAGTTTGAACCTGGGTAGATGTTGTACCCCAAAACTTTCCCTCCCATTTTCTTCAAAAAAAGATTCTCATTAGGTCCTCATTTTCTCAATATAGGTCAAGAGTTAATCAAACAAATGTTTCTCCTAAGCAATGGGTCTACAACTAGGGTTTTGAATTTCTCAAGGAAGATTGGGTCCCAAAGGTCTCAGGTAATTTCCATGTTCTTAATATGTCTTCAAGGATACGCATATCAAGTTTCAAGCCTTGCATCACAAGTTTGCTCAGTCAAAGGCTCAAATGATTGAAAATTAACTATATTGGGTAAAAAAGTCAATTGTGGTCAACATATAGTCATACTTTAATATTTTTGGTCAACATCAACATTTTGAAGTGATATTCGTCATTTAATAAAGGGTTGATCATAATTCCTCAAGAGAAGCCCTCAAATCATCAAAAGTCTAAAGTTGCCAAATTAGGGTTTCCTTAGGAGAAGTCAACTGAACTTTGACCAAGCATAACTTTTACATGCTTCATCAACTTTTCCCCAACCAAATCCCATTTTGAAGGAAATTCAATTATATACAACTTTGAATTTATGCTCAAGACCAAAAAGTGCTTCATTTGAGAAATATGAGCCAATACATTATAGACCATTTCAAAAGTCAACAAAAAGACACTTTTTGTCAAGGCAACTTACATCAAGATAAAGTCTCCAAATGAAAAAAATGATCAAACGTGAAGTTGTAGAAGACATCTTGAGGTATCCAAAAAGTTAAATATCACCTTCAAAATATGGAAATTGAGAGAGTTATGATCAGTGCAAGTTGGGAGATTTTGAGAAAATACATGAAGTGCAAAGTGAGCAAACTTGAAATTTTGAACTAGTGGGCCTAACTTTTGATGTTCAAACTTGGTCACAATGTGTTAGAGGACCTCTAAATCCATTCACATATTTTTTATGATTTTAATTTCTTTTATTTGAATTTTTATTCATTTAAATAAAATTAAATCAAATAAAATATGAAATAATGGTACAAGGGCATGGGCTTTTGATTTCAGTTATATAGAGGCCCAAGACAACTCATGACAACCCATTACAACCATGCAAGATCGTGTGGGTTCAAAAATGGAAAAGATTTCTCAAAATGGAAGCTTTTAAATATGTTGGATTCTTGTCTAAACATGGCTCTGATTGCATGAGATTCTTGCCATGTTTGTTGATCTGTTTCCTTCTCTATATATACACAACAAGCCGGATCCAAGAGGACATGATTCCTTACCTCAAAATTGCACAAATTATCCAAACTTTTCAAAAAAAACCTCGAGCTTCAAAACTCTCTACAAGCTCTCTCATTCCAAAATTTTGATCCCATTCATTTCCTGGAACATTGAATGGTGGGTTTATATTAGTTACCATGATCCAAATCCCATGAGAATGATATACCATGCATATCTGATCATATAATGTTGTGAAATCCATATCTTAAGTTTTGCGTTGTTTTAAATATCGTTGTTATTACTAATGTGTTCCTGAGTTTCCTCTGAACAAGTTTTAATCACCAGTATGATCCCATGCAGTCAAAATGGTATTACACCATGCTTGCTCCGATCTGTGTTATTTATGAAATAGTGGACAAACTGTGGATTTTTAGCCTTCCAAAATATTGCCATTGGATTCGTAGCCCTCGATTTAGGGGGGTAGGGTACAATGTGTTGCCTAACAGTTTTTATCTCACAGGTTGAAAAAAGGGATATCCGGAGAAGACGATCGGAGCTAGGGCTCTGGCGCCTCTCCAACCAATAGCATCATGTTACATTTTTGTTTTTATTGATTGGTTTATGTAAACAATGTAAAGGCCTCCCCAGTGGTAGAAGCGGGCGTTGTAAAGGCATTGTTGTACCAGGGCACGGGTTCGATCCCTGCCCCTGGTGTTTTCACATTTTATTTTTATATAGTTTCTTGTTTACAGATCCGGTACAACCAGCCAGCGCGCTTATCCTGCTCCCTCACCTCATCATCACCAGATCCTCATACTATCAAGATCCAACGTCCCAAATCTGGCATGTGCACTGTGAGTCCCCTGGAACCAATCACGCTGGATTATCACAGGCGCATGGGCTCTTTGATTTGGGCCTAGATTCTTTTCCTTTCAGCACCCCCAACGTGCTTCTTCAGGCCCATCTCCTCATTTTTTTATTATTTCATTTTAATTTATTTTTAATAATTAACTTTTTTTATTAATTAATTAAAATTAATTGATTTAGGTTTTCTTTGATTAAATCAACTTGACTTTTTTTTATAAAATCAAATTAATTTTTAATGAAAATTGATTGATTTAATTAAATTAGTTTCTTTAGGTTTTATCATAAATTTATTTTTCATTAAAAATAATTTAGACTCTTTCATTTTAGGTTTAATTTAATTCCTTTTTTATCAATTGAAATCAATTAGGTTAGATTAAATCGTCATTTTTTATCAAGACAGTTTTTCCACATTTTTCTCTATTCACAATCTCCGCGCACTCTTTATTTTTCGCATTAGTTGATTTATAATGTTGTAACTGTTAAAGGGTTGTAATAGATTAAATAGGGTTTTATTTGCTTTCTATTTCCCCCATTTTTTATGGTTTGTACCCCCTCCCGGAAGCTTTGCAACGTAGGAAATCTATTTTTTATCTTTACCGCTTTCCTTATAAACTGTTAGATGTATGCTAATAGGCTTGTATGGAAATACTAAAAGCAAATGATAGATAACCCTAATCAAAGATTAAAATTAACTGAAATCAAAGCACTTTTAACACACGCACCTCTAGGGTGACCCCACTTGTTGCCTTCGGAAATAACAGTCATGTCGCTCGAACGTAGGGATCCCATTAGTAAAGACCCTCATTAAAAATCATCATAAAGATTACAGTCCCTTGATGACCCATCGATGATGCCTTCAGTAAATGATATTATCCCTCGATGTTGCCTACGAATACATGATGATAGTCCCTTCAAATTGTTAAAGGTATCCCTATATGTTGCTTTTATGATTGTACGATGACCTGCGCATGTCCCTCTAACATCCAACGATAGGGCTTTTGACTAACTAATGGTAGGATAACACTATCTAAAGGAAGAGGAAAAGAACAAAATACTTTTGAGTAGGTAGATAGTTCTTAATCGCTTTCTCGTATACATTTCAAAACATTTTTCTACACAAACACTTTTTTCAGAAATATTTTCAAAACAAACACTTTGTATGCCTTCTCAACGATACGAGAATCATTACAAAGTTGCCGAACTTAGGCATTTTCAAAATATTTTCAAACTTACACTTTCATAAAGCATTTTTCAAAAGTGAGCTAGCGATTAAGAGTCTGTAGATAACTACAGATGAAAAGGGTGCTAATAACTTCCCTTTTCATAACCTACCCCCTTACTTAGAAAATTCTCAAAGGTCTTTCCTGTTCTTTTCACCATTTCCTTTATTGGATAAAAGATAAGTCAGTGGCGACTCTTGATATCCGCATCATTTGTGATAAAACACAAAACTAAAAGTCAATTCTCCCACCATATTACACCTAGAAACTAATGGTATGGATAATACTATCTCCAAAGTAGAAGGAAAATAACAAGAAAGACTTTAATGGGTAAGAACTCTTGAATGCTTGCTCACAATATTTTTCTTAAACAAATACATTTTTACACATCACTTTCAAAACAAATATTTTAAAAAAAAACACTTTGTATACATTCTTGAGGACAGACACAAGGATTATTACAAAGTTATCCTTACATTGGCATTTCAAAATGTTTTCAAACAAATAAAACACACACAAAGCAAGTTTTTTAAAAGTGAGCTAAGCAATTAAGAGCCTGTAGATAACTACGGATGAAAAGGGTGCTAACACCTTCCCTTTTCATAACTTACCCCCCGAACTCAAAATCTATCAAAGGTCTTTCATGTTCTTTTCACCTTTTCTAATTATTGGATAAAAGAAAAGTCGATGGCGACTCTTGCTAACCGCAACATTTGTGATAAAACCAAAAAAGTCAGTTCTCCCACCGTATTACAGGCATGCTCCACACAGAGCATCTGAGTGATAGTTAAGGTCTGGAAAACTATTGACAAGTTTTAACTTGTTATTCTTAGAGATTAATATCTAATTATCATGACCTAACCTTCTGTGCAAGAGCCATTTTTCATCACTCATTGATAGAAGGCACAACATGTTCTGATAAGCCTATTCAGAAAATTAATTTTATAAACATTGCCCTTCCTCTTACCATTGAACACTATGGACTAACCATAATCATTAATGATTATAAATATTTTCATATTAAACATTAATCATAACTAGTGTCACAAAATTGACTTATGCTAAGTATGTTATGTTTTAGTCCATCTACAAGCAAAAAATTATTGATAGAGATATATGAGTTACCAGTAGTATCCATACCAATGTTATGTTTCAGTCCATCTACAAGACAAAAATTATTGATAGAGATATATGAGATACCAATAGTATCCTGTGATATGTCATGAGCAGCCACTTTCCAGGTACCAGGACTGCTACTTTTCTCCTCCCTTTAAGCATATCTGTAGCAAAAACAATTTTATATTTAGGTACCCATAACCTTGTGCCCTTTGGGGTTAGTTCTTAAAGGTCTCTTCTGACCATGTACTTTAGCCTTTGTGTAGTGAGGCTTGAGATTATTCAAGACTTTTGGTTTAAAATTTTTAGGTCTTCGATAGCTCTCAGCCTTTAATTCTGAACCGTTCAGAATCTTGGACTTTAGAATCATAGGTTCTAGTTTCTCAAGAATATTATACTTTTAGGTATGTGATTCTGATTTCTCCAGAACTTCTGATTCTACAATCTTTAGTTATGTGAATTTAGAACCTCTACTTTATCATCAGCAAATACAAAGCAAGAAGGAAGTCATTTTTGAGTAGAACTAGGAGAGAGGGGCTCTGCAGATTTTATCCTGATATCATATTCTAGATCAACGGATTGTTCATAGCAGCCAAGACCCTCTCCCTTGCTTCTACTTATACCATAGATTATAGAAGTAACTTTAGTCTTGTTAAATCCAAAAATGACAAACTCCTAAAGAGTCACTTGATACTGTAGCGGTGAAAAGTTAAGATTAAGCTATTGATTAACTTAACTCGTAAAGTGAAAGTCACCACCGCACTTTATTATTTCCAAAAGAATGGGGAAAAAGCGAATAAAACCCAAAGAAATTTTTAAAACAAAAATAATAAAACAAAGATCTAGATACGAGGGTTGGTTATTCAAAGGGAATGTATTAGCATCCTAAACATCTACGGTACTCCGTAGGAACCTCTTTGAGAATATGTGTATTTGGCTAAAAATATTTGTTTGCAAAAAGAACTTTGTAGAGATGGGAAAAGAAATGGTTTTTTACAATTTTGATCCAGCAAGACTTTAATGAGCCTTGTGCCTACGTATCATCAATAAGCAATGATGAAATCAAAACCACGTAGTTCTTCTAATAAAGAATAAAGTTGTTTTTGTGATATAGTGGGAGAACTGACTTGAGTGTTTTGTGTTTTATTGCAATTATTAAGGATAGCAAGAGTTTCCACCGGCTTTTATTTTATCCAATAAAGGAAAGGGTGAAAAGAACAGGAAAGAACTTTTGAGAATTTTTCTTGAGTTTGGAGGGTAGGTTATGAAAAGGGAAAATGTTATCCCCATTTTCATCCATAGTTATCTACGGGCTCTTAGTTTCTAGCTCACTTTGAAATGCTTTGTAAAAATGTGTTTGTGTGGGTTTGAAAGTATTTTTGAAAATTGCCTTGGTTTAGGCGAACTTTGTAATAATTCTGGTCTCTATAAGAATGTATACAGAGTGTTGACTTTTGAAAATATTTCATGTAAGGGTTGGTGTGTTTGAAAGATGTTTTATTTTGAAATATTTGTGAGCAAGCAACTGCGAGCGTTCTACCTACTCAAAAGGAAGTCTTTGTTCTTTTCCTCCCCTTTTAGATAGTGTTGTCTTACTATTAGTTAGTAAGCAACCTTATCATTGGATGTGAAGAGACGTGCGTGGGTCGTCATATAGTCATAGAAGGAAACATTATGAGATACCTTAGTAATTTGTAGTAAGGGTCTAAGATCGTTTACCGAAGGCAACATCGAAGGGTCATCGAGAGACTACGATCTTGTAATTGAGAGTCTTTGCTAAAGTATCCCACGTTCGAGGGACATAATTGTTTTATTCTAAGGCAACAAGTGTGGGTTAATCCTAGAGGTGCAAGTGTGCAAAGTGTATTGTTTTTATGTCTTTTGTCTTGAATTAGGGTTGTCTATTTGTTTGATTTTAAATCTTGCCGTCCAAACCTTAATTACTAGAAATAATATTGAGAGCCATAAATTGCGGAAATTTAAAATCCTATGCTATTACAATACTTTAGGGGATGGGGGTATAAATTACAAATGGGGATGAAAGCAATTAAAACCTAATTACTATTACAACCAAATCGAATAATGAAAAATAGAACGTACGAGAATATAAAGATAATGTAAAAGAAAAATGTTTTTATGAGTTTTAGTAGAAAAAGGATTTAACCTAATTAATTAAAAAAAGAAATAAGTTACTTAGTTAAATTACTAAATTCTAAGTTAATTGAATTAAAAGAGAACATTAGAATAAAATTAAAATAAAAGTCTTAAGAAAGAAAATATTTTTAAGGTTTTTGTTTAAAGGAAATGAAATAAAGTAAAAATAATAAACTTTAGTCTAATATTTAATAAAAATATATTTTTGATATCTTGGGTTAAAATAATAATAATGAAAATAAAGATAAAAAATAAAAATAATAAAAGAAAAGAAAAGAAAGTAAAATAAAAATATAAAAAATTTGGGTCAGGGGGGTTTGAAAGTGAAAAGGATATTAGAAAGTAAAAAACAATTTTTGTTTGGTTTAGGCCCAAACTGATTTTTGTATAATCAGAAAACAAAAAAAAAGTTATGTTGGGCTGCGTATTATTTAGCAACCAGGGGGTAAGGGTGAGAAAAAAGACCAGGCTCATTGCTGAAGAGCCCAAGCTTGCTGCAAACAAAAATTGAAACAAATGAAAATATGAAATATGCAAAAGGTCTCGCTGGGGCTCAAACCCAGGACCTTCTACATAAATTCCTTACGCGCGTGCTTGTTGTCACGGTGTGGCCTGTACATCCGGTATATAAAAAAGTTATAATAAATATAAGATAAAACAAGTCCATGACTGTACTTCATCTTCTTCCTCGTGCCAGCCATAACTCTGTAACTTTCTCAACTCTCAACCATTTGATAAATTATAAACATCAAACTTATTAGAAATTTCACCATGATTCCAAATATGTAAATATCTTAAGCAATGGATCAAAGATGAGCACGAATTTTAAATGGTACTAAATTTAACCTAACTTTTTTAGAAAGTTCAGGCTCAAAATTCTCACTACTCAGGAAACATAAATGAATTCTAAGGACATGGTTAGTTTCAGGGCTATGATGTCTACATTTTATCTTTTAAAATGGAATCCAAATGATGCTTGTATAAAGAGTTAGAATTTCAGAAAACTCACCTTGCAGATGGAGATCGTGTTTTGAATTTGAGCAACCCTCAAGGTGTTGTGATTATCAGAATAACTTCAGTGACCCTCCAGGAAGCTAATGCAATGCTTAGTTTGTGCTGAGGATGACTGAATCGTACTAGAGAAGTCCAGTTGCAGAACTCTATTTTTGAGTTTGGAAGGTGATGAAGATGGTGTTACAATTATGGAACAAGGGTAGGGGTGGACTATACTTGATGTATGGAATCTTTAAAATTGGTTTAGAGAGGAAACACACGAGGGAAATGTGAGTTTGAGGTTCTTGGGCAAAAATGACAAGTTATGGAGGTTGAAATGCAATTCTGAGTTATAGAGAGTTTGAGGGAGTTTTCAGGCTTCTAATTTTGTGCCATGGATTGAAAAATTCATCTCTATTTATAGAGAAAAGATTATAATGAGTGAGAATATCAATTCTGAAGTTTTGAAGTTTTTGGCTTGTTTTGAAAATACAAAGATTTTGTTGCTTCATGATGAAGAAAGTGAGTGATTCAAGGGATTTGTCATGCTTTTACTGAATTCTTTAGATTGATTTTGATATTGAGATTGTATAGGATCTTATTAGGAGTAAATCAGAAGTTTAAGCAAATAGTTGTTAGCATAAAGCTTGCTTTACCAAAATGGTAAAGTGACTTTATGCAAATTATCCAAAAATGGTATCAAGACTTGGACAATGCTTCTAATCTTTGTGTATACATTTAGAACTTGTGTAAATTTCTGATCATGGTGAGATTTAGAAGTCAAATGGCCTAAAATGTGGTATTATGTAGGATAGGTTTGAGATTTTGCTATGAGTTCACCACAAAAATGGTTTATAATTCAAGAATGGATGCCCAACTTCTTCTCTTCAATTCTCTTGGCTCAAAAATGATCTCTTTAAGTTCTTGGATATTTTGGAAAGCTTGAAAAATCCTATACAACTTTAATTTTTTCCATTTTTGTTAAATAAAATTGGAGGTAGGTAAAAATTGGCCAAGAAGTTAGGGAAAAATCCTGACCAAATTGATCAAAATTTTCACCAAGTATTTTTAGAAAAAGTGCATGACTTCATGAATTTGTAACTCAAAATACAAGCACTTCTAGGACTTTATCAGAAAATAAAAGTTGTAGATCTCATCAATATCTACAACTTTCATGTTGAAAGTTTTGTTTGAATCATCTTGCATCTTGGTGAAAAATTGGCATGAAGTAGTGAAATCATCGTGTACAAAACACTTAGAAAAATTTCAAAGTCTTGAAAAGTTTGACTTTTCAAATTGATTTTTGACTTTATTGATTTCTTGATGATCAAGTTTCACATTTTTTAATGTCTTGATAAATTTTGATCTTTGAGACTCAAATTTGACCAAAGAAGTCAAAGTTGACTTTTGGTGTATCAATTGACTTTTCATCAGTTAATCCAAAATTTAACTATCAATCCATTGATCTTGCGAGATGATTTGAGCCATGTAATCAGGTCAACATGTTGTATTTGAATCCTTGAGATTGTGTTTTAAACCATTGGATTATGTATTAGGTCAAAAATCAATGATCAGTCAATTACAGTCAAAACCCTAATCTTAACCATTTTACCCTTTTGGTGAATTGAGTGTTTTTCTTGAGAAATTGTTATCAACGCTTGATCAATGGATAAATATGACTTAAAAATGATGATGGGGAACAAAAGTCATGAAGTTTGACGGTAGGTTGACCATAATTGACTTTTTAACCAATACAGATTATTTTCAGTCATCTGATCAATTGACTGAGCAAAATTGTGATCTAAGACTTGAAACTTGGCATGAGTAGTCTTGGAAACCCATTATGAACCATGAAAATCTTTTGAGGAATTATAAGTCCAATTGTCCTTGTGAAAATCAAAACCCTAATTTTGGGTTCTAGTGTTTAAGAGGTGATTTGACCTAGTCAACACTTGTGCAATCTTGGGCTATTGAAGATCTTTGTGAGAAGTGTCTTGAGAAAAGAGAGGGAAAATTTTGGGGTACAACAGCTGCCCCTGTTCAATCTTCTTAAACCTGAAAAGTTAGATTGGCGTGTCTGCTTTTCGTAACTTGAAGGTGGAAGATGATTGAACACTAAAGTGCCCAGATATTTGCACTCGTTTGTGCACAAAGTAGTATTGTTGGTTGATTATATTGTGAATGGACTTAAAGATGCCATTTGGAAAGGTAATGAAGAGTTATCGGAGATGGGCTTATAGATGCAATCTAAAATGGTTGTTGGTAGAGATTAGAAGAAGTACTAGAATAAATCTTTGGTTGATTTATACTGAAACAGTAGATGTCTGTAATAATCTTTAACTGGATAATGAATCAGCATAAATCTTAGGAAAGACTTAACTGGAACAGAGAAAGGGTCCACCGGAACAGAATCAGGATAAATCATTGGTCAATTTAAGCTGAACCAGTAGAGGTCTGAAATTGTCTTTAACTGGATAACGAATCAGTATAAATCTTAGGAGCGATTTAACTGAACCAGAGAAAGGGTCCACCGGAACTGAATCAGGATAAATCATTGGTCGATTTAAACTGAACCAATAGAGGTCTGAAATTGTCTTTAACTGGATAACGAATCAATATAAATCTTAGGAACGATTTAACTGAAATAGAGAAACGGTCCGCCGGAACAGAATCAGGATAAATCATTGGTCGATTTAAACTGAACCAGTAGAGGTATGAAATTGTCTTTAACTGGATAGAAAACCAGTATAAATCTTAGGAGTGATTTAACTAAACTAGAGAAAGGGTCCACCGGAACAGAATCAGGATATTTCATTGGTCGATTTAAACTGAACCAGCAGAGGTCTTGAAATTGTCTTTGTTAGAACATAGTTTGATTCTACAACCCTTGTAATAGTTTTGATGATAACGAACACTCAAAGAACAATTACGCTCCCTAAATAAGTATTCTGTTTTGCAGAGAAGTTCTAATGGAAGAAGCACAGAAGATGAGTTAGATAGTTATTTCAACTCTGATTCTATACATCTCTTAAAGAAGGTCTAATGTTGCAAACAGGAACTCCATGTTTCTGATCCATAAAGTTCTGGAAAGAAGCAACGGTAACTTTCATCTTCTGAAGCAAGCATGTTCTGAAGCATTACAACTCACTTATTGCTATTCAAAAGTAACGACTGAAAGGGGACAAGGATCTCTATTTTAGGAAAGCTCTTTAATTATCATTGATCAACATTCCAAAATCTCCTACATGTGTTGCCTATTTAAACAAATCTTGAAGGAGAAATTGTTTACGATTTTGCGCACAACAAACGAGTTATCTTCATCACCTTCAAACGTACTGAATCTTAATTGTGTAAAACATCACTTGTGTGATACTGTTTTATTAGAAAACATTTTTTACACTCTTAAATATTGTTTAGTGTATTTCCTTGAGAAAACCAGATTGTGGTTTAAACTCAAGAGGACTCTGACGGTTGTCATAGTAGCTGTGTAATCAAGTTTGATTAGTGAATTAAGACCTTGTTGAGAGATGCTAAATCACCTTGGCGGGTGGACTGAAGCAATTTTAGTTCAAATGAACCAGGATAACCAACATGTTCTTTTCTTTAAGTTTTAAAAAAAACCCCAATTCAAAGCCCCTTTCTTGTGTTTTTCCATTCTTCAATTGGTATCAGAGCGTCTGGTTCTGAGTACAAGCACTTAACCGTGTCAGAAAAAGATCCAAGCAAGAAAAACACTATGGTGGGACCAAGTTAGAACATAAGCAATGAATACCATGATGAGAAAGACAGTATCAGCGACAAACCTCCAATTTTTGATGGTGAGAACTTCGATTACTGGAAAGACAGAATTGAAAGTTTCTTTCTAGCTCATGACACTGATCTCTGGGATATGGTGACTGATGGGTACATACATCCTGTTGATGAAAGCGGTCAGAAGATTGACAGGAAAAAAAATGACAAATCATCAAAAGAGAGATTTCAGAAATCATCACAAGGCTAAAACTATTCTCTTGAGTGCTATCTCATACACAGAGTATGAGAAGATCACAAATAGAGAATCAGCAAAACACATGTTTGACTCCTTGAGAATGACGCATGAAGGTAACACGCAATTCAAAGAAACCAAAGCTCTTGCGCTCATTCAGAAGTATGAAGCCTTTAAAATGGAAGAAGATGAAACCATTGAAACAATGTTCTCAAGGTTTCAAATTTTGGTGGCTGGGTTAAAAGTTATGGATAAAGGGTACTCAACTGCTGACCATGTAAAGAAGATCATCAAAAGTTTACCCAAGAAATGGAGACCCATGGTCACGTCTCTTAAACTAGCCAAAGATATGAACGAAATCTCTCTCGAAGAACTTGTCAGCTCCATGAGAAGTCATGAGATAGAGTTAGAAGAAGATGATCCCTAGAAGAAAGGTAAGTCTTTAGCTCTTAAATCTAACAAGAAATACGAATCGAATGTTTTGCAGGAAAAAGAAGAAAACTCTGGTGGATCCTCATCAGAAGAAGAAGAATTGTCTCTTCTCTTCAAAAGAGTCAATCAGCTGTGGAAGCATAAGCAAAGGAAGTTCAGAAATTCCAGAAGAACGGGAAATCATTCTGAACCATCTTCTGGATACAGAAAGTCAAGTAACAAAGAGATTATCTGCTAAGAATTCAATGAAGAAGGGCATTACAAAAGCGTTTGTCCAAATCTTCAAAAAGAGAAACCTAAAAAGAAGTTCTTTAAGGAAAAGAAGAAAAGCCTCATGGCAACATGGGACGACTCAGACTCTTCTGAAGCTGAAACGGAATCAGAAGATGAATGATCCAATATAACCCTAATGGGAAACATATCAGAAGATACTGGATCATCTGGATCAGAATCAGACTCAGGAAGAAGAGATATTCTCTAACTTCTCTAGATATCAATTAGAAGAGAGTCAGTCAGAAATTCTTGAAAGATATCAGAAACTTCGGGTCATAAACAAGAACCTGAAAAAGGATCTAGTTTCTGACGCTGAAGAAACTAAGAAACTGAGATCAGAAAACTATGAGCTGAAAGAAACAATTTCTAAACTAAAAATTAATTTACAAAATGATCAGGAAGAAACTATCTCAGAAGTTCCTAGTAACTTTGATAAGATCATAAAGGAATATGATCATAGCTTTCAAAATTTCTTGCTAAAAACATAGATAGAAGCAAGATGGCTTCAATGATCTATGGAGTTAGCAGAAATGGCAGAAAAGGACTATGATACAAGGGAAAAGTATCTCAACCTAAGAAAGTTAAGGATATGGTCATTAAACGCACACCTCTGTATTCTCACTTCACCTATGGTCACACACATGACATAAAGTATACTAGTAATGCTTTTTCTGCTAAACCAAAATTCAAACAGAATTTTGGTAACTCTAACAAACAAGGATCCAAAAAGGTATGGGTACCTAAGGATAAAATTGTCTATGTTGTAGATATCTTTAACAACAAGACTGAAACACCAATCTTGGAACCTGGACTCTGGATGCTCTCGACAAATGATGGGAAGAAAGCATATGTTCCAAAGTCTGGAGCTTAAATCTGGAGGCTACATAGGTTTCAGAGGCAATCAGAAAGGGAAGATTATAGGCTCTGGAGCTATTGGTAATGGCACGCTTCCCAATATAACTAATGTTCTGTTAGTAGATGGATTAATGCATAACTTATTCTCCATAAGTCAATTAGGTGATAACGGTTATGACATAATCTTCAATGAAAAGTCCTGTAAAGCAGTTAGTCAGAAAGATGGATTTGTCCTCTTTAATGGAAAGAGAAAGAATAACATTTACAAAATAAAACTTTTTGAACTAAAAAGTTAGAATGTGAAATGCCTATTGTCTGCTAATGATGAGCAATGGGTTAGGCACAAAAGATTGGAGCATGTTAGTATGAGAAGAATATCTCAGATTAACAAACTCAATCTGGTCAGAGGACTTCCTAACCCGAAGTTCAGCTCAGATGCTCTGTGTGAAGCATGTCAAAAAGGAAAGTTTGCAAAACCTTCTTCCAAAATAAAAAATGTTGTTTCTACCTCTAGACCATTAGATCTTCTGCATATATATATATCTATTTTGACCAATGAAAATTGCATCCATTAGTGGAAAGAAGTATGGATTAGTGATTGTAGATGACTATAGCAGATGGACATGGGTAAAGTTCTTAAGACACAAGGACGAGTCACATTCTGTGTTCTTTACATTTTGTAACCAAGTCCAAAATTAAAAAGATCTTAGAATTGTTAAAGTCAGAAGTGATCATGGTGGAGAATTTGAAAACAAAAAATTTGAAATATTTTTTAATGAGAATGACATCTCTCATGATTTCTCTTGTCCTAGAACTCATCAACAAAACGGAGTTGTAGAACGAAAGAACAGAACTTTACAAGAAATGGTCAAAACCATGATCAACGAGACTAACATTACTAAGAACTTCTGGGCAGAAGCAATTAATACAAAGTGTTACATTCAGAATTGAATCTCCATTAGACCTATTCTGGATAAGACTCCATATGAACTGTGGAAGAACAGAAAGCCCAACATTTCTTATTTTTATACATTTGGATGTACTTGTTTTATTCTGAACACTAAAGAACATCTGAACAAGTTTGACTCTAAAGCACAAAAGTGTCTCATGTTAGGATACTCTGAACGCTCAAGAGGCTATAGAGTATATAACACAGAAACACAGATTGTAGAAGATTCCATCAGTGTCATATTTGATGATAAGCTTGGCTCTCAAAAGTCAAAGCAAGATAAATCTTTTGTAGATATAGAATTCAAATTTACAGGTACTGAAGAAATTGCATCAGAAGTTTCTCACAAAGAATCACAGTCAACTCCACAAGAAGATGTCACAAACATTACAGAAACATCTGAAGAGCCTTTCCAAAAAAGACAATTAAGAAGCAGCTTAGCTCATCCGGAAAACAAAATTATGGGAAAGAAAGAAGACCCAATCATAACAAGATCTACATTCAGGAACTCTGAGGAATATCTCATGGGATTAGTGTCTCTGATTGAGCCAACTTCCATTGACGAAGCCCTTCTGGACAATGATCGGACACTTGCTATGTAGGAAGAATTAAACCAATTCACTAGAAACAATGTGTGGGATTTGGTTCCTAAACCAAAAGGGTTCAACATCATTGGAACCAAAAGGGTATTCAGAAACAAACTGAATGAACAAGGAGAAGTCGTCAGAAACAAAACACGGCTGGTGGCACAAGGTTATAGTGAGCAAGAGGGGATAGACTATACATAAACCTTTACTCCAGTCTCTAGGTTAGAATCTATCAGACTTTTAATCTCTTTTGCTGTAAATAATGGCATCACTCTTTATCAGATGGATGTTAAAAGTGTGTTTTTAAATGGTTACATTCATGAATAAGTTTATGTGCATAAACCCCCTGGTTTTGAAAATTCAAAACATCCAGAATATGACTATGAACTAAAAAAATCACTATATGGTCTGAAACAAGCTCCCAGAGCTTGGTATGAAAGACTAAGTAGTTTTCTGTTAGAAAATGACTTTACCAGAGGGAAGGTGGACACTACTTTATTCTGTAAACTATTTAAAAATGACATTCTAGTTTGTCAGATTTACGTAGATGATATTATTTTTGGATATACTAAAACCTCTCTAGGAAGAGAATTTTCTAAGTCTATGCAGGAAGAGTTTGAAATGAGCTTGATGGGAGAACTCAAGTTCTTTTTGGGCATTCAGATCAATCAAACTCCAGAAGGAACATACATACATCAAAGCAAGTATATCAAAGAACTTCTGAAGAAATTTGACCTATCAGAATGTAAGCCATCTAAAACTCCCATGCATTCTGGAAAAGGAAGAGGTAAGTAAGAAGGTAGAACAGAAGATCTACAGAGGTATGATTGGTTCTCTTTTATATTTAACAGCTTCAAGACCTGATATTCTTTATAATGTATGTCTGTGTGCTAGATTCTAATCAGATCCTAGAGAATCTCATTTAACAGTTGTTAAGCGAATTTTCAAGTATATGAAAGGTACTACTAATCTTGGCCTTTGTTATAGAAAAACCAAAGAATTCAAATTAGTAGGGTATTGTGATGTTGACTTCGCTGGAGACAGAATAGAAAGAAAAAGTACTTCTGAAAACGAACAATTTCTGGGAGGAAATCTTATCTCGTGGTCCAGCAAGAGGCAATCCACCATTGCATTGTAAACTGCTGAAGCTGAATATATAGTAGGAGTTGGATGCAGTACACAGATGCTCTGGATGAAAAGTTAACTTGAAGACTTCAACATATTTGAGAGTAACATTCATATACACTGTGATAACACTTCTGCTATTTGTTTATCAAAAAACCCTATTTTACACTCTAGGGCTAAGCATATAGAAATAAAACATCATTTCATTAGGGACTATATTTAGAAAGGAATTCTTTCATTAAAATTTATTGACACAAACCATCAATGGGCTGATGTTTTCACTAAATCCCTTTCTGAAGATAAGTTTAACTTCACTCTGAAACATCTCAACATGAAATTATGTCCAGAATGATTGTTTTATTTATGTATGTTGACCCTCAGAACTTTGTATTTTTTTTTGTGAACATCTGATCAATAATTCTTCAGAAGTTAGAAGGAAAGTTGTATCAGGATCTATTTAAGAAGATATGAATAGTTTTCAAACGGTTCGTTTCAAAGATAGAAGCGTGAAAGTTCACAATATCAACATGTGTAATCTCTTCTGAAGAAGTGAAAAACACAAGAAGGGGGGGTTGAATTGTAAAACTGAAAAACAATGCAATGAACAAGATATTTTTATCGTGGTTCGTTTGATCTCAAACTACTCCAGTCCACCCGTCAAGGTGATTTCGCCTCTCTCCAACGAGGTCTTAATCCACTATATTCAACTGAATATTACAAACTGCTTTAACAACTGCTAAAGCCTTCTTGATGCAAACCACAACCCGGTTTGTCAAGGAAACACTTTCTTACAAAGAAGATAAATCTAAGTGTGAATGTTTTCTTTAAAACTGTATCACAACTGTGATGTATACACAACTTTAAGCTTAGAAACTAGATTGCTAAAACAAAGATTGAGTAAGAAGATGTAGTGTTTAGCAAACTGGGAGAAGGAAGATTTTGATTAGCTTTTAGGCGTGTAAGATGTTGGAGAGCATTAGCCAATTCAATCTTCATAGTCTTGTTTATATAGCACTGAGATTGTTGAACGTTGGAGCAATATTCTTGATTCAATGCTAATAACAAACTTTCCTTATCGAGCAGATCTTGTCTGGAATGAGGCCGTTGGTAATAATACGCTTTCAATGCACAGTACCGTTGCTTACTTAATGCATGTTCTGGCTTGGCTCATTCTGACTCTGCTTAGCTGCTGATGAACTATTGTTTTCTTTATCAGAGTGTTGAGCGCAGTTCTGTTCATCAAGCTTCAGCATACACGAGAGTTGATCTTCTGATTCTGGTATTTTGATATAGCAACTTCTGATGCTGATGTCAAGAACCAAATTTCTGATGCTGATTGGGTGTGATCTTGCTTATACCTATCAGAGTATCTGCAAATCAGAACGTAGTAATTTAGGCAGCAAATAGTTCATACATGAATCATATAAATAATATATCTTTTCATTTTGTTATCATCAAAACTTAAACATAGGGTAGTAGATTCAAACTTTGTTCTAACATCTTCACAAGGGTTTTTTCTAAGGCTGAACACGTGTTCAAACTCTGAAGAGACTAAAGTGTTGATTGGATGCATTGAGACTCGTGTCGTATCAGTAACTGTTTCATATCTCTACGCCATCCCTCTCTTTTCAGGAATCATTAATGCTTAGTAATCATTTCTTTTAACCCTTTTCTTGTTAATTAAGTTTCCCATTTTTCTATAAATACGTTGCTCACTTTCACTTTCACTTTTTCACTCTCAATTCTTTTCTCTATTACTTGTGTTCTATTTTTTGTCAAAAACCCTCAAAAGTCTGTGTGAACAATGGCTTCTTCCCAAACTGCTCAATGCTCTCAAAGTGTTCCTGGATCTTCTTCTTCAGCAGTATACATGTATGGAGAACCCTCAAGAACATTCCTAACTCCCATTGATTTTCTAGAAGTTATGCGTGAACTCATTGTGGACTTCGTCAGTATGAAGGAAAACGGTTACGATTTAATACCTGACGTTGAATTTCAAGGATGGACAAAGTATTTTGTTCGTCTACTGGGTCCAGTTTTTCCAAGATTGGTTAAAGAATTATGGATTCATGCTACTGCTTCAAATCATCAGGTCACTTCTTTTGTGATGAGAAAGAAAATATTAATCTCTAAAGATCTCATTGGGCAATTGATAGGTCATGACGGCGGAGGTATTCGTTGCAGCGATATGGCATACAAAAGCTCTGGCCTAACAAATATTTCAAAAGTTATTTTTACTTCTGGCCAACCTTCAAACAAAATCAAAGATCTAAAAGACTACCTCAGAATTTGATCAAAACTTATTTTGGGTTGCATCAACCATAGAAAACCCACAAGTTCTCCAAACTATATCAACATTGATCAGCAGTATCTTCTGTACTTTATAGAAACCAAGGCAAAGGTCAATCTTCCTCATATTCTGTTTAATCATATGAAGACCAGTGTCAAAGAGACAGGAGAAGAAGAAAGAACCAAGAGATACTGGATACCTCTAGGCAGGCTCATCTCAGATATTCTGACAAAAAAGAAACTGGTAGAACATATGACTGAGGCGCAACAAGTCAGCACTCTGGAAGCTTGTGCTGGTAAACCTCTGAACGCTAAGAATCTGAAGAAGATGAAGATCATTGAAACCATCAAGAAGGATCCAACAATAACAATCAAGGAAGTCATTACAACTATAAGAGTACCTCTGAAGGATTTTCCCCTCTTCTCTCAAATAGATGCTTCTCTAGATATTATTATCAGATATCTGGATGCTTGAAAAAGGTACGGAACAAATCTTGAAGTGAACATCCGTGATTTGGGACAAAAAACTATGGAAGTTGCTCCAAGGAAAAAAAGGAAAAGGAAAGCTTCTGGAGAAGGATCTTCTCAGAAGATTCCCAAGGCTGCTAAAAAGAAAGGTAGTCCATCTTTTATTTCTGTTATTGAATCAGTTATGTTATCAACATCTGAAAACCCTTCCTCTCCGAAACCTATAGAAGATCCATCACCACAAAATTTTGATGACTTTGACATTGAATTTGACCCCTCACTATCTCTAGATAACATTCTAAACGATCCACCTACTACCTATCTTGACCAAAATCAGCCTGAACTTGCTCAAGTTCTTTATGATATTGACCAATTTGATCCGCTGTTTCAAGCTCCCCACTCAGAAAATTCAAGTTTTGACTCTGATACCACTACATCCATTCTTGGAATCACCTGCCCTCTCATGGTCTCTCAACCACTCACAATCCACTCTATCCCAGATATTCCATCTCCCTATCATTCCACTCCATAAATTCACCACATTCACCCATTATTATCTTTGATTCTCCCTCTCCAAACAACCATCCAAAATATCCCATTCGCACAGTTATAAACTTAGAAGCTTTGGACAATATTGTCTCATGCTCTCAAAAAATTTCCATTCCAAAACCTAAACCAAAAATATTCAAAGCAAATGGTAAATCTTTGCTGATTTTTGAAACAGAAATACAGGAATGGGTTAACTCTCTGAAGCTAGATTGCTTAGTGAATCTTAATCCTACTGCTTCTGATTCACATTGGAACCAGTTCATAAAATGGTTTAATTCTGAATCCCAGAAACTTAAGGAGTTAAGTTATGAAATTTCTCAACAGAACTTTTGTGATCATCTGAATGTCTTCAAGGATCAAGTTTTGTGTTACTAGGAAAATAAACCACTTCTTTTGCTGGAAAATGCTCCTTAGAAAGATCACCAGCCTTCAGAATATGATGAACCATCCTCTAGTCCTCTTCCTCTGGTTAGGGTTCTAGACAAAGGCAAGGAATTTGAAGAAGCTCCTAAGTCAGAATCAGCCGCAACTTGCTCTGAAAAGGTGGAATCTTCTATTGATATACCCTTTTCATCTCTTGTGCTGCAAATTATGGAGGAGTTAAAGAAAGATAATGCAGTTTTTAAGAAAAGACTAGACAAGCAGGATGATACGTGCAAGGAAATCAAAGGTATGCTTGGTAAACAAGAAGAGTAAAACATCCAGATTAAGAGTTTGTTGGAAGCCCTGTTCACACGACTTCCTCCACCTCAATCTTAGTTTTGAAATTTGATTTCTTTACTGTGTTCATTTTATTTGTTTCCTTCTGAATGTGTTTAGTGCAATCTTTTTGAATACAAATAATCTTTTATTGCTTAAAGTGTTTTTATTGCTTAAAGAAGTTATAACGCTACAAACAGGAACTCCGTGTTTCTGATCCATAAAGTTCTGGAAAGAAGCAACGGTAAATTTCATCTTCTGAAGCAAGCATGTTCTGAAGCGTTACAATTCACTTATTGTTATTCAAAAGTAACGGCTGAAAGGGGACACGAATCTCTATTTTTGGAAATCTCTTTAATTATTATCGATCAACATTCCAAAATATCATACATGCGTTTCCTATTTAAACAAAGCTTGAAGGAGAAATAGTTTACGATTTTGCGCATAACAAACGAGTTATCTTCATCACCTTCAAACGTACTGAATCTCAATTGTGTAAAACATCACTTGTGTGATACAATTTTATTAGAAAAAATAATTTTTACACTCTCTTAAATATTGTTTAGTGTATTTCATTGAGAATACCGGATTATGGTTTAAACTCATGAAGAATTTGATGATTGTCATAGTAGCTGTGTAATCAAGTTTGGTTAGTGGATTAAGACCTCGTTGAGAGCGGCGAAATCACCTTGGCGGGTGGATTGGAGTAGTTTGAGTTCAAACGAAACAGGATAACCAACATGTTCTTTTCTTTAAGTTTAAAAAAAACACAATTCAACCCCCCCCCCCCCTTCTTGTGTTTTTCCATTCTTCACTCTTTAACTGGTTAACGAATCAGTATAAATCTTAGGAGCGATTTAACTAAACCAGAGAAAGGGTCTACCGGAACAGAATCAGGATAAATCATTAGTCGAGTTAAACTGAACCAGCTGAGGTCTTGAACTTGGAAATGTTTATTGTTGATGGTATTCAGCTGGTGACTGATCTTTTCTGAAAAGGTAAAGAATTAGTTGTATGTGATGTCATGATGCATGTATTGCATAATGATGTTCTCAAAATAAATGAGACCATGTTGTATGCATTTTGTCATGTATATGCTATGATGTATGAACGTGAAATGTTATTGAAGTGTCTCTTTGTCTGGGAAAATATATCCCTGACTACTGTTAGGGAGTTTTGGGAAGCTAAATATCAGACTATCGCAGGGGATGAAGAGTATGTGTATCTTTAACCTTGTCTAGAGTGCTTCCGCTGGGAATTCCTATTTGTTGTTTGAGGAAACTCTGCGGGGAATGTTGATTTCTTCTTGGGGAATAGAGTTTAGGAACTTTAGTTTTCCATTGCTCTACTGACGAATTCAGTTCTTCATACCTCCTACTCGTCTGAGAGGGGTAAAGTTAACTGTTATCTTGGTCGGATTCCAGGCTTTGCAACAACTTTCTGGAGATAGTCTTAACTCTACGGGGTAAGAGGAGTTATGTCAATGATGTGATAGTCTGAAGAATAGAATCAAGATGGGGAATCTGTAGTTTGTTGGGGAAATAAACCCTGTTGAGGAAAGTATTTTGGCGACCTTACTCGGTAAATGAATTCATTAGGGGAAAAAAATTTCAGGGTTTCTTTTCTATTTTTTTTTTTTGAAAAATTCGACTGGGGAAGAGAATTTCCAGGAAATATGTTGATTGGAACTCTGGATGGAGAATGTATGAATTTACTCTGTGGGGATCTTATTGAAGTAATTCTGTGGGGATATCTCAAATCCTTGAGTAAATGCTTATTATCGTTCTTGTGCGTACATTTGTTTATAGTTAATCATGTTCATATGCATATGTTCATTCAATTTTAGTCATTGGACGTTTTGGCACTCGAAACAGAAAAACAAAAAGTTTTCACTTCAAAGTATATTTGTATTGATAATTTGCCTAAAAAAAGGCGTTTTTTGTACAGGGGGACAAAAATCCTAGTAAGAGGAAGTCGTCAAAAAATGAAAAGAATACAAGGTGAAAACAAAAATGTATAGCCATGTGGAAGTGATCTCATTGGGTTCTGACTCTGCTATTTCCCCTATGTCTTCGAACATCATCCCTTGTCGTTGAAAGAAGTTAATTGAATTGTTCTTGTACCATTTGAACTTTTGACCTTGGTAATAAATCTAGCTGTAGTGACCTCACGGGACATATTCGTACGCTTTAACCCTTAATTTTTTCCTGGACCGCCCTTTCGGGTTTTCAGTCCACCAGGATACCCTTTTTGCCTAAGCTGCCCTTTCGGGTTTTCGACTTTCCGGGTGTAAAATCTTTTGTTTATATCCTTAATTTTTGCCCGAGCCTTTTTGGTTCATTGGGATGCTCTTATTTTTACCTAGGTATGTCAACCTAGCGGGTCATTCTTTATGCGTAGTATTTTTTTACTATGTCCGCGTTTATAGGATGCGGGAAATCTTCGCCGTTCATAGTGGTTAGCATCATAGCATCGCCAGAGAATACTTTGTTGACAACAAATGGCCCTTCGCAAGTGGGAGTCCATTTGCCCCTGGGGTCTCCTTGTGGTAAAATGATGTGCTTTATTACCAAGTCGCCAGCATGGTATACTCGAGGTTTAATCTTCTTGTTGAATACCTTGATCATACAATTTTGATACATTTGACCATGACAGACATCAACCAATCTCTTTTCATCAATCAAATTTAACTAATCCAGTCTAGTCTAAATCCATTCGTCTTCGCCTAGGTCTTCTTCTTTCATAATCCTTAAATAAAGAATCTGAACTT
The DNA here is from genome assembly GCA_948472305.1 of Vicia faba. Taxonomy (NCBI): domain Eukaryota; kingdom Viridiplantae; phylum Streptophyta; class Magnoliopsida; order Fabales; family Fabaceae; genus Vicia; species Vicia faba. Next base: position 1,211,603,523 of record OX451735.1, read on the forward strand.
CAATAGGCAGGACAACCTCCATGCCATAGACTAAAGAGAATGAGGTTGCCCCACTTTATGTTCGTGGAAAGGTACGGTAGCCATGAAGAGCAAATGGCAGTATCTCATGTCAATCTTTATAGGTTATCACCATCTTTTGTACAATCTTCTTTATGTTTTTGTTGGTGGCTTCCACTATGCCATTCATTTTTAGGTCTGTATGAAGAAGAATTATAATGCTTGATTTTGAACTGCGTGTAGAGCTCAGTAATCATAGCATTGTTGAGGTTGGTTCTATTGTCGATAATGATCCTTTCAGGGATGCCATATCGGTAGATGAGGTTATGTTTGATGAACCAGGCTACAACATTCTTGGTAACTGAGGAAAATGAAGCTGCTTCAGCCCATTTAGTGAAGTAATCAATGGCGACGAGGATGAAACAATGTCCATTAGATGCAGAGGGCTTGATTTCCTCGATCATGTCAATGCCCCATATTGTGAATGGCCAAGGAGCAGTCATGATATTCAAAGGGATCGGGGGCACGTGAACCTTGTCAGCATAAATTTGACATTTTTGGCAAGTCCTCGAGTGATGGTGACAATCAGTTTCCATTGACGACCAATAGTAACCAGCCCTCAGGATCTTCTTGGCCATGGTGTAACCACTAGAGTGAGTTCCGAAGATACCTTCATACATATCCTCAAAGATCTTTTATGCTTCCTTCTTGTCCATGCAACGGAGCAGAGTAGAATCATGGTTGCGCTTGTACAGAATCCCATTGCTTAGGAAGAATTTGGCTGAGAACCTTCACAGGAATTTCTTGTCGTTGATTGAGGCTCCCTCGGGATACTCTTGATCTTCAAGGTACCTCCTCACTTCATGATACCAAGGCTTCTCCTCATCAGTGTCAATCTCATAACAGTGCGCAGGTTCGTCAAATCTTTCGATAGTAATTCTGGGAGCTTTGTTGTCCCAATTGACCTTGAACATAGACGACATATTTTCTCATGCATCTGCCAACTGATATTCTTCTCTTGAGATATGCTCGAAGATGACCTCTTCAAATTACGTAATCAAGGTTAACACAAGCTCTTTCTAAGGGAATATATTTGGATGTTTGGTATCCCATTCTCCTTTGACTTGACTAATTACCAAGGATGGATCTCCGTATACGCTTATGAATTTGATTATTAGGTCAATGGAAACCTTTATACCTAAGATGCATGCTTCACACTCAGCCATGTTGTTTGTACAGTCGAAACAGAGTCTAACAATGAAAGGGGTATGGCACCCTTCGGGAGAAATGATTACATCACCTATTCCTTTACCCAATGCGTTAGAAGCTCCATCAAAAACCATAGTCCATCGGGATCCTTACTCAGGTCCTTCATACGGTCCACGTTCTTCACAGTCTGTCACTATCATGATGTTCTCATTCGAGAATTAAAAGTTCATGGATTGGTAGCCATAAACAACTTGATAGGACAAATGATCTGGCAGTACACTTTCTTTGATTACTTTTTGTGTAGTATACTGGATGTCGTATTCAGTCAAAATCATTTTCCATCTAGCTATTTGTTCGGAGAGGGATGGTTTCTCGAAGATGTACTTGATGGGATCCATTTTAGAAATCAAGCGAGTAGTATGAGTCATAATATACTGTCTTAGTCAAAAGGCAACCCGTGCCAAAATGCAGCAAGTTTTCTCGAGCAGTGAGTATCTTGTTTCACAGTCAGTAAACTTTTTGCTAAGGTAGTACATTGCATGCTCTTTTCGACCAGACTCGTCATGTTGGCCCAACACACACCCCATTGAATTCTATAATACATTCAAGTAAGTAATCATAGGTCTTCCTTCAACTGGAGGCATCAGAATTGGAGGTTCTTGCAAGTATTCCTTAATTTTCTCAAAAGCTATTTGGAAGTCGTCATTCCATCTGACTACTTTATCTTTCTTCAGCAGTTTGAAAATTGGCTCACAAGTAGAAATTAAGTGAGAGATGAATGGGGAAATATAGTTGAGTCAACCTAAGAAACCCATGACCTCCTTCTCAGTACTGGGAGCTGGCATTTCTTGGATAGCTTTAACCTTTACGGGATCGACCTCAATTCCCTTACCGCTAACGACAAGCCTACGAGCTTACCAGACCTTACCCCGAAGGTACACTTATTGGGATTCAGCCTCAACTTGTATTTCTTCAGCCTTTCAAATAGCTTGTGCTAATGATCAAGGTGTTCTTCCTCAGCTTGCAATCTTGCAATCATGTCATCAACATAAACTTCTATCTAATTATGAATCATATCATGAAATAAATCTACCATAGCCCGTTGATAAGTTGAGCCTGCATTCTTCAAACCGAAAGGCATGACGTTATAATAGAAGGTGCCCCACTTTCTGACAAAAGTGGTTTTCTCCATGTCTTCAAGCGCCATTTTGATTTGGTTGTATTTGGAGAAGCCATCCATGAAGGAGAATAATTTATGTTGAGCAATGTTATCGACAAAAACATCAATATATGGTAGTGGGAAATCATCTTTGGGGCTTGCTCTGTTCAGATCTCTGTAGTCTACGCACACACGGACTTTACTGTCTTTCTTCGGCATTGGGACCACATTTGCAACCCATTTGGGATATGACGTCACTGCCAGGAAACTTGCATCAAATTGTTTCATTACCTCAGCCTTTATCTTCTCAGACATATCTGGTCGCATGCGATAAACCTTTTGCTTGATCGAAGGACAACCTTCCTTCATTGGCAGACGGTGAACCACAATATCAGTATCAAGCATTGGCATATCTTCATACGACCAAGAAAATACTTCCACATAGTCATGCAACATCTGAACCAATCTTCCTTTGACATTGTCTTCCAGGTTAACACCGATCATGACTTCTTTCTTGTCTTCCTCAGTCCCCAAGTTTATCACTTCAACTGGTTCTTCGTGCGGTTGAATGGACTTTTCCTCTTGTATTAGGAGTCTGGCGAGTTCCCCGGGTATTTCACAATCTTCTTCACCTTCGTCTTCGGCTTGATAGATTGGATTTTCAAAGTCATAGAGGGAAATAGCAGAATCATTGTCAATGAGATCCGGAGTGGATGTGGATCTGCAAATGTGTGTATGTGTGCATGTAAGGTCACCTGGCTATTTGAAAATGTAATAAAAGTAAAAGAAAGACAAAGAGCGCAAAATTTGAATGCAAAATAGTCCAATGTTTCATTAAAATGAGCATATGGCATATGAAAATGATAAACCCTTAACAAATGGACCATTGTACCCCGGGCAAGACACATGGTTTAAAGTCATTGTTTAAATGGAAATTACAGACAAATTTCTCAAAGTAATAAAAAATAGGAATTGGCAATTACTCCTGGTTGAAGGAGATTGGAATGAAGTATTTGGTCTGCCATTTGTTGAGTCCTCCATCAGCAGTTGGGTAGATCTAGTCATCCCAGTCACAATCATCATCAGAGTCTTCAAGAGAATTAACCTCATGGTTACTAATGTGCAGTGGTGGTTTCCCTGCACTAGCACGTCGAACATCCTTTTAAGCCTTGGAAGTGAAGCCCAAACCAAATTTGTCTGACTTGAAAGGGATATCAGGCAGTTGTCCACAAATGGTGCAACCTCCATTTTCAACAACAACACGAGCATCTTTGAGAGAGGCCATCCTCGGTGTATCTTTAGCAGCTTTGGGAGTGTTAGGAGTTGCCTTGGAAACAACAACCATGGGAGAGACCACCTCAAAGGATTGACAAGGAGTTTCAACAAACTCTCCATCCATTTCAACATACTTGAATGAATTCAGATGACTGATCATAAACTCTTCTTCTCCGTATACATTGACAATTTTCCCTTTGACCGGATATTTCAACTTTTAATGTAGTGTGGAAGTCACCGCACCTGCCCCATGGATCCATGGGCGTCCAAGCAAGCATGAATAAGTAGGACAGATATCTATCACGTAGAATGTTTAGTTAAAGACTTGAGACCTAACTTTGAAAGGGAGATCAACTTCTCCATGTACCATCCTCTTTAATCTGTCAAAAGCTCTCACCACGATGTCACTAGGCTTTAGTACCAAACCTTCAAAGTCCAACCTATCTAGATCTATTTTTGGTAAGATATTGAGCGAAGATCAAGTATCCACTAATACATGTGCCAGGGTGGTGCCCTTGCATTCTATGGAAATGTGGAGAGCTTTATTGCGATTCTTCCCCCATCGGGGTCAAATCTGCATCAGAGAACCATAAATCATTCTCGGCAGTCAAGCTTGCTACACAGTTTTCAAATTGGTCGGCCGTAGTTTCTTGTGGGACATGTTCATCTTTCAAGAATTTTATCAGGGCTTGATCATGTGCCTTGTAACATAGCAACAAAGACAGCATGGAAATATTCGAGGGTGTTTGCCCTAACTATTCCAGTATCTTATAGTCACTTTTTCTGATGATTTTTAAAATATCCTCCATCTCTTGGGTAGATGGGTCCTCAATGGTAATATATTTTGTGGACGCCTCCGTCCTGGAAGGCTCAGTCATTTTTTTCCTTTCCCCGAGTATCAGCAACAGGTTTAACAACAATAATACGAATAGGTGTAGTAGTGGTTGTCGATGGTGAAATCTCTGGAGAGAAGATCCTCCTCGTCCTAGCAACATTACTTGATCCATCAACGTTTGTAATGTCAGTAGTTTCATCTTCATCAACCCATGAATCTTGTTTGATACCATGGTAATACACTTCCTCCCCATAATTCCAGGGTACAACCTTATCAGAAGAGTAGGGAACTGGCCCCGGTGTGGTGATAATTAGTGGAGCTATTCTTGGTTCAACGAGAATCCTAATAGGACCTTTGGAGGTGATCCTAATAAGTTTCTTTGAGATAGTAATGATGGACATGTCTTCAAATTCTTGAGATACACTTTGGGTCAAACTTTTCACATATGGAGTTCTTTCAAATAGAATCTCATGGCTATCCATCAGGCGTTGGACACCTTTCTTCACCCATTCACAACCATTAATTTGTACAGTGCAGCCGTAACAGTCTTCAAGACAGCCAGGGAATACCCCGACTTTCAGCAAATTCTCTTTAACAGTCTTCAAAGGAGTGGTCAAGTCATTGATGGAGGCAACAAAAATGGCGTCTTCAATAGCATTGACACCCTTACCATGATTTGGCATGGGTACAGTGTTCACATTTGGAGTTGGCGGAGGGTCGAATTCAATTGTCTTGTTATCAATTAGGTCTTGGATTTTGTTATTTAATGCCCAACAATATTGGTATCATGTCTGAGGCTATTTGAATGGTAAGCACATCTGGCATTGGGGTTGTTCTTTGGAGAAGCGGTGTTAGGGTTGGAAGGGGGGTCTACAAGGTCACCAAATCAACTTTTAATAGGTGTTTCATAGCTTGAGATAGTTGCATATTTATTCTAGTAAATTTTCTTCTTTGGGCATCCATCCTTTCTTGGTTATTTTGTTGACGCGGACGTTGAGTTGGAGTTGGATTGGAGATCAAAACCGCCCCTACTGAATGATGATGATCATTCTTCGCATGGCTTCTTGATCCATACACAACATTAGTCTCTTTTTTACCAGTAAATGGTTTTTTCACAGCATTTGAGGTGGAGGCCATGTGTATCTTCCCGCTTTTAATCCGGCTTTCAACCCTCTCACCAGTTAAGATCAATTCAGTAAATCCGGATGATGAACTCCCAATCATAAAGTTGAAGAATGGTCCAGTCAATGTCCCTATAAACATATCTATCAAATCTCTATCAGTTAAAGGTGGCTGCACCCTTCCAGCCAAGTCTCTCCACTTTTGGGCGTACTCTTTGAAGTCCTCATTTGAACCCATGGTCATGCCTTGCAATTGCACCTGAGTTGGTGCAAGATCAGCATTATATTGATATTGGCGGTAAAAGGCAATGGCCAAATCCTCCCATATATGGATGTTTGTTCTTTCCAATTGGTAAAACCACTTCAACTGCATCCCAGATAGACTCTCTTGGAAAAAGTGCACCTATAGTTTCCTATTAGCGGTGTGTGGCTGGATCTTATGGACATAAGATCTTAAATGAAGCTTCGGACATGAAACTCCATCATACTTGGCAAAGATTAGGATCTTGAATTTGTAGGGAATGACTACCCAGGTACCAAACCCAAGTCCTCAAAGTCCAAACTAGGCACAACTTGGATCTCCACAACTTTTAGTCTATCTTCTAGTTGCTTATATTTGTCATCGGCCATCGGGTATTGCTCATCAAAAAAATCCTCGTCTTCAGAGATTTAATTATTTCCACCCCCAGCACGGGTGCTCCTAGCATCTTCATCTTGATTTTCTTCCTCTTCGGAGGAATCCTCTTCAACTTGGACTTGTCTGGCGGGCCCTTCAAACCTCTTCCCCATGTTGATTACAACTTTTTTCTTTGTCTTCTTCTTCGTAACAAGAAGAGCCATCATTTCTTGCTGCCCCTTTGCTAAGTTGAGCAGAGTCTCTTGGAATTGAGAGTGTTGAGTCTGCAAGTCCTTGATAGTTTTCTCGAGATCCATCTTATACTTAAATAAACAGTAAAAAGATGAGGAAACTTGTGTCAAAAAACCTACTTATGATATGATTCATGTTATTCTAATGCAATGTTTTCAAGGATTTTAAGAAATTTAAAATTTACTAGACAAAGAGGAAACAACAAACATTAATTGCATTAATAAATTCAATAATTACAAATGCCTCTCAGGCTTACAATGGAAGAAACAAAAAGGTTTCAAAATGATAAAAAATAAACTCCTAAAACAAAAAGGACTCAAGCTTTCCATGGGTGCATCCTCTTTGGTTCAATGTAGGCATTCAAACTTCACTCTTCATGAAGTTGCCTTGTGAGCTCCAAAACCTTCTTCTCGCTTGCATAATTATGCTTCAAAGGTGCCCCATTCCCATTTGAGTTTAATCCATGATCTTTGAACTTCCTTGAAGTCGGTAGGCATGTCAGGATGGAGAAGAGTGTAAGGGGTGTCTCCCTTAGCAACGGGCTCTATAATCACAGGTAGGATGGTTGGGTAAGGCATCGTGAGGCTTTGAGCAAAAGATCATACCCACTTGAGGTAAGGCTCAAGAGGGATAGAATTTTATGCCCCAAAGTCTTTCTAAACACCTTGTTTACCATTCTCCAAGCTCGTACAAACCTTTGACGATAGCCTACGACGTCGCCTTCATAATCAAATACTAAGCCTTGGATGAGCGCATCATAGGGACCATCTCTTCGTGCATCGCAAACTATCATAATGCAAGAGATGGGTTATAGGTAATACCTCCCCTAATTCCTAAGAGTGGAACATTAGGGAACTCCCCACAACGGTCAATGATGGTAATATCCTCCAAATATCGGGAACACCAATGAGTATCCGAGTGTGAGAGCGACATCATCCTTTGAGACCATGTCAAGCCTTGTTCATTCTTTAACGTTGATCGAGGTAGGTGCAAAATAAACCACCTAGACCGCAATGGAATACAACACAAGAGTCCCTCTCTTCTTCATGGTGCGAGTGTGGAAACAATGTAGGATGTCCCCAAGTAGCATAGGCACGGGATTACAAGAGAGAAAAACCTTAACGACATTCACATCTATGAGTTGGTCCGGATTGGGGAATAGAACCAAACTATAGATTAGAAGGGCTAAGACATCTTCAAAAGCTTGAAAATCCATATCTTCCCAAAACAACCATGCCTTCTCCAACAGAAACTTGGCTAGAAAACCCTTAACTCCACTCCTTGTTTCCCAATTTTCCACAATGCCGGATCTCTTCAAATGAAAGGCTTTGGTAATAACTTTGGGCTTTGGAGTTTCCTCTAAAATGGTGAATGGTATTTGATCAAGCACGATCACTCCTAGAAGTTGAGAGAATTCTTCCAATGTAGGAACTAATTGGTAGTCGGGCAATGTGAAGCAATGATGCATAGCATCAAAGAACTGAAAAAGCACACACATAATTTCTTCTTGAAATCTTGAGATAGCCAAGTTGAGAAGTCGACCATATTTCTTGGTGAAGTGAGAATCTTTAGGAACCCTTGATTCTAACTCTTGAAGTTGAGGATTCACTTTCACGAAGTTGACTCAGATGGTATTTCTATGAGTGGAAGCCATGTCCTATAAAACAGAACAAAGATAAATTCCTAAATCTTTAAAATGGTTAGTGAGAATACTTATGATGTTATGATGTTTATGATGTCATGAACAAATAATCACAGACAAAGCATAAAAGGACCTTAGGTTTAGGCTTGCATGGATTTGATAGGTAAGTACCCTCTTGAATTTTAGTTGGTTCAACCTATCCTAGAAAGTAATCGGGTTCTAGGGAATCTTAATATCACTGATCTTTCTTCATCGGGCATTAATCAATCTTTTCTTGTGGCCAAAATATCCTGAAAGTCTAATCTCAATGAGTGTAGCATCGAGTATCAACCAATCTTCAGCTTTTCACTAAATTCGGCTATCTCACTACTTCCTAATGGCCAATTTGTTCAACTAAAGGTTCTACGGTAAATTAGTGCTTCATGACACCACACAACGGCCCCGTATTCTCCTCGATTTTCCACAAGGGATACCGATACCAAAAAATGTGTCACACTAACGTAGCCATCTCTTCAACCATATCGGTTTACACCGTACAGTCTCCATGATCTTTGCTACTTACCTAATAATGTTCCCATATCGGGGTAGAGGATCTATACAATACCCAAACATAACCCATAATGTAAAGCAAGTAAGTCAAACAATGAAAGCATTTAAAGGTGATCTAGTCTATAAGATAAACCCACTTTTAAGTTATTTCCCTAGCAGAGTCGCCAGTTCTGTGATACGGTGGGAGAACTAACTTGAGTGTTTTGTGTTTTATCGTAATTATTATGGATAGCAAGAGTCGCCACCGACTTTTCTTTTATCCAATAAAGGAAAGGGTGAAAAGAACAGGAAAGACCTTTTGATAATTTTTCTTGAGTTCGGGGGGTAGGTTATGAAAAGGGAAGGTGTTAGCACCCTTTTCATCTGTAGTTATCTACGGGCTCTTAGTTTCTAGCTCACTTTGAAATGCTTTGTAAAAATGTGTTTGTGTGGGTTTGAAAGTAGTTTTGAAAAGTACCTTTGTTTAGGCAAATTTGTAATTATTCTCGTCTCTATAAGAATGTATAACAAAGTGTTGACTTTTGAAAATGTTTCATGAAAGTGTTGGTGTGTTTGAAAGATGTTTTATTTTGAAATATTTGTGAGCAAGCAACTGCGAGAGTTCTACCTACTCAAAAGGAAGTCTTTGTTCTTTTCCTCCTCCTTTAGATAGTGTTGTTGTACTATTAGTTAGTAAGCAACCTTATCATTGGATGTGAAGAGACGAGTGATAACACGAAAATTTATAGCATTTCTCAACTGACTTACGTAGATAAAACTTTTGATTCTGCATTTATTATATCATATTTTATCTCTGTTTGTAGTATTTGCAACATTTTTCAGGTACTTAGCTTTTGCAACCCATAAATGAGAAAAAGAAGAAAAACAATGGAAAAATGAAGTTCAAAAGGCCTTTTTGAAGCATTTCAGCACTTCCTACACCAGAAGGCATGTCGCCCGCCACAAGCATGTTATGGCCGGAACAAATTGAGTTTTGTGCCCCTCGGCACGTTTCATGTTACGACCGGGGTAGATAAGAGTTTTGTGCCCCACGTCAAGCACGCATGCCACTCACCACGATCCATATAGCAGTTACGATTTTCTCTCCATTTGACGGACTCAGCGCGCATGTTCACAGATTCTTCTCCATGTTGAATTTCAGTTTTTCCTCAACTAACAGACTCTATATATTGAAGCAGTTACCAAAAACTCACTCTCTCTCTCTCTCACACCCTGAACAATTGTTATGCAGTTTTTTTTTTTCAATTTTATTTTTTCTGCTCAGCATTATTTTGTATTTTGTTTTGTTATTTTCCAGTGTAGATTCCTAGCATTAATTTTCCAGATTTTGTAGAACTACTTAGGAAATAAAAAAACCCCACCATCAAAGCAGTATTTTTCCACATCGGAGAAATACTGCAACACTATTTTTGTTTCCAGACTTCTAGAATTTGCTTTGGATTACTTTAATTTAATTCTTGATGTTTTTGCTACAACTCAATATTGCCGGCTTGTGGAGGATACACATTACTCAGAATTAATTGCTTTATTATTCATTTTCAGGTTCCTATTTTAATAAGTATAATTTATTTATTTCTTACCATGTATGCGTTATTGAATTTACATTTTAATTTTATGTTGTTCTGCAATAAAATCATGTCTGGCTAAACTCCCTGATACTGGTATGTAAAACTTAATCGAAAGGATTCAGTAACTAACTGGAATTATTATTTATACAAAAACACTTTTCTGGTTTTTATTTCCATTTTTCATATTTAATCATATTTGTACAGAAGTAAGAGATGGTCTAAGGTTAAAATCAACAGAGCGGAAGTTTGAAGTTTTAACCTGATTGTGGTTATTAAAACATCAATTTTAAGAACAGCGGAAGCGCTTTAAAGTTAATTGGACTTTATTTGTTTTCAAAAAATACTTTTGAGTTTTAAATGAAATAGCGGAAGCGCTCATTTCGAGCTTAACTAATATGATCTGATTCAATAGAACGGAATTTTGAGACGAGTGTCTTTAAATAAATAGTTTTCACCGAAATGGTGTTTTAATACTAAAAACAAATGCCAATGACTTACTGAATCCCTTAAGTTGACGAAATACATACCGGTGTCCCGTTATTAATTATTAGACTTTAGTTAATTCCTGATTTAACCCAAACACCCGGATTTTATAATTAACCTTTGCTTTACATAGTTACCCTAAGATAACACTCGTTTTGTCCATCAGTCCTTGTGGGTTCGATATCTTTTAAAACTATGCGATAGACTGTGCACTTGCAGTTACTACACATGTTAGACCTACAAAGTTGCGATCAAGTTTTTGGCTCCGTTGCCCGGGACTGAATTAGTCAAATATTGTAAATCCCTTGTTACGCAGTATAAACTAAGCAACCAATTTTATTTTAATTTTAACCGTCGATTGTATACCAAACACTCGCTCTTAAGGCAAAGAATTAGAACAACCAATCGACAAAGTCAAGCGTTTTGTTAGTATAAGACGCTGAATTAGAGAGTACCAAGCCAAGTACAATCTTCCTGAAACCAATCTTCCTAACTTTTCTCTTCCTGACCCCGAAAATGGCTGAAGGACCCAAAATCGCCCTCTGAAGGATTATGCTGCCCCATCGCACGAAATGATTTCGAGTTAAAGCCTTCTCTTTTGCAAGCTGTCCAACAAAACCAATTTTCAGGATGTCCTTTGGACGATCCAAATCTTCATTTATCTTTGTTTGTGCAATACGCAGACACAGTGAAAGCAAATGGTGTCAGCCTTGAAGCAATAAGACTCCATCTTTTTCCTTTCCCATTAAGAGATAGAGCTAGAGCATGGCTCCAGTCTCTACCATCCAACTTTGTTACCATATGGAACGAGTTGAAGAAAGTTTTCCTAGCATGATATTTTTCGCCGAGTAAAACGGCTATGCTAAGAGCCAATATTAATGGTTTTAAACAAAAGGAAAGAGAATCTCTTTTTGAAGCATGGGAAAGATACAAAGACGTGTTACGACTCTGTCCGCATCACGGTCTAGAAGAATGGTTGATCATCCACACCTTTTATAATGGTCTCCTGTACAACACAAGACTAACAATTGACGTAGCTGCTGGCGATGCACTGATGGATAAACCGTACCATGATGCCTATCAACTTATTGAAAGTATGGCTCAAAATCATTATCAGTGGGGAAGCGATAGAACCATGATGGAGAAATCTCAAACGATAGAAGCCCTTACCCAGAAAATAGAAAGCTTGAACGCAACTCCTGCAACCATCGTGGCTGCAGTAACTCCAACCTGTGATCTATGCAGACTTCACGCGCATAATGCACCCGAATGTCCACTTTTAATAGGAGTACCAGTTGATCAAGTAAACTATGCTCAAGGAAACCCCTATGGGAATAACTATAACCCTACTTGGAAGAATCATCCAAACTTCTCATACAAAAACAACAACACTTCATACGCACTAGGGCAAGCTCCTACTACACCTCCAGGATTTCAGAAAGCCACCAAAAATGTCTCAACTATTCTGAATATCCCTAGGAAGTCCAACATTGAAATAATGATAAAAAACTTAGTGGCCACCCAAGCTCAAACTAACAAAGATTTCATGAATTAAAATATTCACACACCAGCGAGCAAATTAAGCAATTGACTAAAAAGATTGATGCTCTTGCCACACACAACAAAATGTTAGAAACACAAATTTCCCAAGTGGCTCAACAGCAAGCAGCTACAACTTCTCCAACAGGAACTTTTCCTGGACAACCCTAAACAAATCCAAAGGGACATGCTAATGCCATAACACTTCAGAGTGGGACAGAACTAGGTTGACCAACTGAACCTAGAATCGAGAACCCAACCATGTATTAAAAACATGGAAAAGGAACTGAGAAAGAAGTTGAACCAAAGGAAGTAGAAAAAGAAGGTGATAAAGAGGTCGTAGAAAAAGAAGAACCTTATGTGCCTCTGCCACCCTATAAGCCACCTATTCCATATCCTTAAAGACTAGCTAAGTCTAAAAACGTAGGGCAATTCAGGAAATTTGTTGAACTCCTGAAGCAACTTAACATTTCCATACCTTTTACAGAAGCTAACACATAAATTCCCTCATATGCCAAATTTCTTAAAGAAATCTTATCCAATAAGAAAAAGCTTGAGGATAATGAAATTGTATTGCTCACTGTTGAGTGTAGTGCTATAATCCAAAACAACATGCCTCATATACTTAAAGACCCAGGTAGTTTTTACATACCTTGTGTAATCAGAAAATTTGTCATAAACAAAGCACTATGTGATTTAGGAGCCAATATTAGTCTAATGCCCTTATCATTTGCAAGAAACTCAATATGGGAGAACTAAGACTGATGAGAATGTCTGTACAATTAGTGGATCGATCAGTGAAATTTCCTTTAGGTATGTTAGAAAATGTTCCTGTACATATAGGACAATTCTATATTCCCACTGATTTCATAATCATGGACATTAAAGAAGACTCCAATATTCCTATTATATTTGGTAGACCATTCCTAGCCACTTCAAGAGCCAGAATAGATGTTAAAAATGGAAAGATGACTTTCGAAGTCAGAGAAGAAAAAGTTGAATTCATCTTGTCTAAATTCTTTAAGGCACCAACCATCGACGATTCATGCTATTTCCTAGATGAAATTGATAAACGCGTAAAAGAATTGGAGAAACAACAAACCACCTATTCAGAGATATTGAAGATTCATATACCTCCGATTCTCGAAGATTATAATTGGTGCCCTGAATATCAAAATGAAAATCTAAGTGAATTCCTAGCCCTAACTCCCGATCCTATACCTTGTCAAAAGAAGCCTGCCATAGAACTCAAAACACTACCCAAAGACCTAAGGTATGAATTCTTAGACACAAAACTTGAATTACCAGTTATAGTCAATGCATACCTAGGACAAATAGAAACTGAAAAATTATTACATGTCCTAAGAAAATACCCAACCGCTTTAGGTTATAACATATCATATCTAAAAGGAATAAGTCCTTCTATTTACATGCACCATATTATGTTGTAGGAAGACTGTAAAACCTCTAGGGAACACTAAATAAGGATAAACCTTATTATGAGCGATGTAGTCAAAAAGGAAGTAGAAAAGCTATTGGAATCAGGAACCATATACCCAAAATCCTGAAGGGTGAGAAAACACTTAGAAGGGGGGGGGGGGGGGGGGGTTGAATAAGTTTCTCTTTTTCTTTTTCTTAAAGGCTCAACAATAATGGAAAGACAAGGTTATTTTTATCCTGGTTCGTTTGAACTCAAACTACTCCAGTCCACCCGCCAAGGTGATTTCGCCTTTCTCAACAAGGACTTAATTCACTATAGTCAACTGATTACAATCACACAACAATTTTTATGACTAGCAATGCACAAGTAATCTTACAAGTGACTCACACCACTAAGACTTAAACTAGTCCTAGTCTACTTGAGAAATTTGACCAAACTTGGTCTCTCAAGGAACAATTACAAGAGTTAAATCTTTACAGATAGTGAAACAAAGTTTGCTTCAAAGAAAGCTATATCACAACTGTGATTTTTCACTAAGAATAGTATTGCACAAACTGTATGAAAATTATTTGTGAGCCCAGAATATTTTCACGTAGTTCTTGCTTCTTTTGAAATTAATAAGTTGTTCAGTAGTTGGCTTACAATAAATATTCTTATATATATAGTAAGAACAAAATGATCGTTGATGCCTTCAAATGTGGAGAGCATTAAATTTTTGTGTGTTTCCTTGTACTATTCGATTTTCTAATGAACTAGCGTAGACACTTGAGTGGATGTAGCCGTCTTTGTATTAAATGAGCAAATGACACTTGTAAGAGCATGTTTCCTGATCCTTGACAAGACTTGTTAGCTTCTATATTATTTCAGAACTTAGCTTCACGTCTTGATTCAGAACATGCTTGTATATCTTCTAAACAACGCTTGCTTGCTAAGTACTTCTGATCAGCGCTTGCTTTCAAAGAACTTCTGAAACATAGCTTACACAGAAACTTGCTAAGCGTTAGAAGATGTATTTAAATACTTATCTTATCAGAGTCAGCATCAACACTTGTGCTAAAACAAATGGTTCTTTCATCAAAGAACTTCTTCATTTATTTTCAGCTCAGCACATCAAAATGCTTTTGTCAGAATATTATTTGAAACAATTAAATACGTTCATCAGAGTATCAATTATATAAAATATAATTTATTGTTATCATCAAAACTCTGAGATATGATCAGAACTAATCTTGTTCTAACAATCTCCCCCTTTTTGATGATGACAAAAAAAATATTCAGATAAGAAATAAATTTTAATAAGAGATAGGAATCTCCCCCTGAAATAAATATTTCTATAAGAAAAACTTATGGAGAACTTTCATCAGAGCTTTGAGATTTTCTTCTGAGATTTCTTCATCAGGTCTTTTGAAGATAATGTTCATTTGAAATTAAACTTCCAGAGCTTAAATGATACCTGCAAAATTCTTTTACACATAGAAAGAAATCTTGTATTTTATTAGAATGTTTGAGACTTAGTCCCATAACTGTTAATCAGAGATTAGATCAAAATACTCATTTTCTCCCCCTTTTTTGCATAATCAAAAAGTATATAAAAATAGTTGAAGAGCGTAAAAAAAAATTTAATAAAAGATTCAGAGTTTCAACAAAACAACAAACAAAAACAAGAAATAGAATGACACTAAGATTTCTTAGAAACAAGGGCCATAAGAAGATTCTTGATCTCAGATGCAGATTCCTCTTGTTTCATCATCCAGCTTCTGATTTCTTGGTTTGTCTGATCTTGCTTATCCAAGCGCTCATGAATATCTTCGTTATCCCTCTTAAGCTCATTCAGAGTCTCCATTACAAGTGAAGTAGGATCAGAGGAAGAAGAAGCTTCAGCAGATACAGCCTTTAGAGTAGCAACCGTTGAGTCAGAACGAATAAAAGTTGAAAGAAGAGTGCTCAGATCCACCATAAGAGTTGGCACAGGTTCAGGTGCAGCTTTTGCAGAAGGTTGATTCAACAGAACTATTGCCAGAGGATTTGAATCTTCAGAGGATTCTTCAGATTCATCTTCTGAAATGTCCATTTGATCAGCTGGAGCATCAACAATTATCAAAGAAGACTTCTTGTCCCAAATATCAGCAGCTTCTGACTGAAAGGCATGCAGATGTTTGGAAGTTCTCAATCACCTGAGAGTGACATAAGTCTTGCAGCTTCAGTGACTCAGCATCTAAGGTTCTTCTGAATGTTTCCCATAGAAGATCTGTTGCTACTGGGTTCACATTTCTTGTGCAATCTCCCTTCAGTAGGTCCAACCAAGCTTGAACTTTTGTTGAAAAATTCTGAAAAAATATATTTACATCTGGCTGAACAGGTTTTGGAAGAGCCTTTTTGAAGGTTTTGTTTTTCAGAAATTGTAGAGATTCAGAATCAACTACAGTTTTCAGAAAGTCAGCTGGTTCAGGATGTTTTGATTGTTCAGAGGTTTCAGTTTGGTCAGGTTGTTCAAAAAGTTCAGGTGTTTCTGATAGATTGAGAGTTTCAGAGGGTTCATGTGTTGGTGATTGGTCAGGTTGTTCAAAAGGGTCAGGCGTTGCTGATTGATCATGAGGTTCAGATGGTGTATGAGTTTTAGAGGGTTAATGTGTTTCTGATGGTTCATGAGTTTGGTGTTCTGGAATGTGAGGAGGTGAAATCACTTGTGAGTTAGGAGTTAGAATTTGTGGAGATGTGGGTGGTGTGACATCAGGTGAAATGATTATGGTGTTTTCAGCAGTGGGGGTAGGATTTTGTGGTTGTGTTCTGTTTAAGGAAAAGATGTTTTCAGAAGGTAGGTTGAATGGTGGCTTTAGGGTGGCCAGAGGTTCGTTGATTCCTGCTATTCTCCAAGATCCAGCATCATACCATCCAGAAGGTCTGGGTGATAAAGGTCTGGGAGGAGGTCTAGAAAGGTTTTCAGTAGGAATTGATCAGAGAAATCATCAGAATCAAAATCACTCAAGTCTGATAAAACTTGATCTCTTTGAGGATTTTCAGCAAGAGATTTAGAGGGTATAGTCAGGTCTATATCAACATCTATGTCTCCTAAGGTTTGGGTTCAGCAAATGTAGATATATTTTCAGAATCATAAACACAAATAGTTTTAGCAGGTGTACCTGATTTCTTTTTCTTCTTCTGAGGTTTGGCAGAAGGTCCTTCAACTGCTTTCCTCTTCAATGGTTGCTGAAAGACAACATCTGAAGAAACTTCATGTCTTCCTTGAAGCCAAGCAGGATCAAAGGGTGTTCCACTTTCTTTACAAATTTGAATGTAATGCAGGATGATGCGAGGGTGATCACCTGAGTTGAACAGTGGAAAATCAGCAATTGGTATCCTCCTTCTCTTAATAGTTGCTGAAACAAACAAAGTTGGTTCTATCAGCAGTTTGTCAATAATTTTCCTCTTCACCAAGTTCTTTCCAGTCAGAGCCTTTCCACAAGTAGGCTCTAACTCCCCCAGCAGATTTGCTTCATCCAGGTGAGCAGTTAGACCATTCTCAGTCAGAATGTCTGAAACCAGTCTCCCCATTGGAATCTAATTCCTTTTGGATTTAGGGTTCTTCATTCTTTCTACTTCTCTCGTTTCTTTGACATGAGTCCAGAGATGATCAAACAAGAGATAGGGTAAATCAATTTTAATATTTTTTCCAAGACAGAACAACAAGTATTGTTGGTCAGCATTTATATAGTCTGGAGAGCTAGTTTCCTTCCTATGATGAATGCAACCATGGATTATTCTTGCCCATATCTTGTACTTATTTTTCAAATCTCTGACTTTAGAAGACCCTTGCCCATTTGTAAAATTTTTTGCATAAACCTTTGACATTTCCATTCTGTTACTAGAGATTCCAATTACTCCAGTTCCTTCAAAACCTAGAAGTTTCCTGATAAGATTTTCAGTAATGGAGATTTCCTTACCCATCACGAAAGAGAGGATGACTTTTGGAGAAGCAATTGCGTGTATCCAAAATTCTTTAACAAGGTGTGGAAAAACAGGACCAACTAGACGGTCAAAAAAGTTTCCCTAACCTTGAAACTCAACAGAAGGAAGAAGATCAAAACCATTAGCTTTAAGATTCTCAAAATCCACCATTAATTCACTTATAACCTCTAAGCTATCCACTGGAATGAGAGTGGTTCTCTCAGGAACGACGTACTGTTCAACTTGGGTGTTCTCAGAATGAGCAGAAGAGGAAGCCATTGGAGCACTTAGGTTTGAGAGAAGAAAAATGGGTTTCAGAGGAAAATACGCAGAGACGTTTGAGTTTTGAAAGAGAAGGTAAAAAGGTGAGAGGGTTTTTTTACAAAGGTATTTATATGAAGACTTTTAAGAAATAGGTTTTAGAAAATAAAACTCTAAAAAGAGTATTTAATAAAAAAATTTAAATAAAAAGAATCTAATCATGACTTAGCATTTAATGAGATTGAAAAGTAAAGGGAAAGCGTGAGATTTTAATCAAATCATAACAGTTACCTAGAACGGCGTCAATAGCTTAGCACGCGTGACCTTTCAGAAACACACCAAGTGTTCATCTCCTGAAGGTTGCATGGGACAGCTGTTTGATCTAATGAACTGCTGAGCTATACTTGAAATGAAACGTTAGAACATTTCAGAACTTTACATTTAGCTTCTGATGTAACTTCTCTTCTAACTTCTGAAGAGTTGTTAATCAGAACATTCATTTCAGAATATTCTGAAGTCAAGCACAGAAGATAAATATTATTTTATTCAGGACATAATTCCATACAAATATTTTTCAAAATAAATTTAAATATATCTTCTGAAAGGGGTTTAGTAAAAATATCATCCCATTGATGGTCTGTTTTTACAAAGTTTAAATTTAAAATTCCCTTTTGAATATAGTCCCTTATAAAATGATATTTAATTTCAATGTGTTTAGCTTTAGAATGTAAAATAGGATTTTTAGAAAGGCAAATTGCAGAAGTATTGTCACAGAATATAGGAATCTTACTTTCATGAAGATTAAAATTTTCTAGCTGACTTTTCATCCAAATCATCTGAGAACTACATCCAGCAGCAGATATATACGCAGCTTTTATTGTTGAAAGTGCAATTGTTGCTTGCTTCTTGATATACCACGAGATAAGATTGTCACCCAAAAACTGGCAGCTTCCAGAGGTGCTCTTTCTTTCAATTCTATCTCCAGCCAATTCAGTATCACAATAACCTACTAGTCTGAAATCTTTTGATCTTCTGTAACACAGACTCAGATTAGTAGTACCTTTCAGATACCTCAGAATTCTCTTAACAACAGTTAAGTGAGATTCTCTAGGATCTGATTAGAATCTAGCACATAAATATACGCTGAATAATATATCAGGTCTAGATGCAGTCAGATAGAGAAGGGATCCAATCATACCTCTGTGAAGCTTCTGATCTACCTTCATACTTACCTCATCTTTTCCCATAATGCATGTTGGATGCATTGGTTTCTGAGCATCTTTGCTTTCTGACATCTGAAATTTCTTCAGAAGTTCTTTGACATACTTCGTCTGATGTATGTAAGTACCTTCTGGAGTCTGGTTGATTTGAATTCCTAGAAAGGACTTCAATTCTCCCATCATGCTCATCTCAAATTATGTATGCATGGTCTCGACAAATTCTTTTCCAAGGGAGATATTATAGGTTCCAAAAATAATATCATCAACATAAATTTGAAAAATTAAGATATCATTTTTAAATGTATTTCTGAATAAAGTTGTGTCCACTTTCCCTCTGGTAAAATATTTTTCTAAAAGAAAATTACTCAGACGATCATACCAAGCTCTGGGAGCTTGTTTTAAACCGTACAAACACTTTTTTAATTTAAAAACATGTTCTAGATATTTTGAGTCATTAAAGCCAGGAGGTTGATGGACGTAAACTTCTTCTTCTATATAGCCATTTAAAAATGCACTTTTAACATCCATTTGATATAATGAAATGTTATTTTGAACAGCAAAAGAAATTAATAATCTAATAGACTCTAACCTGGCGATTGGGGCAAAGGTTTCATTATAATCAATTCCTTCTTGTTGACTATAACCCTGTGCAACCAGTCGTGCTTTGTTTCTAACCACCTCTCCTTGCTTATTTAGTTTGTTTCTGAAAACCCATTTGGTTCCTATAATATTGAATCCTTTGGGTCTTGGAACTAGATCCCATACATCATTTCTGGAAAATTAATTGATTTCCTCTTGAATTGCTAAGATCCAATCATTGTGTTCCAGAGCTTCATCAATAGAAGTTGGCTCAATCAGAGATACCAATCCAAACAATGATTCTTCATTGATTTTGAGAGAGGATCTTGTTCTGATAGGATCTTCTTTACTTCCAATAATCACGTCTTCTTTATGAGCTGAAGAGATTCTAGGAAACCTTTTATGAGTAGGTTGTTCAAAGATTCTGAGATTATCCAGAGCATTGTCAAGAGGATGATCTTCTGAGTCTTCCTTTTCTTCCGAGTCTTTCTTTGCTTCAGAGTCTTCCTTTGCTTCTAAAGTTTCAGAGTTTGAGGGATGATCTTCTGTACGTACAGAAATATCAATTTGCTTTGGCTGTTGCTTGCCAAGCTTATCATAAAACCTGACTTTGATTGATTCTTCAACAATCAGAGTTTCTGTGTTGTATACTCTATATCCTTTTGAGCGTTCAGAATATCCAATTAGAAAACATTTTTGTGCTTTAGAATCAAACTTGTTCATATTTTATTTAGTGTTCAGAATAAAACAAGTACATCCAAAATGATGGAAATAAGAAATGTTGGGTTTTCTGTTTTTCCAAAATTCATAGGGAGTCTTTTCAAGAATAGGTCTTATAGAGATTCTATTCTGAATATAACATATTGTGTTTACAGCTTCTGCCCAAAAGTGCTTAGCCATATTTGTTTCATTGATCATGGTTCTGGCCATTTCTTGTAATGTTCTATTCTTTCGTTCTACAACTCCATTTTGTTGGGGAGTTCTAAAACAAGAGAAATTATGAACAATACCATTTTCTTTAAAATATTTTTCAAAATAATGGTTTTCAAATTCTCCACCATGATCACTTCTAACTTTTATAATTCTAAAATCTTTTTCGTTTTGCACTTGGTTACAGAAGTCAATGAACACAGAATGTGACTCATCCTTGTGTTTTAAAAACTTAACCCATGTCCATCTGCTGAAGTCATCAATAATGACCAATCCATACTTCTTGCCTCTGATGGATGCAGTTTTAACTGGCCCAAATAGATCAATATGAAGTAGTTCTAATGGCAGGAAGAAACAACATTTTTGGATTTAAAGGAAGGTTTTGAAAATTTTCCTTTTTGACATGCTTCGCACAGAGCTTCTGAGTTGTACTTCAGATTGGGAAGTCCTCTGACTAAATTTAATTTATTTAGTTGAGAGATTTTTCTTAAGCTGACATGTCCCAATCTTCTGTGCCATACCCATTGCTCATCTCTAACAGACAAAAGGCATTTAACATTCTGAGATTTAAGATCTGATAAATCAATTTTGTATATGTTGTTCTTTCTCTTGCCAGAAAAGAGGATTGTTCCATCTTTTTTACTAACAGCTCTACAGGAATTTTGATTAAAGATAATGTCATAACCGTTGTCACTTAATTGACTTATAGACAGCAGGTTATGCGCTAATCCTTCTACTAATAAAACATTAGAGATAGAAGGAAGGTTACCGTTTCCAATGGTTCCAGAACCAATAATCTTCCCTTTCTGATTACCTCCAAACTTGACGTCTCCTCCAGCTTTAAATTCCAGGTTTTGGAACATAGACTTTTTTCCCGTCATGTGTCGTGAGCACCCAGAGTCCAGGTACCATGACTGGTGTCTCAATTGAGCTGTTAAGGACATCTGTAACAAATATTATTTTATCCTTAGGTACCCATATCTTTTTGGGTCCTCTTGGGTTAGAGTATTTCAAGTTCTGTTTGAACTTTGGCTCGTGCTCATCAAGTTCTATCTCATGACTTCTGAGAGTGCTGATGAGTTCTTCAAGAGACACGTTGTTCAAATCTTTTGAAACTTTGAAAGAAGTGACCTTAGGTGCCCATCTTCTGGGTAAGCTTCTGATGATCTTTTTAACGTGGTCTACTTTAGTGTATCCCTTGTTCAAAACTCTCAGGCCAGCGATCAGAGTTTGAAACCTTGAGAACATTGCTTCTATAGATTCACTTTCTTCTACTTTGAAGGCTTCATACTTCTGGACGAGAGCCAGAGCTTTAGACTCCTTCACTTGAGTGTTTCCTTCATGAGTCATTTTAAAAGACTCAAACATATCATGGGTTATATCTCTATTTGTGATTTTTCATATTCCATTTTAGAGATAGAATTTAGAAAAATATATCTAGCTCTATAATGATTTTTGAAATCATCTCTTTGCTGTCTATCCATATTTTTTCTATCAATATTGTTTCCTTCTGAGTCTGTAGGATGTGTGTAACCATCTAAGACTATATCCCATAAATCACTATCATGACCTAGAAAGAAACTCTCTAGTCTATATTTCCAATAATCAAAATCTTCTACATCAAACACTGGAGGTTTGTTGTAACTATTGTTGTTTTGTTCAGTAGTCATTTGTGTTTTCTTCTGGATCTTTTCCTGACACGGTTAAGTGTTGCGCTCAGAGTCAAGCTCTGATACCAATTGAAGGGTGAGAAAACACTTAGAAGGGGGGTTGAATAAGTTTCTCTTTTTCTTTTTCTTAAAGGCTCAACAATAATGGAAAGACAAGGCTACTTTTATCCTGGTTCGTTTGAACTCAAACTACTCCAGTCCACCCTCCAAGGTGATTTCGCCTTTCTCAACAAGGACTTAATTCACTATAATCAACTGATTACAATCATACAACAACTGTTGTGACTAACAATGCACAAGTAATATTACAAGTGACTCACACCACTAAGACTTAAACTAGTCCTAGTCTACTTGAGAAATCTGACCAAACTTGGTCTCTCAAGGAACAATTACAAGACTTAAGTCTTTACAGATAGTGAAACAAAGTTTTCTTCTAAGAAAGCTATATCACAACTATTATTTTCACTAAGAATAGTATTCCACAAAGTGTATGAAAATTATTTGTGAGCCTAGAATATTTTCACGTAGTTCTTGCTTCTTTTGAAATTGATGAGTTGTTCAGTAGTTGGCTTGCAATAAATGTTCTTCTATATATAGTAAGAACAAAATGACTGTTGCTGCCTTCAAATGTGGAGAGCATTAAATGTTTGCATGTTTCCTTGTACTATTCCATTTTCCAATGAACTAGCGTAAACACTTGAGTCCATGTAGCTGTTTTTGCATTAAATGAGCAAACGACACTTGTAAGAGCATGTTTCCTGATCCTTGACAAGACTTGTTAGCTTCTATATTCTTTCGGAACTTAGCTTCAGGTCTTGATTCAGAATATGCTTGCATATCTTCTAAACAACGTTTGCTTGCTAAGTACTTCTGATCAGCGCTTGCTTTCAAAGAACTTCTGAAACATAGCTTACATAGAAACTTGCTAAGCGTTAGAAGATGTATTTAAATACTTATCTTATCAGAGTCAGCATCAGCACTTGCGCTAAAACAAATGGTTCTTTCATCAAAGAACTTCTTCATTTATTTTCAGCTCAGCACATCAAAATGCTTATGTCAGAACATTATCTGAAACAATTAAATACGTTCATCAGAGTATCAATTATATAAAATATAATTTATTGTTATCATCAAAACTCTGAGATATGATCAGAACTAATCTTGTTCTAACATATCCGACAGTAAATGGGTTAGCCCAATACATGTCGTACTTAAGAAAGGAGGTGTTACGGTTGTCAGCAACACTAAAGGAGAACCCGTAGCACAACAAACTCACACCATGTGGAGGATGTGCATCGACTATATAAAGTTAAACAAAGCCACTCGTAATGATCACTTTCCTTTGCCCTTCATTGATCAAATGCTTGAACAACTAGCTAAACACTCTCACTTCTGCTATTTAGACGGTTATTCCAGATTTTTCCAAATTCCTATCCATCCTGACGAACAAGAAAAGACGACTTTCACTTGTCCCTATGGTACGTTCGCTTATCAACGAATTTCATTCGGTTTATGTAATGCCCCTGAAACATTCCAGAGATGTATGATGTCCATCTTCTCTGATTTTCTAGATGGCGTGATGGAATTTTTTATGGATGACTTCTATGTCTGTGGAGAAATTTTGAAGGATGTTTATCGAACTTGAAATGGTACTAGAAATATGCGTAAGTATCAATCTCGTGTTAAACTGGGAAAAATGCCACTTCATGGTCCGACAAGGAATTGTCTTAGGGAACATAGTATCCGATAGGGGAATTGAAATAGATAAAGCAAAGATCGAAGTAATAGAAAATCTTCAACCACCCAAAACTGTTAGAGAAATAAGAAGTTTTCTAGGACACGCAGGTTTTTATCGACGTTTCATTAAAGACTTCTCTAAAATAACCAAACCTCTAATCGAACTCCTAATGAAGGATTTTGAGTTCACTTTCACCGACACATGCTTGGACGCGTTTACAACACTAAAAAATGCATTAATTTCAGCACCTATTATGCAACCTCCTGATTGGAACGAATCATTCGAGATAATGTGCGATGTCGTGACTATGCCGTAGGCACATTTCTAGGACAAAGAAAGGATAAAAAGCTTCATGTGATATAATATGCAAGTAGAACCCTAGATCATGCACAGGCGAGTTACGCAACCACTGAAAAAGAATTGTTAGTTGTTGTGTTTGCTTTAGATAAATTTAGCTCCTACTTAGTAGGAGCACGGATAATTATCTATATTGACCACGTTGCAATCTGGTACCTCTTAAGTAAGAAATACGCCAAACCAAGATTACTAAGGTGGATCTTACTTCTACAAGAATTCAATTTAGAAATAAAACACAAGAGAGGCACTGAGAATGTAGTAGCTAACCACCTACCCAGAATAGAAGGCATCAAACCAGATCATGTTCCCATCAATGATGATTTTCCTTATGAACGCCTTGTAGCCCAATTATAATTAGACAATATTATAATTGAGTACCATGTTACTTATGAAGACAAGAACATAAACAAAATTACGGAAGAAATATGCACTACAACCATACTGCCATGGTACGTTGATTTAGTGAACAACTTGGCTGCTAGAGTGCTTCCACCTGATATGTCTTATCAACAAAAGAAGAAATTCTTTCATGACCTTAAACATTATTATTGGGATGAGCCTTTCCTTTTCAAGAGAGGCGCCGGCGGTATTTTCCATCGATGTGTTCCCGAAAATGAAATTAAAAACATAATTTTCCATTTTCATGTCGCTCCCTATGGAGGTCATGCAAGTACTTCAAAGACATGCGCTAAGATATTGCAATCTGGTCTCTATTGGCCTAATCTGTGGAAAGATGTCCATATCGCGGTTAAAAATTGCGACCAATGCCAACGCACTGGAAACATCTCTAGACAAAATGAGATGCCTCAAGAGTGAATTCTAGAAGTTGAAGTCTTTGATGTATGGGGAATCGATTTCATGGGACCCTTCCCGTCTTCCTTTGGAAATCACTACATACTAGTTGCTGTCGACTATGTTTCGAAATGGATCGAGGTTGTAGCCTCTCCAACAAATGACGTGCGAGTAGTAGTCAGGCTTTTCAAGAACATAATCTTCCCAAGATTCGGTGTACTGAGACTCGTCATCAGTGACGGTGGCTCCCATTTCATTTCCAAGATCCTAGAAAAATTATTAGCAAAGTACGGAGTCCGACATCGTGTCGCAATACCTTATCATCCACAAACAAGTGGGCAAGTAGAGGTCTCCAACAGAGAAATAAAGCAAATCTTAGAAAAAACTATAGCAACCTCTAGGAAAGATTGGTCATCTAAGTTACATGAAGCTCTATGGGCATATAGGACAACATATAAAACTCCGATTGGAACCACACCATTTAAACTAGTTTATGGGAAATCATGTCATCTGGCGGTAGAAATAAAACATAAAGCTTATTGGGCCATTAAAACACTAAATTTGAATTACACCGTAGCAGGTGAGAAAATAATCTTAGATATCTATGAACTAGAAGAACTTAGACTAGATGCTTACAAAAATGCTCGGATTTATAAGGAGAGAACTAAAAAATGGCACGATAAACGAATATCTAGAAAAAAATTAAATGAAGGCGATATAGTTCTCCTATTTAATTCTAGACTTAAACTATTTCCAGGAAAACTTCGCTCAAGATGGTTTGTTCCTTTCGAAGTTACTAAGGTTTTTCAAAATGGCGCAATAGAAATCAAAGGAATGAGTTGTAAACCGTTCATTGTAAATGGACATCACTTAAAACATTATCATAGCATAGATAATAAGGAATATTACACAACATTTAGGCTAGATGCGCTTCTTCCCCATTCATTAGACTAATCACCATGTTATGTCGAGCTTACGACTTTAAACAAAGTGCTTCTTAGGAAAAAACCCAACTTTGAGTCTTTTCTTTTTTCTTTGCTTATTTTCATTTTTGTTTTCTTTTCTTACTTTTTTTATTATTCATTGATATTAAACTATGCAGTATTGTTTCTTTAATATTACCCACTACTAACTTAATGCTAATTGTCAACCTACTTCAGGCTAACTTTCTGATTATCTAATTACACTAATCACGATAAATTTGGTTGATACGATGGGCATTGTGTTTAGAGGAAGAAATAAGCAAAGGAGGTTTGAGTCATTGTCTGATAGGGAGATAGGATTGAGTACCTACCATGATGGACCAGCTATGATAACCTTAGGGATCCGAGACAGTGTTTTGTTTTTATTAAGCCAAATAGGTTGGGATACATCTGCTTTGAGAAGAAAGTTTTGCTCTTACCATAGATTAACCTTAGAGTTTTTAAACTCCTTTGTCTACAAACATGACCATGGTATGGAATTCAATAGAGGACTGATTAGATTTAGACTATTTGGTATAGAGTACACCTTCACCCAAAGAGAGATGGCAGAGCTATTAGGATTCCCACACAACCTAGATGCATTTACCGTAATCCAAGAGGAGCTTTTTAATGTAGGTGAACTAGATTATTTATGGGGGGACATTACAGGCATAAGTAACCCTGAGCCTGAGGGCATGCACTCAGAAAACATCTACAACCCAGCTTTAAGATATTTTCACAAGATCCTAGCCTACACCCTTTTTGGTAAAGCAGAAAACATTACCACTGTTTCTAGAGCTGAGATTTTTATCATGTTCTGCGCTTCACAAAACCGTCCCATAAATGGAGATACATTTATGCTAGCAAACTTTCACCGTCTTGCGAGAGCTATACATGAACCCATCCTCATAGGTGGCTTAGTAACCATGATAGCTAATGCTATCGGGTTAAGACAACCACTACTGAACCTTGTCCCTCAGGGTAGATTTCAACCTATGAATATCAATTTTTGTTTCAATAGGGGAATCATTGGAAACCTAGGCCCGTATAACTTCGAACTGCTCATTAACAATCATTTAATGTCCCTTTTTGCCCTACCTGACCCTGGGACTAGCATACATGACAGAAATAACTGGTTATATGATTGGGGCGCACCACACATGTCACCACCATCCACTCTTGAGACACCCATGATTTATGACCACCTAGATTCTTTCCTGTCCGATGAGGATACTGACCCTGAAACCCCTCCCTTTTACCATTACTTCCTGTCTCCCGATCAGGTTGGCTCAAACTTCCCCGACACTCCAGTTGTTTCTCCACCTCTCGTATTTCATCAAGCTTCCGCTTTGACTGCCATCTAATCAGAGATTGATTTGTTGAAGGACGAGCTTGTTACTCAGAGGATCGACTTCCATTCTTTCATGGATACGGTAGCCAAACAATTGGACTATATTTATCATAATCTTTTCTCCGCCTCTCGAGACTGTCGTGGGTGATTTTCCAGACGTTCTGCATTTTTGCTTTTCACATTTAAACATTGAGGTCAATGTTTTGTTTGAGTGTGAAGATAAGGCTTATTAGATTAGATTTTCATTTATTTGCCACTTTATTCTTACAATTTTTGGATATTTTATTCTTCAGTACAATTTCTATTCATTTTCAGTTCAGTTTTATTATGAGTTTTATTTACTTCGTTTATTTACTGCATTATTATCATATTCACATACACACACACACACACACACACACACACACACACACACACACACACACACACACACACACACACACACACACACACACACACACACACACACACACACACACACACACACACACACACACACACACACACACACACACACACACACACACACACACACACACATATATATATATATATATATATATATATATATATATATATATATATATATATATATATATATATATATATATATATATATATATATATATATATATATATATATATATATATATATATATATATATATATATATATATATGCTTTAATATTTCCATATATTTTATTCGTATATATTAGTGTACAAGTATTGAAAAGGTATACTGCATAACAGAACTGCAAAATATTTATATTTATTCTATTTCTAGACCTGTGTCGTTCGCCATACAAGCGTGACGCTCGTCACGCTTCACATGACCCAGTTTCGTTCGACACATAAACATGACGCTCGACACACAATCAGAAACATAAACGTTTTGTTTTATCATAAAAAACCCTCATAGAGCCCTTCTTCTTCACATTTTCTTTAAAACCTCCACCTTAATTGCATTAACCCTACGCCTGTTCACTCCTTCCATTATCATTGTCATAAAAATTCACAAATCCCCATTTATCACCTCCATTATATTCCTCTACATAAACCATCCCTAAACCCATTTCCATTTCAAAATCCCCAATTTCTCACACAAACTTTTACCCATCTTCCTTCCTTGCTTCAACAATGGCACGAAGAAATTCCAGACCAGAGCCAGATCTTTCTGGAATTACATTTTGCAACAAAGAAGCCGGAGAGCACCAAAGGGCTCAATATCTTAAGTTCTATTAACGCTTCGTAGTACCCACATGATATGTTGATATTGAGTGCCTACCAAAATTGGGATTGATGGAAAGTGTGAGGTGGTTACTCGGAAACTCCAATCTAGCATTCATCGGCACACAGAACCTTCCAACGTATGAGCCGCTAACTTTAGAATTATTAAGTTCATTCTCATACAAACAACCTTCTGACGAAATCCATGACATCCGGCACTGCAACCTTTAGAATGTTCAATGCTGAGTATTCAATTAATCAGGAGGCTCTGAGCGAGTTGCTCCATTTTCCTACCGAAGGGATGGTACACCACCGAATCTCTCCAGACCTATATTTGGCATCTATGGCTTTCAAACTTTGGAAAGCTCTTACTAATGAGGAACCGAAGAGCTGGGAAGGACTTTATGCTTCGTCCACTCACAATCCTGCAATCAGATGCTTCCACTGTGTCATCTCCAACACCAGTTTTGGGAGAATTAACAACAACAAAGTTAATTTTAAAGAGTTGTTCCTCATCCATTGTACCATCACCCCTGGCCAAAAGATTAATGCAAGCACCTTCCTCATATCACATATCCAGTCCTTGTGTGCCAGAGGATCTATGCCTTTCTACGTTGGAGGGATACTCACTTCTATAGCACTTGGCCTTCGCTTTCAAGATAAGCTTGCGAATATGCAACCACTGCCGCCCACATTCATTGACATTGACAATTATCAGGCTGGCCACTTTATTAAGGTCATAGGAGATGGTAGATACAACCTCATGGTGTGTAACAAGGTAGTTCCTAGCGTCATTTTTCCGAACTTTGCACTTACTAATATTACAAACTTGGATACATGGCTTTATGACCTTGATGCTCCTGCACCTGGAGATAATGCGCGAGGCGACCAGGGGAATGTCCAAGAAGATGAAATGGAGCAAGAAATGAAACAAGGATACACTGAATAACAAGCTCCTCTTGAAAACGTTGCAAGCACATCCACTAGGCCCAGGAGAAGACTAGAAAGAGCACCAACCTTAAATGATGACATTATGGCTGCCATAATGGAACAGAATGAGAGAATAAAGGCTATGCATAACAACCAAAATGCAATGATGCAACTTATGCTGGCCATGCAAACTCAACAGCAAGAATATGACAAAAGAAACGAGCGCAGGACTGCAATATTAACCGAGGAAATGGCGGCCTTAACTGTACGCATGGATGTTTTTCAAGATTATATATACCATGTGGCTATGCCCCATCCTCCGGGTACATGTGGATGAACACGAGGGCGAGGAAGAGGACGCGATAATGAGCAAGAATAGACCTATTTTGCTTCTCTTCTTGTTCTCTTCTTGTTTTAAGCATTGGGGCATTGCTTGTTTCAAGCTTAGGGGAGCTAGTTAGTTAAGAACTCTTTGTTGTTTCCTAGGTAAATCTTTCATTCCTATTTCTTATAATCAAAACAATCTTTGTACTTTCAACTTCATTTATGCAATTTTTCGAGCTATTATCTAATTTCCCCACTTTCTTGAGCCATAACAAAAAATTTATTCGTTACTTGCATAATGTGATGCGTTCGAAGAGTATACAGGTTCCTCACCTTTTAAGACAAATGACAAACTTTGAGAAAAATAGAAGCATGATTGATACCGTCGTAACACTCTAAATCCCTAAATTGCACTAGATTGATTTCAGTACCCTTTATACCGAAACTTTACGCTTTAGTTTTAAAGTAACCCAGAGTAGTTTATTTAGCAGTCAACACCGTCTTGGACACAAACTACGTAGGGAGTCAATGAATATAAGTGAATGATCCAAATTACTCAAAAGATACATGCTTTCTATAAGGATTACACCAATTAAGTTTGGTGACCCTCACCCAGTCACTTAATCCAACAGATGCAAAGCATGCACAATATAACAATAAGAAACTCATTGTCAGTTGGTTCAGAGGTATCTGGTACTGAACTTGGTAGGGCGGACTACGGTCTGACCCCCTATAATTTGCAATTGGGAGAACTAAAGGAGGTTACCGCATTTATGTTCCATAACCTCATTGCTTCAAAGGATCATAGTCACGAATCGGCTACTTTACTATGTGCGTGTAAAGATAAAGGGCTTAATGTGATTACGCTAGAATGAAAATGGGTGAAATTTAGCAAAAAGAACTAGGTTAAGCTATAGTGGCATGATTGGATTAGTTCTACACGATGGGGGCGTTTAGTGTTATCACTGTATCTATTTACGCTTATATTTCCACAAGAACACTAGCAACCTCTTACACTGATTTTATTTCTTAAGGACAAGCAAAAGTTCAAGCTTAGGGGAGTTTGTTAGCATGAAAAGTTATAGCATTTTCCAACCAATTTACGTAGATAAAACTTCTGATTCTGCATTTATTATATCACATTTTATCTCTGTTTGTAGTATTTGCAACATATTTCAGGTACTTAGCTTTTGCAACACATAAATGAGAAAAGGAAGAAAAACAATGGAAATATAAAGTTCAAATGGCCTTTTTGAAGCATTTCAGCACTTCCTGTACCAGAAGGTGTGCCGCCCGCCACAAGCATGTTACGACTGGGACAAATTGAATTTTGTGCCCCTCGGCACATTTCATGTTACGACTAGGAAAAATAAGAGTTATGTGCCCCGCGTCACGCACGCGTACCGCTCATCATGATCCATATAGAAATTAGGATTTTCCCTCCATTTGACGGACTCAACGCGCATGTTCACGGATTCTTCTCCATGTTGAATTCCTATTTTTCCTCAACTGGTGGACTATATATATTGAAGAAGTTACCAAAAACTCACACTCTCTCTCTCTCTCTCTCTCTCTCTCTCGCACCTTGAATAATTATTACGCTTTTTTTTCATTTTCATTTTTTCTACTCAGCATTATTTTGTATTCTGTTTTGATATTTTCCAGAGTAGATTCCTAGCATTAATTTTCCAAATTTCGTAGAACTACTTAGGCAATAAAAAAAACCCACCATCAAAGCAGTATTTTTCCACATCGGAGAAATACTGCAAAACTAGTTTTGTTTCCAGACTTCCATAATTTTCTTAGGATTACTTTAATTTAATTCAAGATATTTTTGCTACAAGTCAATCCTAACGGCTTGTGGAGGATACGCATTACTTGGAAATAATCGCTTTATTATTCATTTTCAGGTTCCTAGTTTAATAAGTATAATTTATTTATTTCTTACCATGCATGCGTTGTTGAATTTACATTTTAATTTTATGTTGTTCTACGATAAAATTATGTCTAGCTAGATTCCCTGATACCGGCATGTAAAACTTAACCGAAAAGATTTAGTAATTAACTGACACTATTATTTTTACAAAAACACTTTTCTGGTTTTAATTTCCAAATTGAATATTTAATTGTTTTTGTACGGAAGTAAGAGACATTCTAAGGTTAAAATCAACAGAGCGGAAGTTTGAGGTTTTAACCAGATAGTGGTTATTAAAATATTAATTTTAAAAAATGCAGAAGCGCTTTAAAGTTAATTGGACTTTATTTGTTTTCAAAAAATATGTTTGAGTTTTAAATGAAACAGCGGAAGCTCTCATTTCGAGCTTAACTAATATGATCTGATTCCATAGAACAGAAGTTTTGATACGAGGGTCTTTAAACAAATAGTTTTCACCAAAACAGTGTTTTAATACTAAACACAAATGCCAATGACTTACTGAATCCCTTAAGTTGACGAAGTATATATCGGTGTCCCGTTATTAATTATTAGACTTTAGTTAATTCTTGATTTAACCCAAACACCCCGATTTTATAATTAGCCTTAGCATTACATAGTGACCCTAAGATAATAGTAGTTTTTACCATCAGTCCTTGTGGGTTTGATATCTTTTAAAAATACGCGATAGACTATTCACCTGCAGTCACTACACTCGATAGACCTACAAAGTCACGGTTAACGAGCGTGGGTCGTCGTACAGTCATAGAAGGCAACATTTTGAGATACCTTAGGAATTTGTCATAAGGGTCTAAGATCTTTTACTAAAGGCAACATCAAAGGATCATCGAGGGACTACGATCTTGTGATCGAGGGTCTTTGCTAAAGTATCCCACATTCGAGGGAGATGACTGTTTTATTCTAAGACAACAAGTGTGGGTTAACCCTAGAGGTACAAGTGTGCAAAGTGTATTGTTTTCATGCCTTTTGTCTTGAATTAGGGTTTTCTATTTGTTTGATTTTAAATCTTGCCATACAAACCCTAATTACTAGCAATAATATTAAAGGGGTAAATTTTAGAAATTTAAAGTCCTACGCTATTACAATACTTTAGGGGATGAGAGTATAAATTACCAATGGGGATGAAAGCAATTAAAACCTAATTACTATTACAATCAAATTGAACAATGCAAAATAGAATGTACGAGAATATAAAGATAATGTAAAAGAAAAATGTTTTTAGGAGTTTTAGTAGAAAAAGGGTTTAACCTAATTAATTAAAAAAAAGAAGTTAATTAGTTAAATTCCTAAATTCTAAGTTAATTGAATTAAAAGAGAACATTAGAATAAAATAAAATAAAAGTCTTAAGAAAGAAAATATTTTTAGGGTTTTTGTTTAAGGGAAATGAAATAAAGTAAAAATAATAAATTTTAGTCTAAGTATTTAATAAAAATATATTTTTGATATTTTGGATTAAAATAATAATAATGAAAATAAAGATAAAAAAATAAAAACAATTAAAGAAAAGAAAAGAAAGTAAAATAAAAATATAAAAAATTTGGGTCAGGGGGGTTTGAAAGTGAAAAGGGTATTAGAAAGTAAAAAACAGTTTTTGTTTGGTTTAGACCCAAACTGATTTTTGTATAATCAGAAAACAAAAATAAAAAACATTATGTTGGGCTGCGTATTATTTAGCAATCAGGGGGTAAGGGTGAGAAAAAAGATCAGGCTCATTGTTGAAGAGACCAAATACGCTGAAAACAAAAAATGAAGCAAATGAAAATATGAAAAATGCAAAAGGTCTCACTGGGGCTCGAACCCAGGACCTTATACATAAATTCCTTACGCGCGCGCTTGCTGCCACTGGGGTGGCCTGTACATCCGGTATAGAAATAAGTTGTAATAAATATAAGATAAAACAAGTCCATGATTGTACTTCATCTTTTTCCTCATGTCAGCCATAACTCTCTAACTTTCTCAACTCTCAACTATTTCATAAATTATAAACATCAAACTTATTAGAAATTGCACCACGATTCCAAATATCTAAATATCTTAAGCAATGGATCAAAGATGAGCACAAATTTTAAATGGTACCAAATTTAACTTAACTTTTTCAGAAAGTTCCGGCTCAGAATTCTCACTACTCAGACAACATAAATGAATTTTAAGGACATGGTTAGTTCAGGGCTATGATGTCTACATTTTATCTTTTAAAATGAAAGCCAAATGATGCTTGTATGAAGAGTTAGAATTTCAGAAAAATCACCTTGCAGATGGAGATCGTGTTTTGAGTTTGAGCAACCCTCAAAGTGTTGTGATGATCATAATAGCTTCAGTGACCCTCCAGGAAGCTAATGTAATGCTTAGTTTGGGCTGAGGATGGCTGAATTGTGCTGGAGAAGTCCAGTTGCAGAACTCTGTTTTTGAGTTTGGAAGGTGATGAAGATAGAGTTACAGTTGTGGAACAAGGATAGGGATGGACTATACTTGATGTATGGAATCTTTAAAATTGGTTTAGAGAGGAAACTCACAAGGGAAATGTGAGTTTGAGGTTCTTCGGCAAAAATGACAAGTTATGGAGGTTGAAGTGCAATTCTGAGTTTTAGAGAGTTTGAGGGAGTTTTCAGGCTTCTAATTTCATGCCATGGCTTGAAAAATGCATCTATATTTATAGAGAAAAGATTATAATGAGTGAGAATATTAATTCTGAAGTTGTGAAGTTTTTGACTTGTTTTGAAAATACAAAATTTGTTGCTTCATGATGAAGAAAGTGAGTGATTCAAGGGATTTGCCATGCTTTTACTGACTTCTTGAGATTGCTTTTGATATTGAAATTGTATAGGATCTGATTAGGAGTAAATCACAAGTTTAAGAAAAGAGTTGTTAGCATAAAGCTTGCTTTACAAAAATGGTAAAGTGACTTTATGCAAATTATCCAAAAATGGTATCAAGACTTGGACAATGCTTCTAAACTTTGTGTATTACATTTAGAACTTGTGTAAATTTCTGATCATGGTGAGATTTAGAAGTCAAATATCCTAAAAAGTGGGATTATGTAGGATAGGTTTGAGATTTTTCTATGAGTTCACCACAAAAATGGTTTATAATTCAAGAATGGATTCCCAACTTCTTCTCTTCGATTCTCTTGGCTAAAAAATGATATCTTTAAGTTCTGTGACATTTTGGAAAGCTTGAAATATCCTCTACAATTTTCATGTTTTCTATTTTTGCTAAATTAAATTGTAGCTAGGTGAAAATTGGCCAAGAAGTTAGGGCAAAATCCTGACCAAATTGATCAAAATTTTCACTATGTGTTTTTAGAAAAAGTGCATGACCTCATGAATTTGTAACTAAAAATCCAAGAACTTCTAGGACTTGATCATAAAAGAAAATTTGTAGATCTCATAAAGATATACAACTGTCATGTTGAAAGTTTTCTTTGGATTATCTTGCATCTTGGTGAAAAATTAGCATGAAGTAGTGAAATCATCATGTACAAAACACTTAGAAAAATTTCTCTGTCTTGAAAAGTTTGACTTTTCAAATTGATTTTTGAATTTCTTGATTTCTTGATGATCAAGCTTCACATTTTTGAACGTCTTGATGAATTTTGATCTTTGAGACTCAAATTTGACCAAAAAAGTCAAAGTTTGACGTTTGGTGTATTAGTTGACTTTTCATCAGTTGATCCAAAATTCAACTATCAATCCATTGATGTTGGGAGATGATTTGAGACATGTAATTAGGTCAACATGTTGTATTTGAATCCTTGAGATTGTGTTTCAAACCATTGGATCATGTATTAGGTAAAAAATCAATGATCAGTCAATTACAGTCAAAACCTTTATCTTGACCATTTTACCCTTTTGGTGAATTGAGTGCTTTTCTTGAGGAACTGTGATCAACACTTGATCAATGGAAACATGTGACTTCAAAATGCTGATGGGGACCAAAATTCATAAAGTTTTAATGTAGGTTGACCATAATTGACTTTTTAACCAATACGACTAATTTTCAGTCATTTGATCAATTGACTGAGCAAAATTGTGATCTAAGAATTGGAACTTGGCATTAGTAGTCTTGGAGACCCATAATGAACCATGGAAATATTTTGAGGCATTATAATTCCAATTGTCCTTGTGAAAATAAAAACCCTAATTTGGGGTTCCAGTGTTTAAGAGGTGATTTGACCTAGTCAACACTTGTGTAATCTTGAGCTATTGAAGATCTTTGTGAGAAGTGTCTTGAGAAAAGAGAGGGCAAATTTTAGGGTAAAACAGTTTGTTAGTTGATTTTAAGAGAAGAGATATTTTATCATCCTAAGGAGAATACTCAACCAAATATCGATAAACACAATAATGATGGACCTTTGCATCACAAGTAAAAAAAGGGCTCCAACTTGGAAAATTCAACATGTATGCCACTAGCTCTTTCAAGTGGAAAATGTTCAACATCATATCAACCAAGGTTATGAATAAAGGAGAATTGCAACTCAACTGTAGAGATGAATCATGTCTAATATTTTAAGAAAAGGTTTTAAAATCAAAATCCAGAAGTGGCAAGAAGTTTAAAGTGAGGTTTGTGTTTTCTAGTTTTTGAAGATAAGATTTTAACTTTGGTTAAATGAATTAAGATTTGGTTAAGGAAAAGGTTTTGAAAATGCACTTGACAAAGTGATGGTTTTTTTTATGAAAGTGGTTTAAGTTTAAAACAAAGAAGATTTTGAAAAGGAGGACAAATATTTGAAAATTAAAGAAGATGGACAAGAGATGAAGGGATTATTCTAAAGCATAAAATAAAAGCTAAAGTATGAAATATCTAACCAAACAAGGGAAATCATCTTGACACAACTGAAATAATGCATCCAATTCCTTTGGATTAAAGCCACACAACCAAGCAATAAGCATCAGATGAATAATAATAATGCCTCAAGTGCAAGCTTAGCATCATATGAATATTAAAAAGTACATACGACTTGGCATATATCATATGAATAATTCTTGTATCAGATGATTTTTAAAGTAACACCTACACGCAGAAAAGTTACCAATACAGACAAAAATAATAACAAGGTCTCATGGTCCAAAAGTCTCAAAGTCTCAAGATCCTATCCTAAGGTCCAACAAGTCCAAATACTCCAATATTCAAAGGGATAGTCACCATAGTCCAAAGAGAGCCTTAAGTCTTTTAATGTTCAAGTTGATTATTAATGTCTTTAAAAGGGGAAAAAAGCTCAAATGAGCAAAATAGCAATAAAATAAAATGCCCAAGTGAGAAAAATAAGAATAACACAAAGATAAATGATCAAGTCAACAAAAGGAAAATGACATAAAATAAAATGCTCAAGTGAGCAAAGGAAAAATAGCATAAAAGTAAATTGTTCAAATGAGCAAAAGGAAAATAACATAAAGTAAAATGCTCAAGTTACCAAAGAAAAAATAGCATAAAAGTAAAATGCTCAAATGAGAAAAAGGAAAATGACATAAAGTAAAGAGAAAAAGGAAAAATGACAAGAATGATAAAGACACTAAAATAAAATGACATAAAATAAATTGCGGGAAATTTAAAAGACGGAAAAGTAAAGATGCGGAAAATCAAATGTTAGTACAATTAATAGTTAGTGTTAGTATATTAGTTTTCCGATTCGGGGAAAATTTAGCGCTATGTTAAGCTATCACAAAAGGACTTATGTAGAAGTCAATACTATACGAGGTTGGTCAATAACAATGTATGTACCACACATGTGTTAGCTGAGAATTTTGATGACCCAAAATATTAAAGAAAAGGGAAAGATGTCGAAGGAAAATTAGCTCTAAAAGAAATATGAGAATATTTCATGAGGATTTCGACTAACAGGACTATGATAGTTTAGTCTTGTTAAATTATTACAAAAGTCTTATTTCGTGGAATAAATGAGACTTAAGATATTTAAAGTTCAAAGAGGAATATTTCGATAAGTCATGTTAGTTGATTTGGTGCTTTGAAAGGAATAAGATTTTGAATTCAAATGGGTTGATCTTATCCAAAAGGATACGTGGAAGTCCGAGGTTTCGAAAGCCATGCAAACATCGAACGTGGCATTCTTCTAGAGAAGAACCATTATGGTCGAACTAGTATAAATGAGAATCTTTGTGTTAGGATTTAGGGTGTTCACTTTTGTTGAAATTATTCAAATAAACTCAAATTACCAAGTGTTAGAGAAAAGAGTTGCTGAGAATGTATGTATGAATCACCGTGTTTTATTCAGTTGTTAATTTACCTTTAAAAAAGTTCTTTTAATTACTTTTACATTCCAGTCGAAGTATTTTTACTTTCTTGTTATTTATCCATATAGTTTCACAATTACTTATTAATTAAACATAACATTCGAAAAGATGAACATTCGAAAACCAGACATTGCCAAAACTAGATACATGTTCTAGGATAAATCTAGTCGATCCTATGAGTAACGAAAGTACCTTTGTTTTGGAATATTAGCGATTGCTTACCAAATTTTAAAATAAACAAATTGGCACACATGGTGGGAGTATGTCTAAATTTTGTGTCATAAGTTTTATTTTGTGTTGTATTATTTTTCATTTTAGTCTATTTGTTTGACATTGTTGTATGAGATTAAGGAGTGGGAAATTAGCCAAAACTAACAAACTAATAAGAAAAAGGAAATACATTAGGAAGATGGTTAACCCACCCAATCACAATGGAGAATAACCACCCCCTTCAACAGGGGAAAATACAGTTGCATTATTTGAAACCAAATCGATACTCATTCAAGCTAGTAGGACAGGAATATCAATAAATACTTATAGCAGTCTAGTTCTATCCTCAGTGCATACACAAGGTCCACCATTGACCCCGGGACAACCATGGGCGGATAAATTTAGACATTTTGTGTTTGAATTTTGTGATACAATGGGAGAACTAACTTGGATGTTTTGCGTTTTATTGCAAATGTTGCGGATAGCAAGAACCGCCATCGACTTTTCTTTTATCCAATAAAGGAAAGGGTGAAAAGAACAGGAAAGACCTTTTGATAATTTTTCTTGAGTTCAGGGGGTAGGTTATGAAAAGAGAAGGTGTTACCACCATTTTCATCCATAGTTATCTACGGGCTCTTAATTGCTAGCTCACTTTGAAAATGCTTTGTGTTTGTGTAAGTTTGAAAATATTTTGAAAAACGCCTAAGTTTGGCAAACTTTGGAATGATTCTCGTATCGTTGAGAATGTATACAAAGTGTTGGTTTTGAAATATTTGTTTGGAAAGATGTTTTGAAGATTCCAATGTAAGGAAATTTTGTAATGATTCTCGTATCGTTGAGAATGTATACAAAATGTTTGTTTTGAAAAGTGTTTTGAAAGTGTGAAGTGTGAAAATGGTTTTAGATTGTGAGCAAGAAATTAAGAGAAATCTACCTACTCAAAAAGTCTTTGTTCTTTTCCTCCTCCTTTAAATAGTTCTATTTTACCATTGATTGGTAGAGAGCCATATCATTGGATGTGAGGGACATACATGGGTCATCATACAGTCATAGAAGGAAACTTGTAAGATGTTTTAGTAATTGTCATAAGGGACTAAGATCGTTTACTGAAGGCAACATCGAAGGGTCATCGAGGGAATTTGCTAAAACATCCCACATTTGAGGGACATGACTGTTTATATCTGAGGTAACAAGTGTGAGTTACCCTAGAGGTGCATGTGTGCAAAGTGTTTGATTTCAAATATTTTGTCTTGAAATAGGGTTGTCTAATGTTTGATTTTAGGTGTTGTCATGCCAACCCTAATTACTAGAAATAATAAGGAAAGCGATAGATTGCGGAATTTAAATATCCTACGCTATTACAACTCTTTGGGAATGGGGGGTACAAGTTTGTGAATAGGGGGGAGAAAGCAATAAATCCCTAATTATCTATTATAAACCATTGATCATGAATAGTAATAGAATTTACAAAATGTAAAGATGAAGAAGAAAAGAAATTGTTTTTTTAGGGTTTTTTGATGGAAAAGTTTAAACCTAATCAAGCTAATCCAAGATGTTTTTGTTTGAGTCAGAAAAATATATAAAAAACAAAATGGGCTTAGTTGTTTTAGTGAAATGGGGGTGTGAGCTTAAAAATAACTCAGGCCCAACAACAAATGTCTAGTGCCTGTTTTGATCCCATGTGGCTGACTTTTGAAGGTGCATCATGGTCCTAATCATGTAGAGCGCTGGATCTAGGTTGCTGAATATCCAATGGCATTGATGTGAGGCTCATGATAGGTGCACATAGCTTGCTTGCATGGAATCTGAAATAAGAAAATGTGAAAAAAAAAACAAAAGGGTACCACCGGGGCTCAAACCCAGGTCCTTATAGATCAATGCCTTATGCGCGCTTCCTCTACTACTGGGGTGGCTGATTCATCCGTTAATAATACAACATGCAATAAACATAAAATAAACTTGGTCCTGAATATCTGAAATGGCTTCATCTTCAACCTTGCACGCGTAGAGCAATAACACCATTGCTATGAATTTTGATCTTGCTCATTTCTCAACCATTCTCAAAATTGTAAACATGAAAGTTGTTCCATTTTTCACCATGAATTCAACCATGTAAATAACTAAAGCTATAAATCAAAGATGAACATGAATTTCTGTTTGTACCAAATAAAACCTAATTTTTCCAGAAAGTTCCAACTCAAAATTCGCATCACTCAGGAAACATAAATGAAAACTAAAGGCATGGTTAGCTTCAGGGCAATGATGTCTAAATTTTTATTCACAAATAACCATTAATGATGCTTGAAGAGAGAGTTCAAAGTTGAGAAAACTTACCTCAAAACTGGAAATCACGTCTGGAGTTTGAGCACCCCTGGAAGTGTGGTGATGATCTGGATAACTTCACTGGACTCCTAAGAAGCTAATACAACTCTTACTTTGTGTTGAGAGTGGCTGAATCTTCTTGGAGAAGTCAAGTTGCAGATCTAAGTTTTTGAGTTTGGAGGATGATGAAGATGGAGTTACAGTTGTGAAACAGGGGTGGGGATGAGTTATAAATGAAGTATGGAAGCTTTATGATTGATTAGAAATGAAAATGCATGATAGAATTAGGAGTTTTGAGTTTATGGTCAGAATATGCAACAATGGAGGTTTGAAATGCAAATTCTAAATTCCAAGTATTTGAGGGAGTTTCAAGGCTTTAAAACTCGTGCTTTAGATTGCATATAACTTCTCTATTCATATACAAGAAGTTTGGGAGCTTGAAATAATCAAAATCAAGAGATCACATGTTATGGTTATGTGACTTGATTTTGAAGCAAGCTTGACAAACATTGTTCCAATGCAATGGTACAAGGGATTGTAGGGTGGATAGAGGATTTAAACATGTTGCTTCTGAGCATACTTGTTGAGTGTGATCAGAACAAACAAGTTAGAAGCTCAAGACAAGTTGACTTTGTGATTAGAGTCACTTTTCCAAAATGGAAGTGTGAACTTTGTTCCATTAATGGAATGATCACTTGGACAATGACTCAAGATCTTGGATCATAGCTCAACTAGTTATGTAAACATCTGATTATGGATAGATTTGCAAGTCAAGAGGCCTGCAAAGAAAGATTATGCAGCATAGTTGTGGGATTTAGTCAAGTGTTCTTCATGAAAATGCCTTGTAATTCAAGAATGGATGCTCAACTTCGTCTCTTCGATTCTCCTAGATCAAGCATGATCTCTTAAAGTTCTATGACATTTTGGAAAGCTTGGAAAATTTTATAAAACCTTCATGTTTACCACTTTGGCAAAATCAAATTGGAACTAGGTGAAAATTGGCCAAGAAGTTAAGGCAAAAATCCGCCAAAACTTGTTGAAAATTTCACTAAGTGTTTATACAAAAATGTCATGACTTCATGAGCCTATATCTTCAAATATAAGCATTTTTTGGATAACAGCCCTCAAAGACAAAGTTGTAGAATTCATCAAGATCTACAACTTTCATGTTGAAAGTTTTCCTTGAATTATCTTGCATCTTGGTGAAAATTTGTCATGAAGTAGTGAAATTATCAAGGTTAAAAAACACTTAGAATTTTTCTGTATTGAAAACTTTGACTTTTTGTGGACTTTATTGACTTTATTGATTCTTGATGATAAAGTTTGATATTTTTTAATACCTTGATGAATTTTGATATTTGAAATTCAATGTTGACCAAAAAGTCAAAGTTTTGACTTTTTGTGTATCAGTTGACTTTTCATTAGTTGATCCAAATTTCAACTATCAATCAATTGATCTTGAGAAACGATTTGAGCCATGAAATTAGGTTAAGATATTGTGTTTTAACACTTGAGATCATACTTTAAGCCATTAGTTCATGTACTAGGTCAAAAGTCATTGATCAGTCATTCTCAATCAAAACCCTAATTTTGACAATTTTGCCCCTATGATGATTTGAATGCTTTCATTGAGGAATTATGATCAACCCTTGATAAATTGATGAATATGACTTCAAAATGTTTTTGCTGGCCAAAAATCTTGAATTTTGACTGTATATTGACCATAATTGACTTTTTACCCAATACAGCTTATTTTCAGTCATATGAGCAATTGACTGAGCAAATTTGTGGTGCAAGTCTTGAAACTTGGTATGATAAATCTTGGAGATCTATAATGAACCATGAAAGTCATTTGAGTCATTAAAAGTCCAATTATCCTTGAGGAAACTAAAATCCTAATTTGGACCCAGTGCTTAGGAGGTGAGCTTGTCTGATCAACTCTTGAGACTTCTTGAGCATTTGACATCTTTTGTGGGAAATGTCTTGAAGAAAAGGGAGGAAAATTTTTGGGGTACAATAGATTTACCATGCCTATGGATGGTCCTGAACAGATCTATGGTATGCCAACATCAGTAATGGAAAGTTTAAATAATAGTACTTTGACATTACTTGATCCATGGGTATCTACTTTTTCACCACTACAAGGATCAAAATCATGTGTCAATAATATGGGTCAAATAGTCCCACCCCCAGGATTCACTACCCAATTACCTACCTTAACAACGAATTCTACAGCAGCATTTAGACAACAAATGGATGACAATAACCATGAAATGGTTTGTGTTTTAGGCCAACAAATGGGCGCCATTTTTAACCCTTTGATTCAAAATGCTATCCAAACAAATCAACAAAATACACAGATTAATCAACAATTGGCAGCATAGATGGCATGAATTGCATATTTCTTTGGTGCCCTTCGAGCCCCAGTTCAACATCCCCGTCCAAAGTGGATAAGAGAAAACTAGGGAGTAGTTTTCGAAGAAAATCAAACAGTTAACCAAGCGCAACTAGGTGTGCAAAATATAGGTGAAGTTAACCAGGGGAAAAGAATCGACAACCCAGGATTGAACAGGCCATACCAAGGGAAGTTCAAGCTCCAAGGGTATTAACGTTTAATTTAAACCAGGACGTTGTCTAAGTCCTTCAACATGTTCGACAAGACAAGTACTCAGGGGAAAATAATCTAGAAGCCATGGTTGAAAGAATAATGGCTCAAAATGGGGTAAATATAGACCTTCGAAGGCCAAATTACACATCCCTTTTGTCTGAATATGTTTTACAAACTAAATTACCCAGGGGTTGGAAAATCCTAAAGTTCATGAAGTTCTTTGGTGACACCAGCGAATCTACCGTCGAGCATATAGCCAGGTATCTCACTGATGATGGGGACATTACGAATAACGAAAACTTAAGGATAAAATACTTCCCTAGTTCGCTAACCAAAAATTATTTCACATGGTTCACCACCCTCACAACAAATTC
The DNA here is from genome assembly GCA_948472305.1 of Vicia faba. Lineage (NCBI taxonomy): Eukaryota > Viridiplantae > Streptophyta > Magnoliopsida > Fabales > Fabaceae > Vicia > Vicia faba. The sequence continues at coordinate 1,211,647,213 of OX451735.1, forward strand.
CATCCAGGATTGGACTCGCTTAGAAAGGTTATTCCATTAGCAATTCTATATGGGACAATCAAAGATTAGTCTCAAAGAATTGGATACTATCAAGAGAAAGTTTATGAACCAATTGATGATTACTTAAATAGGTTATGTTTGTTGAAGGCAAGGTGTTCTACACAAGTTCCTGAACATGAGTTGGTTGAAATGGCCGCAGGCGGTTTAGGTTATTCCATTCGAAAGAAATTAGACACCCAATACTTAAGGGACATGGCCCAATTAGCAGACCGAGTTTGACAAGTCGAATGTCTGAAGGCGGAAAAGGTTAGGTAAAATAAAAACAATATAAAAGAAAGGGTTTCATATGTCGAAGCTGAGGAAGATGAACAAGAAATCTACAATGATCATATAGGCTTCAAAGAAAGCAAAATAGACTTGGATGAATTAAAGCAAGGCCCACCCTATTCTTGTAAAGTCTTAGCCCCTTCGAATGGGAATAATCTTGTCAAACCAGAAAAGAATGACAAATTCCCTGAGAAAACATATTATTTCTATGTAATAAAATATGATGAAATCTTTTATTTATTGGTGAAGGATGGCCAGATGATAGTGCCACCTGGCACAAAAATTCCTCTGTTGGAACATCGGAAGAAAAGAGGTTTTTGCAAATATCATAATTTTCTAGGACATAAGACCTTACAATGTTTTCTTTTCAAGGATCTAGTTCAAAATTCTATTAGAGACGGAAGGTTAAGGTTCGATGAAAAGAGCAAGATGAAGGTTGACGCTGATCCTTTGTAGATAGAAAATACAAATTATATTGAACCATCAGACATTAACATGGTGGAGGTTACTAAAGGCCCCATCGACCAGGAGACAAAAGAAAAAATCACTGAGGATTTTTCTACAGTTGTCAAATCGAAGGAGGCTACTGAAGGCCTCGTCAAAAAAGATGCCAAGGGTAAGACTACTGAAGGTTTTGTTATAGGTGTAGAAATAACAAAGGTTACTGAAGGCCTAATTAACTGCAGTGCGAAGGGTAAAATTATTTATGGTTTTACTCCAGATATTGAAATGACGAAGGCTACTAAAGGCCTAAGAATAAAATTCCAAGATGTTAGGATCACTTATGGTCCCAACCTCGAAGTGAACAAGGTAAAGATGAGCCAACATGATGAAATGGATGATGTCGAAAGGCACATCCAAAAAGAAGAATAACAAATGAAAGTGGTGTACCCAAAAATAAGAGAAAGTTTGTTGGACTTTCTTGTTCGCTGTCAAAAGAAGCACTTGGAGGCTCTCATGTGTCCAATATGTAGTGCAATATATGATAGAAAAGCTACAGATAACTATGAAATGGTTCAAATTTCTCGAAATAGGGGAAATTAGAGAGATGCCAAGAGCGAGTTCGTGTTCGACAAACGTGGAGTCCCTCGAAGGCCAGACAGTCCTTACCCTTGGGTGAATCAAAGGGAAACTTTCAAGCCAACTGCCAATGCTCCAATTAATAGGTAGGTAAGGCCAGTTGAGAATAGGGGGCCAGGGAAAGAGAAGTGGAGAATTTTCGAATTTGGAAGAGGCTTATATATAGCCTACAAGAGAGAATTTCAAGTCTCAAAGCAGAAAGCCTATAAGTATGAAAACTACAAGGGAAAGAACCCAATTTCAAGATCTTAATGGAGGAGACATCAGAGAAGGACATGGGGGAATCTAGCACCAATTAACTCCCTCCTCGAAGCAAAACTGAGGAAAAAAATCCAATAGGGAGGAAACTTTTTTCCCCAAGAAAGGAGAAAACCAGCAAAAGAAAGCAAGAAATAGAAGATGAAGACATGTTAACTGACAACTTCGACTCACAAGATGAATTGTCTCTGGGTTTGAATTGTAATGCGGTTTATGTACTCCCCATGAATATAATCAAACAACTAAAGCTGGAGAAAATGAAGAGGCTGATGAAGTCGAGATGGCCAGGCATATGCCAGTATTTTATTACGTCATGAACAACAGAGCAATAGAGGAACAAAATGCATTCTTCAAACACCCATATCAAGGCATAAAGAACCATCTTAAACCCTTATTTATAAGGGGTAAGGTGGAAAATGTTGGGATCAAAAAAATCCTAGTAGATGGAGGGGCAACAGTTAACCTAATGCCACAGTTCATGCTCAAAAGGATTATAATGTTCGATACGAATCACAAGCCACATAATATGGTGTTATCAAATTATGAAGGAAAAGTGGGCCACACTTTGGGAGTAATTCAAGTGAATCTTATTATGGAATCTATCACCAGACCCATCATGTTCATCGTAATTTCCTTAAGGCAAACTACAACTTGCTACTTGGGTGTGAGTGGATTCATGGCGTGGGGGCAGTTCCATCCTCACTTGACCAAAGATTGTAATTTGGAGAGAAGATGGAATCATTGAAAATATAAAAGATGATCAAAACTATTATATGGCTGAGATTAATCATGTTTACATAGGAACTTCGATAAGAATCTTTCCAAAATAGGACCATGTAATCCTGCAGGTGATGCTTACTCACCAACAAAGGATGCACTTTATTTCCTCACTTCGCACCCAACCCATGGATTTCAATGGGATAGGGAAATCATGGGGGAAGAGAATGATGTGGAGGGAGTTCCAAGACTTCGGCCAACATGCTAGGGGGACGAAGGTGATGATTATATCTGAGTCTAGTTTTTTCAAAAATATTTAGGCTTATTTAGCCAAAAATAGATTAAAAATGGCTCTGGAGGCTGAAGTGAAGTATATGGATGTAGAAGCCAATAATGAAGCAATTCATGCAAAGGGAAATGGGATCAATTTCAAACCAAAACCCCCGAATGAAGTAACACCCTTTGAAGAAAAAGATCAGAGATTAGATGTAATATACGATGAAGAGCCTTTGGGATTCGAGAAAGATCCAACAAAGCCAAGTGCGAAAATGATGGTGCAAGATGCTCTCAAAGAAATTGAAAGCTTAACCTAGTATTGAAAGTCAAGGTGATCCAACTGCTGAAGAAATACAAGGATTGGTTTGCTTGTGTTAGACGACAACGCGTATCTAGAGGGGAGGTGAATAGAGGCATCGTTAGTAAGGCATGTCAATAAGCCAATTCTCATCAAGTAAGGCGTCGTTAGTGTTTTTAGGTTCAACTTGTGATACATAAGCATGATGACAACAAAGACTACTTATTTTAGAGCGAGTCGTTACCCCCTTTTTGATATCACTTATAATGTTGTCAAGTGAATGATATTTAGAGGTTCTCCACTCCAAAAGAATACCATCATTTTCTTCTTGGACTTTATCATCTTTCTTTTATTGGGATCTATCCACATCCTCCTCAATTTCCACCGCTTTAGATTGATCAACTTCTTCGTCGGTGTCTTTGAGTATGTCTTCCGTGGATGCACCTACAACATGAAAAGAACTACCTTTCCCAACACTATTTGGGGAAGTCTCATCAAAATTAACATGAACGGACTCTTCAACGATAAGTAATCTCTTGTTATAAACTCTATATGCTTTACTAGATTGAGAGTATCCAATAAAAATACCTTCATCTGCTTTCGCGTCAAATTTTCCAAGATTGTATTTTCCATTATTTAAAACAAAATATTCACATCCAAATACATGAAGATGAGATAAATTTGGTTTTCTACCTTTCAAAAGTTCATAAGGAGTTTTTCCAAGAATTGGACGGATGATTATCATATTCAAGACATAACATACCATGATAATAGCGTAGACCCAAAGATATTTTGGTAGACCACAATCATTGAGCATTGTTCTTGCCAACTCCGCTAAAATGCGATTTTTCCTCTCAACAACACCATTTTGTTGCGGAGTTCTAGGAGCTGAAAAGTTATGTTCAATACCAAATTTATCATAATATTCTTCAAAGAGGTGGTTTTGTAATTCACCTCCATGATCGCTTCGAATAACAACTATTTTTGAGTTCATTTTATTTTGAGCAATCTTGGCAAAATGTGTGAAAGCTATGAGTGTTTCATCCTTGCTATGTAAGAAAAAAGTCCAACAAAATCTAGAGTAATCATCTACAATCACTAAACCATAGTAATTTACACCTATTCTTTTAGTCCGTAAGGGACCAAACAAATCCATGTGAAGGAGCTCAAGTGGCCTTGATGTAGAAATAACTTTCTTAGATTTAAAAGAGACTTTTGTTTGCCTACCATTTTGACATGCATGACATAGGTGGTCCTTATAAAATTTTATTTTTGGTAGACCGATTACTAAATCTTTTGAGACAATTTTATTAAGTAAGCCAAAGTTAATATGAGTTAAACTTTTATGCCATAGCCAAGAGTCTGCACTCAAGTTAACAAGACATTGAGCATAATTCAAGGAAATCTCTCTTAAGTCAAGCGTGTAAATGTTACTAACCCTCAAACCCTTAAACACACAATCCTTTGTTTCACTATGTTCAATTATGCAACGATCTTTTGCAAATGACACTTTATATCCATCACCACATAATTCACTAATGCTAAGAAAATTAAGTCTAAGACCTTCAACTAACATAACATTTGAGATAGTAATAGTTGAGGGATTACCTATACTACCTTTTTCAAGTATTGCGCCTTTGTTGTGATCACCATAGGACACAAATTCTTTCTTTTTCGCCACAAAGTCAGAAAAGAGTGATATGTCTCCCGTCATATATCTTGAACATTCATTATCGAGAATCCACTTTCCCGTTATAGCATCAAGAAATTCATCCTACAAAAATCAAACAAGGGTGGTAGGTACCCAATTCTCATTGGTTCCTTGAGAGTGAGTTAAATAAATGTTGCATTTGGGAAACCATTGAAAATCACCCTTAAGAATCAAATAAGTCCTAAACTTGCATTTTTCAATAGTGTGACCCTTTTTGCAACAATAGTGACAAAATATCCTATGATGAGAATTTATAATGTTATTAGAAACTTTCTTAATCAAAGAGTAATTTTTATGAGTCTTTTCAACCTTCAAGGAACTAATAGATATGTTCTCCGTGGGATGATATAGACTATCTAATTTGGTAGCAAGAGTACTCACTTCTTGCTTCCAAATTTGACATGTGTCACAACCATACTTATAAGAAGGCTCATCCACTTTTTCATGATTTGAATTATCTACAATAATTTCTTTTAATGCTTCTAACTAATCATTGGTTTCATCAACCTTAGCCTCTAAAAATGTGAAGAATTTTTTTTTGGGAGGCGAATATTTTGTTAGCATTCAAAAACTCTATTTGTATTTTTTCAAATTCTCTTTCTAATTAATTATAATACAAAGTGGAAATGTTTGAGTATTTAGAACTTACATCCTTTTTCTTTCCTTGTCGATGAGTTTCCATGAAAGAATAATTTGCCTCGTCATCACTCTCACTTGAGCTTTCATCGCTTGAGGATTCACTTTCACTTTCCCATGCAACATAGGCTTGTCTAGGCTTGTTTCTTTGGCCTTTTCCTTTCTTTTTGGCAAAAGATGGACGATCTGATTTGTAGTAACCGGGCTTACCCATTCGTAGCAAATAATCTTTCCTTTGTCCTTTATGTTGCTATCTTCTTTGAGGGAGGAGTATTACCTTCTAAACTTCATGATATTATTGTCGAAATGTTTAACTCCATTTTTCTGAATATAATGATTATATTTCTTCACAAATAGTCTCATTTCTTCATCATACGAAATCTCATCATTACTAGAGTCATTATCCTTACTTTTCTCTTCTTTGAGGATTTAGAGCTAGAAGTCTTAAGATCTTTGGACTTTATAACTTCCTCCTCGTGACTTTCATTATTCTTATTTTTCTTTTCAAGCTTCTTTTCATATTTATCCAAGCAGTTGAGTTCTTGCTCGTGTTCTTCAAGCTTACCAAAAAGTGCGGTGAGATGAAGTGTTTCGAGATTGTTAGCTTCTTTGATCATGGTGACCTTAGGTTGCCAACACCTAGTAAGACATCTCAAAACTTTATTAGTATCAATAGCAATTGAAATAGGATTACCTAGTGTAATACGGTAGGAGAACTGACTTGAGTTTTTGCATTTTATCGCAAATGTTGCGAATAGAAAGAGTCGCCACCGACTTTTATTTTATCCAATAAAGGAAAGGGTGAAAATAACAGGAAAGACCTTTTGAGAATTTTCTTGAGTTCTAGGGGTATGTTATTAAAAGGGAAGGTGTTAGCACCCTTTTCATCCATAGTTACCTATGGGCTCTATATTGCTTGATCATTTTTTAAAATACTTTATGTTTGTGTATGTTTGAAAATATTTTGAAAACGCCTAAGTATGGCAATTTTGCAATGATTCTCATATCGTTGAGAATGTATACAAAATATTTGTTTTGAAAATACTTATGAAAGGAAGTGTTGTTTTAGAAAGATGTTATTAGAAATGCCAATGTAGGGCAATTTTGTAATGATTCTCGTATCGTTGAGAATGTATACAAAATGTTTGTTTTGAAAAGTGTTTTGAAGATGATTGTTTTGAAAGTGTGAAGTATGGAAATTGTTTTAAATTATGAGCAAGCTATTACGAGCGATCTACCTACTCAAAAAGTCATTGTTCTTTTCCTCCTCCTTTAGATAGTGATATCCTACCATTAGTTAGTAGGAAGTTCTATCATTGGATGTGAGGGACAGGCGTGGCTCATCATACAATCATAGAAGGCAACTTGTAAGACGCTTTATTAATTGTCGTAAGGGACTGAGATCGTTTACCAAAGGCAACATCGAAGGGTCATCGAGGGACTACGATATTTTAACCAAGGGTCTTTGCTAAAGTATCTCACGTTCGAGGGACATAACTGTTTTATCCGAAGGCAACAAGTGAGGTTATCCTAGAGGTGTAAGTGTTCAAAGTGTGTTTGATTCAATTAATTTATCTTGAATTAGGGTTTTTCTATGATTGATTTTAATCTTGTCATACAAATCCTAATTACTAATAGTAATAAGGAAAACAGTAAATTGCGGAAATTAAATGTCCTATGCTATTACAACGCTTTGGGAATGGGGGATACAAATTTGTGAATGGGGAAGAAAGAAAAAAAACCTAATTAAACTATTACAATCCATAAGAAATTAAAAAAACTATGAAAATAATTATGTGAAAAAATAAGCAAACGCGCGGAGATGGTTAAAAGGGAAAATGTTCAAAAATCCTAACAAATTTCTAAGTATTAAAAAATGTTTTGTTGTTTCTTTGTTTAGAAAAAGAATTTGATATGTGAGATAAAAAATTAGACATAATTCTGTTTAACAAATTAATTATTTACAAGAAAATAAGGTGTGATTAAAATATTCCTTTACTATCAAAAATTAAATTACTTAATGTCTAGATAATTCTAAGTATTTAGGAGAGATATTTGAAGTATAACCTAATTTTTAAAATAAAATCAAAGTGATTAAAATAAATCAATTTTGTCAAAAATTAAATTAACTAAATAATAAAAAAAAACCTAAATCTAAATTTTATATAAAAATTATATTTTTGTATTTTGATTAAATGAGATAAATAAATAAAAGTGAAGAAAATATGAAGAAATAAAAAGACTGGGCTTGGGTTAGAACATAAAAGAGGGGGTGTGAGGAACAGAAAACATTAGGCCCAAAAAATCAGTTTTTTGTGAAACAGAAAAAAAAATAATAAAAAAGGGTAATGGGCATGATGTTGTAAAAAGAAATTAGGAGGGTCAGGAGAAGCAAGAATGATGGGCCCAAAAATAAGGAGCCCAAACACTAAATTGGATCCAGTGTGGCCATCCCCAAGGAGTGTATCATGTGCTTGCCTTATGGAGCATTTGATATGACTTTGTGATGATCATGTGGTGAGGGAGTAAGGATGTATAACATGCACGTTGGGCTTGTTTGTATGGAATCTGCAAGAAATAAATGTGAAATAAATAAAAGGGTACCATTAGGGCTCGAACCCAGGTCCCTATAGTCACAAGTGTACGCTTTAACCACTGGGGTGGTTATACATCTTTTAGTTTATGCACAAACCAAGCAATATACTATAAACTCGTTTCTAATTATTTGAACAATTCATCTTCTTCTTCCTCGCGCGCGCCAAGAACAACAACTCCATTTTTTATTCTGCAACTCCTTCATTTCTCATCCATTTTTAAAAATATAAACATGAAAGTTGCTTGATTTTTCACCATGAATTCAACCATATAAATTTTAAAAGCTAAAGATTAAAGACTAAGATGAATTTTGTTTAGTACCAAACTGAAACCTAATTTTTTCAGAAACTTCAACTTCAAAATTCTCATCATACGGTTAACATAAATGAAAACTAAAGGCATGGTTAGTTTCAGGGCAATGATATCTACATTTTATCTTTTTAAATCAAAGGCAAATGATGCTTTAATAAGGATTTCAAAGTTAGGAAAACTTACTTCTGAAGTGAGAATCGAATCTGGGATTAGAGTGCTCCTGGAGATGTTGTGATGATCTGAATATCTTCACTGAACTCCTAGGAAGCTATTGCGATGATTACATTTGGATTGAGAGTGCCTCATGTCTTCTGGACAAGTCGAGCTGCAAAGCTCTGTTTTTGAAAATGGAGAACAGTGAAGATGATGTTACAGTGGTATAACATGTGTTTGAATAGCTTCTATATGAGTTATAGAAGCTTTTTAAATGATTTAGAATGAAAATGCACGAGTAGATTAGGTGTTTGATGTTTAAGGTCAGAAACTTGCAACAAAATGGAGTTTTAAGGCAATTCTGACTTTGGGAGTGATTGAGGGGGTTTAAGGGCTATTAAAATTGTGTCATAGCTTGAAAATACTTCCTTTATTTATATAGAAAAGGTTTTAGAGGAAGAGAGGGCTTGGTTTACAAAATCACTTGTTATGGCTAGGTTGGATTGTACATGAAGCAAACTTGAAGAACATGGTTCCAATGTGAAGTACATGGAAATCTAAAGTGGTTAGGCACTTTAAACATGTTGCTTCTGGCTTTTGTGTCGAGTGTATGCAGAGGGAGCAAGTGAGAGGCTCAATGCATTGAATTTATGATTAAAGCTTGCTTTACAAGAATGGAAATGTAACCTTTCTCCCAAAAATGGCAAAATGGTTTAGACAATGCTTAAATCAAATGGACCATAGCTCAAAAGTTTGTGTAAACATTTAATTATGGAGTGATTTGGAAGTTAAGAGGCCTGCAAAGCAAGATTATGCAGCATGGCATGAGGATTTGTTCTTGAGCTCTTCACAAATATGACCTATAATTCAAGAATGGATGCCCAACTTCATCTCTTTGAATCTCTTATCTCAAGCATGATAAAAAATGTGTTCTTAGACATTTTGGAAAGCTTGAAATATTGTCTAAAACTTTAATTTTGACCACTTTGGCTAAATCAACTTGGAACTTGGTGAAAAATTGCTAAGAAGTTGGGACAAAAATCTAACCAAACTTGTTGAAAATTTCTCTAAGTGTTAGATAAAAATGCCAGGACTTCATGGGCCTATATCTCCTAATCCAATAATTTTTTGGACAAAATTCCTCAAGTAAAAAAGTAGTAGAATTCATCATGCTCTACAACTTTCATGTTGAAAGTTTTCCTTGAATCATCTTGTATCTCAGTGAAAAATAGTCATGAAGTAGTGAATTTATTAAATTCAAAACACTTAGAATTTTTCTAAATATTGGAAATTTTGAATTTTTGTTGACTTTGTGATTCTTGTTGATCAAGCTTGACAAATTTGAATGTTTTGATGACTCTTGATCTTTGAAGTTCAAAGTTGACCAAAAAGTCAAAGTTTGACTTTTGTGTGACAGTTGACTTTTCATCAGTTGATCTCAATTCTTCAACTATCAATCTATTTTACATTTGTAAATGTATTGAACCATGTAATTAGGTCAATATTTTGTGTTCGAGTCCTTAAGATCATGCTTTAAGTCATTAGGTCATGTACTAGGTCAAAAGTCAATGATCAATCATTCTCAATCAAAGCCCTAATTTTGACAACTTTGCCCCTTTAATCATTTGAGTGCTTTCCTTGAGGAATTATGATAAACCCTTGATGAAATGATGAATATCACATCAAAATGTTGACGTTGGAAAAAAATATTGAAGTTTGACTGTATGTTGACCATAATTGACTTTTTACCCAATACAACTGATTTTTAGTCATCTGAGCAATTGATTGAGAAAATTTGTGATACAAGGCTTGAAACTTGGTATGAGAATTCTTGGAGATCTATGATGAACCATGAAAGTAACTTGAGGCATTAGAAGTCCAATTTTCCTTGAGCAAACCAAAACCCTAGTTGTAGACCCAGTGCTTAAGAGGTGAGCTTGTCTGATCAACTCTTGAGAATCCTTCAGCATTTGCGAATTTTTGTGAGGAATGTCTTAAAGAAAAGAGGGGGAAATTTTTGGGGTACAACAACTTCCCTTATTCAATATTCTTAAACCTGAAGATTTATATTGGCATGTACGCAATTCGTGACTTGAAGGTGGAAGATGATTGAACACTTAAGTGCCTAAAAATTTGCACTCACTTGTGCACAAAGTAATGTTGTTGGTTGACTATGTCATGAATGAGCTTAAAGATGCCATTTGGAGAGGTAATGAAGAGTTGTCGGAGATGGGCTTATAGATGTCATCCAAAGTAACTTTTGATAGAGAAATTAGACTAAGTCTATGCTAGACTTTAACTGGGAGAAGTATCAGAATAAATCTTTGGTCGATTTAATTTGAGCCAGAAAAGGTCTACTGGGAGAAGCATCAGAATAAATCTTTGGTCGATTTAATCTGAGCCAGAAGTTGTATGTGTCCATATTTAACTGGAAGAAGTATCAGAATAAATATTTGGTTGATTTAATTTGAGCCAGAAAATGTCTACTGGGAGAAGTATCAGAATAAATCTTTGGTCAATTTAATCTGAGGCAGAAGATGTTTGCGTCTGTCTTTAACTGGAAGAAGTATCAGAATAAATCTTTGGTCGATTTAATTTGATCCAGGAAATTTCTACTGGAAGAAGTATCAGAATAAATCTTTGGTCAATTTAACCTAAGCCATAAAATGTCTACTGGAAGAAGTATCATAATAAATCTTTGGTCGATTTAATCTGAGCCAGAAAATGTATACTGGAAGAAGTATCATAATAAATCTTTGGTCGATTTAACTTGAGCCAGAAAATGTCTACTGGAAGAAGTATCAAAATAAATCTTTGGTTGATTTAATCTGAGCCAGGAAATGTCTACTGGAAGAAGTGTCAAAATAAATCTTTGGTCGATTTAACCTGAGCCGGAAAATGTCTACTGGAAGAAGTATCAAAATAAATATTTGGTCAATTTAATCAGATCTAGAAGATATCTATGTTTGTCTTTAACTGGGAGAAGTATCAGAATAAATCTTTGGTCGATCTAATAGAGCCAGAAAAGATCTACTGGAAGAAGTATCAGAATAAATATTTGGTCGATTTAATCTGAGCCAGAAGATATCTGAAGGAAGTATTCATCATGTAGATATTCGCCCCGTCTTGTTTCGAGAATTAATATTGGACCTATTGGTGATAATATTCATTTGTTGATTGATCTTTCCTGAAAAGGTAAAGAGTTAGTTGTATGTAACATCATGATGTATGAAATGAATTGCGTAATGGTGTTCTCAAAATAAATGAGACTATTGTGATACGGTGGGAGAACTGACTTGAAGGTTTTGCGTTTGATCACAAATGTTGCGGTTAGCAAGAGTCGCCATCGACTTTTCTTTTATCCAAAAAGGAAAGGTGAAAAAGCACAGGAAAGACCTTTGCGATTATTTCTTGAGTTCGGGGGGTAGGTTATGAAAATGGAAGGTATTAGCACCCTTTTAATCCATGGTTTTCCATGGGCTCTTAGTTACTTGCTAGATCACTTGCTTTTGTTTGAAATTGTGCTTTGTGTGGTTTTTGAAAGTATTTTGTAAAGAGGCCATTGTTTAGGCAATCTTTGTAATTATTCTTGTTCGTAAGAATGTATACAAAGATGTTGATCTTTTAAAAAATGTTTTTAAGTTTTGTAAGATGTTTTGAAAGTGTAGGTGTTTGTTTTTAAAAATAGCAAGGATGTTTGGTTTTTGAAATGTAACAAGTAATTAGGAGCAATCTACCTACTCAAATGTCTTTCTTGTTCATTTCCTTTTCCTTTGACATTGTTGTCTTACCATTGATTTGGTAAGCAACCATATCTTTGGATGTAAACGGGACGGGCGTGGGTCATCATATAACCATGATTAACAATGATGGAAGGTATCTTAGCATTATTTTGAAGGGACTAAGATCATTTGTAAGGCAACTTAGATAGCGTCATCGAGGGACTATCATCTTGTATTTGCTTGTTTTTGCTAAGATACCTCACATGTGTAATATGACAATTTTGTATGAGACAACCAAGTGGAATAAACCTAGGGGTGTTTGTGTGCAAGTGCATCATTTTCATGCTTGTTTTTGTCTTGAATTAGGGTTTTCTAGATATTGGTTTTAGTATTTCCATACAAACCCTAATTACTAGCATGTTATATAAAAGCGATAAATTGCAAAATTTAAAGTTACTACGCTATTACAACATTTGCGGGAAGGGGGGTATACAAATTCAATGGGGACTTGCAAGAATATAAACCTAGTTAATCTATTACAACCAAATTTAATGGGTATTAATATACAAGGAATTGAATAAATACAAAGTATAAAAATAAACAAATGTACAAGGATGCAAAATGTAGAGAAAATGAATTTTGTTTAGTTTTCATGAAAAAAAGATTTTGTCTTAACCTAATTAAATAAAGAAAATAGTTAATTAAGTTTGAATTTATTAAGAAAAGATTTTAAATGAAAACCCTAATTCTATTAATTAATCAAAAGAAAATAAGTTTAAGAAAAGTATTTTTTGGTATTTTTTATCTTGAAAATATTTATAGTATTATAAAATATTTTTAGTCTTTTTTTTATATTAAAATAATGTATTTTAAATGGTGTGAAAAAAAACATAATATTAATTAAGTTTAAAAGGTTTACTTAATAAATAAATAAAGTATAATAAATAAAAAATATTTTTGTAAGAAAATAAAATAAAATAAGTCAAAATATAAATATATCATTTTTTGTATTTAATGATTTTTAGTATTTAGAAAAATATATTTAAGAAAATAAAAATAAAAATAAATAAATAAATAAAATAACTTGGGCCAGGGGGTGCCAAGAGCCTGCAAGGGGATTAGTCAGTAAAAAAAACAAAGAAACGAGGCAAGCCCAATAAAGGCCCGGGCGCTCAAAAAACAAGTCAGAAATGCCAAAAATGTATGAAAAATGCAAAAGGGTACCACAGGGGCTCGAACCCAGGTCCCATAGGTTACAGGTGCACGCTTCTACCACTGGGGTGGCTATACATCCTTTAATACAAGTATAACAATAAATATGTAAGGCAAAGCGTGTCCTGAAGACTTCATCTTCAACCTCCAGCGATACCAACTGTAACTTGCTCATTTCTCATTAAAAATAAAAATTGTAAACATGAAACTTGTAGCAAATTTTCTCACGATTCCAAAAATGTAAAGTATTAAAACTATAGATCAAAGATAAGCATGAATTTTAATGGCCCTAATCTGAACCCTAAGAATTTCAGAGATTTCAGTTTCAAAATTCTCTAAGCTCAAGTAAAATTAATGGAAACTATGGACATGGTTAGCTTCAGGGAAATGATATCTACATGTTTTGTTCTCAAATAAACTATTGATGATGCATGTATGAAGAGTTCCAAGTTGAGAAAACTTACCTCAAAATTGGAAATCGTGTTTGGAGTTTGAGCTTGTTTCAGACAGTGGTGATGATCAGGTTAGCTTCCTTGAGATCCTAGGAAGCTAATGCAATGGTTTGCTTGAGTTGAGAGTGGCTGAAACGACATGGAGAAGTCCAACTGCAATGCTCTGTTTTTGGCTATGGAATTTGATGAAGATAGAGTTACAGTTTGCAAACAGGGACAAGGATGATCTGTATTTGGTATGAGGAAGCTTTAGGAATGAATTTGAGGGGAAACGCACGAAGGAAATAAGAGATACAAGTTTAAGGTCAGAACTGTGTATCAATTGAGTTTTTTGTGCAATTTCTGGCTAGAGGGAATTTGGGAGTGTTTCATGGTCTTAAAGCTCGTCCTCTAGCTCACAAGTAGTGACTCTATTTATAAGAAACAAGTTTGGAATGCTCCCTTTGATCAGAATTCAAAATCACAAGTTTATGCATAACATGTGATTTTTTGAGAAACCAAGTTTCAATGCTTTGTACTTGGTTCATAGAGTTGTTAACTACTTTAAACACAATCCTTATGAATTTGTGGAGGGAGTGTAATCAAGTAAAACAAGTTGGTAGCTCAAGAAGCTGACTTTGTGCATAAAGCTTGCTTTACAAGAATGGATATGTTACTTTCTCCCTAAAATGGCAAATTGATTTGGACAAAGCTTAAAACACTTGGATAAGGGCATAATCAGTTGTGTAAACCATTAATTAAGGAGTGACAAACAATTTTGAGGCCTGCAAAGCAAGGATTATGCAGCCTAGCATGGATTTGGTTCATGCGTTCATCAAAAATGACTTGTAATTCAAGTGACAAAACCCTAACTTCATCTCTTCGATTCTCCCTCCTCAAGAATGATCTCAAGGAGTTCTCTGACATTTTGTAAAGCTTGAAATGTTCTTTACAAACCATCTTTGAATTTCTTTTGAATATTCCACTTGGAAATATATGAAAAAGTGCCATGAAGTTAGGTCAAAATCCTGACCAAATTAAGGCAAAATTTCACTAAGTGTTTAGTTTCATGACCACATGTTCATAAAATTATAACTTGAGATCAGAGCATTTTTGGAAGGAGTTGTGTAAATAAAAGTTATAGATTTCATGGATATCTACAACTTTCATATTGAAAGTTTCGCTTGAATCATCTTGCATCATGGTGAAAATTTGGCTCAAAGTTATGAAAAAATATGAAATTTTCAACACTTAGAAAAATTTCTAAGTTTAGAAATTTTGACTTTTCAAAATGAAATCTTGACCTTTTGATTTATTGATGAAATTTTTTCATATTTTGACATGTTTTGATGAATTGTGATCCTTGGCACTTGAATTTGACAAAAAAATCAAAGTTTGACTTTTTAGTATACAATTGACTTTTGATCAGTTGACTACAAAATTCATCTGTCAATCCAATGGACTTGCAATGTTTTGAACCATGTAATTAGGTAAAAATGATGCAATTGTGCTCTTGATATCATGCCTTAAACCAATTGACCATTTTCTAGGTCAAAAATCATAAATTTCCCTTTTCCAGTCAAAACCTTAATTTTGACCATTTTGCCCTTTTGGGGATTTGATCAAATTTCTTGAGGAATTGTGATCCAAAACTTGATCAAATGATACATATGAGTCTAAAATGTTGATGTGGATCAAAAATTATGATGTTTGACTGTAAATTGTCCACAATTGAATATTTTCCCAATACAACTGATTTTTAGGTCAACTGCTCAATTGACTGAGCAAAAATGTGATTCAAAGGTTAAAACTTTGCATGATTAATCTTGGGGGTCCATGATGATCCATGAAAGTCACGTGGGACATTGGAAGTTCAAAAATCCTTGTGCAAACTCAAACCCTAATTTTGGTCATCAGTGTTTGAGGAGGTGTCTTGAGCTGATCAAACCCTAATGCAGTCTTGAGTCAAGGAGATCTTGTGAGAAAATTATTGATAAGTGAAATGGCAAATTTTGGGGTACAACAGCTTCCCCTGTTCAATCTTATTAAGCCTGAAGAGTTAGATTGGCATGTTTTGCCATTCGTGACTCGAAGGTGGAAGATGATTGGACACTAGAGTGCCCATAAATTTGCAGTCGGCGATGTGATGGTAGAGGGAATGGGCTTAAAGATGCCATTTGGAGAGGTGATAGGAAGTTGTCGGAGATGGGCTTGTAGATGCCATCCAAGAGTGATTGTTGAATTGTAATTTGTAAGCTGAAAGAATGAGTATCAGGATGGCATCCGTGTCTGGAGCGTATCTGACCTGTATCTGGAAGCTGATTTTGAATGAGTATCAGAATGGCGTCTGTGTTTGGAGCGTATCTGAACTCTATATGAGAGTTGAATCTAAATAAGTATCAGAATGGCATCAGTGTTTGGAGCGTATCTGAAGTGTATCTTGAGAATTGCGTCTGAATGAGTATCAGAATGGCATCCGTGTCTGGAGCGTATCTGGACTGTATCTTGAAAGTTGAATCTGAATGAGTATCAGAATGGCATTCGTGTCTGGAGCATATCTGAACTGTATCTGCAAACTTTGAATATTATCAATGGTAGCTGTTAGCCTTATCCTGAAAAGGGTAAAATGTTAGCAAAAATGCAAAGTCATGTTGTATGAAATGCATGGTATAATGCATTTGTGTTATCAATGTTTATGATATATGGATGCAATGTGTGCACATGTGAGCTAATATGTTGCGTTGTTTGTTGGATTTGGGAAAAATAAATCCCTGACTACTGCTGAGGATATGTAGTGTAAGTCTTTATGTTGTGAAGTCTAAGTGTTGATGAATTTCTGCTTGGAGAGATAAACTTTATTGTAAGGGAAATGTCGTGTACTGCTTGAAAAATCCTTCCTGGGGAATTGGGAGAAATTTGACAACTTCTACTGGGGATTTGATAACTGGAAGCTTTGTTCCACTAGGGATTGAACTGCACACTGCGGCGGATTATGGAAATAGCATAGAGAGATTTCCCTACCTCTTAAAGCCATCAGTGGTTGTCTTTTATTTTGTTTATTTGTAAACAGTAATTATATTCAAATGCATATGTTCAAAAATGAATCATTGGACGTTTTTGTAAACAAAACACAATAGTAAAGAAAAAACAGATAGTTTTTCACTTTAAAAGGGATATATTTGTATTGACTTTGAGTAAGTATTTTTGTACAATGAGACAAAAATTCTAGTAAGAGAATACTGTTGTCAAAATGGAAACTTTGATACAAAGAAAAGATAGCTATGTGCAATAATCCCCTGGGGGTCCCATTCTGCTATAGCCTTCGTATCTCTGAGCATCTTGTCTATTTGTTGCCTCATCTGAAGATGATTGAATTGATCAGAACCTTTGATTTTGTCAGTTGAAGCCGAAGGTTATCCGTAAGGTGATCCAACGGGACATAGTCATACGCTTTAATTCCCTAACTTTTGCCTGGATCTCCCTTTCTGGTTTTCAGTCCACCGGGAAACCCTTTTTTGCCCAAGCCGCCCTTTCGGGTTTTCAACTTGCCGGGTGTACAGTTTTTTTGTTTTATCCCTAATTTTTTCCCGAACCTTTTTGGTCCGCCGGGATGCCCTTGTTTTTCCTAGGTGTGTCAACCTAGCGGGTCTCTTATGCGTAGTATCTTTTGACTATGTCTGCGTTTGCCGGGTATGGTAGGTCGTTACCATCCATGGTGGTCAAGATCATTGCGCCACCAGAAAACATGTTTTTGATTACAAATGGTCCTTCGTATGTAGGAGTCCATTTGCCCCTGGGGTCACCCTGTGGCAGTATGATACGTTTGATCACCAGATCCCCAACCTAATACACTTGGCGTCTGACCTTTTTGTTGAAAGCCTTGATCATCCGTTTTTGATACATTTGACCATGACAGACAGCAGTAAGCCTCCTCTCATCAATCAGGTTTAGTTGATCAAGTCGAGTCTGGATTCAATCGTCTTCATTAAGCCTTGCATCCTTCATAATTCTCATAGTGGGGATATGGACCTCAATAAGCAAGACAACTTCCATGTCGTAAACCAGAGAATAGGGTGTTTTCCCGATTGATGTGAGAGTTGTAGTACGATATCCGTGGAGAGCGAATGGTAGCATCTCGTGCCAGTATTTGTATGTGACTGTCATTTTCTGTATGATCTTTTTAATGTTCTTATTCGCGGCTTCGACAGCACCATTCATCTTTGGCCGGTAAGGGGAAGAGTTGTGATGCTGGATCTTGAATTGCTCGCACAAAGTGGTGATCATAGTATTGTTCAAGTTTGTACCATTGTCTGTAATGATCCTCTTCGGGATACCGTACTGACAGATGAGATTTTGTTTAATGAACCGGGCTACAACATTCTTGGTAACGGAAGCGAAAGAAGATGCCTCCACCCACTTGGTAAAATAGCCAATGGCCACTAGGATGAAGCGGTGTCCATTGGAGGTTGTCGGCTTGATTTCCCCAATCATATCAATCCCTCACATAGCAAAGGGCCAAGGAGCCGTCAAGACATTCAGAGGAACCAGTGGTACATGCACCTTGTCAGCATAAATTTGACACTTATGGTAGGTTCGAGGGTGTTGATAGCAATCAGCTTCCATGGTAGACCAATAATAGCCTGCCCGTAGGATTTTCTTTTCCATCGTATGCCCACTAGAATGGGTGCCAAAAGTGCCTTCATGCAACTCAACCATGATCCTTTCAGCTTCAACCTTGTCCACGCACCGAAGTAACACAGGGTCATGGTTGCGTTTGTAAAGAATGCCATTACTAAGGAAGAGCTTAGCAGAGAATCTCCTTAAGAACTTCTTATCGTTTACTGAAGCTCCTTCTGGATATTTTTGGGTTTCGAGATACTTCTTGACTTCGTGGAACCAAGGCTGGTCCACTACTTCTTCAGTATTAATCTCGTGACAGTGTGCTGGTTCATCCCTTCGTTCAATGGTGATCTGGGAAGCCTCGTTATCCCATTTAAGTTTAAACATAGATGACATTGTGGCTAGTGCGTCTGCTAGCTGATTTTCTTCTCGCGGGAAATGCTCGAAGGTAATCTTCTCAAAATATGGGAGCAATGTCAAAACATGTTCTTTGTAAGGGATATGTTAGAGTGTTTGGTGCCCCATTCCCCTTTGACTGGTTGATAACCAAAGCTGAGTCTCCTAATACATTTAAGGATTTGATCCCCAAGTCTATGGCAGCTTTGAGACCAAAGATGCACGCTTCGTATTCCGCCATGTTATTTGTACAATTGAAACAGAGTCTTACATTAAATGGAGTATGACACCCTTTAGGAGATATGAGTACTGCACCAATACCATTGGCGAGTGCATTAGATACCCCATCAAAAACCAGGGTCCATCGGGATCCTTGTTCAGGTCCGTTATATGGCTTGAATTCTTCATAGTTGTTTATCATCATGATGTCTTCATCCGGGAATTTGAACTTCATGGACTGGTAGTCTTCCACAGCTTAGTGAGCAAGGTGATCAGCTAGTATACTGCCCTTTATAGCTTTCTGGGTAGTATATTGTATGTCATATTCTGTTAGGATCATCTACCATCTCGCTATTCTCCCTGAGAGAGCAGGTTTCTCGAAGATGTATTTTATTGGATCCATTTTAGATATCAACAAGGTAGTATGGGTTAGCATATACTGTCTTAGTCGGTGAGCAGCTCATGCTAGAGCGCAACAAGTTTTCTCAAGCAGTGAATATCTTGTTTCACAGTCGGTAATCTTTTTGCTCAGGTAATAAATGGCGTGCTCTTTTCGACCAGACTCGTCATGCTGCCCCAACACACACCCCATTGAATTTTCCAAAACGGTCAGATACATGATCAATGGTCTTCCCTCGACTGGTGGCATTAAAACAGGAGGCTCTTGTAAATACTCTTTTATTTTGTCAAAAGAAAGTTGGCACTCATCATTCCATTTGACTACCTGATCTTTCTTCAGTAGTTTGAAGATTGGTTCACAGGTAGCTGTCAGGTGAGAAATGAATCTGGCAATGTAGTTCAAGCGTCCCAAGAATCCTCTAACTTCCTTCTCAATACGAGGAGCAGGCATCTCTTGTATCGCTTTCACCTTGGCAGGATCTACTTCAGTACCCTTATTGCTGGCGACAAAGCCTAGGAGCTTACCCAACCTTACCCCAAATATGCATTTATTTAGGTTCAACCTCAGCTTGTATTTCTTTAACCTCTCAAACAGTTTCTGTAAATGATCAAGATGCTTTTCTTCTATTTGAGATCTAGCTATCATGTCGTCCGCATAGACTTCTATTTCGTGATGTATCATGTCGTGAAATAAAGCTACCATGGCATGCTAATAGGTTGCCCCAGCATTCTTCAGTCCGAACGGCATTACCTTGTAGCAAAATGTTCCCCATTGTGTAACAAAGGTTGTCTTTTCCATGTCCTCCGGCGCCATTTTGATTTGGTTGTAACCTGAGAAACCGTCCATGAAGGAAAACACTTTGTGTTGTGCAGTATTGTCAACTAGGATGTCAATGTGGGGAAGTGGGAAATCATCCTTAAGGCTTTCCTTATTTAAATCTCTGTAGTCCACACACATTCGTACCTTGCCATCTTTTTTGGGCACGGGAACAACATTGGAAACTCATTGCGGATAGGAGGTGACGGCCAAGAATCCAACATTAAATTGTTTCATGACTTCTGCTTTAATCTTCTTCGACATGTCAGGTCGCATACGAAGAACTTTTTGCTTTACTGGTGGGAAATCCTCTTTTGTAGGTAGACGATGTACCACAATATCTGCATCAAGTCCTGGCATGTCTTCGTACGACCAGGAAATGACCTCAACATACTTGTGTAACAACTGAATCAACCGCTCCTTGACACTAGGTTCCAGATTGGCACCCACCTTGACCTCTCTTTTGTCTTCTACGGTACCTAGGTTCATTGTATCCACTAGTTCCTCGTGGGTCCGAATGGTTCTCTCTTCTTGTAGTAGTAATCTAGAAAGTTCCCCTGGTACTTCATAATCTTCCTCACCTTCGTCTTCGGCTTTGTAGATTAGATTTTCAGAGTCACAGAAGGCCATAGCAGAGCCGTTACCCATGGGATCCCGAATGGATGTAGACCTGCATTGTGAGTGTGAGTGTGTGTAAGGGTATAGCTATCTTTGAAAGAAATGAAAATGTAAAAAGAAAAAAAAATGAGCACAAAGTTTGCATGCAAAAACATCCGTGATTCATTGATGTCATATGGAAATGAGATAATAACCCTTACAAATGGACCATTGTGCCTCGGGTAAGACACAAGGTTTTAAGAGTTTGAATTGTTTTAATATTACAGATCCAACAAAATGTAAAGCCAAATTATTGTGGGATAAAAGTGATCGGGACAAAATCTCAAGCCTCCCAGTTGCTGAGCCCTCCACTGACAGTAGGGAAGATCCAATCCTCCAAGTTGTAGCCATCTTCATCATCCTCTACCGCGTTGACTTCACGGTTGCTGATCTTCAGTGGTGGTCCTCCAGCACGAGCGCGGCGTACAACCTTCTGGGCACCTGAAGTGAAACCCAGGTCAAACTTGTCAGACTTGTATGGGATATCTGGGAGTTGTCCCCAGATAGTGCACCCACCTTCTTCTATCATTGCCTTTGCATCCTTCAAAGATGACATCCTGAGTGGAGGCCTTGTGATCTTGGGAACAGCCTTGGTCACTGCCACATCTTGCAGGACTTCTTCAAAGTGTTGGAATGGAGTTTCAATAAATTCACCATCTAATTCCATATATCTGAAGGAATTGAGATGGCTGATCATATACTCTTCTTCTCCATGAACGGTGATAATCTTCCCTTTAATTGGATACTTCAGCATTTGGTGCAACGTAGAAGTGACATCGCCAGCATTGTGAATCCACGGTCTGCCTAGCAAGCAGGAATACGAAGGGTGGATATCCATTACATAAAAAGTTGAATCAAATGTTTGGATTCCGAATTTTATGGGGATATCCACTTCCCCGTGCACCATCCTTTTTGAGCCGTCAAAGGCCCTTATTACTATGTTGCTTGGCTTTAATGTCAATCCCTCATAGTCAAGCCTATCAAGAGCCTTTTTAGGCAATACATTCAGAGATGAGCCAGTGTCCACCAAAACATGAGCCAAAGTTGTGCCCCTACATTCAACTGAGACATGCAATGCCTCATTATGCTTTCTTCCTCTTGGCGTTAAATCAGCATTCGAAAAACCTAGACCATTTATCTGCAGTCAAGCTGGCTACGCAGTCTTGGAACTGATCGGCAGATGTTTCTTGGGGTACATGGGCAGTTTTCAGGAATTTTACCAAGGCCTTTGCATGCGCCTCGGAACATAGTAGTAAAGCCAGCATGGAAATTTTAGATGGAGTTTGCCCTAGTTGCTCAACTACATTGTAGTCGCTTCTTTTTATGATTTTTAGAATTTCCTCCATCTCCTTCCGGGAGGTCTCAGGGATACCTAATGATTATGCCTTCATCTGGACAGGCTCAATCAGAATACTTTTACCTCGAGTCTCGATTGACTCAGCAGCAGGAACGTCAGTAGGAGTGATAACAGGGGTTGTATCATCTTTGTCAGTTGGAGTATTAGCAGAGATGATTGTAGGATTGGAAATAACTTTCGGAGGAGAAACAACAACAAGAATGATTACGGGTCCAGAAACTGCTTTTGGGGGAGCAATTTCTGGAGAGAATATCCTTCCGCTTTGGGTAATCTTGCTAGTCCCTGCAATGTTACTGATATTGGAGTCATCTTTCTCATAACTTGAATCTTCGGCAGCTGTCCAATCTTGCTTGATACCGTGGTAGTAGACGTCCCCTCCATAATTCCATGGTACAGTTTTGTCTAACAAATACGGGACTGGTCCAGGCATTGTAATTATCAAAGGAGCTATTTTTGGAACTGATGTAATTCTAATGGGTCTTTTGGTGGAGACCCTTGAAGAATTGTCGGAAATGGTCACAATGGAAACATCATTATAAGAAATAGGAGGAATAAAAGTCTTTTCGAACAAAATCTCCTCGTTATCTATTAGGCACAGAACGCCTGCTTTCAACAAAGGACAGCTGGTTGGTGAGGACAAACAGAAATGACAACTTTGATCACATCCCGAGAAAACACTAGCATTCAATAAGTTCTTTTTGATAGTCAGGAGTGAGGTCATAAGTTGATCAACTGAAGTAACAAACATATCCTCTTTAATGGCGTTGGCATTATGGCCGTGTTTGGGCATAAGGGCAGAAATGACATTGGGCTTTTCTGGCGCATCGAATTCAATCTCTTTGGCTTCAAGGAGGTCTTGTACTTTGTTCTTTAGAACCTAACAGTTGTTAGTGTCATGGCCGGGACTCTCAGAATGGTATGCGCAATGGGCATTAGGATGATAGAGAGGGGATGTTGTGTTAGGGTTCTTTGGAGCTTCTTTCAAGGTCAATAGATTGGATCTTAACAGATGTGGAAATACCTGAGATAAGGTCATATTAATTCAGGTGAACTGTCTGACTGGTCTTTCCATTCTTGGTTGGTTTCTTCTTTGCTAATCAGGCGCAGGTTTAGGAATCATGATAGCCCCCAACATTGGACGATGTTCAGCCCTATCTTGATTTCTCTGAGGATAAACAACAACCACTTCTTTCTTTCCGATGAATGGCTTCCTTACAGTAGCAGAGGATGCATCTTTTTGAATCTTTCCATTCTTTATCCCGGCTTCTACCCTTTCTCCGGTCAATATCAATTCAGTAAAACTTGTCGATGAACTCCCAATTAAATGATTGAAGAAGGGACCGGACAAAGTGCCCAAAAACATGCCCCCCAATTCTCTTTCAGATAGGGGAGGTTGAACTCTTCCATCCAAGTATCTCCTTTTTTACGCATAGTCCTTGAAGCCTTCACCTGAAACCATGGCCATACTCTGGAGTTGAGTACGGGTAGGCACAGGATCAGCATTGTATTGGTATTGTTTGTAAAAGGATGCAGCAAGATCTTCCCAGTTATGAAAATTGGCTCTTTCTAACTGATAAAACCAATCAAGTTGAGTTCCAGACAGACTCTCTTGGAAGAAGTGTACCCATAAATCTTTGTCAATGGTATGGGGCTGGATTTTCCTCACATAGGACCGGAGATGCATTTTAGGGCATGAGACTCAGTCGTATTTGGCGAACACAGGTGCTTTGAATTTGGGAGGAATGACAATCCCCTACACTAAGCCCAACTCCTCAAAGTCCAAGCCAGGAACTTTTTAGATTTCCATTGCACTCAACCGCTCTTCGATATGTTTATACTTGTCATCAGCTGGAGGGTATTGCTCTTCAGAATAGTCTTGTTCTTCCTCTTCCTCTTTTGAATCAGACTAAACAACGGTTTCCTTGCCCTTCCCATCTTGATTGTCTTTCTCGCCGGATGTCATTGCGAAGTCTAATGCCCTTCTTGTATGCCCTTGGAATCTTCTTCCCATGTTCATAATTCCGGTTATCTTCTTCGTCTTCTTTTTCTTTTCCTCAACCAGCAAGGTCTTCAACTCTTCTTGTCCTTTGGCCAGAGTTAAGAACAATTTTTGGAACTGTGCATTCTGAGCTTGGAGGTCCTTCACCGTTTGCTCGAGATCCATCTTACTGAAATAAATAGTAGAGAGATGAGGAGACTTATTGCAAGAAACCTGTTTATGTTATGATGAATGATAAATGTGTATGCAATGATTTCAAGGATTTTAAAATTCAAATTTGTTTTAGACAAAAAGGAAACACACATTATATTAATAATTTAAAGTTTTGAGTACATCAATGCCTTCTTGGGTAAAACAAATACAATAAACTCTAAGATATAAAGGTAGTATGCATCCTCTTTGGTGCAATGTAGGTGTGATCGGTGGATCTGGAACTGACTGTTTAACGCTGGTTCGCGAAATGTCGCGGAAGCAAGAGTCGCCACCGTCTTTTATTTTCTCCAAATGGAAAGGACAAAAGCACAGAAAAATTCCTTAAAGAGATTTCTCTCGGTTCGGGAGGTAGATTATAGAAAGGGAAGGTGTTAGCACCCTTTCTATCCATGGTTATCCATGGGTTCTTAGATACTTGCTCATTGTATTTTCAAAAGATGGTTTTCTTTGCTTTTCAACTGTGGGTTTTAAAAAGTTTCTTTGAAAATTCCAGTTCGACTCTTGTATCGGTCCTCAAGAGTGTTTGAAAGATTGCTTTCGAAAGCTTTTTGAAAAGGTGTTGGTGTGAAAAGTATTTTTTGAATTTGTTTTGAAATTTAGAGCAAGTATCTAGAGTCGTCTACCTACCCTAAGGAATTCGTCTGTGTAAATGTCCTTTAAAGTAGTGCCATCCCACCATTGAGAGGTAGGTAGAACCACCATTGGAGGTGTTCGGGTCAATTCGAGGTTCGGGACATGGTGATCACCGGAGCAATAGGAAGACACCTTAGAAGCTACCCTCATGCCAGGTTCCCGGATCATGAGGACTTACTAAGACATCCTCTACTCGACGATCACCTTTTGAGGCAAGGCAACAGTGAGGCGTACCCTAGGGATGGTGTGTGATTTGTGTGTCGTTTTCAATTATTTTTGTCTTGTCATGTATGGGTGATCTACGTTTTTGTTTTTATTTTAGTCATTCATTCTTGCATGCCATTATTAACAATTAAAAAGTTGCGAGAAATATAAAATTCCTAAACTATTACAAAGGCGCGGGTCCACATCGCCAAAATTTCCAGGACCCGATTTGACAGAAAGTAAATAAATAAAGTAAAGTGCGAAAGATAAGTATTTACAAGGCTTTGGGAGAGGTACATGAATAATTAAAAAAAAGAAATAAATACGCGAATTGAACTAAAATTAAAAACGAGGGCGTTGGACCCTTTTAACGAAATTAAGTTAAATGATTAAATTCATGAAAATTAAAATGAAAGGGAATTATTTTTGGTATTTTTGTATTTTATGATTTTACTGAAATTGAATTAAATTGAGAAATTAACCCTAATTCTAATTTTTTATTTATTAAGAAAAAGTATCAAAAGTTAAACCTAAGTTAGCCTAATTAATTACATGGTAATTTAATTACAAAAATAAATAATATTTAATTATTTGTGAAAAGAAAAGAAAAGGATAAAAATTATTGCAAACCCTAATTCTACCAATTTTAAGTTTATTAGAAAAATATTAAGATTTCAACCTAAATTAAAACTAAAATCAATTAATGTTATTTATTTACAAAATATTAAAAAAATTAAATAAAATATTTATTTTCGCCTTTTTCTGATTTTATATTGTTTTTGTGCTTTTTATGAAAATATTAAATTAAAGGAATTAATAGATAAAAGAAATAATTGAATCAAAATAAATAAATAAAATAATGAGAAGAATATTGCAAACCTAGGGGGGGTCTGTCCCCAAATAGGAGGTTTTTGCTTAGCAATTTGGGCCCAATTGTCCCTGGCCTTGTGGACTTTTCAGGATGCGTTTAAGTGCGTTGACTGGGGTTCACCATGGTCTTCAGATCTGGTCCCTTGGATTGGTATTATTGGCCAAGTGGCTAGCTGGATTTGAGGATATATGGTGGACGCTAGCACTGAAACCACACATAAGTATTAATTGAAAAATAATATGGAAAGGGTGAGGGACCTGGGGCTCGAACCCCGGTCTTGATGAATACCAATGATATGCCTTGCCAAACGCGCTGCTTTACTTCTTTGTATATTATACAATCAATAAACATAATAAAATAAACAAACGTTAATGCTTTTTTTCCGCGCGAAATTTTGAACGAACCAACCAACGCTGGCCACATACCCTTCTTCTTCCTTGGCTTGTTTATTTCCTGAAAATAGAAGATGGTTAGCGGGGGTTTTAAACCCCCTCAAAACAGGCTTGTTTTCAAAATAGCGAATAGGCCATATGGCCTCATAAATTAGGCGCGAGGGTTCCATTGTTTTCGTCCAAGCACGCTGAGTTTGGTCATGGCCTTGAGGTATTCCAATTTTTCCATATGCACAAACGCCCAATTTGAAAGTTCTGCAACCCTAACCTATTTCAATGGTGAAATCTCCAATAATGCATAAAAACTCAATTGAAATATGTGGTTAGCTTCAGAACACATCAATTAGTATGAATCCATCAAAGAAATGCAATGAACATGCCTAAATATTAAAACACGATTATGCATATAATTTAAAACAGTTTGAACCCCTTGTACCAATTCTGGGCGTGTAAGGGTTGGAAAATGATCCAGTTAGCTTCAGTAAGACACGAGGAAGCTTTTGCAATTGGTCTCTTGCTCTGAATCGTGCTAAAACCTTGTTTTCAATTTTTACTTTTTTGGCAAAAAATTCAAGTTTGGTTATTGGTCTCTGGCGCAGCTGGGAGCTTCTTGGCATTAGGGTTGCACTATATATGTATGTGTGAAGGTTTTAGGGTTGAGAATTTGAGCAAAAAATCCATGAATTGAAGGAATCAATATTTGATTTTATGCCATAATTTTCCAAATCTTTTTCATGCTATTTTGGCCTCAATCATATCCAATCACCTTTGATTCTTTCCTAACCTGATTTGCACGAAATCTTGGAGATATTTTATGCACAAAAAGATTTAAAACATTAGGTTTAGTATTTTTTACCTATTTATTTTAATTAAATGAATTATTAATAATTAAAAATCCAAATAAATAAATAAAAATGATAAAAAACTTCCCTTTGGGCCAAATGGTCGTGCACATGCCTTGGATGATGAATTGTGGAAGAAAAAGAGGCCCATTAGCAATTTTAGGTCATTTGAATCAATGTTGACTTTTCAAAATATCCAAAAATTTCCCAACTTCCACAAGGCATGACTTGCTCAATTTTTAAGCTTTGCTCATGTTCTTGGACATTTTGGAAAGGTCTTTGAGTCCTCTAACCAATGCCTTTGGTCCCATGTCATTTTGATTTACCAATATCAAGTTATGGCCTTTGACTTAAAGTCCCTTTTTGTTGACTTTTGAAAATGACCTATAATGTTGAAATTGATAACTTTTTGTGAGAGCATTTCTTGGACTTGAAGTGTGAAGAGGAGTTGTAGGTAATGTCTTTCTCTTCAAAATGAGCTTTGGATGGGATTTTTCTGATAAACCATGTGAAAGTTGTAACACCCCAGTTTTAATTATTTGATTTATTTAATTGGGAATTTATTTTATTAGAATTAATAAAATAAAAAGAATTATTTATTTTGGAATATTTGAAGAAAATAAAAGAAATAAGAAAATATTGGGTTTTTAAGTTATTGGGCTTGGATGTCGTTAGTAAAGAGTGGGGGTGCAAAAGAAATAAGGATATATTTTGGAACTCAAGTTATTTTCTCACTTTTCACGATAACACAGAAGTTGGAGATATTTGGGATTGGAGCTCTGAGGAACGAAGAACAATCGCTCAAGAGTTCAAAGCTGCAATTTGATAAGGTAAGGGGGGCTACTACTCAATTTATATTTGCTTATGGGTTTAGATGCGATTGGTTGGGTAATCGTAGGATAACCCCATTTCTCTGATGTTCTTAGTGATCGATAACTTTAGGGTCGAATTTCGTTAGAAAAGATTAGGTTCCCTAAAGGTTGTGAATCGATTAAGAAATTAATCCCTATTGTTGATTTAGATCAAAATTGTATGATCGGGAGTTTCCCTTAGGTGTTCTAAGGACAACCTTGATGTTATCAGATTTCCCCAAAAGGACGAATAATCACTTTTAAGGTTACCTTGATAATTGTTGGTAATTATAAAATTTAGTTTTTGGATTAAATGATTTGAAAAAGGAATTCTGTTTTCCAACGATTTTAGAAAACTATAACCTTGAAGGATTTTGAGTTATTCGATTTGTGGGAAATTGATGAACATAAGTCAGAGGCATAGGAAATTGATGTTTTGGAAACTTGATGTGTATTTGGATGTTTTTGTACTGCATTGCACTGCTGTAGAGATGAATTTTCGTGCAAATATGTTGGCATATAAGCTGCTGCAGGTACAGGAAACATTTGTACGCGCTCATCAACACGGGCCGTGTTGCACAACACGGGCACCCGTGTTGATCTTCTGTATTGGCAACACGGGCCGTGTTGCTGCACACGGGCACCCGTGTTGAACCTCCTGTGTTGGCTTCTGAATTCTGTTTTCTGTGCATGCTGTTATGTGCGGAATTGATTCTGTTTTGATGTGCAGTGTTTTATATATTGTGAATATGCCGCTTATTGATTTCCTAGTGTTGTGGATGCTTGTATCGAATAACGTTTGTATGTTATGATGCCAACACTACGTAGATTTTATTGTCATGCTTTGAGATGATGTTATCAAGCATGAATTATGATATAACTCGATATGATTGGTTGATGTTTAATAGTATGCTGAGTGATTACATGCTATCCATATCCTGTTATGATTGATGTTGTTGATGCTGCATGATATGTTTTATTGATGTTAATAGTATGCTGAGTGTTACATACTTTACATATCATGTTGCATTTGTTAATTCCCATTGTGTGGAATTAACATGGTGGCCAATATACGTGTCCGCGATTTAATGGAACGTTGAGGTGGTAGCCGTGTCCGCGATATAATGGAACGGTGAGTTATCCGTGACCCGAGATTTAATGGGGCGGTAGAATGGTACCACATACATGGGTGTGTTGCATTATATTGAATATAACATGAATGGATGATTTTCCAATGTTGTATTTAATTGATTGTATGCATGTATTGTTGCTGAATTATTAATGATGTTTGATGTTAATTATAAGTATGAAAAGTAATATATTATGAATATATGAATTGTAAAGGTTTTCGTAAACTATGAAACATGCTAACTGTTTGGGTGATGCTTATGGTTTTTCTGAATTGATTGTTATGAACGTATAATCAAATGTATAGTTGAGATGCTCACCCTTACTGTTGAATATTTCAGATTGAGGAGCTTCGTTCGGGTGCTTGGCGAAGGCTTGTTGTTTCTAGTTTATTTCCGTCTAAGTATTGTCCGGGTCATGCTCTGATAGTTGTAACTCCGGGAACGTTTGTTTGTCGAGCTGCTTTAGTCAGACTCGTTTATTCCTTATGTTTGTTATAATATGATGTTGATATATTCCAGGTGTTAATCCCTGATGATTTTGAAAATATTATAACATTGGTTTTGTTAATTAAATTATTCCGCTGTGTAAACATGTATGAGTTGCTTCTATGTTATGCATGACAGGAACTTGTTTTATTAAAAGAGAATTGTGACATCCTCGTTAATACATGTACTCTGAAAATATGATTTTAATTATTTGCGAAATTTTATGCGGGGTTATTAGAGGGTGTTACAATAGTGGTATCAGAGCATAGTCAGCCGTTGCGACCAGAGTCTTGAGTCAGTCATTCCTTTTGTATGCGACTAGTGCAAGGTAACACTGTCGATACTGTATTCTGATGAGGAGTATGTTTTAATTCTCAGGAATATGGCTGGAAGAGGTAACAGACGAAATGATGCTGCACTCGCTGAGGCTTTAGGGATGTTAGCTGGTGTACTTGCTGGAAATCCAAATGGAGGCGTGATTGGTGCTGATAGGCAATTGGGGAACTTCCAAAGGAACAATCCTCCGTTGTTCAAAGGTACACATGACCCTGAAGGTGCTCAGAAGTGGCTGAAGGAAATCGAAAGGATTTTCCGTGTGATTGATTGTGTTGAAGATCTGAAAGTCAGATATGGTACGCATATGTTGGCAGAAGAGGCCGACGACTGGTGGGTTGCAACAAGGACTGAGATGGTTCAGGATGGAGAGGCGCTGACTTGGGCTAACTTCAGAAGGGCTTTTCTGAGGAGGTACTTTCCTGAAGATGTTCGGGGAAGGAAGGAAATTGAATTTTTGGAGCTTAAGCAGGGCAACATGACTGTTAGTGAGTATGCTGCTAAGTTCACGGAGTTGGCAAAGTATTATGCGCACTACAACAATGATGAGGCTGGAGAATTCTCTAAATGTATCAAATTTGAGAATGGTCTCCGAGATGAGATTAAGCAGGGGATCAGGTACCAGCGTATTCGTAGATTTTCTGATCTGGTGGATTGTAGCAGGATCTTGGAAGAAGATATTACCAAGATTAGGTCGTCTCACTCTCGTGGGGCTGTTGATAAAAGAGGAAAGCAACATATGGACCGTGGCAAGCCATATGGTAGAGGTAACCAGAAATCAGGTGGATGGAAAAGGCCTAGTGGGGGAGATTCTAAGGCTCCTATCAGATGCTACAGGTGTGGTGAGTTTGGTCATCATATTCGAGATTGCAAGAGTGATGAGAAGAAGTGCTATAAATGTGGAAAGACTGGTCATTTGTCTATTGATTGCAAAGGGAAGTCTGTTACTTGTTACAATTGTGGCGAAGAAGGTCACATTCGCCCGCAGTGTCCTAAGCTTAAGAAGGATCAGTTAGGTGGAAAAGTGTTCGCTTTGTCTGGATCTGAGACTACTCTAGATGATCGATTGATTAAAGGTACGTGTTTTATTCATGGCACACCTTTGGTTGCAATTATTGATACTGGTGCAACTCATTCTTTCATTTCTTTGGATTGTGCTGAGAGGATGAAACTGGACATATCTGATATGCGAGGTAGCATGGTTGTTGATACTCCTGCATCGGGTTCAGTGACAACTTCACTTGTATGTAGGAATTGTCCTATTGAGATTTTTGGTAGAGGTTTCGGTATGGATTTAGTGTGCCTACCGCTTGAACAAATTGATATTATCCTTGGGATGAACTGGTTGGAATTCAACCGGGTTCATCTGAACTGTTTTGCTAAGACGGTGATTTTTCCAGAAGCAGTTGGTGTCGAGAATTTGACTATGACTGCTAGGCAGGTACAAGAAGCAATGGAAGACGGTGCTAATGTGTTTATGTTACTTGCTTCGTTAGATTCCACAGGAAAGGTCGGGAGTGGTGAATTGCCAGTGGTGTGTGATTTTCCAGAAGTCTTTCCTGATGATGTTGGTGAGTTACCTCCTGAGAGAGAAGTGGAATTTTCTATAGATTTGATTCCTGGTACGAGACCGGTGTCGATGGCACCATATCGTATGTCTGCATCTGAGTTGGCAGAATTGAAGAGTCAGTTGGAAGATTTACTGGAGAAGAAGTTTATTCGTCCAAGTGTTTCGCCTTGGGGTGCTCCGGTATTGTTGGTCAAGAAGAAAGAAGGTTCTATGAGACTGTGTGTTGATTACAGGCAATTGAACAAGGTAACCATTAAGAATCGGTATCCATTACCGAGGATTGATGATTTAATGGATCAGCTAATTGGAGCCAGTGTATTCAGTAAGATTGACTTGAGATCTGGATATCATCAGATTCGTGTGAAAGTGGAAGATATTCAAAAGACTACTTTTCGAACGAGGTATGGGCATTATGAATATTCTGTTATGCCGTTCGGAGTTACTAATGCACCTGGTGTTTTCATGGAATATATGAACAGGATTTTTCATCCGTATCTGGATAAGTTTGTTGTGGTTTTTATTGATGACATTCTGATTTATTCCAAGAATGACGAAGAGCATGCGGAACATCTCCGAATTGTGTTAGAGTTGTTGAAAGATAAGAAGTTGTATGCAAAGTTGTCCAAATGTGAGTTCTGGCTGGATGAAGTTAGTTTTCTTGGACATGTGATTTCTAAGAATGGTATTGCAGTGGATCCTACAAAAGTAGAAGCAGTATCTCAGTGGGAAGCGCCGAAGACTGTTTCTGAAATCAGAAGTTTTCTTGGTCTTGCAGGTTATTACAGAAAGTTTATCGAAGGATTCTCAAAGTTAGCATTGTCGTTGACAAAGTTGACTCGTAAGGGACAAGCGTTTATTTGGGATTCTGATTGTGAGAAAGGTTTCCAAGAATTGAAGCGGAGATTGACTAGTGCTCCTATTCTGATTTTGCCGAATCCGGTGGAATCTTTTGTGGTTTATTGTGATGCATCTCTGATGGGATTAGGTGGTGTTCTAATGCAGAATCAACAGGTAGTTGCGTATGCTTCGAGACAGTTGAAGGTTCACGAAAGGAACTATCCTACTCATGACTTAGAGTTGGCAGCAGTTGTGTTTGTCTTGAAATTGTGGAGACATTACCTGTATGGTTCGAGATTTGAAGTGTATAGTGATCATAAGAGTTTGAAGTATCTTTTCGATCAGAAAGAACTCAATATGAGGCAAAGAAGGTGGTTGGAATTTCTCAAAGATTATGATTTTGGTTTGAATTACCATCCCGGTAAGGCAAATGTGGTTGCAGATGCTTTGAGCAGGAAATCCTTGCATATGTCTATGATGATGGTTCGTGAATTGGATTTAATTGAACAATTCCGAGATTTGAGTTTAATTTGTGAAAGTACTCCGAAGTGTGTTCGTTTGGGTATGTTGAAACTTACTAGTGGTATTCTAGAAGAGATCAGGATCGGGCAGAAATCTGATGTTAATTTAGTTGATAAATTGACATTGATCAACCAAGGTCAAGGTGGTGAGTTTAGAATTGATGAAAATGATGTTATGAGAGTTGGCGATAGAGTTTGTGTTCCTGATGTTGCAGATATCAAGAAGAGTATATTAGAGGAAGGACATCGCAGTGGGATGAGTATTCATCCGGGTGCCACGAAAATGTATCATGATTTGAAGAAATTGTTTTGGTGGCCGGGAATGAAAAAGGAAATAGCTGAATTCGTGTATGCATGTTTAATCTGTCAGAAATCGAAGATTGAGCATCAGAAGCCGTCTGGAATTATGCAACCGATGTTTATTCCAGAATGGAAGTGGGACAGTATTTCTATGGATTTTGTATCCGGGTTGCCGAGAACTCCTAAGAATTGTGAAGCGATATGGGTTGTGGTGGATAGATTGACTAAGTCTGCTCATTTTATACCGGTGCGAATGGATTACTCAATGGAGAGGTTGGCATAGTTGTATATTGAGAAAATAGTGAGTTTGCATGGAGTTCCTTCTAGTATTGTGTCAGATAGAGATCCGAGATTCACTTCGAAATTTTGGGAAGGATTGCAGAAGGCTTTGGGTACTAAATTGAGGTTGAGTTCAGCTTACCATCCTCAGACTGATGGACAGACAGAGAGGACGATTCAATCGTTAGAAGATTTATTGCGTGCTTGTGTTTTAGAGAAGGGAGGAGCTTGGGATAGCTATTTGCCATTGATTGAATTTACTTATAACAATAGTTACCATTCGAGTATTGGTATGGCTCCGTTTGAGGCATTGTATGGTAGACGGTGTAGAACGCCTTTGTGTTGGTATGAATCTGGGGAGAGTTCAGTAATTGGGCCAGAGATTGTTCAGCAGACTACTGAAAAGATCAAATTGATTCAAGAGAAGATGAGAGCTTCTCAGAGTCGTCAGAAAAGTTATCATGATAAGAGGAGGAAGAATTTAAAATTCAGTGCTGGAGATCACGTGTTTATGAGAGTTACTCCGATGACGGGTATTAGTCGAGCGTTGAAATCTAAGAAGTTGACTCCGCGTTTTATTGGTCCGTTTCAGATTACGGAAAGAGTTGGAGAAGTTGCTTATCGTATTGCTTTACCTCCGAGACTTGCAAATTTGCATGATGTTTTTCATGTTTCTCAGTTGAGGAGATACATTCCAGACCCATCTCATGTAATCCAAATAGATGATGTGCAGGTGAGAGATAACCTGACAGTAGAAACATTGCCTATGAGGATAGAAGATCGGGAGGTGAAACAGTTAAGGGGTAAAGAGATAGCATTAGTGAAGGTTGCTTGGGGAGGCCCAGCAGAGGGAAATGTTACTTGGGAACTGGAGAGCCAGATGAAAGAGGCTTATCCGGAACTGTTCGTCTAAGGTATGTTTTCGAGGACGAAAACTCTTTTAGTGGGGGAGAGTTGTAACACCCCAGTTTTAATTATTTGATTTATTTAATTGGGAATTTATTTTATTAGAATTAATAAAATAAAAAGAATTATTTATTTTGGAATATTTGAAGAAAATAAAAGAAATAAGAAAATATTGGGTTTTTAAGTTATTGGGCTTGGATGTCGTTAGTAAAGAGTGGGGGTGCAAAAGAAATAAGGATATATTTTGGAACTCAAGTTATTTTCTCACTTTTCACGATAACACAGAAGTTGGAGATATTTGGGATTGGAGCTCTGAGGAACGAAGAACAATCGCTCAAGAGTTCTAAGCTGCAATTTGATAAGGTAAGGGGGGCTACTACTCAATTTATATTTGCTTATGGGTTTAGATGCGATTGGTTGGGTAATCGTAGGATAACCCCATTTCTCTGATGTTCTTAGTGATCGATAACTTTAGGGTCGAATTTCGTTAGAAAAGATTAGGTTCCCTAAAGGTTGTGAATCGATTAAGAAATTAATCCCTATTGTTGATTTAGATCAAAATTGTATGATCGGGAGTTTCCCTTAGGTGTTCTAAGGACAACCTTGATGTTATCAGATTTCCCCAAAAGGACGAATAATCACTTTTAAGGTTACCTTGATAATTGTTGGTAATTATAAAATTTAGTTTTTGGATTAAATGATTTGAAAAAGGAATTCTGTTTTCCAACGATTTTAGAAAACTATAACCTTGAAGGATTTTGAGTTATTCGATTTGTGGGAAATTGATGAACATAAGTCAGAGGCATAGGAAATTGATGTTTTGGAAACTTGATGTGTATTTGGATGTTTTTGTACTGCATTGCACTGCTGTAGAGATGAATTTTCGTGCAAATATGTTGGCATATGAGCTGCTGCAGGTACAGGAAACATTTGTACGCGCTCATCAACACGGGCCGTGTTGCACAACACGGGCAACCGTGTTGATCTTCTGTATTGGCAACACGGGCCGTGTTGCTGCACACGGGCACCCGTGTTGAACCTCCTGTGTTGGCTTCTGAATTCTGTTTTCTGTGCATGCTGTTATGTGCGGAATTGATTCTGTTTTGATGTGCAGTGTTTTATATATTGTGAATATGCCGCTTATTGATTTCCTAGTGTTGTGGATGCTTGTATCGAATAACGTTTGTATGTTATGATGCCAACACTACGTAGATTTTATTGTCATGCTTTGAGATGATGTTATCAAGCATGAATTATGATATAACTCGATATGATTGGTTGATGTTTAATAGTATGCTGAGTGATTACATGCTATCCATATCCTGTTATGATTGATGTTGTTGATGCTGCATGATATTTTTTATTGATGTTAATAGTATGCTGAGTGTTACATACTTTACATATCATGTTGCATTTGTTAATTCCCATTGTGTGGAATTAACATGGTGGCCAATATACGTGTCCGCGATTTAATGGAACGTTGAGGTGGTAGCCGTGTCCGCGATATAATGGAACGGTGAGTTATCCGTGACCCGAGATTTAATGGGGCGGTAGAATGGTACCACATGCATGGGTGTGTTGCATTATATTGAATATAACATGAATGGATGATTTTCCAATGTTGTATTTAATTGATTGTATGCATGTATTGTTGCTGAATTGTTAATGATGTTTGATGTTAATTATAAGTATGAAAAGTAATATATTATGAATATATGAATTGTAAAGGTTTTCGTAAACTATGAAACATGCTAACTGTTTGGGTGATGCTTATGGTTTTTCTGAATTGATTGTTATGAACGTATAATCAAATGTATAGTTGAGATGCTCACCCTTACTGTTGAATATTTCAGATTGAGGAGCTTCGTTCGGGTGCTTGGCGAAGGCTTGTTGTTTCTAGTTTATTTCCGTTTAAGTATTGTCCGGGTCATGCTCTGATAGTTGTAACTCCGGGAACGTTTGTTTGTCGAGCTGCTTTAGTCAGACTCGTTTATTCCTTATGTTTGTTATAATATGATGTTGATATATTCCAGGTGTTAATCCCTGATGATTTTGAAAATATTATAACATTGGTTTTGTTAATTAAATTATTCTGCTGTGTAAACATGTATGAGTTGCTTCTATGTTATGCATGACAGGAACTTGTTTTATTAAAAGAGAATTGTGACATCCTCGTTAATACATGTACTCTGAAAATATGATTTTAATTATTTGCGAAATTTTATGCGGGGTTATTAGAGGGTGTTACAAAAGTTATGCCCTGGTCAATCTACAGTTGACTTTTTCAGCTGTCCAAATATGGAAACTTTTGCATCTTGATGATTTTTGAGCCAAGCTTTGAGAATCATGATCAAGCATTGATCAAATGATGTTTGTGGCTTCAAAATAAGATGTTGACCAAAAATTTGAACTTTTGACTGTCAAATGACCATTTTGCCCCTATAGTTGACTGTAGTGAAATTAGGGTTTTTGACTGTGCAATTTTGAGCTGTAAGTCTTGAAACTTGGTATGAGGATGCTTGACCATATTTGTAGGCATGTGGGACTTGATTGGACCCTTGGAAACTTCATTTTCTTTGTCAGAACCAACCCCTAATTTTTGACTGTTAGGAGGCCCTTGAACTGTGCAACCCTTGGGGAGATTTTGAAGCTTTGACTTGGAAAACTTTGAAGAATATGGGAGGGCAAATTTTGGGGTACAACAGTTGCCCCTGTTCAATCTTCTTAGACCTGAGGATGCAGATTAGCTGACGTGCCTTTCGTAATCCAAAGGTGGAAGATGATTGAATACTAGAGTGCCTAGAAATTTGCGCTCACATAGTAGGAGTGTGATAGGAATGGGCTTATAGATGCCATTTGGAGATTGATGGATAGGATGATGGGCTTATAGATGCCATTCTGAAAGATGATGGATGGTGGATGGGCTTATAGATGCCATCTGGATGTTGATCGCGTAAGAGATTCCTTAGCGAGAACTTGCGTACCTGCAAAAGAAAAAAGATTACCTGACCTGTTACAGGAGCTGGTCTTCAGACTCTTTGTAGATGTGTCCTGACTGGTTACAGGAGCTGAATCTGGAGCTGCAAATGGTGAATGAACCAGGGATGGTTACTACCTCAACAGGAACGGTGAGAGAACCTTGGATGACTTTAACCTCAACAGTAATCGTTGAGAAAATCTTGGGATGATTACTACCTCCACAGTATCGGGGAGAGAACCATAGGCGACTACAACCTCAATAGCAATCATTGAGAGAATCTTGGATAACTTCAACCTCAACAGCAATCGTTGAGACAATCTTAGGATGATTACTACCTCCGCAGTATCGGGGAGAGAACCACAGGCGACTACAACCTCAACAGCAATCATTGAGAGAATCTGGGATAACTTCGACTTCAACAGTATCATTGAGCGAATCTGAGGATGATTACTACCTCCGCAGTATCGGGGAGAGAACCACAGGCGACTACAACCTCAACAGCAATCATTGAGAGAATCTGGGATAACTTTGACTTTAACAGCAATCGTTGAGCGAATCTTGGGATGATTACTACCTCCGCAGTATCGGGGAGAGAACCATAGGCGACTACAACCTCAATAGCAATCATTGAGAGAATCTTGGATAACTTCGACTTCAACAGCAATCGTTGAGCGAATCTTGGGATGATTACTACCTCCGCAGTATCGGGGAGAGAACCACAGGCGACTACAACCTCAACAGCAATCATTGAGAGAATCTGGGATAACTTCGACTTCAACAGCAATCGTTGAGCGAATCTTGGGATGATTACTACCTCCGCAGTATCGGGGAGAGAACCATAGGCGACTACAACCTCAATAGCAATCATTGAGAGAATCTTGGATAACTTCTACTGAGTCTTTATCAGGAAAATCTGTTAGGGGTCGATTTAGCTGGACTAGAGAAGGCCTTGGACTGGATAAGACACAGGAAAATCTTAGGGTCGATTTAACTGAACCGGTCTAGGTCTTGAAATCTTCAACTGGAATAAGTGTCAGAATGTCGCCATGCCTGGGTCACATCTGAACTATACCTAGAAGGAAATCTGGAAGGAGTATCAGAACGTCGCCATATCTGGTTCACATCTGAACTATATCTAGAAGGAAATCTGGAAGCAGTATCAGAACGTCGCCATATCTGGTTCACATCTGAACTATATCTAGAAGGAAATCTGGAAGCAGTATCAGAACGTCGCCATATCTGGTTCACATCTGAACTATATCTGGAAGGAAATCTGGAAGAAGTATCAGAACGTCGCCATATCTGGTTCACATCTGAACTATATCTAGAAGGAAATCTGGAAGAAGTATCAGAACATCGCCATATCC
Organism: Vicia faba; assembly: GCA_948472305.1. NCBI lineage: Eukaryota > Viridiplantae > Streptophyta > Magnoliopsida > Fabales > Fabaceae > Vicia > Vicia faba. The sequence continues at coordinate 1,211,686,120 of OX451735.1, forward strand.
GGTTCACATCTGAACTATATCTAGAAGGGAATCTGGAAGAAGTATCAGAACGTCGCCATATCTGGTTCACATCTGAACTATATCTAGAAGGAGTTGCGATAGTTGATAGTAATCATCTTTGTATTGACCTTTCCTGAAAAGGTAAAGCATCAGTTGTATGCAAGATCATGATGCATGAACTGCATGATTTCAAGATGTCCTCAAAATTGATGAGATTCGTGTAGTATGATGCATATGCATGCTATAATGTATGAAGATGTAATGTTCATGAATGTATTTTTGTCTAAGAAAATAAATCCTTGATGGGTGCCAGGAAGTCACTCCTGGGATGATGTTGAAGAATAGATTTTGCCTCCGCTGGGGATGATAGTTGCAAGTATACCGGTAGGAGAAGATAACTCCGTTGGGGAATAAACTTGGCGAATGGATAACTCTGCGGGGAGAAAAGTACTCTAGCGATCTTGTTGGGAAGCAATACTCTGTGGGGAGAGAGATACTTTGTTGAGGACGATCTTTCCGTGGCTTTTGGCTGAGGATAACCCAGTTATATCCTGGTAAGGAAATAACTCTTTGAATAAAGCCGGGAGACGCGTTCGTGCTCTGCAAGGACAAGCTTCCAGAATCTACTGGGGATAAGCTTACCGCTTGGAGAGATGAATTCCAACTTTCTTGGGGCAACTAGATTAGATTCTCCTGGGGAAGTATTGAACTGTATTAGTTATGTTCTTCAACGGAACCTACCCTGATACCTTGGAGGATAGAACAATCAGATTGCTTAGACAACTCTTTATTGCCCCTGTTTTTGATGTGGGAGCGGAAGATACATGTGAAGGTGCTTGATAGTTGTTGATGGACAAACCTTCTTCTAGTAGGCAGGTGACAAGAAGACGGGACATAGTCGTACGCTTTGATCCCTAACTTTTGCCTGAACCGCCCTTTCGGGTTTTCAGTCCACCGGGATACCCATTTTTGCCCAAGCCGCCCTTTCAGGTTTTCGACTTGCCGGGTGTACAGATTTTTTCATTTTCATCCCTTATTTTTGCCCGAAACCTTTTGGTTCGCCGGGAAGCCCTTCTTTTTGCCTAGGTGTGTCAACCTAGCGGGTCTTTGATTATGCGTAGTATTTTTTTCGACTATGTCCACGTTCAGGGAATGTAGGGAGTTGCCCCTGTTGGAAGTATTTTGCCACGCCACCAGAAGGTGTTTGATCAGGCAAGATTCGTTGTTGGAGTGCCCCAAGTGACTCAGACGGAGATTTGCCCCAGGCTTATTTGGCCTTTGAGAGATTCTCCGAATCTTGATTGGACTGCCCCAGATGATGGACCATGATCATGTCATGCCCCTTGATTGGAAGTGCTTTTGTTCACTAGGTATTCATCGTGCGAATTTCCCTGCTGTTCAAACAAATAGTCATATGCAAACAATGTTATATCAAAAATGCAAAGCTTATGTCTGTCTTGAAGATTTTGAAAATGCATTCTTTTTCATAAAACAAGTGAATGTTTGTAAAACGTGATGTCAACTCCGTATTTACCGTAGGCCTTAAGGAGTCAGGATACCTTTCGTAACAGTATGCTTTCGAACTAACCCATGCTTCAGCTAGGACTTTTAAGGGTTATAACGTGGCCTGGTTCACAGTTTAAGAAACAAAGGATAAAGGCTCAAATTATTTGTACCCACCCACTCTTCGTGATGTTCTCCAAACCTAAACTCAGTTGATCATACGTTAGACCTTGTTTGAGTCTTTGCTCTGATTTTCCGGTGATGATTCGGATGTTGATAACTTATTTTGAATAGGCAGTCATTCCTTTTTTATTGAGGGTTTGTAAGACCTCTTTCTTGTCTGATTTTTGTTATCCCTTTCTTTTTACCTGAACTGTTTCCTTTTTTGGAATTACAGTCAGCGGGATGCCCCAGTTTTGTAAGTCTCCTTCATGGGTTTTGACTTAATGGGTTTTTTATTTTTTGAGATAATGACTGCCTTTCTTTATTTATTATTCGGAACCATCACTGTCTTTCTTTGTCTTGTAAGGACCTCTTTGGTGCCATTCGTTATGCACTTGGATCAACTGAGAGACTACCCTGCCCCAGGTTATGATTAAGGGTTTTAAATTTCGAAAAGAAAAACTCCTACTTCTTTGGCTCAGAGGGGTTGACGAGGGATTATCATCCTTATAACTCCAGTGTTTAGGGATTGAAATAATGCCTGTACCTCATCAGCGGGGTCTGTTCAAAAGCATACTGTAGGTTATGGTATCGTTTTCGTCATCCTCCCTCAAGAGGCTTAGAATTATTAATTAAGAGTTGATCATCAGAAAAAATATGAAAATAATTTGCATTTAGTGAATACGAATATATTGTTTCAGAACAGACATATGCGATGCATTAATGAAATAACAACATTTAATATGAATGGAATGCTTGAACAATCAAAAGAAAATTACAACTTGAAAGATTCTAATGAACAAAAATTTCTCAATTCTAGCCATGTTTTGACAAGGGAGCAATGATCACATTGGGAGTCTCGGCGGGCTCGAACTCGATCTCTTTAGCATCGATCATATTATGAATCTTGTACTTCAATGCCCAACATTTCTCAGTATCGTGCCCCGGGCTACCAGAATGGTAAGCGCACCTTGCTTCTGGGTTGTAATTTGGAGAGGAAGTCTTTGGATTTGCAGGAGGGTTGATCACCGCAATCAGGTTCATCCTTAACATGTTCTACAAAGCTCGTGACCATGACATGTTGATGTAGGTGAATTGTCTCTTAGGCTCGTCCGACCTGTTCTGATCAACCCGCTGTTCTTGGCGCGGTCGTTGTTGGACCTGAGAAGTAGTAGCAACTCGGAGAGGTCTATTCATTGGACCCGATCTTTGCCTTCTTGGAAGTTGTTCTATAACCTGGTCCCTGATTTGGACTGGTTGCTTCATGCCTTGAGGAAGTTGGCTGATTATGGCTCTCAGCTCTCCTTGCTCCTGAGCTAAACCTTGAATGAGGGCCCTTTGCCCCAGCATCTGGGTTTTCAATGTGTCTACCTCAGCTTGTAGACGTTTCAGCTGTTCGTCCTTGTCATCTTCAGGACTCTTTCTGATCAGATTCCCCATGAGGAGTGTCCTCAACTCTTCCTGCCCCTTGGATAGGCTTAGGAAGATCTCCTTGAACTGAGTCTCTTGAGTGTGAAGGTCCTGGTTATCTGGTTGGGGAGCCATTGCTGAAATAAACAGCGAACAAGGGTAAGTGACCTGCAACAAGGGTACCTGTAATGCAATGATATGTATGATATATATGCAATGTTTTCAAGGATCTCGCGGGGTAAACAAGAAAATTTGTTAAAATTAGAATCTGGTATCTTGATTGAAGTAACTTCGTGTTGTAGAGAGTCCTTCTTCAAGGGTCAAAGGCTCACCATATCTAGTGGGTCATAGCCCCTGACTTTAGTCATCATGTCTGGTTTTGATTTCCAAACAACCTTGGTTAGGGGAACCTTCTTCAGGAGTCAAGGCTCACCATATCAAGTGGGTCATAGCCTCTGACAACTTTGGCTAGAGGAAAATAAATCCTCTTTGCCCCTTGCTAGATGTTTGATTCATCATGACCTGCATCACAAGCCCTTGAGATCCTTGAAATGGGTTAGGACGTATGCAATGGTATGATGTCATGATGCATGGGGTAATATGAATAAACCCTGTTATGAGTCCCCGTTAAGGACTATAAACAAAACCTGCAAGAAATTCAGTATACTTTGTTATGAGTCCCAGTTAAGGACTAAAAAACAAAACCTGCAAGAAACTCGGTAAACCCTGTTATGAGTCCTAATTAAGGACTGCAAACCAAAATCTGTAAGAAACTTAGTATACCCTGTTATGAGTCCCTATTAAGGACTATAAACAAAACCTGCAAGTAGCTTATGTATCAGATAACAAGCATGCAATTAATCAAGTACGAAGGCACACCAGTCACACAAGAGAAACCCTTAGAGTTTAGGCCAGCATGAGGTTTAGGTGTTACCCTCTTTCAGTTGGTTGGTTCATACCTGTCCTATCAAAGTAATTGGGTTCTTAGAGGATCCCAATATCATTGACTACCCTTAATCGGTCATAACTCCAGCATCGCAATCTTTTCTTGCAGCCAGAACCATCACGAGAGTTTAGCCTCAATGGGCGTAGCATACTGCTACTGTTCTAATGGCCAAGTTGTGTCATTTAAGGTTCTAAGGTTGTTGGTGCTTAATGACTCCTCAGAAGACCCATATTCTCCTCGTTGCAACACGAGGGATATCGGTACAGACCAAGGTGCCACACCAACGTAGCCACTGCTTCATCCATGTCGGTCTACGCCGGACAGGTCCCTCGCAGCTTATGCTACCTAACAGGGTATCCCCAGATCCGGGTTAGGATCTATGTAACTCCCATGCAACCCACAAATTTAAAGCAGACAAGTCAATACAATTGAAAACACAGTTATGAACTAACCCTAAGGTACACCTCACTTTATAAAGAGTCCCCAGCAGAGTCGCCAGTTCTGTGATCGATGGATCTGGAACTGACTGTTTAACGCGGGTTCGTGAAATGTCGCGGAAGCAAGAGTCGCCACCGTCTTTTATTTTCTCCAAATGGAAAGGACAAAAGCACAGAAAAATTCCTTAAAGAGATTGCTCTCGGTTCGGGAGGTAGATTATAGAAAGGGAAGGTGTTAGCACCCTTTCTATCCATGGTTATCCATGGGTTCTTAGATACTTGCTCATTGTATTTTACAAAAGATGGTTTGCTTTGCTTTTCAACTGTGGGTTTTAAAAAGTTTCTTTGAAAATTCCAGTTCGTCTCTTGTATCGGTCCTCAAGAGTGTTTGAAAGATTGCTTTCGAAAGCTTTTTGAAAAGGTGTTGGTGTGAAAAGTATTTTTTGAATTTGTTTTGAAATTTAGAGCAAGTATCTAGAGTCGTCTACCTACCCTAAGGAATTTGTCTGTGTAAATGTCCTTTAAAGTAGTGCCATCCCACCATTGAGAGGTAGGTAGCACCACCGTTGGAGGTGTTCGGGTCAATTCGAGGTTCGGGACATGGTGATCACCGGAGTAATAGGAAGACACCTTAGAAGCTACCCTCATGCCAGGTTCCCGGATCATGAGGACTTACTAAGACATCCTCTACTCGACGATCACCTTTCGAGGCAAGGCAACAGTGAGGCGTACCCTAGGGGTGGTGTGTGATTTGTGTGTCGTTTTCAATTATTTTTGTCTTGTCATGTATGGGTGATCTACGTTTTTGTTTTTATTTTAGTCATTCATTCTTGCATGCCATTATTAACAATTAAAAAGTTGCGAGAAATATAAAATTCCTAAACTATTACAAAGGCGCGGGTCCACATCACCAAAATTTCCAGGACCCGATTTGACAGAAAGTAAATAAATAAAGTAAAGTGCGAAAGATAAGTATTTACAAGGCTTTGGGAGAGGTACATGAATAATTAAAAAAAAGAAATAAATACGCGATTGAACTAAAATTAAAAACGAGGGCGTTGGACCCTTTTAACGAAATTAAGTTAAATGATTAAATTAATGAAAATTAAAATGAAAGGGAATTATTTTTGGTATTTTTGTATTTTATGATTTTACTGAAATTGAATTAAATTGAGAAATTAACCCTAATTCTAATTTTTTATTTATTAAGAAAAAGTATCAAAAGTTAAACCTAAGTTAGCCTAATTAATTACATGGTAATTTAATTACAAAAATAAATAATATTTAATTATTTGTGAAAAGAAAAGAAAAGGATAAAAATTATTGCAAACCCTAATTCTACCAATTTTAAGTTTATTAGAAAAATATTAAGATTTCAACCTAAATTAAAACTAAAATCAATTAATGTTATTTATTTACAAAATATTAAAAAAATTAAATAAAATATTTATTTTCGCCTTTTTCTGATTTTATATTGTTTTTGTGCTTTTTATGAAAATATTAAATTAAAGGAATTAATAGATAAAAGAAATAATTGAATCAAAATAAATAAATAAAATAATGAGAAGAATATTGCAAACCTAGGGGGGGTCTGTCCCCAAATAGGAGGTTTTTGCTTAGCAATTTGGGCCCAATTGTCCCTGGCCTTGTGGACTTTTCAGGATGCGTGTAAGTGCGTTGACTGGGGTTCACCATTGTCTTCAGATCTGGTCCCTTGGATTGGTATTATTGGCCAAGTGGCTAGCTGGATTTTAGGATATATGGTGGACGCTAGCACTGAAACCACACATAAGTATTAATTGAAAAATAATATGGAAAGGGTGAGGGACCTGGGGCTCGAACCCAGGTCTTGATGAATACCAATGCTATGCCTTGCCAAACGCGCTGCTTTACTTCTTTGTATATTATACAATCAATAAACATAATAAAATAAACAAACGTTAATGCTTTTTTTTCCGCACGAAATTTTGAACGAACTAACCAACGCTGGCCACATACCCTTCTTCTTCCTTGGCTTGTTTATTTCCTGAAAATAGAAGATGGTTAGCGGGGGTTTTAAACCCCCTCAAAATAGGCTTGTTTTCAAAATAGCGAATAGGCCATATGGCCTCATAAATTAGGCGCGAGGGTTCCATTGTTTTCGTCCAAGCACGCTGAGTTTGGTCATGGCCTTGAGGTATTCCAATTTTTCCATATGCACAAATGCCCAATTTGAAAGTTCTGCAACCCTAACCTATTTCAATGGTGAAATCTCCAATAATGCATAAAAACTCAATTGAAATATGTGGTTAGCTTCAGAACACATCAATTAGTATGAATCCATCAAAGAAATGCAATGAACATGCCTAAATATTAAAACACGATTATGCATATAATTTAAAACAGTTTGAACCCCTTGTACCAATTCTGGGCGTGTAAGGGTTGGAAAATGATCCAGTTAGCTTCAGTAAGACACGAGGAAGCTTTTGCAATTGGTCTCTTGCTCTGAATTGTGCTAAAACCTTGTTTTCAGTTTTTACTTTTTTGGCAAAAAATTCAAGTTTGGTTATTGGTCTCTGGCGCAGCTGGGAGCTTCTTGGCATTAGGGTTGCACTATATATGTATGTGTGAAGGTTTTAGGGTTGAGAATTTGATCAAAAAATCCATGAATTGAAGGAATCAATATTTGATTTTATGCCATAATTTTCCAAATCTTTTTCATGCTATTTTGGCCTCAATCATATCCAATCACCTTTGATTCTTTCCTAACCTGATTTGCACGAAATCTTGGAGATATTTTATGCACAAAAAGATTTAAAACATTAGGTTTAGTATTTTTTACCTATTTATTTTAATTAAATGAATTATTAATAATTAAAAATCCAAATAAATAAATAAAAATGATAAAAAACTTCCCTTTGGGCCAAATGGTCGTGCACATGCCTTGGATGATGAATTGTGGAAGAAAAAGAGGCCCATTAGCAATTTTAGGTCATTTGAATCAATGTTGACTTTTCAAAATATCCAAAAATTTCCCAACTTCCACAAGGCATGACTTTCTCAATTTTTAAGCTTTTCTCATGTTCTTGGACATTTTGGAAAGGTCTTTGAGTCCTCTAACCAATGCCTTTGGTACCATGTCATTTTGATTTACCAATCTCAAGTTATGGCCTTTGACTTAAAGTCCCTTTTTGTTGACTTTTGAAAATGACATATAATGTTGAAATTGATAACTTTTTGTGAGAGCATTTATTGGACTTGAAGTGTGAAGAGGAGTTGTAGGTAATGTCTTTATCTTCAAAATGAGCTTTGGATGGGATTTTTCTGATAAACCATGTGAAAGTTATGCCCTGGTCAATCTACAGTTGACTTTTTCAACTGTCCAAATATGGAAACTTTTGCATCTTGATGATTTTTGAGCCAAGCTTTGAGAATCATGATCAAGCATTGATCAAATGATGTTTGTGGCTTCAAAATAAGATGTTGACCAAAAATTTGAACTTTTGACTGTCAAATGACCATTTTGCCCCTACAGTTGACTGTAGTGCAATTAGGGTTTTTGACTGTGCAATTTTGAGCTGTGAGTCTTGAAACTTGGTATGAGGATGCTTGACCATATTTGTAGGCATGTGGGACTTGATTGGACCCTTGGAAACTTCATTTTCTTTGTCAGAACCAAAACCCTAATTTTTGACTGTTAGGAGGCCCTTGAACTATGCAACCCTTGGGGAGATTTTGAAGCTTTGACTTGGAAAATTTTGAAGAATATGGGAGGGCGAATTTTGGGGTACAACAGTAGGCATTCAGAGTCTGCTCCTTATGAAGTAGCCTAGTGAGTTCCAAAACCTTCTTCTCGCTTGCGTAGAATTGGGCTTCAAAAGTATATCGCTCCCCCTTGAGTTGTATCCAATCTCTTTGTAAGTCTTCAAGAGAGGTGGGCATGTCAGGATGTAGGATAGTGTATGGAACATCTCCTTCCATGACAGGCTCAATAATTACCGGGAGAATGGAAGGATAAGGCATCATCAGACTTTGAGCACGAGTTCATACCCATTTGAGGTAAGGCTCAAGAGGGATGGAATTCTTGTGCCTCGAAGTCTTGCTATCTACCTTGTTTAACATCCTCTAAGCTCAGACAAATCTTTGGCGAAGGCCTTGATCTTCGTTGTCATAGTCAAAAACCAAACCTTGAATCAGCATCTCGTGCGGGTCATCCCTTCGGGCGTAACCAAATTGTCTTAAAGCTAAGCAGGGGTTGTAGGCGATACCTCCCCTAATGCCAAGTAAAGGGACATTAGAAAATTCTCCACAACTTACGACAATAGTAACATTCTCTATGGCTCGAAAGCACCAATGAATGTTTGAATGTTTGAGCGTCATCAACCTTTGTGACCACCTTGAACCTTGCTCGTTCTTTAATACATATTGGGGAAGATGTGAAATAAACCATCTTGCCAAGAGAGGAGTGCAACACATAAGGACACCTCTTTTCCTCGTTGTGCGAGTGTGAAAAGAGTTTAGGATATCCCCCAGCAATGTAGGCACCGGGTTGCGAGATATGAAGATTTTGACGGCATTCACATCTATGAGTTGGTCAGGATTTGGAAACAAAACCATCCCGTAGATGAGGAGAGCTACAATTTCCTAAAAGGCTTACAGATCCAAGGAGTTCCAACAATTTTAGGCTTTCTTGAACAAGAACTTTGCTAGGAAACCTTTGACACCACTCCTTGTTTCCAAATGAGTTGTGACATCAGATGAGTGCAAGTGTAGAGCTTGAGCAATCTCTTCTGGTTTTGGGTATCTTTCCGTACCGTTGAAAGGTAGTTGATTGAGAATGGGAATCCTCAAGAGCCGGGAGAATTCTTCTAAAGTAGGCAGAAGTTGATAGTCGGGAAATGTGAAGCAATGGTGTAAAGGATCAAAGAACTGAAAGAGCACCTTCATCATGTCCTCATCTGTGTTGGAGGTGACCAAGTTGAGTAGGCAACCATGTCTCTTGGTGAATAGAGAGTTTTTAGGAATCCTTGAAGCTAGCTCCTTAAGTTGTGGAGGGATCCTCACAAGGTTGACTTGAATAGTTTTTCTGTGAAGAGAATCCATATCCTATAAAACAAGAACAAAGATGAATCCAAAAATCCTTGAAATGGTTAGTGAATGTGTATGATGTTATGATGTTCATGATGTTATATACAAGTATGTATATACAAACAAAGCAAACAAGTCCTTAGGTTTAGGCTTGCATGGAGTCTCATAGGTAAGTACCCTCTTGAAGTTTAGGTTTCTCAAACCTGTCCTAGTAATAGTAATTGGGTTCTAAAGAGCTCAATATCACTAGTTTGTTTCGTTGGTCATTGTTTCAGCACAAGCCTCTTTAATGGCGACCAAAATATCCCAAGAAACCAAACCTCAATGAGTGTAGTATCGAGTATCTACCAACTTCGGACTACACCAAATCTGGTCATCTCACTACATCCTAAAGGCCAAGTTGGTCAAGTAAAGGTTCTAGAAGTTCATTAGTGCTTTATGACATCACTCATCGGCCCCATATTCTCTTTGATTAACTCAAATGCTACTGGTATCCACAAATATGTTGCACTAACATAGCTGTTGTTTAGACCATGTCGGTATACCCCACACAGTTTCCACAACGTATTGCTACTTACATATAATGTATCGCAAATATGGGTAGAGGATTCAAACCCAAACAAAGAACCATAATGTAAAGCATACAAGTCAGACAATGAAAGCAAATAAATGTGATCTAGCCCTAAGGTAACCCCACTTTTAGAATTCTCCCCAGCAGAGTCGCCAGTTCTGTGATACGGTGGGAGAACTGACTTGAAGATTTTGCGTTTGATCGCAAATGTTGCGGTTAGCAAGAGTCGCCACCAACTTTTCTTTTATCCAAAATGAAAGGTGAAAAAGCACAGGAAAGACCTTTGAGATTATTTCTTGAGTTCGGGGGGTAGATTATGAAAAAGGAAGGTATTAGCACCCTTTTCATCCATGGTTTTCCATGGGCTCTTAGTTACTTTATAGATCACTTGCTTTTGTTTGAAATTGTGTTTTGTGTGGTTTTTGAAAGTATTTTGTAAAGAGGCCATTGTTTAGGCAATCTTTCTAATGATTCTTGTTCGTAAGAATGTATACAAAGATGTTGATCTTTTGAAAAATGTTTTCAAGTTTTGTAAGATGTTTTGAAAGTGTAGGTGTTTATTTTTAAAAATAGCAAGGATGTTTGTTTTTTGAAATGGAGCAAGTAATTAGGAGCAATCTACCTACTCAAATTTCTTTCTTTTTCATTTCCTTTTCCTTTGACATTGTTGTCTTACCATTGATTTGGTAAGCAACCCTATCTTTGGATGTAAACGGGACTGGCGTGGGTCATCATATAACCATGATTAACAATGTTTCAAGGTATCTTAGCATTATTTTGGAGGGACAAAGATCATTTGTTAGGCAACTTAGATAGCGTCATCGAGGGACTATGATCTTGTATTTGCTTGTTTTTGCTAAGATACCTCAAATGTGTAATATGGCCATTTTGTATGAGGCAACCAAGTGGAATGACCCTAGGGGTGTTTGTGTGCAAGTGCATCATTTTCATGCTTGTTTTTGTCTTAAATTATGGTTTTCTAGATATTGGTTTTAGTCTTTCCATACAAACCCTAATTACTAGCATGTAATATAAAAGCGATAAATTGTGAAATTTAAAGTTACTACGCTATTACAACATTTGTGGGAAGGGGGTATACAAATTCAATGGGGATTTGCAAGAATATAAACCTAGTTAATCTATTACAACCAAATTTAATGGGTATTAATATACAAGGAATTGAATAAATACAAAGTATAAAAATGAACAAATGTACAAGGATGCAAAATGTAGAGAAAATGAATTTTGTTTAGTTTTCATGAGAAAAAGATTTTGTCTTAACCTAATTAAATAAAGAAAATAGTTAATTAAGTTTGAATTTATTAAGAAAAGATTTTAAATGAAAACCCTAATTCTATTAATTAATCAAAAGAAAATAAGTTTAAGAAAAGTATTTTTTGGTATTTTTTATCTTGAAAATATTTATAGTATTATAAAATATTTTTAGTCTTTTTTTTATATTAAAGTAATATATTTTAAATGGTGTGAAAAAAAAACATAATATTAATTAAGTTTACAAGGTTTACTTAATAAATAAATAAAGTGTAATAAATAAAAAATATTTTGTAGGAAAATAAAATAAAATAAGTCAAAATATAAATATGTCATTTTTTGTATTTTATGATTTTTAGTATTTAGAAAAATATATTTAATAAAAGAAAAATAAAAATAAATAAATAAATAAAATAACTTGGGCCAGGGGGTGCCAAGAGCCTGCAAGGGGATTAGTCAGTAGAAAAAACAAAGAAACGAGGCAAGCCCAATAAAGGCCCAGGCGCTCAAAAAAATAAGTCAGAAATGCCAAAAATGTATGGAAAATGCAAAAGGGTACCACTGGGGCTCAAACCTAGGTCCCATAGGTTACAGGCGCGCCCTTCTACCACTGGGGTGGCTATACATCTGTTAATACAAGTAAAATAATAAATATGTAAGATAAAACGTGTCCTGAAGACTTCATCTTCAACCTCCAACTAGACCAACTGTAACTTGCTCATTTCTCATCAAAAATAAAAACTATAAACATGAAACTTGTAGCAAATTTTCTCACGATTCCAGAAATGTAAAGTATTAAAACTATAGATCAAAGATAAGCATGAATTTTAATGGCCCTAATCTGAACCCTAAAAATTTCAGAGATTTCAGTTTCAAAATTCTCTAAGCTCAAGTAAAATTAATGGAAACTATGGACATGGTTAGCTTCAGGGCAATGATATCTACATGTTTTCTTCACAAATAAACTATTGGTGATGCCTGTATGAAGAGTTCCAAGTTGAGAAAAATCACCTGAAAACTGGAAATCGTGTTTGGAGTTTGAGCTTGTTTCAGGCAGTGGTGATGATCAGGTTAGCTTCCTTGAGATCCTAGGAAGCTAATGCAATGGTTTGCTTGAGTTGAGAGTGGCTGAAACGACCTAGAGAAGTCCAACTACAATGCTCTGTTTTTGGCTATGGAAGTTGATGAAGATGGAGTTACAGTTTGCAAACAGGGACAGGGATGGTCTGTATTTGGTATGAGGAAGCTTTAGGAATGAATTTGAGGGAAAACGCACGAGGGAAATGAGAGATACAAGTTTAAGGTCAAAACTGTGTATCAATTGAGTTTTTTGTGCAATTTATGGCTAGAGGGAATTTGGGAGTGTTTTAGGGTCTTAAATCTCGTAACCTAGCTCACAAATAGTGACTCTATTTATAAGCAACAAGTTTGGAATGCTCCCTTTGATCAGAATTCAAAATCATAAGTTTATGCATAACATGTGATTTTTTGAGAAACCAAGTTTCAATGCTTTGTACTTGGTTCATAGGGTTGTTAACTACTTTAAACACAATCCTTCTGACTTTGTGAATGGAGTGTAATCAAGGAAAACAATTTGGGAGCTCAAGAAGCTGACTTTGTGCATAAAGCTTGCTTTACAAGAATGGATATGTTACTTTCTCTCTAAAATGGCAAATTGATTTGGACAAAGCTTGAAACAGTTGGATAAGGGCATAATCAGTTGTGTAAACCATTAATTATGGAGTGAAAAACAAGTTTGAGGCCTGCAAAGCAAGGATTATGCAGCCTAGCATGGATTTGGTTCATGCGTTCATCAAAAATGACTTGTAATTCAAGTGACAAAACCCTAACTTCATCTCTTCGATTCTCCCTCCTCAAGAATGATCTCAAGGAGTTCTCTGACATTTTGTAAAGCTTGAAATGTGATCTACAAACCATCTTTGAATTGCTTTTGAATATTCCACTTGGAAATATATGAAAAAGTGCCATGAAGTTAGGTCAAAATCCTGACCAAATTAAGGCAAAATTTCACTAAGTGTTTAGTTTCATGACCACATGTTCATAAAATTATAACTTGAGATCCAAGCATTTTTGGAAGGAGTTGTGTAAAGAAAAGTTATAGATTTCATGGATATCTACAACTTTCATGATGGAAGTTTCGCTTGAATCATCTTGCATCATTGTGAAAATTTTGCTCAAAGTTATGAAAAAATATGAAATTTTCAACACTTAAAAAAATTTCTAAGTTTAGAAATTTTGACTTTTCAAAATGAAATCTTGACTTTTTCATTTCTTGATGAATAAGTTTCATATTTTGACATGTTTTGATGAATTGTGATCCTTGGCACTTGAATTTGACCAAAAAGTCAAAGTTTGACTTTTCAGTATACAGTTGACTTTTGATCAGTATACTGCAAAATTCATCTGTCAATCCAATGGACTTGCAATGTTTTGAACCATGTCATTAGGTTAAAATGATGCAATTGGGATCTTGAGATCATGCCTTAAACCAATTGACAATTTTCTAGGTCAAAAATTAGAAATTTCCCTTTTCTAGTCAAAACCCCAATTTTGACCATTTTGCCCTTGTGGGGATTTGATCAAATTTATTGAGTAATTATGATCCAAAACTTGATCAAATGATACATATGAGTCTAAAATGTTGATGTGGATCAAAAATTATGAAGTTTGACTATAAATTGGCCACAATTAACTTTTTTCCCAATACAACTGATTTTTAGGTCAATTGCTCAATTGACTGAGCAAAAATGTGATTTAAAGCTTGAAACTTGGCATGATTAATCTTGGGGTTCCTTGATGATCCATGAAAGTCACATGGGACATTGTAAGTTCAAAAATCCTTGTGCAAACTCAAACCCTAATTTTGGTCATCAGTGTTTAAGGAGGTGTCTTGAGCTGATCAAACCCTAATGCAGTCTTGAGTCAAGAAGATCTTGTGAGCAAATTCTTGATAAGTGAGAGGGAAAATTTTGGGGTACAAAAATTGTGTTATATGTGTTTCGTATGAATATGCTATGATGTATGAATGTGAAATATTTTGAAGTGCATTTGTAAGCTCGTGTTGTATTTTGTCTGGGAAAATAAATCCCTGACTGTTTTTGGGGATGAAGAGTATGTGTATCTTCAGTCTTGTCTAGAATGCTTCCGCTAAGGATTCCTGCTTGTTGTTTGAGGAAACTCTGCCGATAAATGTTTGCCTTCTGCTTTGGGGAGAAGATATTTAGGAACATTGATTGTTCATTGATCCACTGGAGAGTTTTAATTCTTATATACCCTGACTGGAGATAAAAAAGATGGATAACCTTCTGACTTGTTTGGGGAGTTTAATTCTTATATACCTTGATTGGGGATAAAAGAGATGGATAAACTTCGGATTTGTCTGGGGAGGATAAAGTTGACTGGTATCTTGTCTGGTTCCAGGTTTCGTAACAAATCTTTGGGGATAATGGTGACTTTATTGAGGAGAGGATTGTTACCGGTGATTCGTAACAATCCAGGGATACTGTAATTTGTTGGGGAAATAAACCTTATTAACAGAGAAATAAACCCTATTGATGGAGAAATAAACCCTATTGACAGAGAAATATTCTGCTGAGGAAACAAACTCTCTTGGGGAAATTGGATTCTGCTAGAGAGAATAAATTTGCAGGGGTTTTACAGTTTTAGAAGAATAACTCAGTTGGGGAAGAGAATTTCCATGAACTGTATTGATTGGAACTCTGTAGGTTGGTGATATTACGGGGAATGTATCTTTATTAGGGATGAACTTGTGAAGATTACTCTGTGGGGATAATCTTATAGAAGTGGCTCTGTGGGAATTTATAGACATCTTGAACGTCATCCCAACCCCTAGAATCTTGAGTAAATGCTTATTCTTGTTCTTATGCATATATTTGTTAACAGTCAATCATATTTATATGCATATGTTCATTCAATTTTAGTCATTGGACATTTTTGCAAACAAAATGGAATAAACAAAACGTTTGAATTTTAGAGTGTATTTGTATTGATAATTTACCCATAAACATATGATTTTGTACAAAGAGACAAAAATCCTAGTAATAGGAAGTCATCGTGAAAGGAAAAGAGTATAAAGTGAAACAAAATATATAGTTATATGGAAATGATCATGTTGACTTCCAACTCCGCTATTGCCCCTTTGTCTTTGAATATCTCATCGCTTACTGTCAAAAGAAGTTGATTGAATCGATTTGCACCGTTTGAACTTGACGTTGGTAATAAAGCTTTTGGTAAGTGATCCAATAGGATATAACCGTATGCTTTTAATCCCTAACTTTTTCCTGGACCTCCCTTTCGGGTTTTCAGTCCACCGAGATACCCTTTTTGCCCAAGCTTCCTTTTCAGGTTTTCGACTTGCCGGGTGTACAATCTTTTATATATATATATATATATATATGTATATATATATATATATATATATATATATATATATATATATATATATATATATATATATATATATATATATATATATATATATATATCCCTAATTTTTACCTGAACACTTTTGGTTCGCTGTGATGCCCTTATTTTTCCTAGGCCAGTCAACCTAGCAGGCCGTTTTCATGCGTAGCATCTTTTGATTATGTCTGCATTTACAGGGTGTGGGAAATCTTCACCGTCCATGGTGGTTAGTATCATAGCACCACCTGAAAATAATTTTTTGACAACAAATGGACCTTTATAAGTGGGATTCCATTTCCCTTGGTATCACCTTGTGGTAGAATGATGTGCTTTATTACCAAATCACCAGCCTGATATACCCGATGCTTGATCTTCTTGTTGAACGCCTTAATCATATGTTTCTGATACATCTAATCGTGACAGATAGACGCAAGCGTTTTCTCTTCAATCAAATTCAACTGATCCATCCTAGTCTGAATCCACTCGTCTTCATCTAAGTTTGCATCTTTCATGATCCTCAGAGAAGGAATCGGAACTTCGACAGGAAGGACGGCTTCCATGCCATAGACCAAAGAGAATGGAGTTACCCTAGTTAATGTTCATACTGAAGTGCGATAGCCATGGAGAGAAAATGGTAACATCTCATGCCAGTCTTTTTAATTCACAACCATCTTTTCCACAATCTTCTTTATGTTCTCGTTGGCGGCTTCCACTGTGCCATTCATCTTTGGTCTGCATGGAGAAGAGTTGTGGTGCTTGATCTTGAACTGCGTGCAAAGTTCAGTGATCATAGTGTTGTTAAGGTTGGTACCATTGTTTGTGATGATTCTCTCAGGGGTTTCATACCGACAGATAAGGTTATGCTTGATGAAACGAGCCACAACACTCTTGGTAACGGAGGCGAATGAGCTGCTTCAACCCATTTTGTGAAGTAGTCAATGGCGACGAGAATGAAGCGATGTCCAATAGATGTAGTAGGCTTTATTTATCCAATAATGTCAATTCCCCACATTGCAAATGGCCAAGGAACAATCATGACATTCAAAGGTAATGGAGGCACATGAACTTTATCAGCATAGATCTGGCACTTAAGATAAGTTTTTTAGTGGTGATGACAGTCAGTTTCCATGGTTGACCAATAGTAACCTGCTCTCAATATTTTCTTAGCCATAGTATGCCCGCTGGAGTGAGTAACAAATATGCCTTCATGCATATCCTCCATAATTTTCTCTGCTTCCTTGTTGTCCATACAATGAAGCAGAGTTGAATCATGGTTGCGCTTGTAGAAAATTTCATTGCTCAGGAAGAAATTAGCTGATAACCTCCATAGGAATTTCTTGTCATTGATAGATTCTCCTTCAGGGTATTCTTGAGCCTCAAGATACCTTTTTACTTCATGAAACCAAGGCTTCTCTTTTACTCCATTAGTATCAATTTCTTAGCAGTGTGTCGGCTCTTCGAATCTTTCAATGGTAATTCTAGGAGCCTCGTTGTCCCATATAAGCTTGAACATTGATGACATGGTTTCCAAAGAGTCTGCCAACTTATTTTCTTCCCTTGGGATATGCTCAAAGGTAATCTCTTCGAAGTAAGAAATCAAGGTTAACACATGCTCTCGATAAGGGATAAGATTTGGATGTTTCGTATCCCATTCTCCCTTGACCTGACTGATTACCAATGTTGAATCCCCATATACCCTCAGGAATTTGATTCTTAAGTCAATAGAAACTTTAAGACCCAAGATGCACGCTTCATACTCAACCATATTGTTGGTGCAGTCAAAGCAAAGTTTGGCAGTGAATGGTGTATGCAAACCTGTGGGGAGATGATTACTGCAACAATTCTGTTTCCGAGTGCGTTAGAAGCTCTATCAAAAACCATAGTCCATTGGGGTCCTATCTTGGGTCCTTCATACAGTCCAAGTTATTCATAATCTATAATTAGCATGATATTCTCATCCGAGAATTCAAAGTTCATGGATTGGTAGTCGTCTACCGCTTAATGTGCCAAATGATCTGCCAGTATACTTCCTTTGATTGCTTTTTGAATGGTGTACTAAATGTCGTATTCTGCTAAGATAATTTTCCATAGGGTTATTCTTCCAGAGAGAGCTGGCTTCTCAAATATGTACTTGATGGGATCCATTTTAGAGATCAACAGAGTAGTATGAGTCAACATATAATGTCTTATTCAGCGAGTAGCCCATGCCAAAGTGCAACAAGTTTTCTCGAGTAGTAAATATCTTGTTTCACAGTCGGTAAGCATTTTGCTAAGGTAGTATATTGCATTCTCTTTTTGACCATACTCGTCATGTTTTCCCAACACACACCCCATTAAATTATCTAGCACTATTAGGTACATGATTAGAGGTCTCCCTTCAACTAGTGGCATCAGAATTGTAGGTTCTTGTAATTACTCCTTGATTTTATCAAAATCTATTTGGCAGTCGTCATTCCACTTTACTACTTGATCTTTTTTCAGCAGTTTGAAGATTGGCTTATAAGTAGCAGTCAAGTGAGAAATGAAACGAGTAATGTAGTTTAGTCGTCCTAAGAAACCTCTGACCTCCTTCTCAGTACAGGGAGTCGACATTTCTTAAATAGCTTTAAATTTTGCAGGATCTACTTTAATACCATTACCACTAATGACGAAACCTAGATGTTTTCTAGACCTCACCCCAAAGGTGCATTTGTTTGGATTCAACCTTAGTTTGTACTTCTTCAGCCTTTTAAATAGCTTGTGTAGATGGTCAATATGTTCTTCCTCAGTTTGCGACCTGGTTATCATATCATTGACATAGACTTCTATCTTATGATGAATCATGTCATGGAATAAAGCTACCATGGCTCACTGATAAGTTTCCCCTGAGTTCTTCAGCCCAAAAGGCATGATCTTGTAACAGAATGTGTCCTACTGTGTAACGAAGGTAGTTTTCTCCATGTCTTCAGGCACCATCTTGATTTGATTATAGCCCAAGAAACCATCCATGAAGGAGAATACCTTGTGCTGAGCAGTGTTGTCGACCAAGACGTCAATATGTGGAAGTGGGAAGTCATCTTTGGGGCTTTCCCTGTTCAGATCCCTGTAATCTACACACATATGTACCTTACCATCCTTCTTTGGCACTGGAACAACATTGGCAACCCATTGAGGATACAACTTCACTACTAAGAACCATGCATTAAACTGTTTCATGACCTCGGCTTTGATCTTCTCGGACATCTCGGAACGCATGGGACGAACCTTCTGTTTAATTAGAGCACAACCCTCTTTCATCGGCAGACGGTGAACCACAATATCTATATCGAGCCCTAGCATGTCTTCGTATGACCAAGCAAAGACCTCAACATATTCGTGCAACATCTGAATCAATCTACTCTTGACATTGTCTTTCAGGTTAGCGACAATCTTGAATTCCTTCCTATCTGTCTCAAAACCCAAGTTTACCACCTCGACCGACTCTTCATGTGGTTGGATAGCCTTTTCTTCTTGTATTAAGAGTTTGGAAAGTTCTCCAGGTATCTCACAATCTTCCTCACTTTCATCTTCGGCTTGGTAGATGGGATTTTCAAAGTCATAAACGGCAATAGCAGAATTGTTATCAATGAGATCCGGAGTGGATGGGGATCTACAATTCAGTGTGTGGGTGTGTGTAAGAACACATAGCTATTTGAAAGTGCAAAAATTAAAAGAAAGATATATAACACAAAATTTGAATGCAAAACATCCAATGTTCTCATTAAATGAAAATATGATATATGAAATGACAACCCTTAACAAATGGACCATTGTGCCCCGGGCAAGACACAAGGTTTAAAGTCATTGTTTAAAGAGAAATTACATAACCAATTTTCTTAAAGCGATAAAAACAGAAATAACTATTACTCCTGGATGGAGGAGATTGGTACAAAGTCTTTAGTCTGCCAATTGTCGATTCCACCTCCAACGGTAGGGAATATCCAGTTGTCCAAGTCACCATCACTATCAGTGTCTTCCAGAGCATTAACTTCACTATTGCTAATACAGAAAGGTGGTCCTCCATCACGAACATGTTGAAATCCTTCTGAGCCTTTGAGGAGAAAACCAAACCTAATTTATTGGACTTGTAGGGGATATCGGGAAGATGTCCCCATATAGTGCAACTGCCTTCTTCTATCACATCCCTAGCATCCTTCAGAGAAGCCATTATTAGTGTGTCTTTGGTAATCTTGGGAACAACAAAAGTAGTTTTAGCAACAACAATCATCGGAGGGATTACTTCAAATGTCTGGCAGGGAGTTTCAATGAATTCTCCATCGATTTCAACATATTTGAAAGAATTCAAATGGATGACCATATATTCTTCTTCTCTATGGACTGTAACGATCTTCCCTTTCACCGGATACTTCAATTTTTGATTTAAAGTAGAGGTGACAGCACCTGCCCCATGAATCTAAGGGCATCCTAGCAAACAGGAATAGGCCAGCCGAATATCCATTACATAAAAAGTGGAGTTGAAAACCTGAGATCCCACCTTGATCGGAAGATTAAATTCTGCGTGCACCATTCTTTTTGACCCATCAAAGGCTCCTACCACAATATTGTTGGGTTTCAGCACCAGCCCTTCATAGTCCAATCTATCCATAGCACCTTTTAGAAATACATTTAGGGAGGAAATGGTATCAACTAACATATGCGCCAAAGTAGTGCCATTACATTCAATAGAGACGTGTAGAGCCTTTCTATGATTCTTTCCAACTGGAGTTAAGTCGGCATCAGAAAAACCTAAACCATTGTCAGCTGTTAGGCTTGCAACATAGTTCTCAAACTGATCAGCAGAGGTCTCTTGTGGTACATGAGCTTTCTTCATAAATTTCAACAAAGCCTGAGCATGGGCTTTTGAGTATAATAACAAGGAAAACATGGATATCTTGGAGGGTGTCTTTCCCATTTGTTCAACTATTTTGTAGTCACTTTTATGAATGATCTTCAATATTTCTTCCATTTCTTGTTTAGAGGGGTCTTCAATTGTAACATCTTTTGAGGGTGCCTCCGTCTGGGCAGGCTCAGTCACTTTCTCTTTGCCACGGGCTTCAGCAGTTGACCCAGCAGCAGGAATATGAATAGGTGTTGTGTTAGTTTTTGGAGGAGAGATCTCCGGGGAGAAGATCCTTCATGTTCGGGTAACTTTACTAGTTCCGATAACATTTTCAACATTGAGATTGATAACTTCAGAATCTTTATCTTCGGTAATCCATGGCTCTTGCTTGACACCGTGATAATAAACTTCTGCCCCATAGTTCCAGGGAACATCTTTGTCATAGGAATAAGGGATTGGCCCCGGTGCGGTAATGATCAGGGGAGCCACTCTTGGCTCGGTAGGAATCCTTATAGGGCCTCTAGAGGTGATCCTTATAGGATTATTGGAAATTGTGATTATATAAACATCTTCAAGTCTCTGTTCTTGAGATATACTTTCATGCAAACTCTTCATGGACGGAGTTTTCTCGAACAAAATTTCATGGCTATCAATCAAGCGTTGAATACCCTTCTTCAGCCACATACAACCATTAGTTTGGAAAGCAAAATGGTAATAATTTTCAGGATAACCCGGAAATAAACCGGATCTTAAGAGATTCTTCTTAACGATCATCAAGGAAGTGGTCAAGTCACTTATGGTGGAGACATAAGAAACACCGTCAATAGCATTAACACCTTTACCATGACTGGGCATGTGCGCAGTAATCACATTAGGGGTTTCGGGAGGATCAAATTCAATTTCCTTTGCATCAATCATGTCTTGGATTTTGCTTTTTAGGGACAAACAATCATTGGTGTCGTGCCCAGGACAATTAGAATGGTATGCACACCTTGCATTTGGGTTATACTTCGAAGATGATGTGTTGGGATTCTGAGGAGGATCCTGCGGTGTTATTAATTGTGCTTTCAACTGATGTTGTAATGCTTAAGCCAATGGCATATTAATCCTGGTGAATTTCCTCCTCAGAGCGTCTGACCTATGTTGATTACCCGGTTGTTATGTTCGAACAAATGTTGGATTAGAGATTAACATGGCTCCTACAGACTAATGACAATCAGTCTTACCATGACTGCTCTGGCCATAGACAACATTGGTTTCATTCTTTCCAATGAATGGTTTCTTCATAGTACTAGAGGATGCAACCATCTGAATCTTCCCGCTCTTGATACCACTTTCAACTCGTTCACCAGTAAAAATCAGCTCAGTAAACCTTGATGAAGAACTCCCAATCAGCAAATTAAAGAATGGTCCCATCAGAGTGCCCATGAACATGTCCACCAATTCCTGGTCAGTCAGATGAGGTTGCACCCTTCCAGCCAAATCTCTCCACTTCTGGGCATACTCCTTAAAGCCTTTGTTCAAGCCCATAGTCATACTCTGTAATTGCATGCGAGTTGGTGCAAGGTCAGCATTATATTGGTATTGTTTGTAGAAGGCAGCAGCCAAGTCCTCCCATGTGCGAATATTGGTTCCTTCCAACTGGTAAAACCATTCAAGTTCAGTATCGGTCAAACTTTCTTGAAAGAAGTGGACCCACAGTTTATGGTCAGTAGTATGAGGTTGAATTTTTTTGACATACGACCTCAAATGGAGTTTGGGATAAGAGACCTCATCATATTTAGCAAAGACAAGGACCTTGAACTTATGAGGGATGACTACTCCTAGGATAAAACCTAAGTCCCCAAAATCCAATTCGAGCACTTTTTGAATTTCCACGGCTTTGAGTCGGTCTTCTAACTTCTTGTATTTCTCATCCACGGGAGGGTACTGCTCGTCAGAGTAGTCTTCATCCTTAGAAATCTGGTTATTTCCACCCCTAGCTCTAGTGCTTCTAACATCCTCTTCTTGATTTTCTTCTTCCTCATAGGAAGCCTCTTCTACTTGAGCCAGTCAGGAAGGACCTTTGAACCTTCTCCCTATGTTGAGGATAACAACCCGCTTCTTAGTCTTCTTTTTTGTGTTGAGTTTATAAATCTTTGATGGTTTGCTCGAGAGCCATCTGATACTAAAATAAATAGTAAATAGATGAGGAAAACTGCTTATGAAATGATGCATGATATATGGATGCAATGTTTTCAAGGACCTTAGGAGATTTAAATTTGCTAGGCAAAAAAAGGAAACAGAAACAAAGATTGGATTAATATGCTCAAAAATTACAATTTCCCCTTAGAATTACAATGAAAAAGCAAAAGGGTCTCAAAGAGACAACAAAATGAAATCCTAAACCTAAGACTCAAGTCTCCCACAGACGCTTCCTCTTTGTGTCGATGTATGCATTAAGGCTTTTCTCCTCATGAAGTCGCTTTCTGAGCTCCAACACTTTCTTCTTGTTTGCATAGAATTGAGCTTCAAAGGTGTCTCATTCTCCCTTGAGTTGAATCCAAGACTTCTACAATTCTTTGAGGTCAGTAGGCATGTCTAGATGGAGAATGGTATAAGGAATATCCCCTTCGGCAACGGGCTCCATAATCACTGGTAGGATAACGGGATATGGCATCATGAGGTCTTGGGAACGAGCTCGTACCCATTTGAGATAAGGCTCCAGAGGAATGGAATTCTTATGTCCCAAAGTCCTGCTATCAATCTTGCTTATCATGCCTTAAGCTCGTACAAACCTTTGACGATAACCTTGAAAATCGTTCTTATAGACGAATACAATACCCTGAATAAGAGCGTCATGAGGACCATCTCTTCGAGCATAACCAAATTGTCGTAGAGCCAAAGAAGGGTTGTAAGTAATACCTCCCCTAATGCCAAGGAGTGGAACATTAGGGAATTCCCCACAGCAGTTAATGATAGTAACATCTTCCAGAGATCGAGAACACCAATAGATATTTGAGTGAGAGAGCGATATCATCCTTTGAGACCACCTCAAACCTTGTTCATTCTTCAATACTGATCGGGGAAGGTTCGAAATAAACCACCTAGATATAAACGGTATGCAACACATAAGAGCCCCTCTCTTCCTTATAGTACGAGTGTGAATAGAATGCAGAATATCTCCAAGCAAAGTATGCACAGGGTTACGAGAAAGGAAAATTTTGACAGGATTCACATATATGAGTTGGTATGGATTAGGAAATAACACTAAACCTTATATTAATAAATCCAATATTTCTTTAAAATCTTGAAAATTCATAGCCTCCAAAAACAGTTGAGCCTTCTCTAACAGAAATTTAGCTAGAAAACCCTTAACTCCACTCCTTGTTTCCAAATTAGCTACAATGTCAGACCACTTTAGATGCAATACTGTTACAATTTCTTCAGGTTATGGATCTTTCTCTAAACCAGTGAAATGTATTTGATGGAAAACATGTATTTCCAGTAATTGAGAAAACTCCTCCATTATGGGTACCAACTGATAATCAGGAAAGGTGAAGCAGTGATGTACAAGGTCAAAGAACTGGAATAGAACACTCATCATATTTTCTTTAAAACCCAATTTAACCAAACTGAGTAGTCGACCATGCCTTTTGATGAATGGAGAACTTTCGAGAACCCTTGATACTAACTCCTTAAGTTGAGAAGGTATCTTCACAAAACTGATTCAGGTAGTGTTTCTGCGAGCGGAAGCCATAACCTGCAACACAGAAGAAAGGTAAATCTCTAGGTCCTTTAAATGGTTAGTAAAAATGATATGACATGATGTCATGATGTCATGTTCGAATAATTAATCATACAGAAACAAAGCACACACGGTTTTAGGTTTAAGCTTGCATGGGGTTTTAGGTAAGTACCCTCTAAATAAGTGAAAAACACAAGAAATGGGGTTGAATTGTAACTTTAAAATCAATGCAAATGACACGATGATTTTTATCCTGGTTCGTTTGATCTCAAACTACTCCAGTCCACCCGCCAAGGTGATTTCACCTCTCTCCAACGAGGTCTTAATTCACTAATCAAACTGATTACAAATCTACTTTGACAACTTCCAAAGTCTTCTTGAGTACAACCACAACCCGGTTTATCTCAAGGAACTTCACTAACAAAAGTAAGAATTAATCTGTGTGCATGATATTTTTCGTTACAAAAATGGTATCACAAACTTGTGATGTATTACACAATTTAGAGAATAATTTGAATATTGAGTTGCAGCATTGAGAGATTGCGAAAAGCTGTATTGTAAATCGTGAATGATTTAACCTTTTTGCTTATTTAAATAGGCGCAGCAATCTTGTGAAAAAGGAAACTTGATAATTGGTTGTTAATGCACTTTCCTTAATTTGAAGATCCTTGTCTGTTTGTAGCCGTTGCAATTGATACAGCTTTGATGAAATAGTAACGCTTCAGAACATAAGGAATATGCTTGCTGATTTGCTTCAGAACTTGGAAGGTCAGAATCATAAGGTCATGTTTGCAGCGTTAGACTTCCGTTCAGAGTTAAAACTTATTTCTCTTTAGCGCAAATTCTGATCTTTACACATCAGAACATTCTGAGATCAGTCTACGTTCACAGCAGGAACAACCTTGTAGCTAAACTTCTGATCTTCTTCCATCAGAACTTCTGTACAAAATGGAACATAATTTTAGAGTGCATATTTGTTATTTGTGTTTGTTATCAAAACTCTTATGAGGGTTGTAGAATCAAACTATGTTCTAACAATCTCCCCCTTTTTGATGATGACAAAAACTAGGATTTTTCAATAAAAATAGACAGAACATAAAGCTTTAGAGAGTCTCCCCCTGAGTTAAGTACTCTAATAGAGATGAATTACTTCCATGAAATTCATTCTGATCAAAGCTTTTGATGCATCTCCTTCTATCTTCATCAGAGTTTTGTTCCTATTTTGCTTTCAAAACAAAACGAGAAGTTAAGATATTCAAAATATTTGAGACCTTGTCCTGGTATACTGCTATTGAAAATATCTTATGTTCTCCCCCCCCCCCCTTTTTGTCAGGAATCAAAAAGCAATATAATCACTAATATTCAGAGTCAAAAAGATAATTTATATTAAAATAGATTTCAATGACATTTTCAGAGCCAGATGAAACAAGATAATGAATGCAGAAAACAAGTTATAAAAAATCTAAGATTTAGGGGGAATTTGTGTGAACAATGCTTCCAGCAAGCTCTTAATCTGAGTGCTTGATTTCTCTTGTTTCCCCAGCATTTCCTTGATTTCTTTGCTTTTGTCTTCTTGCTTATCCAATCTTCCTTTGATTATAGCATTCTCCTTCTTTAACTCTTCCAGAGTTTGCATAACCAAAGATGGAGTTGGTGTATCCTCAGAAGATACAAGTCTTTCAGAACACTCTGTAGCATTTTCTGATTCAATTGCTTCTTCAATTGCTTTTTCCTTTTCTTAAATAATATCCAGAGGAAGACTGTCAGAGCATGGTTCAATGACTTATGAAGGTTGGAGCTCTTTCCAGGGAGCATTGTCCAGCAGAAGGATAGATTTATTTTCCCAGTGACTCAGAACTTGATCTTTGAATGCTTTCAGTTGATCGTAAAAGCTCTGTTGAGCCAGTTCATAATTTAATTCTTTGAGCTTATGGGACTCTGAGTTGAACCATCTTCTGAATAGATTCCAGTGAGAATCAGAAGCAGCATTATTTGGATTTTCTAGACTTGCTTGCTTCAAAGAGTTAACCCATTCCATTAATTTTGTTTCAAAAATCAATAAGTTCTTACCAACATCTGTTTTGGTTATAGTTGGTTTAGGTTTTGGAATGGCTATTTTATGAGAGGTCGAGGCTAGGTGGTCCAGCGCTTCTAAATCAATGATTGTTCTGAGGTGATCATCTGGACGGTTAATAGGAGAGGGAGTAGGAGAATCAGAGATGATTATTGGTGATCGAGGTGTATTTGGTGGAGTGAAATGATAAGGTGATGGTATTTCTGAAATGTCTAGAATGGAGAGGGGTTGACGAACCATGAGAGGTTCTGTGATTCTAGTAATAGGTGTGGTGGTATCATAGTCTATGAAAGAATATTCTGGTTGGTTTTGTGGTAACGTTTGGATTTTCTGGGTGAGTGGTTTCGAAGTTTGGATTTTCTGTTTGGGGACTTTGTAGGTTTGGATTTTCTGTTTGGGGAGTTCGAAAATCTTGATCAAATAGATCAATATCAGAAAGAACTCTAGCAAGTTCTGGCTGATTTTGTTTTAGATGTGGATTGGGAGAGTGTGGTCCTCTTAGGAAGTTTCCTAGAGTTACAGAAGGATAAAACTCTATATCAAAATCTTCAAAAGTTTGAGGTGAGGGATCTTCTGCTGGTTTTGGATAGGATGGTGTTTCAGATGATGGAAAAACTACTGATTCTACAACAGAAATAAAGGAAGTGTTACCTTTCTTTTTAGCAACTTTTGGAGTCCTCTGAGAAGATCCTTCTCCAGCAGCTTTTCTCTTTTTGGGCTTCTTTAAGACAACATCTGGAGCATGCTGATGCAGATCATGAATATTAACTTCTGGAGAAATTCCATCCTTCTTGCATGCTTCTAAGTATCTGACCATAATTTCCGGTGAAGCATCAATCTCAGAAAATAAAGGAAAATCTTTCAGAGGAATTCTCCTTGACGTGATGACTTCATGAGTAGCAATTGTTGGATCCTTCTCAATGTTGTCAATAATCTTCATCTTTTTCAGATTCTTGGCATTAAGGGGTTTTCCAGCACATGCCTCCAGTGTGCTTATCTGCTGAGCTTCTGTCAGATGCTCTATCAGCCTATTCTCTGTCAGAATATCAGAAATTAACCTGCCCAGAGGAATCCAATCCCTCTTAGTATTTTCTTATTCTCTTGTTTCCTTTATGCTTGTTCTAAGATGATTGAAAAGCAAGTGAGGAAGTTTATTCTTGTCTTCTTTGAAATGAAATAAAGCAGAAACGGTTGATCAATATTGATGTAGTCAGGAGAGCTTGTTGGCTTCCTGTGGTTTATACATCCCAGAATGATCCTAGCTCAGATTCTGTAGTAATCCTTCAAATCCCTAATCTTGCTGGATGGTTGTCTAGAAGTGAAGATAACTCTTGATATGGCTTTTAGTTCATAACATTTCTCAGCCATGTCGTCGCACCTAATTCCGCCGCCATTGTACCCAATCAGCTTTCCAATCAAATCTTCAGTAATTACAATTTTCTTCCCCATTACGTAAGATGTAACTTGATGATTAGAGGAAGTTGCATGAATCTAGAATTCCTTTTACCAGAATTGGGAACACTGGACCTAGAAGGCAATCGAAATACATGTTCCAGCCTTGAGCGATTACATCTTCAGAAAGATCAAACCCATTCTCCTTCAAGCTTTCAAAATTGATGATAAGCTCACATAGAACTTCAAGAGAATCAACTGGAGTGAGCAATGTTCTTATTGGTTCTTCGTAGTGTCATGTTGTTGATAACGAACCATGAGCACTTTGAAGATTTTTAGTGCTTGAGGAAGATGCCATTGTTCACACTTATTGTTTTAAGATTTCTAAGAAAAAAATGGTTTTTACAACGAAAACTAGAGAGAAAAGTAGAAGCGAGAAAAGTGAATGTGATAGTGATTATGTATTTATAATCAATTTGAAAACTTAATCAGTAAGAAAGAGAAAACAAATTAATGATTACACTGTAATTATGAAACCTGAAAATAGGGGTTTGCATGGAGATAAGAAATAGTTACCAATGACATGCGTCTCAATGCATCCAATCAAAGCCTTAGACCATTCAGAATTTGAACATGTGTTCAGCCTTAGAAGGTAGCTTGTGAGAAGATGACAGATGTTGATAGTGTGAACTGCACGCCTCTATGTTTGAAATGAAAGGTTCAGATCTTCTTAGGTAGATTCTGATGCAACTATTCTTCTAACTTTTGAAGACTTGTTGATCAGATGTTCACAAAGAAAACATAAAGTTATGAGGGTTAAAGAGTATATAAATAAAACTTCTTATTCTGGACATAATTTCATGCTGAGATGTTTCAGAATGAAATTAAACCTATCTTCAGAAAGTGGTTTTGTAAAGACATCATCCCATTGATGGTCTGTGTCAATGAATATTAAAGTAAGTATTCCTTTATGAATATAGTCCCTAATAAAGTAATGTTTTACTTCTATATGCTTATCCCTAGAATACAAAATTGGATTTCTAGATAAACATATTGCAGAAGTATTATCACAGAATATAGGAATGTTACTCTCAAATATGTTGAAGTCTTCAAGCTGACTTTTCATCTAGAGCATTTGTGTGTTGCATCAGCAGTTGCTATGTATTCAGCTTCAGTTATTGACAAAGCAATTATGGATTGCCTCTTGCTGGTCCATGAGATCAGATTATCTCCCAAAAACTGGCAGCTTCCAGAAGTGCTTTTTCGTTCTACTTTGTCTCCAGCGAAGTCAGCATCACAGTATCCTACTAAATTATATTCACTTGTTTTTCTATAAAACAAATCCAGGTTAGTAGTACCTTTCATATACTTGAAAATTTGCTTAACAGGTGTTAAGTGAGATTCTCTAGGATCTGATTGAAATCTGGCACATAATAAAACACTGTATAAAATGTCGGGCCTTGAAGCTGTAAGATATAAGAGAGAATCAATCATACATTTGTAGATCTTCTGTTCTACCTTTTTACTTACCTCTTCCTTTTCCAAAATGCATGTGGGATGCATTGGAGTCTTTGATGGCTTATACTCCAATAGGTTAAATTTCTTTAGAAGTTCTCTGACGTATTTGCTCTGGTTTATATAGGTTCCTTCTAGAGTTTGATTGATCTGAATGCCCAGAAAGAATTTGGGTTCTCCCATCAAGCTCATTTCAAACTCTGCCTGCATAGACTTAGCAAATTCTCTTCCCAGAGAAGGTTTAGTAGATCCAAATATTATATCATCTACATAAATTTGAAAAACTAAAATTTCATTCTTAAATGTCTTACAGAACAAGGTTGTGTCCACTTTCCCTCTGGTGAATTCCTTTTCTAACAGAAAGTTACTTAGTCTTTCATACCAAGCTCTGGGATCTTATTTCAGACCATAAAGAGATTTCTTTAGTTTGAAAACATATTCTGGGTGTTTGGAGTTCCAAAACCCAGGGGGTTGGTGCATATAAACCTCTTCATCAATGTAACCATTTAAGAATTCACTTTTGACATCCATCTGATACATAGTGATGCCATTATTCACAGCAAAAGAGATTAAGAGTCTGATAGATTCTAACCTGGAGACTAGAGCAAAGGTTTCTGTATAGTATATCCCCTCTTGCTGATTATAACCTTGTGCAACCAGTCGTGCCTTGTTTCTGATGACTTCTCCTTGTTCATTCAGTTTGTTTCTGAACACCCACTTTGTTCCAATGACGTTGAATCCTTTTGGTTTAGGAACCAGATCCCATACGTCATTTCTGGTAAATTGATTTAACTCCTCCTGCATTTCTAGAATCCATTCGTTGTCCAGAAGAGCTTCATCAATGGTGGTTGGCTCAACCAGAGATACCGATTTCATTAGAGATTCTTCAAAATTTCTGAATGTTGATCTTGTTCTGATTGGATCTTCCTTCTTTCCCAGAATTTTATCTTCAGGGTGAGCTAGGCTGCTTCTGGATAGTCTTTTCTAGAGATGTTCTTCAGAAGTTGTTGTAGTGCGTGTGACATTTCCTTCTGATGTTGTTGGTAATTCCTCGTTGGGAGCTTCTAATGTCTTGCCTTTAGTACCTGTGAATTCAACTTCTACATCTACAAGAGATTCATTTTGCTTTTACTTTTGAAGGACAAGCTTGTCATTAAATCTAACACTGATTGACTCTTCTACAATCTGCGTTTCTGTGTTGTATACTTTGTAGCCTCTTGAGCGTTCAGAGTATCCTAACATAATACACTTTTGTGCTTTAGAGTCAAACTTGTTTAGATGTTCTTTGGTGTTAAGCATAAAATAGGTACATCCAAAAGGATGGAAATAAGAAATGTTAGGCTTTTTGTACTTCCAGAGTTCATATGGAGTCTTATCCAGAATAGGTCTTATGGAGATTCAATTCTGAATGTAACATGATGTGTTAATTTCTTCTGCCCAGAAGATCTTAGCAATGTTAGTCTCATTGATCATGGTCCTGGCCATTTCTTGTAAAGTTCTGTTCTTTCGTTCTCAACTCCATTTTGTTGGGGAGTTCTAGGACAAGAGAAATCATGAGAAATGCCATTTTCATTAAAAAATATTTCAATTTATTTGTTTTTAAATTCTCCACCATGATCACTTCTGACTTTGACAATTCTAAGATCTTTCTCATTATGAACTTGGTTACAGAAAGCAACAAACATAGAGTGTGACTCATCCTTGTGTCTTAAGAACTTTACCAGTGTCCATCTGCTATAGTCATCTATGATCACTAACCCATACTTCTTGCCACTAATGGATGCAGTTTTCACTAGTCCAAATAGATCTATATGCAGAAGTTCTAATGGTCTATAGGTAGAAACAACATTTTTTGCTTTAAAAGGAGGTTTTGCAAATTTTCCTTTCTGACATGATTCACACAGAGCATCTGAGCTGAACTTCAGATTAGGAAGTCCTCTGACCAGATTGAGTTTGTTAATCTGAGATATTCTTCTCATACTAACATGCCTCAATCTTCTGTGTCAGACCCATTGCTCGTTGTTAACAGACGGGAGGCATTTTACGTTCTGACTCTTTAGTTTAGAAAGTTTTATCTTGTAAATGTTGTTCTTCCTCTTTCCATTAAACAGGATAGATCCATCTTTCTGACTAACAGCTTTACATTAATTTTGATTAAAGATTATATCATAAACTTTATCACTTAATTGACTTATGGATAACAAGTTATGCATTAATCCATCTACTAACAGAACATCATTAATAGAAGGGAGGTTATCGTTACCTACTGTTCCAGAGCCAATGATCTTCCCTTTCCGATTTCCTCCAAAACCCACGTAGCCTCCAGATTTAAGTTCCAGACTTTGGAACATATGCTTTCTTCCTGTCATGTGTCGAGAGAATCCAGAGTCTAGGTACCATGACTGGTGTTTTAGTCTTGTTGTCAAAGATATCTGCTACATATATAATTTTGTCCTTAGGTACCCATATCTTTTTGGGTCCTTGTTTGTTAGTGTTACCTAAATTATGTTTGAATTTTGGTTTAGCAGAATAATCATTACTGGTGTATTTCAAATCATGTGTGTGCCCATAAGTGAAATGAGATTTTAACGGTGTGCGTTTAGTAACTAAGTCCATGACTTTCTTAGGTGGGGATACTTTACCTTAGTATCCTATAGCTTTTCTGCCATTTCTGCTAACTCCATAGATCATTGAATCCATCTTGCTTCTATCTATGTTTTTAGCTAGAAACTTCTGAAAGTTATGATCATATTCCTTTATGATCTTATCAGAGTTACTGGGAACCTCTGGGATTGTTTCCTTCTGAGATTTTTGTAAATCATTTTCAAGTTTTGAAATCTTTTCTTTTAACTCAGAATTTTCTAATCTCCGATTCTCAGTTTCTTCAGAGTCAGAAACTAGATCCTTTTTCAGGTTCTTGAATTTGACTCTAAGCTACTGATATCTTTCAAGAATTTCACTCATACTTTCTCCTAATTCAGCTTTAGTAAAGTTAACAGTAAAGTCAGGAAATACCTCTTATGTGTCTGATTCTGATTCTAACCCAGATGATTCACTATCTTCTGTCATGTTGGCTATTAGAGCAATGTTGGCTCTTTCATCTTCTGACTTTGTGTTTGCGTCAGAAGTATCTGAGTCATCCCATGTTTCCATGAGACTTTTCTTCTTCTCCTTGAAGAACTTCTTTTTGGATTTCTCCTTCTGAAGCCTTGGACAATCGCTTTAGTAGTGCCCTTGTTCATTGCACTCATAGCAGACGATGTACCTGTTGCTTGACTTTCTGTGACTAGAAGAGGATTCATACTTTCTGTGTCAAGATGCAGATTCAGACTTTCTGTACCCAGAGGATGATTCATTCTAATTCCCTATTCTTCTAGAGTTTCTGAACTTTCTTTGCCTCTACTTCCACAGCTGATTGACTCTTCTGGAGAGAAGAGACAATTCGTCTTCTTCTGATGAGGATCCATCAGAGGTTTCTTTCATATCCTGCAAAACTTTAGAATCATATTTCTTGTTATATTTTAGTGCTAAAGGCTTACCTTGCTTCTGAGGCTCGTCATCTTCTAACTCTATCTCATGACTTCTGAGTGAGCTGACAAGTTCCTCCAGATATATCTTGTTAAGATCTTTCGCCAGTTTGAGAGCAGTGACCATAGGCCTCCATTGCTTTGTAAACTTCTGATGATCTTTTTTACATGATCAGCAGTGGAATACCCTTTGTCTAGAACTCTCAGCCCAGCAACTAGAATCTGGAATCTTGAGAACATTGCTTCAATGGATTAACTTTCTCCCATCTTGAAGGCTTCATATTTCTAAATGAGCGCAAGGGCTTTGGTTTCTTTAACTTGCATGTTGCCTTCATGCGTCATTCTCAGAGAATCAAACATGTTTTTAGCTGTCTCTCTGTTTGTGATCTTCTCATACTCTGAATATGAGATGGCACTCAGGAGAATCGTTTTGGCTTTGTGATGATTTCTGAAGTCACGCTTTTGATGATCAGACATTCTTTTTCTATCAATCTTCTGACCACTTTCATCCATAGGATGCATGTACCCATCAATTACCATATCCTAGAGATCAGCATCATGATCCAAAAATAAGCTTTCAATTCTGTCTTTCCAGTAGTCAAAGTTCTCTCCATCAAAGACTGGAGGTTTGTCGTTGATTTTGTCTTTACCGTCATGGTAGTCATTGTTGATGTTCTGACTTGGTCCCACCATTGTTTTTTTCTAAGCTTGGATCTTGTACTAACACGGTTAAGTTCTTGAACTTAGAACCAGGCGCTCTGATGCCAATTGAAGAAGTGAAAAACACAAGACGTGGGGGTTGAATTGTAACTTAAAATCAATGCAAATGACACAATGATTTTTATCCTGGTTTGTTTGATCTTAAACTACTCCAGTCCACCCGCCAAGGTGATTTCGCCTCTCTCTAACGAGGTCTTAATTCACTAATCAAACTGATTACAAATCTACTTTGACAACTGCCAAAGTCTTCTTGAGTACAACCACAACCCGGTTTATCTCAAGGAATTTCACTAACAAAAGTAAGAATTAATCTGTATACAAGATGTTTTTCGTTACAAAAACGGTATCACAAACTTGTGATGTATTACACAATTTAGAGAATAATTTGAATATTGAGTTGCAGCGTTGAGAGATTGTGAAAAGCAGTATTGTAAATCATGAACGATTTAACCTTGTTGCTTGTTTAAATAGGCGCAACAATCTTGTGCAAAAGGAAACTTGATAATTGGCTGTTAATACACTTTCCTTAATTTGAAGATCCTTGTCTGTTTGTAGCCGTTGCAATTGATACAGCTTTGATGAAATAGTAACGCTTCAGAACATAAGGAATTTTCTTGCTGCTTTGCTTCAGAACTTGGAAGGTCAGAATTATAAGGTCTTGTTTGCAGCGTTAGACTTTCATTCAGAGTTAAAGCTTCTTTCTCTTTAGCGAAAATTCTGATCTTTACACATCAGAACATTCTGAGATCATTCTACGCTCACAGTAGGAACAACCTTGTAGCTCAACTTCTGATCTTCTTCCATCAGAACTTCTGTACAAAATGGAACATAATTTTAGAGTGCATATTTGTTCTTTGTGTTTGTTATCATCAAAACTCTTATGAGGGTTGTAGAATCAAACTATGTTCTAACACCCTCTTGAAGTTTTAATTGGCTCAACCTTTCCTAAAATAAGTAACCGGGATCTAGGAGCCACAATGTCACTGATCTTTCTTCTCAAGCATTGTTTGAGCATAAGCATTGGAACTACGACCGAAATATCCCAATAGTCTGATCTCAATGAGTATAGTATCGAGTATTAACCAACTTCAGTATACACCAAAGCCGACTATCTCACTACTTTTTAATGGCTAAGTTGTTCAACTAAGGTTCTACAATCAATTAGTGCTTTATGACACCACACAGCGGCCCCGTATTGTCCTTGGTTTACCTCAAGGGACACTGGTACCAACAAATATGTCACAATAACATAGACATCACTTCATCCATATTGGTCTACGCCATACAATTTTCATGATCTATTGATACTTACCTAAAATGTCCCAGATCCGTATATAGGATCTATACAAAAAATAAATCCAAGCATAACCCGAAATGTAAAGTATACAAATCAAGAAAGTAAAGCATTTCTAAATGTGATATAGCTCTAAGGTAACCCCACTTTTAGTATCTTACCCAGCAGAGTCGCCAGTTCTGTAATACGGTGGGAGAACTGACTTGAGGTTTTGTGTTTTATCGCAAATGTTGCGGATAACAAGAGTCGCCACCAACTTTTCTTTTATCCAATAAAGGAAATGGTGAAAATAACAGGAAAGACCTTTTGAGAATTTTCTTGAGTTCGGGGGGTAGGTTATGAAAAGGGAAGGTCTTAGTACCCTTTTCATCCATAGTTATCTACGGGCTCTTAATTGCTTGATCACTTTTTGAAATACTTTGTGTTTGTGTATGTTTGAAAATATTTTGAAAACGCGTAAGTATGGAAATTTTGTAATGATTCTCGTATCGTTGAGAATTTATACAAAATCTTTGTTTTGAAAATACTTGTGAAAGGAAGTGTTGTTTTGGAAAGTTGTTTTTGGAAATGCCAATGTAGGGAAATTTTGTAATGATTCTCGTATCGTTGAGAATGTATACAAATTTTTTGTTTTGAAAAGAGTTTTGAAGATAGTTATTTTTAAAGTGTGAAAGGTGGAAATTGTTTTGATTTGTGAGCAAGTGATTACGAGCGATCTACCTACTCAAAAAGTATTTGGTCTTTTCCTCCTCCTTTAGATAGTGTTATCCTACCATTAGTTAGTAGGAAGTTCTATCATTGGTTGTGAGGGACAGACGTGGGTCATCGTACAGTCATAGAAGGTAACTTGTAAGACGCTTTAGTAATTGTCGTAAGGGACTAAGATCATTTACTGAAGGAAACATTGAAGGGTCATCGAGGGACTACGATCTATTAACTGAGGGTCTTTGCTAAAGCATCTCACTTTCGAGGGACATGACTGTTTTATCCTAAGGTAACAAGTGAGGTTACCCTAGAGGTGTAAGTGTGCAAAGTGTGTTTGATTCAATTATTTTATCTTGAATTAGGGTTTTTCTATGATTGATTTTAATCTTGTCATACAAACCCTAATTACTAACAGTAATAAGGAAAATAGTAAAATGCAGAAATTTAATGTCCTACGCTATTACAATACTTTGGAAAGGAGGGATACAAATTTATGAATGGGGAGGAAAGAAATAAACCCTAATTAAACTATTATAATCTATAAGCAATTACATAACTATGAAAATAATGATATGAAAAAATAAGCAAATACGTAGAGATAGTGAAAAGGAAAAATGTTCAAAAACCCTAACAAATTTCTAAGTATTAAAAAATGTTTTATTGTTTCTTTGTTTAGAAAAAGCATTTGAGATGTGAGATAAAAATTTAGACCTAATTCTATTTTACAAATTAATTATTTACAAGAAAATAAGATGTGATTAAAATATTCCTTTATTATCAAAAATTAAATTACTTAAAGTCTATATAATTCTAAGTATTTAGAAAATATTTTTAGAGTTTTATTTAGGAGATATATTTGAAGTATAAACTAATTTTTTTAATAAAATCAAAGTGATTAACATAAATCAATTTTGTCAAAAATTAAATTAACTAAATAATAAAAAAAAACTAAATCTAAATTTTATAAATAAAAATTATATTTTTGTATTTTTATTAAATGAGATAAATAAATAAAAGTAAGGAAATTTGAAGAAATAAAAAGATTGGGCTTGGGTTAGAAAATAAAAGAGGGGGTGTGAGAAACAGAAAACATTAGGCCAAAAAAATCAGTTTTTTGTGAAACAGAAAAATAATAAAAAAGGGTAATGGGCCTGATGTTGTAAAAAGAAATTAATAAGGTAAGGAGAAGCAAGAACGATGGGCCCAAAAATAAGGAACCCAAACACTAAATTGGATTCAGTGTGGCCATCCCCAAGGAGTGTATCATGCACTTATCTTCTGGATCATTTGATCTGACTTTGTGATGATCATGTGGTGAGGGAGTGAGGGTGTATAGCATGTGTGCTGGGCTTATTTGTATGTAATCTGCAAGAAATAAATGTAAAACAAATAAAAAGGTACCACTGAGGCTCGAACCCAGGTCCCTATAGTCACAGGCGCGCGCTTTAACAACTGGGGTGGTGATACATTCGTTAGTTTATGCACAAACCAAGCAATATATTACAAACTCGTTTATGAGTATTTTAACAAGTCGTCTTCTTCTTCCTCGCGCGCGCCAAGAACAACAACCCCATTTTTTATTCTGTAACTCCTTCATTTCTCATCCATTTTTAAAAATATAAACATGAAAGTTGCTCAATTTTTCACCACGAATTCAACCATATAACTTTTAAAAGCTAAAGATCAAAGACTAAGATGAATTTTGTTTAGTACCAAACTAAAACCTAATTTTTTCAGAAACTTCAACTTCAAAATTCTCATTATACAGTTAACATAAATGAAAACTAAAGGCATGGTTAGTTTCATGGCAATGATATCTATATTTTATATTTTGAAATCAAAGGCAAATGATGCTTGAATAAGGATTTCAAAGTTAGCAAAACTTACTTCTGAAGTGAGAATAGAATTTGGGATTAGAGAGCTCCTGGAGATATTATGATAATCTGAATAGCTTCATTAGACTCC
This sequence comes from Vicia faba, assembly GCA_948472305.1. Taxonomy (NCBI): domain Eukaryota; kingdom Viridiplantae; phylum Streptophyta; class Magnoliopsida; order Fabales; family Fabaceae; genus Vicia; species Vicia faba. Next base: position 1,211,723,711 of record OX451735.1, read on the forward strand.
TGGGAAGCTATTGCAATACTTAGTTTGGATTGAGAGTGCCTCAATTCTTTTAGACAAGTAGAGTTGTACAACTCTGTTTTTTAAAATGGAGGATATGAAGATGATGTTACAGTGGTATAACAGATGTTTAAATAGCTTCTATGTGAGTTATAGAAGCTTTGTGGATGATTTAGAATGAAAAAGCACGAGTGGAATAGGTGTTTGATGTTCAAGGTCAGAAACTTGCAACAAAATGGAGTTTTAAGGCAATTCTAACTTTGGGAGTGATTGAGAGGGTTTAAGGGCTATTGAACTCGTGTTTTAGCTTGCAAATACTTCCTCTATTTATAGAGAAAATGTTTTAGAGGCTGAGAGGGCTTGGTTTACAAAATCACATGTTATGGCTAGGTTGGATTGTACATGAAGCAAACTTGGAGAACATGGTTCCAATGTGAAGTACATGGAAATCTAAAATGGTTAGGAACTTTAAACATGTTTCTTCTAGCTTTTGTGTTGAGTGTGTGCAGAGGGAGCAAGTGAGAGGCTTAATTCGTTGACTTTGTGATTAAAGCTTGCTTTACAAGAATGGAAATGTAACCTTTCTCCCAAAAATGGCAAAATGGTTTGGACAATGCTTAAATCAAATGGACCATAGCTCAAAAGTTTGTGTAAACATTTAATTATGGAGTGATTTGGAAGTTAAGAGACCTGCAAAGCAAGATTATGCAGCATGGCATGAGGATTTGTTCTTGAGCTCTTCACAAATATGACCTATAATTCAAGAATGGATGTTCAACTTCATCTCTTCGAATCTCTTCGCTCAAGCATGATAAAAATGTGGTCTTTTAAATTTTGTAAAGCTCATTGTCTACAACTTTCATTTTGACCACTTTGGCTAAATCAACTTGGAACTTGATGAAAAATTGGCAAGAAGTTGGAAAAAAAACCTAACCAAACTTGTTGAAATTTTTTCTAAGTGTTAGATAAAAATGTCATGACTTCATGGGCCTATATCTCCTAATCAAAGAATTTTTTGGATATCATACCTCAAGGAAAAAGTTGTATAATTCATCATGCTCTACAACTTTCATGTTGAAATTTTTCCTTGAATCATCTTGTATCTTAGTGAAAAATAGTCATGAAGTAGTGAATTTATTAAGGACAAAACACTTAGAATTTTTCTAAGTATTAGAAATTTTGACTTTTTGTTGACTTTGTGATTCTTGTTGATAAAGCTTGACAAATTTGAATGTTTTGATGACTCTTTACCTTTGAAGTTCAAAGTTGACCAAAAAGTCAAAGTTGACCAAAAAGTCAAAGTTTGACTTTTGTGTGATAGTTGACTTTTCATCAGTTGACCTCAATTCTTCAACTATCAATCTCTTGCACCTTTGGAAATGTCTTGAACCATGTAATTAGGTCAAGATGTTGTGTTTGAGTCCTTAAGATCATGCTTCAATTCATTAGGTCATGTACTAGGTCAAAAGTCAATGATCAGTCATTCTCAATCAAAACCCTAATTTTGACAATTTTGCCCCTTTGATGATTTGAGTGTTTTCCTTGAGGAATTATGATCAACCCTTTATAAAATGATTAATATAACATTAATATTTTTATGTTGGCAAAAATCTTGAAGTTTGACTGTATGTTGACCACATATGACTTTTTATCTAATACAGCAGATTTTCAGTCATCTGAGCAATTGATTGAGCGAATTTGTGATGCAAGGCTTGAAACTTGGTATGAGAATTCTTGGAGACCTATGATGAACTATGAAAGTAACTTGAGGCATTAGAAGTACAATTTTCCTTGAGCAAACCAAAATCCTAGTTGTGGACCCAGTGCTTAGGAGATGAGCTTGTCTGATCAACTCTTGAGAATCCTTGAGCATTTGAGAATTTTTGTGAGGAATGTCTTGAAGAAAAGGGAGGGAAAATTTTGGGGTACAACACCTAGTAAGTTTAAATGATTAATAAGATGAGAGAATTTTTTTGTATTTGCGCAATGGTTTCACCATTTTTCATGCGAAAGAGTTCAAACTCTTGAGTGAGTGTATTAATCCTAGCTTGTTTGACCTCATTAGTTCCCTCATGGGCAACTTGTAGAGTCTCCCACATAGCCTTAGTGGTTTGATAATGGGAAATGCGATAGAACTCATCAACACCAAGTTCGGATATGATGATGTTCTTAGCTTTCTAATCGCAAGACCACTTTTTATTATCATTCTCATCCCATAGATTTTTAGGCTTAGGCATAGTAATACTATTAACATCATATGTCACCATTGTTGGACGATTTTGAATGGCTTCCCAAACACCTTTTTCATATAATTTGATATGAATTTGCATACAAGTTTTCCAATAAGTATAATTTTCTCCCGTGAAAATTGAAGCTCTCTTATGATCCCCCTTAGGTTCGGAAACCATTTTTCTAAAGAGTGTTCTTAAGCCGGAATGAACCAGGCTCTTTATACCACTTATTAGACGATGACGCATATCTAGAAGGGGGTGAATAGTGGCGCAAAAAATATTTTTAGACACAAATATAGAATTTAATTTGTTTTCAAAACTTTTTGATGTGGAAGCAATTAACTAGATAAGTCATCTAAAAATAACTTATTGGAAACTTGAATATACAAATTATGAAAGATAAATCTATGAGACAAAATTGAGTAATTTATTAATACAAACTCAAATCAATAATCTACTTATTTATTGTTTGAACATAATCACTTTGCAGTGCTATTTCTAAGGTTAAATAATCAAAGAACTAACTTGATCGTTTTATCAAACACTTGGCGTGCAAGTGAATTTTCAGAATTTCTCTTTGAGTAGTGTTGATATACAAAACCACTTATAATCAAAATCTATTATAAGCTATATCCACGCCTATTTCTAAAACATATTTTGGGAGAAAATTCTTACAATTCAATTACTATCACAATGCTATTTGATAAAAAGATTAATGAAATTGAAAGCAAGTAAAAGCGGAAAAGTAAAAACACACAAGGAATTTGTCTACACAGTTCCCCACTGTCGTCCTCACGTACGGGTACATCTGCGCCTAATTCTAATGGAACTAGGATAATGCTTATATACAAAAAATTTAATACAATGGAAGATTTAGAAACAACAATACAAAATTCTCCAATTTGGTGTTGATGCTTCTTCTTCCAACCTTTGATCTTAAGCAAGATCAAATAAACTAATAGATGCAACATATTCTCCGCTTAAGCTACTTCCTTAAAAGGATTTCCAACACCCCAAGGTTCCTTGCAAATATTTCAATCACTCCAAGGGATTTTTCACTCGAGTAAATCTGATTGCACACTATCAACACAAGATCATTGGTTCTATCATCCAATTATTACTACTTCCTTAAAAATATTGCAACCACTCTAAGGTTCCTTGAAAAGATTTCAAACACTCCAAGGGATTTTTCACATGGACGATTCCTTCTCGCACGATATTGCACGAAAACCCCCAATTTAACAAATGATGTTGGAGGAAAAATCCCCAATTGCACGAAGACCCCTACAAGAACTCAACTCAAACCAATTGGAAATCAACAATTCTTCATCTAGATGGAACCCCTACAGAACATCATCACAATGTAATATTGGTGTGTATGCTTAGATTGGAAGGTTGAAAATGAATAGAAAAGGTAGGCTAATTTTATGGTATCATCAAATTAGAAATGATGCATGAATGGGTATTCAATGTTTGGAAAAGTTTTTAGGGAAAAAAGGACAAATTTAGAATAAAAGAAAATGAAAATTTGACCAAAACATAATTTATGTGTCGACCTCAAAATCATATGTGTCGACACATACATTATAAAAAGGTTGCATGTGTCGATATGAAGAACTCTATGTGTCGACCTGAGCAAGTCAATAGCTACAGGATTTAAAATGTGAGTAAATGTGTCAACCTGAAATATGGATGTGTCGACACATAAAATTAGAATTTCTGCAATTTCAAAAATCTTTTAGTATGTGTCGACCTGTATGATGCATGTGTCGACTTGTGACTTACAGAAGCTCACATGATTTAAAACAAAGTTACATGTGTTAACCTGTAACTCGGATTTGTCGACACATACAAGGCAGAAACGTGTAGAAAGTGTTTTTCAATGAGTTTGGTCAATTTCAAAGTGCTTTTTGATGGTTCCTAAGACCTATGATACAGAAGAGTGCCATAAGACAAAGATACAATTAATCTTACCACCATGCCATATTTCACGGTTTTGACATCATGCAAAACACCATATATTGAAGTTGTAATCACATCTTGGGATTATGACCAAATTCCTGGGTTGAGTAGAGATATCATCGAATTTAAACTACCTATAAAGGATGGCAAGAAGCCCATCAAACCGACTCCAAAAATATCCGCGTCAGAGATTCTTTCAGAGATTAAGGAAGAAATTGAAAGACTCCTCAGATGTAAATTCATCAGGACTACAAGGTATGTCGAATGGATCACAAATGTAGTACTTGTTATTAAAAATAATGGATCCTTAAGGGTTTACATTGATTTTAGAGATTTGAATTCTGCAACCCCAAAGGATGAACACCCAATGCCTATGGCAGAAATGTTGATTGATTCAGCTACAGGTTTTGAGTATCTTAGCATGCTTGATGGATACTATGGGTATAATCAGATATTCATTGTTGAAGAGGATGCCCAGAGGCATTAGGCACCTATGAACAGGTGGTTATGCCTTTTGAAATGAAAAATGTCGGGGCAACTTACCAAAGGGAAATGAACTCTATATTTCAGGATTTCATTGAGACTTTCATATAGGTTTACATTGATGACATAGTTGTAAAATCTGTGTCAGAGGAAAGTCATTTGGATCACCTTCGCAAATCATTTGAAAGAATGAGGAAACATGGTTTGAAGATGAATCCCCTTAAGTGTACTTTTTATGCATGCAGATGATTTTTTTGGGCTTTGTAGTCCATAAGAATGGAATAGAGATTAATCACAACAAGAAGAAGGCTATCATGGAAGCGAAAGCGCCATCGACGAAGAAAGAGTTTCCCTATCTTAAGGAAAAAGCAACCACACCTGACTAATCTTTGATCAATTGATGATTGAGTACTACTTGAAAATGATATTACCTAAGATTATAAGTCAATCCCTGATGCACAAGCTCTTGAGAATCAATGTTGACCATACTTTGACTTTGATCAGATGAAAACCCTAGATGAGGGACTTCATTTGATCCACTTGATTCACACTGGTCCCAGCAAAACAAACAAAGGGAAATAAGTCATATCTTTTTGTATTTTGATAAAATGTTAGTAAAACATAAAACATCTACGTACAAGATATACAAAGGTTAAGAGGGTACCCAAGGTTGTGATCTTGATGTATTGTAAAGATGCAAAATGATGAGGGATATTAGGGGTAAAAACTATGGTATAACACACACTCACTAAGGGGTCTATCAGACACATTATTTGATAAGGCAATATGATCTCTTTCTAGTTTGTAAATATTCTTTTTTTGAAGATTTTATATCAACTTTGAAGAGATCATAATCCCTTTTTAAATTTGTCAAACGTGTGGCTTAGTACTATTAAGGACTCATAATTTCTTAAATAAAGGAAATTAAATCTGAACGAGATAGTTAGGAAAATACCTCATCTTCTTCTTTAGAATCCGAGCCAGAACCTGAGTCAGATTCTGTGTTTGAATATATTGAAGCCATCATATACATATTGGCTTCTTCTTCATCTTTTTTATATTCTTCCTATTTGTCAAGTTCATCCCAAGTTTCCACGAGACTCTTCTTGACCTTGTTTCTGAATTTGTTCTCTTGAAAGCTTCCTTTCTTTGGCTGGCCCTTCTATAGTTCCAGACATTTAGCAATAAAGTCACCAGGCTTTTAACAGTTGACGCATCCTTTTTGATCATCTTTGTTGATTCTAGATCTTGTTCCTTTGAAGTTATTACCTCTTCTAGAGAACCTCTTGTTCTTCTTATTGGCCAGATACTAATGTCTCTTGATTATAAATTCCATTTCTTCCTCTTATGATTCTTCTTCAGAACCTTCTTCATGATTGGATTCTTCAAATCTCCTAATTATTAAATATTTGGCATTAAGATCAACAGACTTCAAAGAAAGAAACTTTGACTTCTGAACAGGTTCATCTCCAATCAGCTACATCTCATGACTCTAGAGACTGCTAATTAAGCTCTCTAGACTTATGTTGTTTAAGTCTATATCTTCTTGAATAACAATCACCTTAGCTCTATACTTGGCAGGAAGACTCATAAGAATATTCTTGACATGATCAATAATTATATAGCTTTTGTTCAACACTTGAAGACAAGATACAAGAGCTTGAAACATAGAGAACATAGTTTCAATGTTTTCATCCTCCTTCATTTTGAATAGCTCATATTGTTGAACTAAAAGATTTACTTTAGCCTCTTTAATTTTTTGGTTTCCTTCATAGGTAACACACAAATATTTAAAGATGATTTTGGAAGTAGAGTTATCAAGAATCTTGAGATACTCAAAATGAGGTAGAGCATATAACAGGTTTCCTCTAACTCCGTGATGCATTCTATAAATCTTTTTCTGAGCAGGTGTGAGGCTCTTTCTATCAGCCACCATACATACCCATTCAATTGCAAAATCAATTCCATCTTCAAGAGTATCCCATAACTCATTATCAAGACCTATAATGTGAGTATACATCATGCTTCTCCACCTTTCAAACTCACTATAATTTCCATTTAATGTTGGTGGTTTGGAAATATAATTGTCCTTCTCAGATGTACTTGGATCAACATTGTTAATAACTTCAAATTCAACAATGATGTTTTTCTATTAGGATATTTCTTATACCACTGTTAAGTGTTGATGCACATACTAGACTCTGATACCAACTGAAGGTGAGAAAAATACAAGAAGGGGGTTTAATTATGTTGACTTTTTTTAACTTTTCTCTTCAAGTTTTCTTATCAGATTTGATTGCAATGTTCATAATCTGATTCATAGTTTGATGAATAGCAGCGGAATAATGTTGAACACAAATAAAGAAGATAACAAGACAACACCGAGTTATTGTCCAGGTTCCTCCTACAAATTAGAAGTAGTCCAGTCCCCTTGCACTTCCAAGAGATTCTATTATAACCAAATCTAATTACAATTTGCTTAAGCAAATGGGAAAGAGACTTCCAATTGCTCAAGCACGCAGACAAGAGACTTCTAAATGCTCAAGCACACAAGCAAGAGACTTATAATAATATATCTAACAGATAAATGATAGTGATAGAGTGATAATTATACTTGATATACAATTAGAGGTGAAAACAGAAGACGACATAGGAAACTCTAAAACTTAAGCACTTCTAATAATGTACAATTGATAAGAAGTTCTAAGTTAGCTCGTGCTCTTTGTTTTGATATAGTAACTTCTATTTTCTTTTCAAGGTGCAATGTTGTGTATTTCTCCAAATCTTCAGCCAGGTTCGTGAAATTTTTATTGGAGAGAACTTCAAGCATAAGAGAATCTTTGAGAGAAGCTTCTATAGATCTGTTGCAAAGCTTCATAATATGGTTAATGTCATTACAATCCCATTTGAAACTCCTTTTTTACAAAATAAATTATCAGTTGTAAAACTTTAGGCTTTCTGCAACTTAATGTTAAGTCTTTATGTGACTAGAATAGTACAAATTGACCTCGAAATCTGATAGCGACTTGTCAGAAATTTTCCGGTTCTTGAGCTTTGACTGGGGTTAGTTTTCTGTCCTTCAGAGTCCGAGTCTTAGCTTTTGATCCTTCAGACTCTGACTCTTAAGAGGTTGGCTTGATCTTTGGAATCTGACTTGATCATATTTTGATACTTCGGGTTCTGATTATCAAAAAATGGCTAGATTAGAAGTTAATCATTTAAAGTCTGATCTTCAGAATCTGTCTTTTACGAGCTTTTCTTAGAATGTTCAGTGTAGTTTCAGAGTTGGCTTCTAATTAATATGTTAATCTTCATACCTACACACTTAAACAAACATTAGTCTACCCAATTGTTCTTTAAATACTTTATTATCATTAAAACCTAAGGGATATGGTATAAACCGATTTTGTTCCAACAGGATGTGTGCTTGAAAAAGCTTTGGTGTACGTGTGTGTTTTAGCCTTGTGCTTTTACATAAAAGCCCATTTTCTTTACATTTGATCACTCATTTACTAAATTTAGAGATTACTCATTTTCTACAAGCTTTTCCGGATACTCGTCTTTATATTGACACTGCTTAAGATCTTTTGATATGAGGCTTTAGATTATTTCCATTCAATTTTCCCTCATTGGATAGTCAAGTTTTTCAAACCATAATACTTAAGTTTGCATCTTTAACCACTTAAGGATTCATCCTTGACTTATCATAGTTTTCATGAGTGTTGTTATCATGGTAGTTGTCATCATCAAAAGTAGATGTCTTATTACCTGCAAAACAAGGTTCAACATTCTCCCCCTTTTTGATGATGGCAATGAATCTCTCATGGGATGTGGTAAAATAAACAATATAGATGTATTTGGAGTGATTAAACTCCCCCTGAGTTAGATAGAAGATACACCCCATTCCCTCCTAAGAGTATACTTCTCCCCCTTTTTCAAAATCAAAAAGGCATGTAAAGATGTATTGTGAGAAATAAATATGCAAAACAAGGATAATTTATACATTTAAGAAAAGGAAAACATTTCATTGCTAAAAATTCAAATTACATAAGGGAAATTGTATAGGGATTTAAATTACGAAGAAGCATTGCAGAATTCAAAGTGAAGAAGGGAAATTTGCTGAATTGAAACATATGAAAGTACTAAAAGAAATTTCAAGACACATCTTAAACACTTTAGTGAGACTGACCTGCATCAATATCATCATAAAAGAACATGTCATGAGATAGTTTGGATTGGTCAGGGATGAAGAGGCGAATTATGAAGTCGATATTGTCATTGATAACATCTATGTTTCCTCTTATTATTTTTAGGAGGACTTTGGTTGTTACTATGTGAGGGGAGTTATATGATCCTATATATCTCTATATGCACCTCCTGGTTTTTGAATTTTCTTTTCTTCTCATTTGATGTTGCCTTTTCATTGATCTATCCATCATTTATCTCATACTTCATTGATGGTAGGACAAAGATTCCTATTATGGTTGTTTCTTCCTTGAACTATTCATCTTCAAAATTGAACATTGTTTCTTCTAGAATCTTTGTGACTAGGTTTCTATATGGTAGGTGTGACCCCTTTTCCTTGCTTTCCTTAATGTAGTTAATTACTTGTTATGGCCAATTTACCTTGGCCTTATTTTCTATCAGCCATACAGTTTCCACATCTACTTGGGTTAGGAGACAAAAGTTACCTTTTGTGGGAAAGAGGATATGATTCATAACATAATGAATCATTCGGCTTTCAGGATGGATGTATCCGGTAATGAATGGATAAGGTATGTGTGATGAGGGCTCTTTCATGATGGAGGATGCATCGATGATGTAATTGTATTTGTTGGCTTTGTCTCAAAGTTCAATGATTATATCTTCATATGAAAGACTTATCATCGTTCCAAATTCTTCTACTGAGAGATTTATCCTATGCTTTCTTACTTCACTTTGAAGTATATCGTGGATAAGATGAAGGTTTGAGAAGAACATCTTTAAAAGGGATGTATAAATTATTTTTGAAGGCAAGCAGAAAAAGGAGGAAATGTTGAGTTCTTCAAAGGTTTCAAAGAATTTTCATCCTTTGAAATATTATGGGGCTAGGGTATGGACTTTCATAAGGGTTCGGTTGGCTAAGTGTTAAAAGTATTTTATTTCTTGTTTTTTGGGGGTGAAATCATCAGTGGAAGGGCTAGAGGTGAAACTTAATCTTCTTGGATTCATGATGATTTTGCAAGAGTAATTTCAAAAAAAAAAAGAAAATAATAGAAACTAAGAAAATATGAGATGTAAGATAAGTGCAAGCACTAGTGTTGTTATCAACGTAGTAAAAATAAATTCGTCTTCATAGGGATTGTGTACTTAAAACAAGGTATTTTGTGTGATGTAATTAAAAACAATAGCGGAGGGTTTTTCATATTCTTTTGGTCAAAAATGAAAGAGAGAAGTATTTATAATAATTATGATAGAGGCGACCATGTCTTATTATCAGAATCTACTATTTCTACTTGATTGATGAAATGCATGATAACAGACATACAATGACTACAGAGTTACACGAAATATTAACTCTACCACTACACTCAATCCCTTGGCGAGTAGCTCACTAGCCTAAGTGTTAATTCCCAAATCCCTCAGGTCAATTATATCGATGAACCAGGAAACCTAACGTGTTAATCCCTAAGCCATAACTCCTAATCACATTATCCCTAATCAATTAGTGAATTTAACAGTTAAAGTATGTTAGATAAATAGCCCTAGGGTCAGTAGTCACTAATTATCAAAATCAATTCGAATGTCATAGAAAACAAAAGGCAATGAGCATAATAAATTGAAGTTATGAAGAAACACAAGAAAGGGGGGGTCTGAATTGGATTTCAAGATCAAATATTTTTCACACCCAAGAACACAAACTTTAAAGCTTATAACAAAAATATAGGCACGTGTATTTTTTATCTTGGTTTTTTGTTAACTAAGGTACCTCCAGTCCACCCTCCAAGGTGATTTCTCCTTCTCAATAAGGACTTAATCCACTAATAAAAACTTGATTACAACCTCAATGACAACCTACTAAATACTTCTTAAGAATCCTAACTATACCCTAGTCTCTCATGGAATTTAACCAAAGGTTAAGAATACAATAGTGTGTTTACAAAGTTACTTCTCAAAATAAGCAGATACACAAATTAAAATTAGATATTACACTAAAGAAATATTGTCAAAAAAATGTTCTAAGAAAATGAATGTGATCATTTCTTCAGCGTTGTTTTTGCTCTTGTCCATATTTTCCAAACTTCCAATACCTCTTTATATAGAAGAACAATAGATCCGTTGGAGGGTGAAGTTGGGATATCCTCAAAATCACAGTTGTATGAAGATGTTAGATAGAACTGTAGTGGATTAGCACTTGCAACATGTAGTGGGTGAGAGGATGATATGAGAGGAAACACGTTGGTATAATAGTACATTCATTTTCTAGATTATCAGAGTAGTGGAAAGGATATTTGATCTAGTACTGGTTGTACTCTTGCCACATATTCTTATTTCAGTCATTATCTTCTAATCATAGGCTTTGAATACAAGTTGATGAACTTGAGTAAAGTTCTGAGCCTGTCTTTAGAATCTGGTGAAAATGAGACTTCAGAGTCTATAGAGTTCATAGTCCTGAGGCTTCAGAGGATTTAAAATTTTGAGTCATTCTTAGAGTCATTCTAAATATATTCTTGTACATGTATAGACTTGGTAATCCAGATGATGGACTTTCATTTAAACAAGCCTTTGTTTTTTGTTTGGTTTGGAGTGTGTCTACAATTCAAAGTATGCTTACTTCATATTTTGACAATCTTCAGATTTTTCTTAGATCAAGCTTCAGATGTGTTTTGTTTAGATTCTGGTTCATCCATACTTGACTTCTTTAGAGCCAGAATCTGTTTTCTTTGATTTGAAAACTTAATGAAATGATTAGTGTACAAAATTGTTCTCTATACTTTGTTATCGTCAAAATTTAAGGATAGTAGAAGTAGAACCAAAATTGTTCCAACAATCTCCCCCTTTTTTATGATGACATATATTCATATTATGATGAACAATTTTGATTAGACAAAGATAATTAACTAAAAATTAGAGTTAGGTTTGTAAGCTCCCCCTGAGTTTTAGACATGAAATTTTTATTTTAGCTTAAGCATTAAGAGTGAGGTTTGCATCCTCCCTCTGAGTTTAATACTTAGGAATTAATTTGAATAGAAAATATAAAAAAAATCTACAAAATTAAATGTTTGGGTTTTTATCTTAGAATAAAACCGAATCAAAATCAAATTCGTTTCTCCCCTTTTGACATCAATAAAAAAGAATATTATTTTTTTGAAAATGATATGATTTGACTAGAATGGTTGGGAAACGTCTCTTTAATTTCCAAGATAGTCTACTCTTGTTCTAACACATGAGCTTTTGAGAGTAGCAGCAAATTTAGGGATTGTGCTTGAAGACCAAGAATATTTCTCTTTCCTCTGTCAATTGGAACACAAAAGATAAGGCAGGTTTTGCTTTATCCTAAGATTTTTCTTTCACTATATAAGTGGAATTCTGATACCAGCAAGGTCACATTCCTCTCTTTTCCATTTTCCTCATATCAGGCACTATGAGAAAATCATTTGATAATTCTAAGAAAGGCTCTTCCAAGGAAGTCATCAAGGTCATTGGAAAGCATAAAGAAGACATGATCGAGTCTTTTGAAGGAGAAAAAGCACAGGCTGGCACGTCTACTAGAGTATCCATGATAGGAAGAACTTCAGAATCAAAGATGAAGATCCTAAAAAATAAGAAGAATCTATTTGATAAAATAGAGTTTGACTCAGATGCTGTTGAGGATTGGGTAACCTTCCTCAGGTCGGGAGAATTTACTGAAGACCAAATTTGAATTCATTAACCTTTTGCTTTTGTAGTTGATCATGCATCTATAATACTTTCCTGAGCAATAATAATTGATCCTCTTCTCATACTTTTTCTTATGATTCTTTTTCCACTTTCATCTTCTAAGTGAACCATTGGTATTGATATAGAGGTTTTAGAGAAGTTTTCAACTAATCTAGTTGTGTGCGAAAAAAATGAGTTTTGAAAATTGTTTTTAAACACACAAAATTTTTAAACAAAGATAGCTTAATGGGTAGCAAGATATGATTTTATTTTACCCAATAAAATAACTCCCAAAAAGACATTCCAGCGTTTTTGATAATTGTAGAATTAGTGTGGCAAGTGTCATAATTGTTGTGCCTATAACAATACTGCTTGGATCTGACCATTGATATAGCTCAGAGTCCAGAAGACAAAAAATCCAGAAGGGCTATGTCTTAGGACATTCTGACTCAGAGAACCTTCTGACTTCAGAGGGATAACTGATTCAGAAGCAAATAACTCAAAATTAGATTTTACCATTCCAAGGCTACACATTGTGAGATTTTATCATTCATTCTGGAGAAACTTCCATTTTAAATTCTTCTAAATGAAAACAAATATATCTTAAACAAGGGGTTTTGTAAAGATATCAACCCATTAATGGTCTGTATCTATAGATTTTAAGTTTAAAATTCCCTTCTGAACATAGTCTCTGATGAAATGATGTTTTATCTCAATATGTTTAGCTCTAGAATAGAAAATAGGATTCCTAGATAAATAAATAGCAAAATTATTATCACAAATAATATAAATGTTACTCTCATTAATTTGATAATATTCTAGCTGACTTTTCATCCAGATGATCTGAGTGTTGCATTGAGATGTTGATATATATTGAGTTTTAGCTATTGAAAATGTTATTGTTGATTTTCTCTTGTTGGACCATGAAATAAGATTATCACCAAGAAACTAATAGCTTCCACTGGTGCTCTTTTTCTCTAGTCAATCTCCAGCATTGTCAGCATCGTAATAACCTACTAACTTGTACTCTTTGGATTTTCTATAAATCAAGCTGAAGTTAGTAGTACCTTTCAGATATCTAAAGATCCTCTTTACAATTGTTAAGTGGGATTCTCTAGGATCTGATTGGAATCTAGAACATAAGCATATACTGAATATAATATCAGGCCTAGGAAGCAGTCAAATATAAGAGAGATCCAATCATTTCTATGTATACTTTAATTTATCTTTTAGCTTTCATTTTTCTCTAGAATACACGTTGAATGCATTGGTGTCTTAGCAAGTTTGCATTCAACCATGTCAAACTTTTTTAGAAGCTCTTTAGCATACTTGCTCTGATGAATGTACGTCCCTTTTGAACTTTGGTTGATTTGAATCCCCAAAAAGAACTTTAGTTCTCCCATTAGACTCATCTCAAATTCGGCCTGCATAGACTTAGAAAATTCCTTACAAAGTGTAGCATTAGCATAACCAAAAATAATATCATCAATGTAAATCTGAACAATTAACATTTCATTTTTGTAACTCTTACATAACATATTTGTGTCAACCTTCCCTCTGGTGAAATCATTTTTCAAAATAAAATTGATTAGTTTCTCATACCACAGTTTAGGAGTTTGTTTCAGACCATACAAATTTTTTTCAGTTTATAAACAAAATCTGGATTTTTGTGATTTTCAAAACCAAGAGGTTGATGAACATAAACTTCCTCTGTAATGTAACTATTTAAAAATGCACTCTTAACATCCTTTTGATATAAAATGATGTTATGATTGACAACAAAATAGATTAAGAGATGAATATATTCTAACCTGACCACTGGTGTAAAGGTTCCAATATAGTTTATTCCTTCTTGTTAACTATGTACTTGTGCAACCATTTTAGCTTTGTTTCTTACCACTTCTTCTTGTGTCATTCTCATTCAGATGATGTGTGTATCCATCTATGACCATGTCCCACAAATCTGCATCAAAACCAAGGTAGAAACTTTCGATTCCATCCTTCCAATATTAAAAATTATCTCCATCAAATACTGGTGGTTTAGAAGAGTAGTGATCTTTATCATTGTCAGTTACCATTATGTGTTTCAAAAAATTGGATCTTTATCTTGCATAATTAAGTGTTTGATATATAACAATCAATACCAGAAATGGAGCTCTGATTCAAATTAAAGGTACGAAGAAACACAAGAAAGGGGGGGTTTGAATTAGGTTTAAAGATTAAAACTTTTTTCCATCCAAGAACATAAACAGCAAAGCTTATAACAAAAAATAAAGACACAAGTATTTTTATCCTGGTTCACTGTTAACTAAGCTACATCTTTTCCACCCACCAAGGAGATTTTTCCTTCTCAATAAGGACCTGATCCACTAATAAAAACTTTAGAATCTTAAATATACCCTAGTCTATCAAGGAATTTAACCAAAGGTTAAGAATATAAGAGTGTGTTTACAAAGTTGTTTCTCAATATAAGCAGATACCCAAATTAAAATCAAATATTACACTTAATAAATATTATCAAAAAATGTTCTAAGAGAACGAATATGATCATTTCTTTAGCGGTTTTTGTTGTTCTTGTCCATATATTCCAAACTTCCAAGACCTCTTTATAAGAAGAATAATAGATCCGTTAAAGGGTGAAGTTGGAATATCCTTAAAATCACAGTTGTATGGAGACATTAGATAGTACCATAATGGACTACTGCTTGCAGCATGTAGTGGGTGAGAGGATCATACGAGAGGAAACACGTTGGTACAATAGTACAATCATTTTCCAAATTATCATAGTAGTGGAAAGGATATTTGATCTAGTATTGGTTGTACTCTTGCCACATATTCTTATTTCATTCATTATCTTCTAATCAGAGGCTTTGAATACAAGTTGATGAAGCTTAAGTAGAGATCAAAGCATATCTTTAGAATCTGGTGAAAATGAAACTTTAGAGTATATAGAGTTCAGAGTTATGAAACTTCAGAGGCTTGAAATTTCAGAGTTTTTCTCAAAGTCACTCTGAATAGATTCTTGCATAGGTATAAACTTGTTAATCCATATGCTTCACTTTCATTTAAACAAGATATTGTTTCTTCCTTTGGTTTAGAGTGCGTCTATAGTTCGGAGTTTACTTAATTTAGATTTTGATAATCTTCAAATTTTGCTTAGATTAGACTTTAGATGTGATTTGTTCAGAGTCTAGTTCGTCCATACTTGACTTCTTCAGAGTCTGAATATGTTTTCTTTGATATGTGAACTTAATGAAACGATTAGTGTATAAAACTTTTCTCTATACTTTGTTATCTTTAAATCTTAAGGATAGTAGAAGTAGAACCAAACTTGTTCCAACATCATCTAATCATATGTCCAATCAAATACAAATAGTTTCATCATCAAATAAGACCTAACCTAAGAGGAATCTAGTTACTCATGTTGAAATAATTCAATACCATAAGTGTAGATTCGAAGAACATGAAGAATCACCGAAGAAATAGATCTCCAATGGCTTCAACAACCTCCAAAAGCTCCAAAATCACTCAAATTCTCTCTCTAAAATCGAACCCGATTTCTTTTCCTCTTTGTGATCGGTGGATCTGGAACTGACTGTTTTAAAGCTGGTTCGCGAAAATGTCGCGGAAGCAAGAGTCGCCACCGTCTTTTATTTTCTCCAAATGGAAAGGACAAAAGCACAGAAAAATTCCTTAAAAGAGATTGCTCTCGGTTCGGGAGGTAGGTTATAGAAAGGGAAGGTGTTAGCACCCTTTCTATCCATGGTTATCCATGGGCTCTTAGATACTTGCTCAATGTGCTTTCAAAATGTTTGCTTGCTTTTCAATGTGGGTTTCAAAAATATTCTTTGAAAAAGTTTCAGTTCAACTCGTACGTCAGAGTGTTTGAAAAGTTCGTTTTGAAAGGTTTTTGAAAGTGTTGGTATGAAAAGTATTTTGATTTGTTTGAAATTAGAGCAAGTATCCTTGAGAACCTACCTACCCTAAGGAATTCGTCTGTGTAGATGTCCTTTAAAGTAGTGCCATCCCACCATTGAGAGGTAGGTAGCACCACCGTTGGAGGTATTCGGGTCAATTCGAGATTTTAGGGACATGGTGATCACCAGAGCAATGGGAAGACACCTTAGAAGCTACCCTCATGCCAGGTTCCCGGATCATGAGGACTTACTAAGACGTTTTCTACTCGACGACCACCTTTCGAAAGGCAACAGTGAGGCGTACCCTAGGGGTGGTGTGTGCGAATTGTGTGTCATTTTCAGTTTATTGTTTGTCTTGTCATGCATTGGTGATCTAACGATTCGATTTTATTTTTGGGCATTCATTCTTTCATGTTATTGTTTAACAGTTATAAAGTTGCGAAAAATAAATCTAAACTATTACAACTGGCGCGGGTCCACATCGCCAAAAAAACCGAACCCGATTTGACTGAAAATAAATAAAGCGAATAAATAAAAGTGCGAGAATTTTAAATTACATGGCTTTGGGGCATATACAGAATTATTTAAACAATATAAAATAAATGCGCGAAATAAAGAGATTAAACAAAACTAGGGCGTTGGACCCTTTTACAAACAATTAAAATTAATCAAGGAATCTAAAATTAAAATTAAATGAAAAATGGTATTTTTGTGTTTTTTAGATTTAAAAGAAAAAAGGAATTAATTGAAATTAAATATTAGACCTAATTCTATTGTTTTTTAAGTTTATTATGAAAATATTGACTTTTATCCTAATTTAATTCTAAATTAATTTATGTACATTTTTTAATTTATGAAAATAAATAAATAACATTATTATTCTAAAAAAAGGGAAAAAAGAAAAAAAAGAAAATAAGAATTATTAAACCTAAATTCTATTTTTTTGGATTTTTATTAAAAGGAATTAAAGTTGTGCCCTAATTAAACTAAATTATTTACATGTTAATTTGGAAATAATCACAATAAAATAAATATTATATTTTTTGTATTTTCTGATTTTTGAATGTTTTTGTTATATTTTTGTGAAGATAATTAATTAAATAAATAGCAAATAAAAGAAATGAAAAGAAAAATTAAAGAAAGAATAAAAAAAAATAATAAGGCAAACCAGGGGGGTGTAATCCCAGAATTGGAGGTTCAGATTTGAAAAGCCTGGCCCATTTGCTTGAATTCCATTGACTTTTTGATCAGGTGTGATGCATTTGACTGAAGCATAGCATATTCTTCAATCCTAGCCTTTGATGTGGGGGCTCTGGGACACGTGGATGAGCTGATTTTGAAGTGTATGGTAGGCATCAATGTTAGCGCTGCATGTGAACTCAAGTTGAAAAATAATATGAGAAATGCCAGACCTGGGACTTGAACCCAGGTCTTGAAGGTCACATGCGCTTATCCCTTGCCACTGAGCCATTTATGTTTCATTTAATATATTATGGCACATAAATAATAAAAAGAAAAAACAGATATGTTAGTGGAGGGCGCGCGAAATTCAAATGAACGAATCACGCTTCGCCACGCCTTCTTCTTCCTCGCGTGCCCTGAAACATAAAACACAACAGCAACGGTTTTGAAGCGTTGTTTTAAGCATGCTATGGGAAAATAGCGAATAGCCATATAGGCTACATAAATTGTTCGCGAATGGTTGTTTAGGTCCGTCTCAATGCACTGGATTCAATAGCCATGGTCTGAAGCTCTGATTTTCCTTGTTTGCAAAAACCCTAAATTAAAAAAACTGTAACCCTAGGATTCGCGCATGGTGGATTCTTATATACAGTGCAAAAACCAAATTGAATATAAGGGTTAGCTTGGAAACATCATATGGAACAAGAATATATTATTGAAATGTAATGAAGATGCTTAGAATGGAGAATACGATTTCAAAAAAAGTTCTGTACAGTTTGAGTATGATCCACCAATTCCTTACGCTTTTGTTGTTGTTTGTGATTGAGATTCGTTCAGGAGTGCCTCAGGATGCTAATGGGAAAAGAATTAAGGCTTGAAAAATCCTCCAACCTTGAAATCAGATTTGTCTTTTTATGTCAAAATTTCAAATTGCCAAAGCTTGGTTGGGCGCAGCTTATGATCTCTTAGGCCTAGGGTTTGACTCAGTGATGATCATGGAATGGAATTGGCTAGTTCTTTGACCTAGATTCAAGCTCATGAAGGAATTAGTCTTAGGGTTTTCACTCTTAACCATTTTTCCTCCTTTTTAGCCAAAACCTAAACCTAGTGTGCAAATGAACCTTAGCCTGATTTCTTGAGTTGGTTCATGATACATAGAAATTGTCCAAGTTCACATGACACTATTCCATTGGTTTTTAAATTTTATTTGAATTTTCAAAGAATTAAAATGAATTAAATCATCAAAAATTAAATAAAATAGAAAAATCAATATTTGGTCTTGAAATTAACCATGGGACACGTGTGTGGCATGACAAGGATGGACCAAGTGGAAAAAATGGGGCCCTTTTGTCAAAAATTGGATTTTCAAGGATAGTTGACTTTTGCCATTTCACAAAAATTTCCCAACTTCTACAAGGCATAACTTGCTCAATTTTTAAGCTTTTCACATGTTCTTGGACATTTTGGAAAGGTCTTTGAGTCCTTTAACCAATGCCTTTGGTCCCATGTCATTTTGATTTACCAATCTCAAATTATGGCCTTTGACTTAAAGTCCCTTTTTGTTGACTTTTGAAAATGACCTATAATGTTGAAATTGATAACTTTTTGTGAGAGCATTTCTTGGACTTGAAGTATGAAGATGAGTTGTAGGAAATGTCTTTCTCTTCACAATGAGCTTTGGATGGAATTTTTCTGATAATCCATGTGAAAGTTATGCCCTGGTCAATTTCAGTTGACTTTTTCAGCTGTCCAAATATAGCAACTTTTGCATCTTTGATGATTTCTGAGCCAAATTTTGAGAATCATGATCAAGCATTGATCAAATGATGTTTGTGGCTTCAAAATGATATATTGACCAAAAATTTGAACTTTTGACTGCCAAATGACCATTTTGCCCCTACAGTTGACTGTAGTGCAATTTAGGGTTTTGACTGTGCAATCTTGAGTTGAATGCCTTGAAACTTGATATGAGGATGCTTGACCCTGTTTGTGAGCATATGAGACTTGATTGAGCCCTTGAAAACTTCCTTTTCTTGATCAGACTCAAAACCCTAATTTTGACTGTATAGGAGACAGTTGACCTGCACAACCCTTGGGGAATTTTGTAGCTTAGCTTGGCAATTTCTTGAGGAATATGGGAGGGCAAATTTTGGGGTATAACAGTTGCCCCTGTTCAATCTTCTTAGACCTGAGGATGCAGATTGGCTGACATGCCTTTCGTAATCCGAGGGTAAAAGATGATTGGACACTAGAGTGCCCGGAAATTTGCGCTCACATGTTAGCAATGAGGGTGGAATGGGCTTATAGATGCCATTTGGAGGTTGGTGGATTGGATGATGGGCTTATAGATGCCATCTGGATGTTGATCGCATAGGAGATTCCTTAGCGAGATCCTGCATACCTGCAAAACAAAAAATGAGTACCTGATACGTTGCAGGAGCTGATTTTTAGATGCTTGGTATTGATGTATCCTGACTAGTTATAGGAGCTGAATCTGGAGCTTCAAACGGCGATGAAAGAACCAGGGATGATTACTTCCTTAGCATGAATGGTAAGAGAGCCTTGGGTGACTTTAACTTCAACAACGCTCGTTGAGAAAAAATCTGGGGTGTCTTCTACTGGGATAAGAATCAGGGAGATCTTAGGGTCGATCTGACTGAACCAGAGAGGCCTTTGACTGGATAAGCAATCAGGAAAATCTTGGGACGATTTA
Source organism: Vicia faba (assembly GCA_948472305.1). Taxonomy (NCBI): domain Eukaryota; kingdom Viridiplantae; phylum Streptophyta; class Magnoliopsida; order Fabales; family Fabaceae; genus Vicia; species Vicia faba. The sequence continues at coordinate 1,211,744,095 of OX451735.1, forward strand.
ACTGAACCGGTCTAGGTCTTGAAATGTCTTCAACTGGATAAGCAATCAGGAAAATCTTGGGACGATTTAACTGAACCAGAGAAGGCCTTTGACTGGATAAGCAATCAGAAAAATCTTGGGACGATTTAACTGAACCGGTCTAGGTCTTGAAATGTCTTCAACTGGATAAGCAATCAGGAAAATCTTGGGACGATTTAACTGAACCAGAGAAGGCCTTTGACTGGATAAGCAATCAGGAAAATCTTGGGACGATTTAACTGAACCGGTCTAGGTCTTGAAATGTCTTCAACTGGATAAGCAATCAGGAAAATCTTGGGACGATTTAACTGAACCAGAGAAGGCCTTTGACTGGATAAGCAATCAGGAAAATCTTGGGACGATTTAACTGAACCGGTCTAGGTCTTGAAATGTCTTCAACTGGATAAGCAACCAGGAAAATCTTGGGACGATTTAACTGAACCAGAGAAGGCCTTTGACTGGATAAGAAATCAGGAAAATCTTGGGACGATTTAACTGAACCGGTCTAGGTCTTGAAATGTCTTCAACTGGATAAGCAATCAGGAAAATCTTGGGACGATTTAACTGAACCAGAGAAGGCCTTTGACTGGATAAGCAATCAGGAAAATCTTGGGACGATTTAACTGAACCGGTCTAGGTCTTGAAATGTCTTCAACTGGATAAGCAATCAGGAAAATCTTGGGACGATTTAACTGAACCAGAGAAGGCCTTTGACTGGATAAGCAATCAGGAAAATCTTGGGACGATTTAACTGAACCGGTCTAGGTCTTGAAATGTAGCTTGAGAACTTAACTGGATCTTTCCTGAAAGATAAAAGTCAGTCATATGCAATGCATGATATGGATCAAGCAATGATGTTCTCAACATAAATGAGATTTGTATGATGCAGTGCGTTATGCATGCTATAATGATGTATGTGATGTTTTATGTATGCGTTTTTCGTCTGAGAAAGTAAACTCTTTGACGGGTGCCAGGAAGTCATATCCCGGGCTGATGTTTGAAGAATAGATTTCCCTTTCGCTGGGGATGATAACTGCAAGGATACCGGTAGGAGAAGATGACTCCGTTGCGGAATAAACTTGGCGAATGGAAGATTCTGCAGGGAGAAAAGATACTCTAGCGATCATGCTGGAAAGCAATACTCTGTGGGAAGAGTGATGCCTTGCTGAATGTTGATAGTAACTCTGTTGGGGATACCGTTGTTGTATTGGAAGTGTGAATAGACTTCGCTGGGGATAGGAAAGAACTACGTTGACGACGACCTTTCCTTGGCTTTTGGCTGAGGATAACCCAGTTATATCCTGTTAAGGAAATAACTCTTTGAATAAAGCCGGACGACGCGTTCGTGCTCTGTTAGGATAAGCCTCCAGAATTTACTGGGGATAAGCTTACTGCTTGGGGAGATGAATTCCATCTTTCCTGGGGAACTTGGATGGGATTCTCCTGGGGAAGTTTTGATACGCTGGGGAAGTGATTCCTTTGAATGTTGATGTATGCCGCCGGGGAACAATCTATAGACCAAGACTGCCGGGGATGCTTGTTAAGAATATATGCTGCTAGGGGAATATTGGGATCTACTGGAGGATACCCAATTTCCTTGAGACTTGTTAACTTTGTTTGAGGAATAATGCACTGACTTGCTGTCTCACTCTCTGGGGAATTTAAGATGCATGGTTAGGTTCTTTAGCTGAACCTACTTTGGCACATTGGAGGATAGAACAATTAGACTGCTCAGACAACTCTTTATTGCCCCTGTTTCTAGTGTCACCTGCAATTAATTCTTTGTTTCGTATGCAAATATTTATGAGCTAGCAAATTATTGTCAATGCATATATCACAAATTGAACCTTGGACGTTCTTCGCAAAACAAAACAGAAAAGAAAAAAAAAACAATTGGCACGTTTAACTGAAAAGTATATTTGTATTGATTTTGAATAGCCTGTGAATAGGCGTTTTGTGTACAAGAGGCTGACATCCTAGTAAGAGGAACGTCGCCGAACAAGAGAGTTTATACAAGTTTTGTACAAAAGAAAATAAAACAGCTGTGTGAAAGATGAATGATCCACTGGGTTTCAGCTCTGCTATTGCCTTTATGCTCCGTGCGTCTCATCACTTGATGACCTTGGTTGAGGGTGAAGCTGACTGATCGATGCCGTCTGAACTTGATGTAGGTACCGGATTCTGGATGCAAAGTGATCCAATGAGACATAGTATTACGTTTTTTATCCCTAGTTTTTGCCTGGACCGCCCTTTCGGGTTTTCAATCCACCGGGATACCCATTTTTGCCCAAGCCGCCTTTTCAGGTTTTCGACTTGCCGGGTGTACAGATTTTTCATTTTCATCCCTTCATTTTGCCCGAACCCTTTTGGTTCGACGGGAAGCCCTAATTTTTGCCTAGGCATGTCAGCCTAGCGGGTCTTTTTCATGCGTAGTACCTTTTTAACTATGTCTGCATTGGCAGGGTGAGGAAGGTCGTCACCATCCATGTTGGTTAATATCATTGCTCCTCCTGAGAACATATGCTTAACCACAAATGGCCCTTCGTACGTAGGGGTCCATTTGCCCCTTGGATCACTCTGGGGAAGGATGATTCGCTTGATCACCAGATCCCCGACTTGATATTCCTGTGGTCTGACCTTTTTGTTAAATGCCCTGATCATTCGTTTCTGATACGTCTGACCATGACAGATAGCAGCAAGTCTCTTTTCGTCAATAAGGTTGAGCTGATCAAGTCGTGTCTGGATCCAATCATCTTCATTCAGATTTGCATCCTTCATTATCCGGAGAGAAGGAATTTGTACCTCGATCGGCAAGACTGCCTCCATGCCATAAACCAGAGAGAAAGGAGTTGCCCCGGTTGACGTCCTAGCTGAGGTACGATACCCATGCAGAGCGAACGGTAACATCTCGTGCCAATCTTTATATGTTACTGTCATCTTCTGCACGATCTTCTTGATGTTTTTATTAGCTGCTTCTACAGCCCCATTCATCTTCGGTCTATAAGGAGAAGAGTTGTGGTGCTGTATCTTGAACTGTTCGCAGAGCTCAGCGATCATCTTATTGTTCAGATTGGTACCGTTATCTGTAATAATCCGCTCAGGGACACCGTACCGACAGATCAGATTGTGCCGAATGAACCGTGCCACAACAGTCTTGGTTACCGTAGCATAGGATGCTGCCTCAACCCACTTCGTAAAATAATCAATCGCCACTAGGATGAAACGATGTCCATTGGATGCCGTAGGTTTAATCTCGCCGATCATGTCTATGCCCCACATTGCAAACGGCCAAGGCGCAGTCAGAACATTCAGGGGAACCGGAGGAACATGCACCTTGTCTGCGTAGATCTGGCATTTATGGCATGTCCTAGAATGTTGGTAACAATCAGCTTCCATGGTGGACCAGTAATACCCCGCCCGCAGGATCTTCTTTGCCATGGTATGTCCACTGGAGTGTGTACCAAAGGTCCCTTCATGTAGCTCTTCCATGATTCTTTCTGCTTCAGTCTTGTCTACACAACGCAGTAGGGTTGAATCCTGGTTTCGCTTGTACAAGATGCCGTTGCTAAGAAAGAACTTGGCTGCAAACCTCCTCAAGAATTTCTTATCATTGACAGATGCTCCTTCAGGGTATTCCTGAGCTTCTAGGTATCTCTTCACCTCGTGGTACCAAGGCTTCTCAGTCACCAATTCAGTTTCGAGATCACAACAGTATGCCGGTTCGTCCAATTTCCAGATGATGATCCGGGGAGCTTCATTATCCCATTTAACCTTGAACATTGAAGACATTGTAGCTAACGCGTCCGCCAGCTGATTCTCTTCTCTTGGAAAGTGCTCAAATGTTATCTCTGTGAAGTGGGGGATCAGGGCCAACACACATTCTCTGTAAGGAATCAAGTTTGGGTGTTTCGTATCCCACTCTCCTTTGATCTGATTGATCACAAGAGCGGAATCTCCGAAGACACTCAGAAATTTGATCCTCAGGTCGATCGCAGCTTGAAGACCCATAATACACGCTTCATACTCCGCCATGTTGTTGGTACAGTTGAAACACAGCCGGGCGGTGAGTGGAGTATGAGTACCTTGTGGAGATACGATTATGGCGCCGATACCATTTCCCAAAGCATTGGAGGCTCCGTCAAAGTGCATAGACCATCGGGATCCTGGTTCAGGTCCTTCATCCGGCCCAGGTACTTCACAGTCAGTTACTATCATAATGCTTTCATCTGGAAACTCGAAGTTCATTGATTGGTAGTCATTCACAGCTTGATGTGCTAAGTGGTCTGCCAATACACTTCCCTTGATGGCTTTTTGGGTCGTGTACTGAATGTCGTATTCCGTCAAGATCATCTGCCATCTTGCAATTCTCCCAGACAGAGCGGGCTTTTCGAATATGTACTTTATAGGATCCATTTTTGAGATTAACAAGGTAGTGTGAGTCAGCATATACTGTCTCAGCCGGCGAGCAGCCCATACCAAAGCGCAGCAAGTTTTCTCAAGCAGTGAGTATCGGGTCTCACAGTCGGTAAACTTTTTGCTAAGGTAATAAATGGCATGCTCTTTTCGGCCAGACTCGTCATGTTGCCCCAGCACACACCCCATTGCGTTGTCAAGCACTGTCAGGTAAAGTATCAAAGGTCTCCCTTCAACTGGTGGCATAAGGATGGGTGGTTCTTGGAGATATTCTTTGATTCTGTCAAAAGCAGCCTGACATTCATCATTCCAACGTACTACCTGATCTTTCTTCAGCAGCTTGAAGATTGGTTCACAGGTAGCGGTCAGATGAGAGATGAATCAAGCGATGTAATTCAGGCGTCCTAAAAAGCCTCTGACTTCCTTCTCTGTCTTAGGAACTGGCATCTCTTGAATGGCTTTGACCTTAGCAGGGTCCACTTGAATTCCTTTGTCACTCACCACGAAGCCTAGCAACTTTCCAGATCTTACCCCGAAGGTGCACTTGTTTGGGTTCAACCTCAGCTTGTACAGTTTCAAACGGTCAAACAGTTTCTGCAGATGATCAAGGTGTTCTTCCTCAGTCTGGGACCTAGCGATCATGTCGTCAACATACACTTCTATCTCATGATGGATCATGTCATGAAATAAAGTAACCATGGCACATTGGTAGGTTGCCCCAGCATTCTTTAGTCCGAAAGGCATGACTTTGTAGCAGAAGGTGCCCCACTGAGTAACAAATGTAGTCTTTTCCATGTCTTCCGGAGCCATCTTGATCTGATTGTAGCCTGAAAAACCATCCATGAAAGAGAACACTTTATGCTGAGCTGTATTATCAACAAGGACATCAATGTGAGGTAGAGGGAAGTCGTCCTTGGGGCTGGCCCTGTTCAGATCCCTGTAATCGACACACATCCTGACCTTGCCGTCCTTCTTAGGTACCGGCACCACATTAGCAACCCACTGAGGGTAAGAAGTCACTGCAAGAAACCCGGCATCAAACTTCTTCATCACCTCGGCTTTAATCTTCTCAGACATCTCTGGACGCATTCGGCGGACCTTTTGCTTAACCGGAGGGCAATCTTCTTTAGTTGGTAAGTGATGGACCACAATGTCGGTATCTAATCCGGGCATATCTTCGTAGGACCAAGCAAAGATCTCCTTATAGTCGTGCAGCATCTGAGTCAACCGTTGCTTCACGCTGAGCTCTAGGTTGGCACCAATCTTCACCTCTTTCTTGTCTTCCTCAGTACCCAAGTTTATTATTTCCACTGGCTCTTCATGGGGTTGAATTGCCCTCTCCTCCTGTTGTAACAGTCTTGCAAGCTCACCAGGCACTTCGCAATCATCTTCACCTTCGTCTTCGGCTAAGTTGATCGGATTTTCGAAGTCATAACTGGCAGTAGCAGAGTCGTTACCAGTGAGATCCAGAGTGGATTGAAACCTGTATGAGTGAGTGTGTGTGTAAATACAGTTGTTTTGCAATATATAAAGAAAGGAAAGAAAAGGAGCGCAAAATTTGAAATGTGAAAAACGTCCAATGCTTTTATTCATGATATATGATAGTGACAAACAAAAGCCCTCATAAATAAAACCACGGTGCCCCGGGTAAGACACCGGGCCATATAGTCTCAAATTATTGTTTATTACAAATCAAAAACAAAGAAATTCATTACTGAGGAACAAAAGTTATGGGTGTAAAATCTTTAGCAGTCCAATTGGTCAATCCACCGTCGGCCGTCGGGTAGATCCAGCTATCGAACTCTGACTCTTCTATTTCATCTTCCTCTCCAATAGCATTCACTTCTGAGTGAGTGATGAGCACCGGAGGTCTTCCAATCCTTGCCTTGCGCACCGCTTTCTGAGCTTCTGTGGTGAAACCCAGCCCAAACTTGTTAGTCTTAGGAGTAAGATCAGGGAGCTTGCCCCAGTTTGCACATTCACCTTTTTCGATCACAGCCCGGGCGTCCTTTAAGGAGGCCATCTTCATAGGAGAAACCTCATCTGCTTCTGCTGCTGCCAAGGTTTGTGGTACTTCCTCAAAATGTTGAAAGGGGGTTTCAATGAACTCCCCATCCATTTCTACGTATCTGAAAGAGTTGAGGTGGCTGACCATGTATTCCTCCTCCCCTTGCACTGTTACGATCTTCCCCCTGACCGGGTACTTGAGCTTCTGATGCAATGTGGAGGTCACAGCTCCAGCCTTGTGGATCCATGGGCGACCCAGCAAACAAGAATAGGACGGATGGATGTCCATCACATAGAATTTTGAATCAAATACCTGTGACCCAACCCTGATTGGGATGTCCACTTCACCATGTACCATTCTTTTGGACCCGTCAAAGGCCCGGACAACAATGCTACTTGGTTTGAGCTCTAGACCCTCACAATCCAGCCTATCCAGAGCCTTCTTGGGCAGCACGTTTAATGAAGAACCTGTGTCAACCAGCACATGAGCAAGAGTAGTGCCCCTGCATTCAATGGAGACATGCAGGGCATCATTATGGTTTTTCCCCTTTGCTGTCAGATCGGCATCAGAGAAACCCAGGCCATTATCAGCAGTTAGGTTGGCCACACAGTCGGTGAACTGGTCAGCAGTCGTCTCTTGGGGTACGTGGGCAGTCTTTAAGAAAGCAATCAGAGCCTTTGCATGGGCCTCTGAACACAGCAGCAGTGACAACATGGAGATTTTAGAGGGAGTATGCCCCAGCTGTTCTACAACGTTGAAATCACTTTTCTTTATTATCTTGAGGATTTCTTCCATTTCCTGCTTGGAAGCCTCAACAATGGTCTTTGGTGCCTCCGTCCTGGCAGGCACATCAACAGCAATTCCCTTGCCCCGAGTATCAGATGACTCAGTAGCAGGGGTGGATACTTGGTCAGAAGGAGAAACAGGTACTCTGGCAGGTGTGAAGATCAAAGGCCTATGAATTGCCGGAGGAGCAATGTCTGGCGAGAACAGTCTTCCACTACGAGTGACCTTAGCAGGCCCAGTGATGTTGGAGACGCCAGTATCAATGTTGCACTCTTGTTTCACACCTAGAACATAAACATCCGCCCCATAGTGCCATGGGACAGCCTTATCGGATTTGTAGGGTATAGGCCCCGGAACAGTAATGGTGATGGGAGCACTTTTGTGAACTGACAAAATTTGTATAGGCTTCTTTGAAGGAGCCTTGGAATGGTTGTTGAAGATGGTAACGATCGACACTTCTTCAACAGGAGCAGCAGGAACAATGGTCTTTTCGAACAAAATCTCTCTACTATCTATCAGGTTTTGGATGCCTGACTTCAACAGAGAACAACCAGCAGGGGAAGCAACACATAGAGGGCAACCTTCGCTACATCCCGGAAATAAACCGGCTAGCAACAGATTCCTCTTGACCATCAGCAACGGAGTAGAAACATCATCCACCGAAGCTACATACAAATCCTCCTCGACAGCATTCACTCCATGCTGGGGCATGGGAGCAGTTACAACATTCGGCCTCTCGGGCGCCTCAAACTGTATCTCATTTGCATCAATGAGGTCTTGAACCTTATTCCTTAGGGCCCAACAGTCATCTGTGTTATGCCCCGGGCTATCAGAGTGATAAGCACAGCGAGCATTTGGATTGAACTTGGGAGATGCAGTGTTGGGAAACTTTGGAGCCTCCTTGACAGTCACTAAATTGGTGGATAGCAACTGTGGCAGGATCTGTGATAAGGTCATGCTTAACCGGGTAAACTCTCTCCGGGGTCTTTCAAACTTTTGAGGATTAGTTGGCCGAGGAGCGGCAGCAGGTTTGGCAATCATTACCGCACTGACAGATTGGCGGTATTCAGGTCGCTCTGTTCTCCGGGAACCATATACAGCACTAGCCTCCTTTTTGAAGGGTTTCTTCTCAGTACTGGAGGAGGCAACTTTCTGTATCTTCCCCGATTTTATACCGGCCTCGATCCTTTCACCAGTCAGGATCAGATCAGTAAACCCAGCAGAGGAATTACCAATGAGATGATTGAAAAATGGACCAGATAGGGTCCCTAAGAACATATCTACCAGCTCCCGATCCGTCAATGGTGGCTGCACCCTGCCAGCCAGGTCTCTCCATTTCTGAGCGTACTCCTTAAAACCTTCACCCGACCCTAGCGACATACCCTGGAGTTGGGTACGCGTAGGAGCGAGGTCGGCATTATACTGATACTGCTTGTAAAAAGCAGTGGCCAGATCCTCCCAGTTACGAATGCTGATTCCATCTAGCTGATAGAACCAATCGAGGTGAGTCCCTGAAAGACTCTCCTGGAAGAAGTGGATCCAAAGGTTCTTGTCTGCTGTGTAAGGCTGGATCTTCCTTACATAAGAACGGAGGTGCATCTTGGGACAGGAAGCCCCATCATACTTCACGAAGGCAGGTGTTTTGAATTTGTGGGGGATCACCACCCCAGTAGATAACCCCAAGTCTCTGAAATCCAATCCAGGCACCCGCTGAACTTCCACAGCCTTCAATCTGTCTTCCAGCTGTTTGTACCGGTCTTCAGCAGGAGGGTACTGGTCGTCGTTGAAGTCTGTTTCAGTATCAGAGCCCACAGGAGTAGCGACCTCCCTTTCTTGGTGACTACCTTCCGTCACAGATGGAGGAGTCCTTTCAGCTTCAACCAAAGTGTTCCCGAGTCTGTGCCCAGTGTTAAATAGCACAGTCCTCCTCTTCTTCTTAGTCTTCTTCAGAAGCATGGTCTTCAACTCTTGTTGACCCTGAGCCAAGCCCTTGATCAGCTCCTGAAATTGGGCGTTTTGCGCCTGAAACTGGACGTTTTGCGCCTGAAGAGCCTTGATAGATGCCTCGGTCGATGATTCAGGATTCATGATGCTGAAATAAACAGCGAAGAACGGTAAACAACCTGAAAAGAAGAGTATCTATGATGCACATGATGAATGATATGTGTTTATGCAATGCATTCAAGAGTTCGAAAATTCAAATTTGTCATAAACCAAAAGGAACACACGTTATTATTAAGAAAATCATTGTTTGATACATCAAAGCCTCATGGGCAAAAGTACAAAAAGATCAAATCACATCCAAAATATGTTGCGCATCTTCTTTGGAGCTATGTAAGTGTTGAGATTCCTTTCCTCGTGCAACAGGCGGGTGAGCTCCAAGACCTTCTTTTCACTGGCATGCAAACTAGTCTCAAGAGAATTCCGCTCTTCCTTAAGCTGGATCCAGCTCTTCTGCATCTCTTCCCAGGATGTGGGCATATCAGGGTGCTGAATAACATGAGACACCTCTCCTTCCAAGGCAGGCTCTTTGATTACTGGAAGCATGTGAGGATAAGGCATTACTAACTCCTGAGAGCGGGCTCGTACCCACTTGAGGTAAGGTTCCAAAGGGATGGAGTTCCTGTGCCCCAGTGTCTTGCTGTCTATCCTACTAGGCATCCTCCAAGCTCTGATAAATCTCTGGCGAAGTCCTTGAGTATCATTGTCGAAGTCAAAAACTATGTCAGGAATCAACATGTCATGAGGACCATCCCTCCGAGCATAACCAAATTGTCTCCAAGCCAGGCATGGACTATAAGTAATACCCCCTCTGATTCCAAGTAAAGGAACATTAGGATACTCCCCGCAACGATCAATGATAGTGACATCTTCTCTGGACCTAGGGCACCAATGTATATCTGCATGTGTAAGAGTCATCAACCGTTGTGACCATCTCAAACCCCGCTCGTTCTTCAGGACTGATTGTGGAAGGTGCGAAATAAACCACTTTCCCAGGAGAGGAGTGCAACACATAAGGACACCTCTTTTTCTCATGGTTCGAGTGTAACATGAGTGAAGGAGGTCCCCCAGCAACGTAGGTATAGGATTCCTGGACATAAAGATCTGGACAGCACTGATATCAATGAGCTGATCTGGGTTAGGGAACAACACCAAACCATAAACAAGGAGGGCCACAACCTTTTCAAAAGCTTGTAAGTCAAGGGAGTTCCAACATTCATAGGCCTTTTCAAACAGAAACCTGGCTAAGAACCCTTTGATACCACTTCTAACTTCCCAATGTCCCTTGAGGTCAGATGACTGTAGGTGCAAGGCTTTAGCAATCTCTTCAAGCTTAGGTTCCTTTTCTGTACCGTTGAAGGGTAACTGATTAAGGATAGGGATCTTCAGGAGTCGGGAGAACTCCTCTAATGTAGGTACCAACTGATAGTCCAAGAAGGTGAAACAGTGATGCAGAGGGTCAAAGAATTGGAACAGGACCTTTATCATGTCTTCCTCGATGTTGGTGTTGACCAAGCTGATGAGGCTTCCATGCCTTTCACTGAATGAAGAGTTCTCGGGAATCCTGGATATAAGCTCCTTAAGCTGAAGAGGGACCCTTACAAGACTGATTGGAATTGTCTTTCTACGAACAGTTTCCATCCTACAAAACAAGAACAAAGATGAAAATTCGAACCCCTGAAATGGTTAGTCAATGCGTATGATGCTGGATGATGTCATGATGCTATGATTAAACACACCACAGATATTTACAAAGACAAACATGTAAGGCACACAAGGCACACAAGACAAGCCCTTAAGGTTTAAGGCCAGCATGGGGTCTGGGTAGTACCCTCTTGAAGTTGGTGGGTTCAACCTGTCCTAATCAAAGTAACCGGGTTCTAAGGTTCCCAATATCACGGGATTGCTTTCATTGTTCATCGTTTCGATTTAGCCACTGAACTGGCGACCGAAATATTCCAGGAGAGCAACCCTCAATTGAGTGTAGTATCGAGTATCAACCAACCTCGGACTGCACCAAAGTCAGTTATCTCACTACCCTAAAGAGGCCAAGATGGTTCAATTAAGGTTCCTAAGGTCTGTTGATGCTTCATGACACCACATGGAGGCCCCGTACTCTCCTTGACTGACTCAAGGGTTACCGGTACACACCAAAGTGCCACATCAACGTAGCAGACTGTTTCAACCATGTCGGTATACCCCGCACAGTTCCCTCACAGCCTTGTTGCTACTTTCTAAAAGGTATCCCCAGATCCGGGTTAGGATCTATAGAACTCCCAAGACAGTCCCACAATAATAAAGCAAACAAGGAAAGCAATTGAAAACACAATGATCTTAGTCCTAAGGTACACCTCACTTTAAGTTTAGTCCCCAGCAGAGTCGCCAGTTCTGTGATCGGTGGATCTGGAACTGACTGTTTTAAAGCTGGTTCGCGAAAATGTCGCGGAAGCAAGAGTCGCCACCGTCTTTTATTTTCTCCAAATGGAAAGGACAAAAGCACAGAAAAATTCCTTAAAAGAGATTGCTCTCGGTTCGGGAGGTAGGTTATAGAAAGGGAAGGTGTTAGCACCCTTTCTATCCATGGTTATCCATGGGCTCTTAGATACTTGCTCAATGTGCTTTCAAAATGTTTGCTTGCTTTTCAATGTGGGTTTCAAAAATATTCTTTGAAAAAAGTTTCAGTTCAACTCGTACGTCAGAGTGTTTGAAAAGTTCGTTTTGAAAGGTTTTTGAAAGTGTTGGTATGAAAAGTATTTTGATTTGTTTGAAATTAGAGCAAGTATCCTTGAGAACCTACCTACCCTAAGGAATTCGTCTGTGTAGATGTCCTTTAAAGTAGTGCCATCCCACCATTGAGAGGTAGGTAGCACCACCGTTGGAGGTATTCGGGTCAATTCGAGATTTTAGGGACATGGTGATCACCAGAGCAATGGGAAGACACCTTAGAAGCTACCCTCATGCCAGGTTCCCGGATCATGAGGACTTACTAAGACGTTTTCTACTCGACGACCACCTTTCGAAAGGCAACAGTGAGGCGTACCCTAGGGGTGGTGTGTGCGAATTGTGTGTCATTTTCAGTTTATTGTTTGTCTTGTCATGCATTGGTGATCTAACGATTCGATTTTATTTTTGGGCATTCATTCTTTCATGTTATTGTTTAACAGTTATAAAGTTGCGAAAAATAAATCTAAACTATTACAACTGGCGCGGGTCCACATCGCCAAAAAAACCGAACCCGATTTGACTGAAAATAAATAAAGCGAATAAATAAAAGTGCGAGAATTTTAAATTACATGGCTTTGGGGCATATACAGAATTATTTAAACAATATAAAATAAATGCGCGAAATAAAGAGATTAAACAAAACTAGGGCGTTGGACCCTTTTACAAACAATTAAAATTAATCAAGGAATCTAAAATTAAAATTAAATGAAAAATGGTATTTTTGTGTTTTTTAGATTTAAAAGAAAAAAGGAATTAATTGAAATTAAATATTAGACCTAATTCTATTGTTTTTTAAGTTTATTATGAAAATATTGACTTTTATCCTAATTTAATTCTAAATTAATTTATGTACATTTTTTAATTTATGAAAATAAATAAATAACATTATTATTCTAAAAAAAGGGAAAAAAGAAAAAAAAGAAAATAAGAATTATTAAACCTAAATTCTATTTTTTTGGATTTTTATTAAAAGGAATTAAAGTTGTGCCCTAATTAAACTAAATTATTTACATGTTAATTTGGAAATAATCACAATAAAATAAATATTATATTTTTTGTATTTTCTGATTTTTGAATGTTTTTGTTATATTTTTGTGAAGATAATTAATTAAATAAATAGCAAATAAAAGAAATGAAAAGAAAAATTAAAGAAAGAATAAAAAAAAATAATAAGGCAAACCAGGGGGGTGTAATCCCAGAATTGGAGGTTCAGATTTGAAAAGCCTGGCCCATTTGCTTGAATTCCATTGACTTTTTGATCAGGTGTGATGCATTTGACTGAAGCATAGCATATTCTTCAATCCTAGCCTTTGATGTGGGGGCTCTGGGACACGTGGATGAGCTGATTTTGAAGTGTATGGTAGGCATCAATGTTAGCGCTGCATGTGAACTCAAGTTGAAAAATAATATGAGAAATGCCAGACCTGGGACTTGAACCCAGGTCTTGAAGGTCACATGCGCTTATCCCTTGCCACTGAGCCATTTATGTTTCATTTAATATATTATGGCACATAAATAATAAAAAGAAAAAACAGATATGTTAGTGGAGGGCGCGCGAAATTCAAATGAACGAATCACGCTTCGCCACGCCTTCTTCTTCCTCGCGTGCCCTGAAACATAAAACACAACAGCAACGGTTTTGAAGCGTTGTTTTAAGCATGCTATGGGAAAATAGCGAATAGCCATATAGGCTACATAAATTGTTCGCGAATGGTTGTTTAGGTCCGTCTCAATGCACTGGATTCAATAGCCATGATCTGAAGCTCTGATTTTCCTTGTTTGCAAAAACCCTAAATTAAAAAAACTGTAACCCTAGGATTCGCGCATGGTGGATTCTTATATACAGTGCAAAAACCAAATTGAATATAAGGGTTAGCTTGGAAACATCATATGGAACAAGAATATATTATTGAAATGTAATGAAGATGCTTAGAATGGAGAATACGATTTCAAAAAAAGTTCTGTACAGTTTGAGTATGATCCACCAATTCCTTACGCTTTTGTTGTTGTTTGTGATTGAGATTCGTTCAGGAGTGCCTCAGGATGCTAATGGGAAAAGAATTAAGGCTTGAAAAATCCTCCAACCTTGAAATCAGATTTGTCTTTTTATGTCAAAATTTCAAATTGCCAAAGCTTGTTTGGGCGCAGCTTATGATCTCTTAGGCCTAGGGTTTGACTCAGTGATGATCATGGAATGGAATTGGCTAGTTCTTTGACCTAGATTCAAGCTCATGAAGGAATTAGTCTTAGGGTTTTCACTCTTAACCATTTTTCCTCCTTTTTAGCCAAAACCTAAACCTAGTGTGCAAATGAACCTTAGCCTGATTTCTTGAGTTGGTTCATGATACATAGAAATTGTCCAAGTTCACATGACACTATTCCATTGGTTTTTAAATTTTATTTGAATTTTCAAAGAATTAAAATGAATTAAATCATCAAAAATTAAATAAAATAGAAAAATCAATATTTGGTCTTGAAATTAACCATGGGACACGTGTGTGGCATGAAAAGGATGGACCAAGTGGAAAAAATGGGGCCCTTTTGTCAAAAATTGGATTTTCAAGGATAGTTGACTTTTGCCATTTCACAAAAATTTCCCAACTTCTACAAGGCATAACTTGCTCACTTTTTAAGCTTTTCACATGTTCTTGGACATTTTGGAAAGGTATTTGAGTTCTTTAACCAATGCCTTTGGTCCCATGTCATTTTGATTTACCAATCTCAAATTATGGCCTTTGACTTAAAGTCCCTTTTTGTTGACTTTTGAAAATGACCTATAATGTTGAAATTGATAACTTTTTGTGAGAGCATTTCTTGGACTTGAAGTATGAAGATGAGTTGTAGGAAATGTCTTTCTCTTCACAATGAGCTTTGGATGGAATTTTTCTGATAATCCATGTGAAAGTTATGCCCTGGTCAATTTCAGTTGACTTTTTCAGCTGTCCAAATATAGCAACTTTTGTATCTTTGATGATTTCTGAGCCAAATTTTGAGAATCATGATCAAGCATTGATCAAATGATGTTTGTGGCTTCAAAATGATATATTGACCAAAAATTTGAACTTTTGACTGCCAAATGACCATTTTGCCCCTACAGTTGACTGTAGTGCAATTTAGGGTTTTGACTGTGCAATCTTGAGCTGAATGCCTTGAAACTTGATATGAGGATGCTTGACCCTGTTTGTGAGCATATGAGACTTGATTGAGCCCTTGAAAACTTCCTTTTCTTGATCAGACTCAAAACCCTAATTTTGACTGTATAGGAGACAGTTGACCTGCACAACCCTTGGGGAATTTTGTAGCTTAGCTTGGCAATTTCTTGAGGAATATGGGAGGGCAAATTTTGGGGTATAACACTCTTTCTCCTTATAAAGCTGCCAAAAGCATGTTAACAAAAAGCACTAATGTGTTCGCGTTGGGTTTCAAAGTGGGCGTGTTGAGAAATCATTATCCCATCGCGGTCGCCATTTTTCCAAAGGTAAAACAACGTGTTTTTGTTCCATTTTCAACCCTTTTCTCTGTTACAACCCTTACCAAATGAATGTCAATTACTTTTGTTGATCGAGTCATTTGTTCCCTACTTTTCTTTAACCAATTAAAATTAGTTCTTCCAGCACCAGTACTCAACCTACCTCTCTACTCACCATTATACACTTAATTGCAAGGGTGTTCACTCAATCACATACAAGAGTAAAAATCAATGAATTTCTAAGTTATTTGCAAAATCAGTCAGATCATATTTAAACTCACACATTTGAAGACTTTTAAGGTCGTAATGTGGCTTATGTCAGAGTAGGATAATTTTGGGATAGTAGGCATAAACCTTGGAGTTAGGTACCTTTTAGTCCTTCTGTTATCTTCTTCATTCCATATCACTCCTTCTGTAATATTAGATATTAGATATTTTTTTCTTATTTTTGGTCGTATTCTTTTCTTTCTTCTTTCTCAATTTTTGGTTGAAAATGTCAAGTTTTTGACATCTTATTTTTCTTTTTATTTGACTAATTTCTTTAGTATCCTTAACCCCAAACTTAAATGTTGCTAAATTCCAAGAGCAACCTCAAACTTAGTGATTAGCATATGTTGTAAATGAAATTTACCTACCTAACTCCAAAAAGGGTGGGAAGATTTTATCTTTCGAGTCAAAGACTCATCACTAGCTAAGTCACCGGAGGAAAGGTTAAGGCTCAAATTGATTAAAAAAGGATATCAATTATCATGCAAGGGTGGTTTACAAGGTTGTATAGTTTCCATAAACAACATCGTACTATATTATTGTCCTTGCACCACAAAATCAGTATAGTGGAAGGAATATTTGATCTTGTACAGTGTACTATTCACTCATGTAGAACCTTTTTGGTCTTATCTTCTAATCTTCAGAGGCTTCAGAATATGTGTTGATCAAACATTCTTTGAAGGAACAAAAAAAGAAAGAGAGTCTTCAGAAACTTCAGAACTTGTTCAGTAGAACCTTGTCTTCAGAGTCTTGAGAACCTCATAACTTGAAAGCACATAATCTTTAAATCTCGATATCTTCAGAAGCTTTTCTATCATAGTCACAGACATAAGTTTTTATACTAATGTTCTTCAGAACCATTGTTTATAAGTATTCCAGAACTTGAAAATTTCTTTATAACATGTACTTTGTATCTCTCTAGAGTTAGAGTGTGTTGATTCCATAAATTAATGACGTCACACGCTATTCTATCAGACTCAGATCTTGTCAACATAAGTTACACACTAGACAAAACTATTATGGTACAAAATTATTCTCTAAGAAACAATGTATTGTTATCATCAAAACTAAATGTCAGATGCAAAACCAAATCTTTTTCTTACAATCTCCCCTTTTTTTATAATGATAAAACCATGTATTTTGATGAACATTTTTATAGGTTTAATCACATAAAACAATTCAGAGTTAGCTATAAAGCTCCCCCTGAGTTCTATACTCTCAAAAACTTATTTCAACTTGCTCAGAGGCCCCCCCCTGAGTTCAAGACTTATAAAATAATTTTGAAGTATAAAACACTTTAATAAACATGAAAGGAATACTTTCATAATTAGAAACAATATCAGAGTCTGACTAGTAAAGTCTTGTTTGTCATTAGTTTGATTAGAAATGTCTGGTTCATCATCTCGGATCCTAGCTTGATATCAGAACATGATGAATTATCATAGCTTAGTTTTTATGAAGTATCAAAACCTATTTGAACCTGGTGATGCATCATAGTCCTATTTAGAAGAGTATGTAACACCCTAAAATCTATAATTTGTGTTCTTGTGAATATTATATGATTTTATGTTGATATGTTGTTGAGTTGTTAGTGGGATATAGGTGTTGACTTAGAAAATATTTAGGTTAAATAATTTGTAGTTAGATGGTTTATAATTAAAATAATAAAGTAGAACTTTAGTGTGGGTGAGAATTATTTAGAATTAATAAAATAATGGTTTTATGTGGTTTATTATTAAATAATAAAATAAAATGGAATATTGGGATGAATAGAGATGTTAAGGGTATAATGGTGAATGTGTGGGAGTAAGTGAGGGTATAAGGGGAAGATCATAGAAAGGGTCTAAGGTTAACAAATAAAATAAGGAATAATGTATTAGTTTATGTCATTCATGAAAAATTGGAAAATGGGAGAAAATAGGCTAGAGCACAGAGGAACCAAGAGGAGATTCTCCATTAGAGCTTGAAGAGAAATCAATCTCTAGGAATACAAGGTAAGAGGGTAATTATGATTTATTATGACTGGTATGATGGAAGGGTACAGGTAGGGTTTTTTGTATGTGTCGATGGATGATGAATACTGATGGGGTGTTTCGCAAGCATACGAAAGATATCAGAGTGATATAAAGAGTGTCGAACCTACAAAGACCTAATAGTCAAGATATCATTTTCTATCGTTATGATGTTTATCTAAGGCTAATAAAATAAAGATTGGAGTTGTGCAAACAAAGTAAATAAAGACTTGAATTAATATAAAAAATGCAATGTTAGAATATGGATCTCATCAATTCGTTGATACCCTTGTTGTTCATAAATTGAATTACTATGAGACAATATTTTCTACTTTGAAAAGAATTAATTGAACAGGAATTGTCGCTTTCGCGTATTCAGAACCGAATTTTACTCTCTAAATTATACATCCACTGTCACAATGGTAGGAACTGTTTGGTTAAAGTAGTAAAATCTATTTTAAGAAATTAGACTCTCTACTCAGTTGAAAAGTAATTTTGATTGGAAATTTTAACTTAAAAGGATTCCAGGCTTTCGCTCAGGTAACCATATTCTAAAGCTATAAACGTGTGTGTTTGAGAATAATATTAAAATAAATTTCTAGAAATATTAGACTTCCTAATTAATTGATAAAGTGCTTTCACGGTTTTTATCAATTAATTACTAAGAAGCCTTAATCTTTTGTACCATACGACTTTCGATCTTACCCTGCATATAAATGGTTCTACTTTCATAGTAACCGAAAAAGTTAAGTTTAGAAAAGTTGTGATTAAAACCAAAATAGCCCCAAGAGTATTTCTCAAAGAACAATGAGTCAGAGCACCGTCGAATCGACGGTCCTCACATTCCAACATTTATAAATTTATGACATGATTATAACATAAAAAAAAACAATTGATTCAATCATGTGACAAAGCGTAGTAGATATACTGAAATAAGCTTTAAACATGCAATTAAAATAAAGGTAAAAGAAAAGCATGAGAGTAAATTGTCAGAACAAGATTTGGATTCTTCAATTAATCTCTGGATTTTGATGATAACAATATACACACACACACACACACACACACACACACACACACACACACACACACACACACACACACACACACACACACACACACACACACATATATATATATATATATATATATATATATATATATATATATATATATATATATATATATATATATATATATATATATATATATATATATATATATATATATATATATATATATATATATATATATATATATATATATATATATATATATATATATATATATATATATATATATATATATTATATGTAAACAATTTTGTTTCTAATAGTTTCTTGAGTATACAGATTAGAAGTTCTATTTGATTCAGGACTGTTGTTTGAAGAATCATCAAAAATATACTAAGCACGCTTCAGAAAGACTATTTCATCCGCTTATAAAGAAACATCAGTAGTTCTGAAGAATGGTGAATGTTCGCCAGAAATAGGATCTCCTGTGTACTTCTCAATAAGGTGTTGCTTCAAAAGTCACAAGCATTCTAGAATAAAGAATTTCTATTATAGTTACTGCTCCAAGATCGGAAAATAAGATTGCACGAGAAACAAGCTTTTACATCAAAGATCAGAAGTCAATATTTGTTTGTTAGAGGAGCTATTGATTCTAACTATGAAGACAAAGTCAAGGTTCTAAACACATCAAAGAAAATCTTCTACTTCGGAATCAGAAGTCTAGATTTGTTCATCAGAAAGTTGTTGCTTCTAATTCTGAAGACAAAGTCAAGATTCTGAAGACTCGGATACTTCGTGGAATATGCACACATTACTTTACATTAGAAGTATTCCTTCAGAAGAAAGATCAAGGAAAGTTAGACCTTCTGGAATCATTACTATTTTACATCATATAGTCCATCCAAAGACAATATCAAAAGATGATATCTTCTCAAGCAAATCTACTTCATCAGAAGTAAAATTAATCACAAGATAGTATCATCAAAAGCATGCGCTAGAAGAGCTAGTACAAAGGTACAATTAACCATTCCAGTCAAATGGATGTATTGTGTACTCTTTGTCTCCCACGATCGCTTCTTACCATTAGCAGATGGCAAGACGAAAGTGACGTATGTACTACTACAATGGTCTACTTCCTCAATGCCTATATAAAGGATCAAATGTTTCATTTAAAATGGCAAAACTTAAACACAAGAACGGTAACACTTCCCAAATCAAAGCAAGAAAAAGAAAAAGATTAAAACATAAGATTTGTTGCTCATCATTGTGTTGATATTATTATTTCTGAGAACACAAGAGTTATTTTTCATTATTTTGTTGATATTATTTGTTAGAACACAAGAGTTGTTGCTCATTATTGTGTTATTATTGTAATTTGTTTGAACATAAGATTTGTTGCTTTGTGTTAAACAATTTGTACTTAAACATTTGTGTAATCCGCTTGTAAGAAGCAATCTTGTAAACACATTATTCAATTGTAAGTTGATTTTTCCTTGAGTGACTAAGGTGTTAGTCAGAATACTCAAAAAGATTTAGAGAAATCTCCTTCAAGGGATTGGGTAGGTCAAAAGCCTTAAGGATTCAGTGATTGTTATATCTCTTAAGGGATCACTAACAGGTTACCATTGCTTTATTGTTAGTCTCTGGCGGGTAGCCCGTGCATTTGAGAAATCTCCTTCAAGGGACTGAGTAGGTCAGAAGCCTTAAGGAGTCAGTGATCGTTATATCTCTTAGGAGACCAGGTAGGTCAAAATTCTTAAGGGATCACTAACATGTTATGATTGTTTAGTTGTTAGTCACCGGCGGTTAGCCCGTGCATTTATAATCTTTCAAGATTAGTAGATTAAGTCCTTTTCTAAGGAAAAATCACCTTGGCGGGTGGACAAGAGTAGACTTTTCTAAGGTGAATTTGTATAAACCAAGTGTGTCATTATTTCTATCTATAGAATTGATTTTATTTTGATTGTTTCTGTAAAGCACTTCTAAACAAAAAAAAATATTGAAAATCCAAATCAAACCCCCCATTTCTTGTGTTTTTCTTAACCATCAATTGGTATCAAGAGTTTTGGCTCTGTTATTGATTTTCTAATCAAACACTTAACCGTGTAGAGAGATCCAATATGAGATAAACCTTCTAAATGGTTGCTGCTAACACAAATGATAGAGATAGATACAGTGTAAACCTCTTATTTTTTATGGAGAGAAATTTGATTGTTGGAGAGATAGAATAGAAAGTTTCTTTCTAGGCTATTATATTAATCTCTGGGAAATAGTTACAAATGGTTATGAAGAACATACCAGTGCAATTGGTATTCATATTCCCAAGAACAGAATAAATGAAGATCAGAAGCGCAACTTCAAGAATCATCACAAATCCATACCTATCCTTCAAAGCACAATCTCGTACAATGAATATGAAAAGATCACAAATAGAGAAATAACAAAGGAAATTCTTTATTCACTAGGAATGAAAAACGAAGTCAAAGAAACTAAGGCCTTGGCCTTAATTCAGAAATATGAAGCCTTCAGAATGGAAGATGAAGAAACGGTTGAAACTATGTTCTCAAGGTTTCAAACCTTGGTAGCAAGAGTTAAGGTTCTGGAAAAAGGATACTCCACATCTAATCATGTTAAGAAGATCATCAGAAGTCTTCCTAAGAGATGGAGACCTGTGGTTACGGATTTAAAGCTTTCTAAGGATTTGAACAGTATAACTCTTGAAGATTTAGTCAGTTCGCTTAAAAGTCGTAAGATAAAGCTAGAAGAATATGGACCTCATAAAAGAAACAAATCTATTTCTCTAAAATATAGAACATAAAGAACCAAATCAGAAAAGAGAAAGGCTTTCCAAGCTGAAGAAATTGAAGAATCTGATAATGAATATTCTGATGAGGAAGACGAATTGTTGTATCACCCCAATTCTACCCCTCGTAATTAATAATAAAATCAGAGTTTCAAAATTTTATCCAAACATAAATTGGGGTATCACATATTCGTGTTTTTCATCACTTTGCATTATAATGCACATCACAAAATCAAAAGTCGGATATACTGATTCATAACATAAATCATCATATAAACATATGAATAATCACAG
This sequence comes from Vicia faba, assembly GCA_948472305.1. Classification (NCBI taxonomy): domain Eukaryota; kingdom Viridiplantae; phylum Streptophyta; class Magnoliopsida; order Fabales; family Fabaceae; genus Vicia; species Vicia faba. The sequence goes on from OX451735.1 coordinate 1,211,765,903, forward strand.
CGCAACGGATGTGTTCATAAAATGTACGTATCATCATGTTATCATTAATACATAAAGTTATAAGATAGTATACATAAACTATCCTATCAAAATAATAATGTCGCCCAAATCCCGAGTGTCACTACTATCAGAGCAGAGCGACTCAAAATAAAGAGACTCGAGCTAATCCTCATCATCCTCACGGATCACCTGCACGTTACCAATATAAAGGCAACGACGAAACAAGTAAAGGGTGAGATACTCCAAAACATATAATTAAAGGCATGATAAAATATATAAATAGTTTTGGAATCATAAATGATATAGGTTAATAAGAATATGTCAACAAATATCAAATCTCACATACTTTAAAATCATCATTTAGTGTATAAGATCAACACTTTAATATCATCACATAATCACCATAATCATGTCAAAACAAGACATAAACTCCATCGCCATAAACTCATATCGTCGTTTTACCGTCATATTACATTCATCACTTACTCATCATGAAATTATCGCATCATATTCACTTTATGTTCAACACAAAAATCATCACAAAATAAAGTATCATATATCATCGCAATTCATCATAAGCCATGAAATAAAACTCAACGCCAAAAGACTCAAAAATAAACATAACCGACTCCATGAGACACGACTATATTATGCATGTGGTACCCGTTGCTTTGTCCATGATTAGGGACATTCGGCATAAAAGCCCATCGTCGCTTTGGCATAAAAGCCCTCGTTTCTTGGCATAAAAGCCCTCGTCGCCAATGCAATGTGTGTGACTCGACAACACGACATCACAAACACGACACAATAAAACATCATCATCACACATCAAAATTGGTATAAAACCCACGTCGCCATATTTATCCACATCAAGATAAACATATCATTGCATCGCATATCATCAAGTATTCATTATAAATAAACCGTCGCAAATATCATATTTAATCACACCACATCATTATCAAATAATTCACTAAATTTCAAACACGAAAAAATAGTCAAACATCAATAATCATCGTGAAAGTCATTCATAATAATCGGCATCAATCATAATCATTAACATCGAAATCGGATTGTCCATACGCGACTTAAACCGACTAAAACGCAACCCATTTCAAATTAATCGTAAATTGGTCTATTTCGGGTCGCTTCATAAAAATTCGAAATCTCGAAAAACTAACCTCACCACGACGTTCTACATGTAAAAATTAGCTAGCATGTCAATTTTCGTTAAATTCGGAGCAACTTGCTCCGTCGCCGAAATTGCCGAAATCGGAAAATCGGAACATAATTGGGTTCCAAATTAAATCTGCTAACTTATGTCATATTTGTATTTAATTAATATAAATATTTAATATATTAAATTAAGAAAATAAAAACAAAACATAAATTAATTAATTTTCTAAACTTACTTTCAATTTCTACTGCAAGTTCTGCTATACTGCATAATTTTCATTGCATACTGCTAGCTTATTAGTTACTAAGCTTTACTTTATGAATACTGCTAGAACGTTGATTTATAAACTTCACTTAATAACTATACTACTACTTTAAGTTTACTAAGCTTTTTCTTTCAATTTGGATTTCAATTACTTTAGTTTTCTATGCTACATAATGAACATACTGCTACTTTAAAAAAACTAAACGTAATTAATAATTATACTGCAAGTTTTTTTTTTTTAACTTAATAAAAGAACACACTGTTATACTTGTTGAAAACGTAATATACTGAATAGCTTTTAGTTCTTAGTTTTATAAACTTAATTTAATTAATATAAATTAGTTTTTCTAATTTAATTTCTATTAACATAACAATAATCCCACAACACTAACATCTAAATTAACTCTCCTAATTTATCTCAACAAATCTTAAGAACCCTAACATCAATTTTATCCCAAATTAAAATATACCAAATCAAACTCTATCTATAAGCATTGGAAAATCAAACCCCCTTACCTTAGATACTTGAAATAATTCTTGATGTTCCAACCAACCCAAAACCCAAGCTTTGTTCTTCTTGTTCTCTCTTCTCCAAGACTCTCTAGCTCTCTCTATGCTTCTAAGTGTTCTAGTGTTATGACACAAAACCAGGAAATGGTGGATTTTGTTTGTTTAGATGCAAAACATAAGCTAGCAAAATACCCAAAAAGCCCTTCTTGTAAAATACGACCTCATAACACCAAATAATACTAAATAATATTATTAACCCAAATTATTAAAATAACTCTGAATAATTAAATATCGGTCCGAATAATATTTTACCGAACCGAACGGAATAAAGACCGGACCGAACAAAATAATTACCGGTCCCTCAAAACAAATACCGGACCGAATAAAATAATTACCAGTCCCTCAAAATAAATACCGGACCGAATAAAATAATTACCGGTCCCCCAAAACAAATACCGGACCGAATAAAATAATTACCGGTCCCCCAAAACAAATACCGGACTGAATAAAATGATTACCGGTCCCTCAAAATAAATACCGGACCGAATAAAATAATTATCGGTCCGAATAAAACGTCACCGAATATATTAACAGATATACCGGTTAATTTAAATATTCTCGTCGCAAAAATAAACGTCAAACGGTAATTCGAAAATATTAATATAATATAATATTAAATAAAATGGGGCGTTACAACTCTCCCCCACTTAAAAAGTTTCGTCCTCGAAATTACCTGACTCGAAAAGATCGGGATAGGAATCTCGTATCTTGCTTTCTAACTCCCACGTCGCACTTTCACCAGCTGCTCTTATCCAAACAACTTTAACCAAGGAGATCTCTTTGCCACGAAGAGACTTCAACTCACGATCTTCGATCCTTAATGGTATCGTCTCTACCGTAAGATTGTCTCACACTTGAATATCATCCATCTCAATCACATGTGAAGGATCCGGAACATACTTCCGAAGTTGCGACACATGGAACACATCATGCAAGTTTGAAAGATTTGGCTGTAACGCCACTCTATAAGCCACTTTTCCCACTTTACTAGTAGTTTGGTAAGGACCAATAAAGCGAGGAGTTAGCTTCTTCGACTTCAATGCTCGCCCAACGCCGGTTGTAGGAGTAACTCACAAAAATACATGATCACCATCTTGAAATTCCAAGTCTTTTCTCCTTTTATCATGATAACTCTTTTGTCGACTTTGAGAAATTCTCATCTTTTCTCTGATCATCTTCACCGTCTCAATAGTCTCTCTAACCAATTCTGGTCCAAGCACCACACTTTCACCCGACTCATGCCAACACAAAGGAGTTCTACATCTCCGACCATACAAAGCCTCGAACGGTGTCATTCCAATACTAGCATGAAAACTATTGTTATAAGTAAACTCAACCAAAGGAAGATATGTATCCCATGAACCACCATGTTCAAGAATACAAGCACGTAACAAGTCTTCCAATGATTGAATCGTCCTTTACGTCTGACCATCAGTTTGAGGATGATAAGTCGAACTCAACCTCAACTTTGAACCCAAAGCCTCTTGCAAGCTCTTCCAAAATTCAGAAGTAAACCTCTGATCTCTATCCGAAACAATACACAAAGGAATACCATGTAATCTCACAATCACATGCGTATAAATTTCTGCCAACTTTGATACGGGATAAGTGATGTTAATAGGAATAAAGTGAGTTGACTTCGTAAGCCTATCAACAATCACCCAAATCGCATCGTGTCCTCTTTGTGTATTCGATAACCCCGTTACGAAATCCATAGAAATGCTATCCCATTTCCATTCTGGAATCTCTAACGGTTGCATCAACCCCGCAGGTTTCTGATGCTCCACTTTAGACTTCTGACAAGTCAAACAAGCATAAACAAACTGAGCAACCTCTCTCTTCATGTCCGACCACCAAAATAGTTTCTTTAAATCTTGATACATTTTGGTCACTCCGGGATGAATACTCAAATTGCTTCTATGACTTTCTTCCAAGATCATTCTCTTCAAATCCACATCATTGGGAATACAAATCCTATCACGGAACCTCAAAACACCCTGAGCATCTAACTTGAAATCTTCATTTTCAGTTTGTCCAATACCAACCAACAAATCAACAAGTTTCACATCAAGCTTCTGAGCTTCTCTAACACTATCAAGGAAATCATTATTGATCTTTAACATTCCCAAGATAACACTCTTCGGCGTCACTTCTACTACAAGACTTATATCTCTAAATCGCTCAATCAATTCCAACTCTTTCACCATCAACAGTGACATATGCAAAGTCTTTTGACTTAAAACATCGGCCACCACATTAGCTTTACCGGGATGGTAATTCAATCCAAAATCATAATCTTTCAACAATTCAAGCCACCGTCTTTGTCTCATATTAAGCTCTTTCTGATCGAACAAGTACTTCAAACTTTTATGGTCACTAAATACTTCAAATCTAGAACCATAAAGATAATTCCTTCAAATCTTAAGCACAAAAACAACCGCTGCAAGCTCCAAATCGTGCGTAGGATAATTCTTCTCATGAATCTTCAATTGCCTAGAAGCATAAGCAACCACTTTGCATAAGTACACCACCTAAACCCATCTTAGAAGCATCACAATAAATAACAAACGGTTCTTCAGGATTAGGTAGAATCAAGATCGGAGCCGTTGTCAACCTTTTCTTCAATTCAACAAAACTTTATTCACACTTGACATCCCACACAAATGCAGCTCCTTTACAAGTCAACTTTGTCAAAGGGAGCGCCAACTTAGAGAAACCTTCAATGAACCTTCTATAGTAACCAGCCAATCCTAATAAACTTCTAATCTCAATAACAGACTTAGGAGTTTCCCATCTCAACACAGCATCAACTTTAGAAGGATCAACTGCAATGCCATCACCAGAAATGACATGCCCCAAAAAGCTCACTTCACTTAACCAGAACTCGCACTTTGACAACTTAGCATAAAGCTTCTTCTCTTTCAGAACTTCCAACACTATGCACAATCGTTCTGCGTGCTCTTCTTCCGATTTAGAATAAACTAGAATATCATCAATGAAAACAACCACGAAATGATCCAAGTAAGGATGGAATATACGATTCATGTACTCCATGAATACTCCCGGTGCATTAGTGACACCGAAAGGCATCACTGAATATTCGTAATGTCCATACCTCGTCCTGGAAGCAATTTTCTGAACATCTTCTTCTTTCACCCTTATTTGATGGTAACCCGATCTCAAATCAATATTACTAAACATGCGAGCGCCAACCAGTCGGTCCATCAAATCATCAATTCTAGGAAGTAGATACCTATTCTTGATAGTCACTTTATTCAACTGACGATAATCAATACAAAGTCTCATGATACTGTCTTTCTTCTTCACCAATAACACATGAGCTCCCCACGGTGACACACTAGGTCTAACAAACTTCTTCTCGAGAAAATCTTCTAATTGGCTCTTCAATTCTGCTAACTCAAATGCGGACATCCTGTATGGTGCCATAGAGATAGGTCTGGTACCAGGGACAAGATCCACAGAAAATTAAACTTCTCTTTCTGGAGGTGCACTAGGAATCTCATCAGGGAGTACTTCGGGAAAATCGCACACCACCGGAAAGTTTGCTATCACAGCTTAACTCTCCACAGAAAGAGTCGCCATCAACAAGAAAACCAACGCCTCATCCTACATGAACTCATTCAACTGCTTCGTCGACACCAACATAGATTGTTCTTCTTCTACTAAGGAAGAAAATCTCAGTGTTGTCATAGCAATTGATATGGACATAATTAGCTTTCAACCAGTCCATACCTAAAACCACGTCCAACCCAACAAGCGGTAAACAAACAAGATCCACCACAAAGTCTCTATCAAAGATTGATAAAGGGAAACTTGCACACACAAAAGAAGTAGTAACCGTTCCCTTAGCCGGAACTTCTACAACCATATCTCTATCCAGAGACGACAAAGTGAGACCCAATCTCTTTACACAATCAACAGCAATAAAACAGTGAGTAGCACCAGTATCAATAATAGTAATAAGAGGAAAGCTATTAATGAAACTAGTACCTCGAACAAGACCATCCTCATTTTCCATCGGAGCACCCGACAAAGCAAACACCTTTCCTGCTCCTTGAGTCCTCTTAGGCTTCTTACATTTAGCACTAATGTGACCTCCCTCGCCATAATTAAAACAGACCACGTCCTTATATCTACAATCGCGAGTCATATGGCCCACTTCTCCACATCAGAAACATCTCACCTCATTATCCTTAGCTCTAACATCGCTTTGACAAACATTACTTTTGTGGCCGGGTTTCCCACACTTGTAACAAACAATACTAGCAGGAGCATCTCCCCCACTAGTTCTTCGCCCTTGAAACGCTTTCTGTTTCCCTTTACCAGCTGGAGCATCATACGGTTTTCCACGGCTTTGTTGACCTTTGTTTCTCTTATCAGACATAATCTTATAATGAGCATTATTGTCCTCCTCAAAGATCCTACAATTATTAATCAAATTCGAAAAGACGCGGATTTTCTGATAACCAACAGCTTTCTTAATCTCAGGACGCAAACCATTTTCAAACTTGATGCATTTATAGAACTCGCCATTCGGCCCATCATAATGCGGATAGAACTTGGCCAACATAGTGAACCTTGCAGCATAATCAGTGATAGACATGCTTCCTTGCTTTAATTCAAGGAACTATATCTCCTTCTTTCCCCGAACACCTTCCGGGTAATACTTCCTCATGAATTCCCTTCGGAAAACTTCCCATGTCACTTCCTCACCAGCAATCTCAAGTCTCTGACGGGTTTCAACCCACCAGTCATCTGTTTCAGCACTTAGTTTATGAGTACCATAACGGATCCTTTGCACAGGAGTGCAATCCATCACACGAAAGATTCTTTCAATCTCCTTCAGCCACGCCAAAGCACCTTCAGGATCATACTTTCCTTGGAAAGTAGGAGGATTCTCTCTTTGGAAGGTTACCAAACTACGAGACCCAGCGTTCTCGTCAGCATTCGGCGGGTTTTGGAAAGCCTGAGCCATTGCCTGCATAGCAGCAGCAAGAGCCTCATCATTCCTACCAGTGTTCCTTCTAGCCATAACAACTTTTGCTCAAAACAAAACAAGGATTAGAATCAACAAATAAAAATACTTGATTGATAGACGACAACAAACTCAACAACTTGGCCGGACAGACTGACCTGCTCTGATACCACTAATGTAACACCCCAATTCTACCCCTCGTAATTAATAATAAAATCAGAGTTTCAAAATTTCATCCAAACATAAATTGAGGTATCACATATTCGTGTTTTTCATCACTTTGCATTATAATGCACATCACAAAATCAAAAGTCGGATATACTGATTCATAACATAAATCATCATATAAACATATGACTAGTCACAGCGCAGCGGATGTGTTCACAAAATGTACGTATCATCATGTTATCATCAATACATAAAGTCATAAGATAGTATACATAAACTATCCTATCAAAATAATAACGTCGCCCAAATCCCGAGTGTCACTACTATCAGAGCAGAGTGACTCAAAATAAAGAGACTCGAGCTAATCCTCATCATCCTCGCGGATCACCTGCACGTTACCAATATAAAGGCAACGGCGAACCAAGTAAAGGGTGAGATACTCCAAAACATATAATTAAAGGCATGATAAAATATATAAATAGTTTTGGAATCATAAATAATATAGGTTAATAAGAATATGTCAACAAATATCAAATCTCACATACTTTAAAATCATCATTTAGTGTATAAGATCAATACTTTAATATCATCACATAATCACCATAATCATGTCAAAACAAGACATAAACTCCATCGCCATAAACTCATATCATCGCTTTACCATCATATTATATTCATCACTTACTCATCATGAAATTATCACATCATATTCACTTTATGTTCAACACAAAAATCATCACAAAACAAAGTATCTTATATCATCGCAATCTATCATAAGCCATGAAATAAAACTCAACGCCAAGAGACTCAAAAATAAACATAACCGACTCCATGAGACACGACTATATTATGCATGTGGTACCCTTTGCTTTTTCCATGATTAGGGACATTCGGCATAAAAGCCCATCGTCGCTTTGGCATAAAAGCCCCCGTCGCTTGGCATAAAAGTCCTCGTCGCCAATGCAATGTATGTGACTTGACAACACGACATCACAAACACGACACAACAATACATCATCATTGCACATCAAAATTGGTATAAAACCCACGTCGCCATATTTGTCCACGTCAAGATAAACATATCATCGCATCGCATATCATCAAGTATTCATTATAAATAAACCGTCGCAAACATCATATTTAATCACACCACATCATTATCAAATAATTCACTAAATTTCAAACACGGAAAAATATTCAAACATCAATAATCGTCGTGAAAGTCATTCATAATAATCGGCATCAATCATAAGCATTAACGTCGAAATCGGATTGTCCATACGCGACTTAAACCGACTAAAACGCAACCCATTTCAAATTAACCGTAAATTGGCCTATTTCGGGTCGCTTCATAAAAATTCAAAATCTCGAAAAACTAACCTCACCACGATGTTATGCACGTCAAAATTAGCTAGCACGTCAATTTTCGTTAAATTCGGAGCAACTTGCTCCCTCGCCGAAATTGCCGAAATTGCTGAAATCGGGAAATCGGTACATAATCGGGTTCCAAATTAAATCGGCTAACTTATGTCATATTTGTATTTAATTAATATAAATATTTAATATATTAAATTAAGAAAAGAAAAATAAAACATAAATTAATTAATTTTCTAAACTTACTTTCAATTTCTACTACAAGTTCTGCTATACTGCATAATTTTCATTGCATACTGCTAGCTTATTAGTTACTAAGCTTTACTTTATAAATATTGCTAGAACGTTGATTTATAAACTTCACTTAATAACTATACTGCTACTTTAAGTTTACTAAGCTTTTTCTTTCAATTTGGATTTCAATTACTTTAGTTTTCTATGCTACATAATGAACATACTGCTACTTTAAAAAAACTAAACTTAATTAATAATTATACTGCAAATTTTTTTTTTTAACTTAATAAAATAACATACTGCTATACTTGTTGAAAACGTAATATACTGCATAGCTTTTAGTTATTAGTTTTATAAACTTAATTTAATTAATATAAATTAGTTTTCCTAATTTAATTTCTATTAACATAACAATAATCCCACAACACTAACACCTAAATTAACTCTCCTAATTTATCTCAACAAATCTCAAGAACCCTAACATCAATTTTATCCCAAATCAAAATATACCAAATCAAACCATAACTATAAGCATTGGAAAATCAAACCCCTTACCTTAGATACTTGAAATGATTCTTGATGTTTCAACCAACCCAAAACCCAAGCTTTGTTCTTCTTGTTCTTCTCTTTTCCAAGACTCTCTAGCTCTCTCTATGCTTCTAAGTGTTCTAGTGTTATGACACAAAACCAGGAAATGGTGGGTTTTGTTTGTTTAGATGCAAGACATAAGCTAGCAAAATACCCAAAAAGCTCTTCTTGTAAAATACTACCTCATAACACCAAATAATACTAAATAATACTATTAACCCAAATTATTAAAATAACTCTGAATAATTAAATATCGGTCCGAATAATATTTTACCAGACCGAACGGAATAAAAAACGGACCGAACAAAATAATTACTGGTCCCTCAAAACAAATACTAGACCGAATAAAATAATTACCGGTCCCTCAAAATAAATATCGGACCGAATAAAATAATTATCGGTCCCCCAAAACAAATACCGGACCGAATAAAATAATTACCGGTCCCCCAAAACAAATACCGGACCGAATAAAATAATTACCGGTCCCTCAAAATAAATACCGGACCAAATAAAATAATTATCGGTCCGAATAAAACGTCGCAGAATATTTTAACAGATATACCGGTTAATTTAAATATTCTCGTCGCAAAAATAAACGTCAAACGGTAATTCGAAAATATTAATATAATATAATATTAAATAAAACGGGGCGTTACAATTGTCACTTCTACCAGAAGAATTAAGTAACTCTGGAAGAAAAGACAAAACAATGGTCGAAGATTCAGAAATAGAGGGGATCATCCAGAAGCATCTGATAAAGGAAGATCCGATAATGAAGTAACGTGTTTTGAGTGCAATGAACCTGGACACTACAGAAATAAATATCAAATTCTCAAGAAGGAGAGCACCAGAAAAGAAATCTTCAAGAAAAGCACTGTCAAAGGAAAGAAGAAAGGTCTCATGGAAACATGAGATGATTCTGACTCTGAAGGATCAGAATCAGAAGAAGAACGTGCCAACGTAGCATTCATGGCCTCCACATCATATGGAAACTCGTCAGAAACAGACTCTAACTCTGAAGAGGTATTTTTTAAATTCTCTCGAGCTGAATTAGAATTATGTTTATTAGAAACTTTGAACAAGCATCAGAAACTTCAACAAAAATTCAAGAACCTTCAGAAGGTTCATGAATATGAAGTTGAAAAATACAGTAAGCTGAAAAAAGAAGTTTTTAAACAAAAAGGTGACAATCTGCTTTTAGAAAAAGAAAACACCTTTCTAAATAAAAACTGTTTAAAACTTGAAGAAACCCTTTCTAGAGCTTCTCCATATTCTGAAATTGCCTTGTGTAAGTATGACAAGGCTTTTCAAAAATTCTCAAACAACAGCATGGACATAAACAAAATGTCTTATATGATCTATGGTATTAGTCAAAGTAGAAGGGAAGAATAGGTTACGAATCTGATAACAATAATCAGAAACTTTTTAGAGACAATTAACCTATATATCCTTTCTCGTATCATTAAAATTCTGCACAGACACGAAAATTTAATGCTGCACGAAAACCCAAGTTTATCAGAAACTTTTAGAAAACTAACTCTAAAAGACCTAAAAGATTGTGGGTACCAAAAGAAAAGATTGTATATGTTGCAAATATCTTATGCAATAGATTTAAAACACCAATTATGACACTTGGGTTCTGGATGCTTGTGACACATAATAAGAAGAAAGCATATGTTCCATAATCTAGAATCTAATAATGTTGGGTGTTATGCTTCATAAGGATTCGGAAATAAAGTATAGAATGAATCAAAAAGAGTTGAATCTGAAGAACTGTTAGAATTGTCAAAAATAAGAGTTAAGGAAACACTTCTGAAATTGGTCTCTTGATTAGAACTAATCTTCTGTGAAGAAGTACTTTAAGAAAATGAATGCAATCTAATAATACAAAAGGAACAAAACCAATCCTTAAGAAATGATGATTAGAATCTGGAAACTAAATCTAATTGGACTTAAGTGAAGGTTCATAATCCGATGAACGAGAATAGTGAAGAAATTGAAAATCTTAAAGATATCATGTGCAGGTTCTGGAGAAAAAGATTCTAATAGTAAGGTGGTCAGAAATGAAGACACATCAGAAGCACCTGAATGTCCATTAGTTCAGAAGAGGCAAAAAAATAGACAAGCCCTATCTAAATAATTGATTCTAGAAGATAAAGTTGTACATGTCAGAATAAGATCCAATTTTAAATTATCTGATGGAATGCTTTTGGGATTAGTATCGCTGGTAGAACCAACCTCTTCTGAAGAAGCACTTCATGATAATAAATGGATTCTGGCTATGGAGGAAGAGCTAAAGCAATTCTCCAGAAATGATGTTTGGGATTTAGTGCCTAAACCCAAAGGAACTCGCGTTATTGGAACAAAGTGGGTTTACATAAACAAGTTAGATGAGAAAGGAGAAGTTGTCAGAAACAAAGCACGACTGGTTGCACAAGGTTATAGTCAACAAGATGGTATTGACTACAATGAAGCCCTTGCTTCATTCTCCTATTCACTGGTATTCATATACAGTTTATATCAGCTATCACAAGATCATCATGTTGATACATCATTGATATATCAATAAACATGCAAATTAGGAAGGACACGAGATGCAAGAGGAAAGCTCTAATGAGCTAAATCATCCAAGCAATGTATTCGTTAGAAGTCATGTACTCTTTACAATGAGTTGGAATTCAGATAAGGAAGATTACTCTCTGATAAGTAATGATCTAAGGAACTTTTTCATTTGTGAGAAGTTGTGAATTCTCATTAAATGAATATAGTTTCTAATTCAAATCCTTCTTCAGAAGTTGTGAACTCTCTGAATGAAGTTGGTTATGATACCCATATATGTTTTAGAAGTTGTACACTTCTTGAAAATATTGTTATATCAAGCTTTATATTTCCCACTATTTAGAAGACTGTGAACTTTCTGTAAGTGTGGCAACTATTGTTTGATATCATCTATTGTTCAGAAGTTGTAAACCTTCTGAAGATATGGTGATCCAACTTTGATGCTTCATAAGTTGTGAACTTTACGAAGAAATTAAAATGTGTGCTTTGTCAATGTATGGGTCGTCAAAACTATTGTTTCAATTGACATCAAGCTTTTCAGAAGTTGTGAACTCTCTGAAAGTTGTGATAACTAGATTCTGGTACTTTAGAAGTCGCGTACTCTCTGAAGTAAGACCAAAACAATGTATGTTTTAAACAACGTGTGAAATGGTAACATATATTGTTCAGAAGTTGTGAACTCTCCAAAAATATGTTGGTGTGTTAGACATCGCATTGATTGTATCATCTCAAGTTATTTAGAAGTTGTTAACTCTCTGAAAATTGTAGTGATAATGCTCTGATTACTCAAGCTTTCAAAAATCTATGAAAATGATATCCTGATAAGTCAAGTTGTTCAGAAAATGTGAACTTTTTGAAAGGTGTGATGAAAGAAGACTCTAATACTTCAAAAGTTGTGAACTGTTTGGAAGTATAGTAAGTCTATTGTGCTTAATAATTCCTTCTTATCCCTGAATAATCTTAAATCTTTTTTATTATAACAAAAAGGGGGAGAAAGCATAATAATGATTTTAATGCATACCTAATTCTCTAAATCGCATTGCTTACATTTCTAACAAATTATATATGCAAGAGTTTTTAGAATTTGTTTTCAGGAATAAGATAAAGGTTATAATGAAGAAAAAAAATTCTGATAAAGCAAAGTCTGATAAATCGCTTCCATTCGCTTCAATCAGAATTCTGGAAAATGTTATCCAAGATCAGAAAACCCTACTTTCTAATAAGGTCTTAAGTTTTAGATTTAGGGGGAGATTATTTAACTCAGGGGAAGTTTTCTAAGCAATGCTCAGATATTCCTTCCTTCTAAAAAATTGTAATTCTTAGACTCATGGGGAGCTCTCACTAATCAGGGTAACTTTTCTTCTTAACTCTAATTCGATTATGATATTACCTTGTAAAATTGTTACATCAAAACACATGGTTTTGTCATTATCAAAAAGGGGAAGATTGTTAGAACAAGATTTTAATTATACAATTAATCTCTGGATTTTGATGATAACAATACATATATTTTATATGTAAGCAATTTTGTTTCTAATAGTTTCTTGAGTGTGCAGATTAGAAGTTCTATTTGACTCAGGACTATTGTATAAAGAATCATCAGCAATATACTAAGCACGCATCAAAAAGACTATTGCATTCGCTTCTGAAGAGACATCACTAGTTTCGAAGAATGTTGAATGTTCGCCAAAAAGAGGATCTCTTGTGTACTTCTAAATAAGTTGATGCTGCTTTAGAAAGCTTCTAAGCAATTATTTGTTTTGATGATAACAACCATATATTTTGTGAGTAACAACTTTAGTGCTACTAATGGTTTATTGAGTGTGCAGATCTAAACATTTTATAAAAGAGCTTGCATAGAAAGCTGAAGATACAAGAATCATAAAGCTTCTACAACTGAAGCTATCCCTCGCCATAAGTTGTTGCCTATACATATGAAGATGTGATCGTTCATCAGAAAGATTCTAAGAGCTTGCGCAAATATAGCTCAGAAAGCTGAAGATACAAGAATCATAAAACTTCTACAACTGAAGTTGTCTCTCAACATAAGTTGTTACCTATATATCTGAATACGTGATCTTCCATCAGAAAGATTCTAAGAGCTTGCACAAATATAGCTCAGAAAGTTGAAGATACAAGAATTAGAAAGCTTCTACAATTGAAGTTGTATTTCAAATAAGTTGATGCCTATAGTTCTGAAAAAATACGTGTTCCTAAAAGTTCAATCTAGGGTTTCTATGATACATCAAATCAGTAGTTTCTGAACTACTCGTCAGAAGAAAAACACAAGCAATAAGTCTCAAGCTCGGCACTTCAGAGACAGAAATAATATCTTCCGTAAAAATAAAGTTCTACAAAAACAAGTTAAAATAAAGACCAGAAAAATCCAGATGCATTTTCATTAGTGTTCTAATCAAAAATGACAATTGATCACAGTGATCGAAGAGAACAGTGATGACAATTCTCGGCTAGGATAGATAAAAATAAGAAATCATGCCTCTTACACAATAATAATTATAAAAGGTAGATTTCAATTAAAAACATATCAAACTAAAAAGTACATGTTACAACACATTATGTACTCCAACGGTACTATTCTCTCAAGCCTATATAAAGCAACTTTGTATGTGTGTGGAAATAGAGCTATATGGGTGTGTGGTTGGGCAGCACCAAGAATTTCACAAGCACGAATTAGTATCACTTTGAAATGCAATATTTACACTGAGTAGTTGCTCAATAGTGTAATATTTCATTAAGCATATTAAAGTGTTAGCAGCTTACTAAGAAGCAACATGTTCATCACAACTTGGTTCCAAAAATGTTATCAATCATACCAAAAAAACATCACAACAACAAAAAGAATGAAGGATCAACGGGCAATAAGAAACATGAGTCGATACTCGTGTCTTGATCATTGAAGAAAAGAAACTAAACATCTCAATAAGATGGCATTCAAAATATAAATCAAAAACGCATCTCAAGAGGAACCAGAAAAGAAGAAAGAAGTTATTTGTTCATCTTGATTAACAAAGAAGATGAAGAGAATAAGACTACAAGATGTTTTGCACTTAATTTCCATAACATTCAATCTTGTAGAAACATGCAAAACACAAGAGTTGTTGCTCTGATTTTGTTATCACTTAGAAACCTTCATGTAAATTGTTTTAGACAAGGATTTGTTGCTCAAAAGCTTGTTAAAACAATATGTACTCTAAGTAGGAGAAATCTGCTTGATATGAAGCACTCTTGTAAATCTCCAGAAAAATAATTCTTTCTAGAATTGGTGTTTCCTCAAGTGACTTTCTAGTTTGTATACTTGAGAGGGATAAGAGTTCTTTCTATACTCTTAGAGGTTGTTGTAATCTTTCAATATTAGTGGATTAAGTCCTTTTCTAAGGCAAAATTACCTAAGGAGGGTGGACAAGATGTAGCCTTAGTTGAGAAAGTGAACTTGTATAAAAATGAATGTGTTCTTTATTGCTATTAATTTCTAATTGCTCAAAGGCTTCCGCAAACTCTTTAGAAAGGGAAAAAAAATTTATCAACACAATTCAAACCCCTCTTTCTTGAGTTTTTCTCCACCTTCAATTGGTATCAGAGCTAGGCTCTGTTATTGATTCTTGAATCAAACACTTAACTGTGTAGAGAGATCCAGTTAGATAAAACCACAAACATCTTGACAAAATAAATGATCTGAAGTAAGCATCAGAAGCTCTGCATACTGGAGCTATCTTTGTTCTAAAGAAAAGAGAATTCTCGATAAGAAGATAACTCAAAATCTCTAAAAGACCGCTCTGAAGAAAGAATAAGACGAAAGAAGTAGTTTAAAAGCTGATTCTAAGAGAAAGCTAAAGTTAAAGACAGATGGAAAATCTTCAAGACATGACAAACTGATCAGAAGCTCTATCAAGGAAGAACTAAAGTCAAAACCAAAATGGAGAGCACTCAGATATAAGAATCATTGTAAATATTTCAAAATCTCAAATGTATGTTTTCCTTTATATATAACTTATTAGAACTTCTAATTAAAATACCTCCACAAGTTAGAAGATGTTTTTAAACAGAAGCATTCCAAATGTTAGTACAACTCTAAGTTGTGAATTTTATAGTTAAGTAAAAATTCATGATTACAAACATTCTCTCTTCCAAGAGAAAGATCTTTCAATCAATTCTCAAGACAATGTGAACTCTTAAGTTCTCTTGAGGACGAGCCGAATATTTTACGAATGATGTGTGTGATGATAGCTTCTCATTTAAGAAACTATGTTCAATGTTTTGCTATTTCTCTTCTGGTTTGTCACCTTTAAATGCTAATTCACTCAAAGTCTTTATTTAGAACCTGTATATCTTTATAAAGACTGATTCACTCCTTTCCTTCTCCTTGAAATTCTTGTCATGTGTCAGTGATCTATGTCATTCGTAGATTTATACAACCTCTTTCACTTAACTTATTCACCATATGTGTTTATCTGTTAGTCGTATCCAATCCAATACATTCAGTTCATAGGTAGTTAGGTTCTATTTCTAAATCTATTTGTTTCCTTTTTGGGAAAATAATTTTTTAGCCGCCTACTTTATGCCTGTCTCAGCCTCCATGCACTATTATTCCTTCTTGAAAAATGTTCCAAAACTACTTCATTGATTTACCTGCCTATCTACAGCTCCTTCTCCTTCTTAAATCACCTTGAAAATATATGTCTTCATGTCCTTTTACTTTAACGAAGTTGCATGCAAAATCTTCCATCTTTTCTTGTCCAAACATTAAATGTTTAAGTTTTTTTGTTTTCTTTGTTCACCTGACTCACTCTCTCATGTCTCTCGTTTCTATTTATACCTTCATCAATTCATTCCACTTCCACACCTAAGTCACTCCCTCACATATTCATTTTTTTCTCACCTCATCTCTGCCTTTTTATCAACATGGCAATGTTATCCCTAACCCCAAGAACATTTCATGGGAATGATTACCTTATAGAAGTCATCACAGAGAAGCAACCAAAAATCATGGATGCCGGGCAAAACTTCCATATTGGTATCCACTTTCAAGGGTGGAATAGGTATATGTTTATGCTGCATGGATATGTTTATCCATATCTTGTAAAAGAGTTCTGGATAAATGCCTTTGTCCGTGTTGAAGGTCTCACCATTTCATATAAAATTTATGGGTTCCCAGTCTCCATCAATGTTGACACCATTGCTCAAGCCACTGGTTGTCCTTAGAAGGGTATTACTACCACTGATGAATCTATAAGGTGCACTCCTGGTGTCAATATGCTCGTTTTGTTTGACACCAACTATGCTTATCAACACACAAATCAAGAAACACTAACTCATGTTGCCAAAAGCTGGTTTCAATTCATTTTGTGAAATCTTCGTCCTCGAGGAGTAAGCAAAAACTTTATGTATCATGGTGATAAGCTCACAATTGTGTGTCTGCTCAATCGTAATCAGTTAAACCTACCTCAGATCATCTTTAACTACCTCAAGTAATCCATCATCATCTTCTGGGACATGAACAAATCCTTCATTCCTTATGGAAGGGTCCTTTCAGAAATTCTCCACAATGCTCACATTATGCACATTCTTTAAAGATTCATGCTGGTCAGGATGTTGTCTTGAATACCATTAGTTGTGAAACCTTTGATTATCATTGATTTAATTAATGTTTTGTTCTTGGTGTCAATTTTCTTTTTTTTGTTTATTTTGGATTATTGTCCTTATTGCTTTTCTTGATCTATATGATCAATTTTTCAGTTGTCCGTCTGTATCCCTTTAATTATCATCAAATAAAAGTTTCTTGCATTATTATAATATTTTTATTTCTCATGAAAATATTTAAGAATAACGCGGTGGGAGAACTGACTTGGTCGTTTTGTGTTTTATCGCAAATATTGCGGTTTAGCAAGAGTCGCCACCGACTTTTCTTTTATCCAAAAGGAAAGGATGAAAAGAACAGAAAAGACCTTTGAGATGTTTTCTTGAGTTCGGGGGGTAGATTATGAAAAGGGAAGGTGTTAGCACCCTTTTCATCCATGGTTTTCCATGGGCTCTTAGTTGCTTGCTAGATCACTTACTTTTGTTTGAAAAATGTGCTTTGTGTGGTTTTGGAAAGTATTTTGAAAAGGTGTCATCGTTTAGGCAAACTTTGTAATGATTCTCGTTCGTAAGAATGTATACAAAGTGTTGATCTTTTGAAAATGTTTTCAAGTTTGAAATATGTTTTTGAAAGTGTTGGTGCTTGTTTTGAAAATAGGAAGGATGTTTTTGGTTTTGAAATTGAGCAAGCAAATAGGAACAATATACCTACTCAAAAGTCTTTCATGTTCATTTCCTATTTCCTTTGACATTGTTATCTTACCATTGATTTGGTAAGTAACCCTATCTTTGGATGTAAAAGGGACGGGCAAGGGTCGTCGTATAGCCATGATTAGCAATGTTGTAAGATACCTTAGCATTTTCTTTAGGGACTAAGATCATTTTGAAAGGCAACATGGATAGCATCATCGAGGGACTATGATCTTGTATTTTTGCTCAATTGATGTTGATGTGGATAAAAAATTATGAAGTTTGACTGTAAATTGACCACAGTTGACTTTTTCCCCAATACAATTGATTTTTAGGTTAACTGCTCAATTGATTGAGCAAAAGCATGATCCAAGGCTTGAAACTTGGCATGAGTAATCTTGGGGGTCCATAATGATCCATGAAATTCATATGAAGCATTGGAAGTTCAAAAATCCTTGTGCAATCTCAAACCCTAATTTTGGTCATCAGTGCATAAGGAGGTGCCTTGAGCTGATCAAACCCTAATGCAGTCTTGAGCCCAAGGAGATCTTGTGAGAAACTTCTTGATAAGTGGGAGGGCAAATTTTGGGATACAACAGCTTCCCCTGTTCAATCTTCTTAAGCCTGGAGAGTTAGATTGGCATGTTTTTCCATTCGTGACTCGAAGGTGGAAGATGATTGGACACTAGAGTGCCCAGAAATTTGCACTCAGAGATGTGATGGTTGAGGTAATGGGCTTAAAGATTCCATTTGGAGAGGTGATAGAAAGTTGCAGGAGATGGACTTATAGATGCCATCCAATAGTGATTATTGAATTGTAATTTGTAAGCTGAAAGAATGAGTATCAGGACGGCGTCCGCGTCTTGGAGCGTATCTGAACTGTATCTAAAAGTTGACTCTGAATGAGTATCAGAATGGCGTTCGTGTCTGGAGTGTATCTGTATTGTATATGAGAGTTGAATTTGAATGAGTATCAGGATGGCATCCGCGTCTGGAGCGTATCTGTACTGTATCTGAGAGTTGAATTTGAATGAATATCAAGATGACATTCGTGTCTAGAGCGTATTTGTACTGTATCTGAGAGTTGAATTTGAATGAGTATCAGGATGGCATCCGTGTCTGGAGTGTATCTGTATTGTATCTGAGACTTGAATTTGAATGAGTAACAGGATGGCATCTGTGTCTGGAGCGTATCTGTACTGTATCTGAAAACTTTGAACATTGTTAATGGTAGTTGTTAACCTTATCCTGATAAGGGTAAAATGTTAGCTAAAATGCAAAGTCGTGTTGTATGAAATGCATGGTATGATGCATTTGTGTAACCAATGTTAATGATATATGGGTGAGATGTATGCGCATGTGAGCTAATTCTGCTGTATTGCTATTGGATTGGGGAAAATAAATCCCTGTCCGATACTGAGGATTATAAGTCTTCATGTTATGATGTTTGAAGTGCTGATGAATTTCCTTTAGAAAAATAAAATCTGTTGTAAGGGAAATGTTGTGTATTGTTTGAAAAATCCTGGTTGGGGAATTCTGAGAAATTTGGATGACTTCTACTGGAGATTGATAATTGGAAGCTTTGTTCCGTTGGGGATTAAACTACACACTGTGGGGAATTTTATGGAGATAAACTTAGAGAAATTTCCCTATCCCTTAAAGCCATCATTGATTGTCTTTTATTTTATTTATTTGTAAACAGTAATTATGTTCAAATGCATATGTTCAATAATAAATCATTGGACGTTTTTGTAAATAAAACACAAGCGAAAAGAAAAAAACAGATAGCTTTTGTACTTTCAAAGGGATATCTTTGTATTGACTTTGAGTAAGTATTTTTGTACAATGAAACAAACATCCTAGTAAGAGAATGCCGTCGTAAAAATAAAAATTTTAATACAAAGAAAAGATAGCTATGAGAAATAGTCCCATGGGGTTTCCATTCTGCTATAGCCTTTGTATCTCTGAGCATCTTGTCTATTTGTTGCCTTGTCTGAAGATGATTGAATTGATTAGAAACTCTGAGTTTGTCAGTGGAAGCCAAAGGTTATTTGTACGGTGATCCAACGGGACATAGTCATATGCCTTAATTCCCTAACGTTTGCCTGGACCGCCCTTTCGGGTTTTCAGTCCACCAGGATACCCTTTTTTTCCCAAGCCGCCCTTTCGGGTTTTCAGTCCACCGGGATACCCTTTTTTTCCCAAGCCGCCCTTTCGGGTTTTCAGCTTGCCGGGTGAACAAATTTTTTTTGGTTTTATCCCTAATTTTTTCCCGAACCTTTTTGGTTCGACGGGATGCCCTTGTTATGTGTAGTATATTTTGACTATGTCTGCGTTCGTAGGGTGCGGCAGGTTGTCACCATCCATGGTGGTCAAGATCATTGCTCCACCATAGAAAATGTTTTTGATTACAAAAGGTCCTTCATATGTAGGAGTCCATTTTCCCCTGGGATCACCTTGTGGCAATATGATACGTTTGATCACCAGATCCCCAACTTGATACACTTGGCGTCTGACCTTTTTGTTGAAAGCCTTAATCATCCGTTTTTGATACATTTGACCATGGAAGACAGCAATAAGCCTTTTCTCATCAATCAAGTTGAGTTGATCAAGTCGAGTCTGGATCTAATCTTCTTCATCCAGCCCCGCATCCTTCATAATTCTTAGAGAGGGGATCTAGACCTCAATAGGCATGACAGCCTCCATGACGTATACCAGAGAGTAGGGTGTTGCCCTGGTTGATGTGCGTGCCTTGGTACGATATCCATGACGATCTAATGGTAACATCTCATGCCAGTCTTTATATGTGACTGTCATTTTCTGTATGATCTTTTTAATGTTCTTATTTGCGGCTTCGACGACACCATTCATCTTCGGTCGGTAAGGGGAAGAATTGTGATTCTGGATCTTGAATTGCTCGCACAAGGCGGTGATCATAGTATTGTTCAAGTTCGTACCATTGTCTGTAATGATCCTCTCCAGGATACCGTACCGACAGATGAGATTCTGCTTGATGAACCGGGCGACAACACTCTTGGTAACGGAAGCGAAAGAAGATGCATCTACCCACTTTCTAAAATAGTCAATGGCCAGATGAAGTGGTGTCCATTGGAGGCTGTTGGTTTGATTTCCCCAATCAAATAAATTCCCCACATAGCAAAGGGCCAAGGAACCGTCAAGCCATTCAGAGGAACCAGAGGTATGTGCACCTTGTCAGCATAGATCTGACACTTATGGCAAGTTTGAGAGTGTTGATAGCAATCTGCTTCCATGGTAGACCAGTAATAGCCTGCCCGTAGGATTTTCTTTGGCATCGTATGCCCACTGGAATAGGTGCCAAAAGTGCCTTCATGTAACTCAGCCATGATCCTTTCAGCTTCAACCTTGTCTACGCACCAAAGTAACAGAATCATGGTTGCGTTTGTAAAGAATGCCATTACTAAGGAAGAATTTAGAAGAGAATCTCCTTAAGAACTTCTTGTCGTTTATTGAAGCTCCTTCTGGATATTCTTGAGCCTCGAGACACCTCTTGACTTCGTGAAACCAAGGATGGTCCACTACTTCTTCAGTATTAATCTCGTGACAGTGTGCTAGTTCCTCCATTCGCTCGATGGTGATCTGGGGAGCATCGTTATCCCATTTAAGTTTAAACATAGATGATATTGTAGCTAGTGCATCTGCTAGCTGATTTTCTTCTCGCGGGAAATGCCCGAAGGTAATCTTCTCAAAATATGGGAGTAACGTCAAAACATGTTCTTTGTAAGGGATAATGTTAGGGTGTTTAGTGTCCCATTCCCCTTTGGTCTGGCTAATAACCAAAGCTGAATCTCCAAATACATTCAAATATTTGATCCCCAAGTCTATGGCAGCTTTGAGACCAAAGATGCACGCTTCGTATTCTGCCATGTTATTTGTACAATTGAAGCAGAGTCTTGTCGTAAATGGAGTATGACATCCTTCCGGAGATATGAGTACAACACTAATACCATTGTGGAGTGCGTTAGATGCCCCATCAAAAACCAGAGTCTATCGGGATCCTTGTTCAGGTCCGTCATATGGTCTAAATTCTTCATAGTTATTTACCATCATGATGTCCTCATCTGGGAATTCGAACTTCATGGACTGGTAGTCTTCTACAGCTTGGTGAGCAAGGTGATCAGCTAGTACACTGCCCTTTATTTCTTTTTGGGTAGTATATTGTATGTCATATTCTGTCAGGATCATCTGCCATCTCGCTATTCTCCCAGAGAGAGCAGGCTTCTCAAAGATGTATTTTATTGGATCCATTTTAGATATCAACAAGGTCGTATGGGTCAGCATATACTGTCTTAGCCGGCGACCAGCCCATGCCAGAGCGCAACAAGTTTTCTCGAGCAGTGAATATATGGTTTGATAGTCGGTAAACTTTTTGCTCAGATAATAAATAGTGTGTTTTTTTCGGCCAGACTCGTCATGCTGCCCCAACACACACCCCATTGAATTTTCTAAAACAGTCAGATACATGATCAATGGTCTTTCCTCAACTGGTTGCATCAATACAGGAGGCTCTTGCAGGTACTCTGATCTTGTCAAAAGCATTTTGGCATTCATCATTCCATTTGACTACTTTATCTTTCTTCAATAGTTTGAAGATTGGTTAGCAAGTAGCTGTCAGGTGAGAAATGAATCTGACAATGTAGTTCAAACGTTCCAGGAATCCTCTGACTTCCTTTTCAGTACGAGGAGAAGGCATCTCTTGTATCGCTTTTACCTTGACAGGATCTACCTCAATACCTTTATTGCTGACGACAAAGCATATGAGTTTACCAGACCTTACTCCAAACGTTCATTTATTGGGATTCAACCTCATCTTGTACTTCTTTAGTCTCTCAAAGAGTTTTTGTAGATGGTCAAGATGTTCTTCTTCTGTTTGAGATCTAGCTATGATGTCATCCACATAGACCTTTATTTCATGGTGTATCATGTCGTGAAATAAAGCTACCATGGCACGTTGATAGGTTACCCCAGCATTCTTCAGTCCGAATGGCATAACCTTGTAGCAGAATGTGCCCCATTGTGTGACAAATGTTATCTTCTCTATGTCCTCAGGCGCCATTTTAATTTGGTTGTAACCTGAGAAACCGTCCATGAAAGAAAACATTTTGTGTTGTGTCGTATTGTCAACTAGGATGTCAAATAACTTCAACTAGGATGTCAAACACTTTGACCACCTTTGCACAATGATACGTTGTATGAAACCGAGATCATCACGGCTTAGCCGAGAAAAGAATAGCCGAAGTTCACAAATAACTTCAAAGAGTTCTTCAAAACTATGGAATGTTTTTGAAGCCATAAGAAGAAAAAGATTTGGTGAAGGGAAGGATGGATGATAGAAAATGAACCAAAAAGATTTTAAATAGATGAACAAAGAACGATATTGATTGGTGAAAAGATATGAAAGTATGACGAGATATTAACGCTGATACCGCAATAAATGAAGACTTCGTGGAAAGGGAGAAATAACGAGTTTCAAGATAAGAGATAGAGAAGGAGCCGACACTAAAATATAAAGAGGTATAACGTGCTAAACATTCTCTATTTCCAATAACGCATTTTTATAAGTATGTTAGTCACATTAATTAAAAAATTCATTTAATTTAAAAAAATTCATAACGGGCATCCATTTAGAATCCTAAAAGTTTCAAATAGAAGAAAATATTGCAAAGAGCCAAAGATATGTGCAAAGGAAATGAATAGAATTATTAATATTCTAAACTGAAGGTAAAGATTTTTTCTTAACAAGACAACCTTTAACTTGTAGAAGAATTTGGCCGAGTTTGTTAGAAAAACAGTTAAATTGCTAACCTAGTGACTTGATGATTTCTTCTTCATTAGGTCTTGTTTCTTATCATTCAACAAGAGATACCGAGGTGAGTGCACTTCAGATACATCCTTCTTATCAAAAGTCCAGCTGGTTAATGGCAGAAACTCTTCTGATGCATCTTGTCTTTGATATTAAAAATTGTTTATCAGAATCATGATGCACTTTCTGATGAAGCTGGATGTTTGAAAGGATCTCTCTTTCTTTCATTTTAATCTATAACATTCATAATTTTTCTCTTGATGGATCTCCCTACACGATTAAGTGTTTGATTCAAAAATAAATAACAGAGTCGGGTGTCGCACTATATATGCAAAAATGTAGCGGTAAAATTTGAGACTAAGTTATTAATTGACTTAACCCACACAATAAAGTCGTCACCGCACTTTATTATTTCCAAAGGAAAAGGGAAAAGAACGAATAAAACCCAAAATAAAATCGAGATTAAGGTACGGGAGCCGGTTATGCAAAAGAAAGATATTAGCACACTAAGCATCTACGGTATTCCGCGGGATCCACTTTGTTTGTTTTAACTAGAGAGTGTGTTATCTAAAGCTTAAACTTGCTAAAGAGAATTAATGAAAGAGTATTTACAAACAAAAGAAATGTTTTTTTATTATTGCGCCTGCCACGGTTGCGAACCTTTGTGCCTACGTATCCCCTTCGTACATAAAGAATTAAGGCACTCGTAGTTCTTCTCAAAAGGATCAAAATTGTATGTGTTGATTAATTTTAAATGAAGAGATAGATCGTCATTTTTAGGAGAGAAATCTCAACTAATCGCCTACAAGGTCTGAGAAAGATGAATCGTACGTCAAAATGAGGAGGGTTTGAAAACGCCTATGGCACTCAAGTAGAAAAGTCGACACATTTATAATCATGGGGATAAGAGGATGATATCTCGACCATAAATGAATCATGTCTGATCTTGAAAAAATATTTTAAAAGAGAAAAGATACACGAGAGCACAAAAAGGTTTGAATGAGGTTGAATGTTTTTTTAGTATTTATGAAAGAATTTGACGATTTGAACCACATTAAAAACTATGACATGAGAGACTTTGGATGGTCGAGTCAGACGCCTCGTATCCAAAGTAACTCAACATGTGTTTAAGGCTCGTGACACATGGTTCGCCTCTTTATTGTTAAATGTTTTAGATTTGATTAAGAAAATGAATTTTGAAAAAGCACTTGACAAAGTCAAGGTTTATTATGAAAGAGGTTAAAGTTAGAAAACAATAAGGTTTTGAAAAAAGATGAGAATGTTTTGAAAATTGAAGAATGTGGTAGGAGATGAAGAGAGTATCTTATGTACAGGACGGTAAAAGATAAAGGTAAAGAATGTCTGACCAAATAAGAAGTCAATACTTGACATAAAGAAGTCAATATAGTGTTCTCATCCCTAATTAAACCACAAGTAAAGAAATAAGCCAAGAGTATATCAGGTATTATGTGAAAATAAAATCCCAAGTAGAAAGCGCAATAGGTGAAAATAAATCACAAGCGAGGAAAGTGCACCAAGTAAGTTCAAGGTGTCAGATAAAACTCAAAGCATCACATAAATATCAAATAAGAACCCCTGCGTCAGATGAAATTCTCAACAAACAGACAGAACTAAGATAGTAGAGAAATAAACCGTACATCTCATGTGAAATAGAGAATTAAGTCCGAGTGGATTAGGAACCTATATCAGAGCAAAATAAATCAAATGAAATATGAAATGGATGCTTAATTAATTAACTTAAAAGTTGATTAAGTGAATTAATTAAATTAAGAAAAATTAATTAGTTGAAACTAATTAATTTTTAATAATGAAATTAAATAACTAAATCGACTTTTAGTTAATTAACTAAAAGCAACAAAGTGATGTCAAGATGAAGTGAACACTAGAGTTACTTGAGAGATACACAAACACTAGACAAGTTAGTAACCAAGATAAATCGAAAACTAAACCAAATCAAACTTGTATAATGTAACAAGAACAATTGAATACTTCTCAATCAAAGAACCAAGAAAACAAGTTATTATTCAATGTAAATAGCAAAAATCAACATTGTATTCATCGTTTCAAACATGTTCAACCTCAAGCAAACACAACGTTAAATGTTACTTTCTGAACACAAATGAATCAAAAACCAAAGATTCACGTTGCAATATGAGAAATCAAGTTCAAAATAAACTTCAAATCCTTAAGTCAAATCTCGGGAAGCAACTACGCAATCACAATAATGTTCAATAAAATCCGTTTCAATAATGCACAACATCAACGGAAACAACAAAACTATGCTATAATAGATTTAAACATAAATGAAACCAAAACGTCATCACTATCTCCTTCAAATTGGTTCAAGCATCATGACATAACATAAACTTCAATTCAAGATTCAAACCAAAAAAAATCGAATTGCCATCACAAATCTCGACAGATTCAAACAACAACATCGACAAAATAAATGAACAAAAACTCATCCTCTTTCACAATTAAACAAGGATATTAACACACATAGTGAAATAGCCAAACACAGTGCAACTTCTCAAACCGTTTTTTCACATAATTTACTAATATACCAAATTGAAAAGAACTTAACACAAGGAAACATAACAGCATATCCCTAAACTACAACTTCACGGAGTTTATCGCAGCAGCAGTTATCAATCAGAACACATCAAAGCGACAAACATCACAATACAGATTTTCACAAGAATTCATCACAGTCTCTGCAGCACAATAGTTTAGTGAATGATATCTAAAGTTACCGGCTGTAGGTATAGTACGGTAACAATTAGATAGGAGTAATTGTTGAATGGCGATGACGATTGAAAGATGCGGTGGAGAGTATGTGATAGGAAGGGTGATGAGAGATCATTGGGAGAATCGCTTTTTTCTTCTGAGTTCTTTTTTTCCCGTTGAATCTGCCTCTTCCCCGTGTTATAACAATATAAAACGTTATCTACAAACCAATTAGGCCTTGTAGAATGACCTCAATACCCCTCTATATAGATATTTTGCTAATAATAAAAAACAAATAAACAAAATTTATATACACATTTTTTTATAATTAGTTTTTTTAATTATAATGCTAAAATCTCAATTAAAAATAAAATAAAGCACATATATTTTTAATTTTTTTTTATTAAAAGATAATAATAAAACAAAATAAATAAAAATCAAAGTATTAGTTGTGTAAAGGCAAGAAGAATATATATATATATATATATATATATATATATATATATATATATATATATATATATATATATATATATATATATATATATACAAAAATTAAAAATTGAAAATATATGTAAATGCGCGTAAAAATGCAAATATGCGAATGAAAATTAATTTGATATATGAATGCGAATGAGAAAGTTCGGGTTAAAATTTAGGGTGTAACATCGTGCTCTGTTACCAATTAAAAGTAGAGAAAAACACAAAAGGGGGATTTGAATTGGATTTTAAGAAAATATTCTCTTTTAGAAAATTATTTGATTAAATTATGAAAGAATATATAACGCAATAAACATAAAGAGACACATTCAGTTATCCAGATTCACCATAAACTAGGTTGCTCCTGTTCACCCTCCTCGGGTGATTTTGCCTTTAACAAGAATTTAATCCACTATAACTAAACTGATTATAATCGCACGGGCTACCTGTCGGTGACTAACAATTACAATGATCAGCAACCATTGACCCCTTAAGAAATTTGACCTACCCGATCTTCTTAATAGGATTTCACAATGACCTGCAACCATTGTCATCTCAAATATTCTGATCTTCACTCGATCACTTGAGGAACAACACAATGATACGTTTAGTGATCTCTACAAGATATAACGATCATTGGCCCTATCATAAATATATTCAAACATGATCTTTCTATGAGGAATTTCTCACAATAACCATCAGTCAGTGATCTCCTAAGAATTTTAACCCACCTGGTACACTTAGAGATGTTAGCGATCATTGACCCCCATAAGGATTTTGACCAAATTGGTATCCTTAGAATAGGATTTCATCTACGATGACCGCATCCAACGTCTTCTCAAGTCTTCTGATCTTCACTTGATCACTTGAGGAATCACCAATTCTAAACAAAATTATTTTTCTGGAGATTACAGAGTGCTTCTTATAAAGCTGATTACTCCTATCTTAAGTACATATTGTTTGACACAATTCTGAGTATTAACTCTTATGTACAATTAACTTACGTGAAGATTCCTAAGAGATAACACAATCTGAGCAACAACTCTTGTGTTTTACATTCTTTCTACATAGAGGAATATAATCTAAATTGAGTGCAGCATCTTGTAGTCTTCTTATCTTTATCTTCGTTGTTGAGAAAGCTATGAACAACAACTCATTGCCTCTTCATCATTCTTCCAATATGTATATGATTGGTAGTTCAAATAACATCTTGTAGAATTCTTCATCTTCATCTTATTTCTTCATTAAGCAAGATATGAGCAACAACTCCTTGCTTAATCATTTCATCTCTTTATTCTATATCTCTTTCTTTCAAAGTGATTGTGTTTATCATAAACAACAATTATATATCTTTTATGTTTTGAGATAATGGAATCTTCGTCAATTTGAATTTGAAGCTTTAGTTCTCTTATATAGCCTCTAGATGAAAAGAGTCATGCTAAGGATAGAGAAGTATTTTATCCTTCCAACGGTTGATTCCCAATGGATATATTCAAGAGAGGTTTGGAACAGTACGAAATGTCACTTTTCTAAACCTGTTGCTTGCAGTAATAGCGTATGTTAGTGGGAGAACAACTACTTTGAAGAGTACTGTTATTGTACTGTTTTCTTCTTGAATAAGTTTCTTGATCTTTATCTTCTGATGATGTACTTCTAATTCTGAAGTATTAAGCTTGGAAGAGATCAATCACTTTTTCTTCATTCTTCTGATGATTGAATGATGAGTAGTTCAGGAACTACTTTGTTGTTGTAGAGCAGAAACACTAGAGTGTCAGAACCAAATCTTGTCTTCAGAATTATGGGCAACAACCTATCTGAAACACAAAGCTTTCCTTCTGACTTTAGAACTACTTCTGAAGACATTATTTCTTTTCTGATCTGAGAGATGAGTATTGTGTTGAGAAGATATTTTCTTTAGTTACTTTCAATAGTGGATTCTTGTTTTCAGAATGATTAACAACAACCTATCTGATGAAACAAGTCTTGATTATACGTGAAAGCTTTTCTGATGAAGATATCAAAATCTTTTCTGATGATGTACCTTGAAATCAGATATTATGACAAAAGCCTATCTGATTCTCAATTCTTTGAATTCTTAAGCTTTGATTCTTTTCTTCTTGTTGGATTATTTCTGATTGAGGATTGATAATGATCCAGAAGATTCTTCTTTGTTGTGGAGTCATGGTCTTTCAGATATTTGAACATTGTCTTCAGATATACAAGCAACAGCTTATCTGATGAATAACTTCTTTGAGTGAAATCTCTACTGATTTACTGCATCTTGATCTTTGTCTTGATACCTTGATAATCATATTTTCTAAGTTGCATGTCTGATGTCTGATTCTTGAAGCATCATCTTATATCAGTACAACTGATTTTTCATTGAATATCTTCATTTTGATATCTTGATCTTTGTATTGATTCCCTTTATGATGAACATTCAACACTCCTTAGAACTGTTGATCTTTCTGTTAGAAATGGTCACAATATTTCTTCTATTGAGTGTAGTGGTCTTTCTGATGATATTTATCTTTTAACGAATATTACTTTTGTTGTGTAGATTAACTTGAGAAGATATCATCCTTTGATATGTTCTTTTGATGGACTTTGAGATGTTGATTATATGTGAGTCCATAAGATCTTTCTCTCTTTCTTTTGATGGAATACTTCTGATGTTGAATGAAGGTGTGTATTCCATGAACTCTCTGAGTCTTCAGAATCTTGACTTTGTCTTCAAAAGTATGAGCAGCAACTCTTCTGATGAGTAAATCTTAACTTCTGATCTTGGAGTAAAAACTTTCTTCTCATGTGTTCAAAATCTTAACTTCGTCTTTAGAATCCAAGAAGAAGCTCTTTTAATGAGCGAATCTTGACTTCTGATCTTCTGTGTTGTAAGCTCGTTTCTTGTGCAGTCTTGATTTCTGATCTTGTAGCAGCAGCTTATCAGAAACTCTTTCTTCTTGGAAAATCATTGAGATTCTTTTCTTATCAAACATTAAGCATTTCATAGAACTACTGATGTTACATTAGAAACAAAGCTCAATGTTCTTCTTCTGATTGATAATGTGATTGTGATGATATCTTGGTTAAGAATATCCAGAATTCTAATAATGTATCTGCACACTCAATGAAACCATTAGAACCAAAATTGTTCTTCATAAAATATATGTTTGTTATTAGCAAAACTCAAAGATTAAACACATATCCAAATCTTGCTCTTACATATTTAAGAAGTTGGGGATAGGCGCAACCAGGCCTACAACCATCACCTTACAGTCGGGAGATAGAAGCATTTTTTACCCTCAAGGAAAAATAGAAGATGTATTGGTAAGGGTTGACAAATTTGTATTCCCTGTTGATTTCATTATTATGGATTTTGATGCTGATGAGGACATTCTCATTATGTTGGGGAGACCTTTCCTTTCTACAGGAAAAACTTTAATTAATATTGAAAAAGGAGAACTCACTGTGAGGGTGAATGGATAGCAAGTGGTTTTCAATGTGCTCAATGCAATACAATGTCTTGATGAAGAGGTTGTGGATTGTTCCATGATTTCCAGTTGGGAAGGAATTGTTCACAAGAGTTTACTGAAATCGAGCAAAGTCTTGACTCAAGCACGGGGAAAGCTAGAAAAAGGATATGGTACACAAGAGGGTATCATGTATGTACCTATGTGTAAACCCGTTATTAAAGAGGAATCTATGGAGGTTCTGGAAGTATCAGCTGATGGTAAGAAGCATTGTTCACCTTCAATAGAAGTACCTCATGATCTGGAACTTAAGCAACTGCCTGCCCACTTACAATATGATTTTATGGAGGCAGGACAGAAGTTTCATGTCATTGTTGCAATAGATTTAGATGAGGAACAAAAGGGCCAACTGTTGGACATTATGAAGAAACATAAAAGGGCTATTACTTGGAAAATTTCTAATATAAAAGGAATCATCCCTACTATGTGCATGGATAGAATTTTGCTAGAGGATAATTCCAAGAATAATATTGAGAGCCAAAGAAAAATTAATCCCATCACGAAGGAAGTGGTCAAGAAGGAATTATAAAATGGTTGGATGTTGGGATTATCTATCCCATTTCTGACAGTATGTGGGTGAGCCATATTCAGTTTGTGCCTAAGAAAGGAGGCATGGCTTTAGTGAGCAATGAAAAAGATGAGCTAATCCTCACAAGAACAATGTCTGGATGGAGGATTTTTATGGACTACAGAAAGCTGAACAAGGCCACTAGGAAGGATCATTTCCCCTACCCTTCATTGATTAGATTCTTAATAGATTGGTTGGGAAGAAGTATATTGTTTTTTGGATGACTACTCGGGTTATAACCAAATAGCCATAGCTCGTGAAGATCAAAAGAATACAACATTCACTTGTCCTTATAGAAGTTATTGAGAATATTCCCCCACTAGTGAAAATTAAAGGTATCAGAAGTTTTTTGGGGCATGTTGGCTTCTATAGAAGATTTATTAAATATTTCTCAAAAATCACCAAGCCATTTTGCGAATTGTTGCAGCATGACATGACTTTTGTCTTCAGTCAAGAGTGTTTGAGCTCCTTTAATCACTTAAAGAAAGCTATCATATCTTCTCCCATAGGAAAAGCTCCTGACTGGACCAAACCTTTTGAGCTAATGTGTGATGCAAGAAACTTTGCAATTGGAGTTGTGTTGGCTCAAGCACGAAAAGTTATTTCACACCATCTACTATGTTAGTAGAACATTGATTGAAGCTCAAATCAACTACACAACCACTGAAAAGGAGATACTAGCAGTTATGTTTTCTTTTTATAAATTTAGATCCTACTTGGTTGGGACCAAGGTCATTGTCTACACAGATCAAGCTGCCATCAAGTACTTAATTGCTAAGAAGGATGCCAAGTCGAGTCTTATCAAATGGGTACTCTTGTTACAAGATATTGATCTGTAAATTAGAGACAAAAAAGGAGTTGAAAATCTAGTAGCTGACCATTTGTCAAGATTTCCAGAGGAGGTGCAAGATAAGAGTGACGAATAAATTTAGGAGGCATTTCCTAATGAAAATTTGTTGATGATAACAAAAGGCGTGATTCCATGATGCGCTAACATAGTCAACTACTTGGTCAGTAGGTATGTCCCATCTGAATTCAACTCTCAACAAAGGAAAAGGTTCTTTCACATGACCAGAAGCTACTTTTAGGATGAACTTTTTCTCTACAAAAAGTGTGTTGATCAATTGCTAAAAAGGTGTGTGGGTCAACCAGAGGCACGACAGACTTGTCTGCCTGTCATGAAGCTCCTTATGGAGGACATTTTGGAGGAACCAGAACTGCAGCTAAAGTTATACAATCAGGTTATTTATGGCCCTCTCTTTTTAAAGATGCTCATGATCTAGTAAGAAAATGTGATAAATGCCAAAGACTAGGAAATGTCTTCATGATGCAAGAGATGCCTCTTACTAACATCTTAGAAATTGAAATTTTTTATGCATGGGGCATTGACTTCATGGAGCCATTTCCTCAATATTTTGGCAATCTATACATATTGGTAATTGTGGATTATGTTTCCAAATGGATAGAGCCAGTAGCAACCCCCACTAATGATGCTAGAGTGGTGACCAAATTTTTAATAAAAAATATTTTGTCAAGACATGGCATACCTAGAGTCATCATTAGTGATGGAGGATCTCATTTTTGCAACAAAATCTTTAAAAATTTGATGGCAAAGCATGGAGTGAAGCACAAGGTTGCTACAGCCTATCACCCACAATGTATGGGCAAGCTGAAATTTCAAATAGCGAAATAAAAAGGATTTTAGAAAATGTTGTTAACCCCTCTAGGAAGGTCTAATCAAGGCATTTGGATGATGCCTTATGGGCATATATAATAGCTTTTAAGACTCCCTTAGGAATGTCTCCATACATACTTCTCTATGGGAAGGCATGCCACTTGCCTATTGAGTTAGAGCATAAGGCTTATTTGGCAACCAAAACCCTCAATTTTGATTTATCTGAGGCTGGCCAAGCTAGAATGCTCCAACTCAATGAGCTTGAGGAGCATAGATTGTTCTCTTATGAGAATGTTGAATTGTATAAAGAGATGACTAAGAGGTGGCACGACAGGAAGTGCCTACAGAGGGAGTTATTTGAAGGATAAAATATTCTTTTGTTTAATTCTAGGTTAAAGCTTTTCCCTATAAAGTTAAAATCTAGATGGTTTGGGCCATTTAAACTCATTAAGATTTATCCTTATGGGGCAGCAGATCTTTTGAACGAAAAAATAGGTGAAAGATTTAAAGTAAATGGTCAAAGAGTGAAGATGTATCATGGTGAATCCTCAAACAACAAAAGGACCACCATGCTTTTAAATGATTCTATTTGAATTTTCCATAGTCAAGCTAAAAGACTATATAATAGCGTTACTGGGAGGCAGCCCGGTTTAGCTATTGTCTTTTAGTTAGTTTTTCTTTTCAGGTATTATGATTGACGAAATAAAAATGGGAAGAGTCATTGAAAAGTCATGCCGTGATTGTAAAGGCTATGAGAATGTTGCACAAAGAACTATCTTAAGAAAGCTAAGTGTTAGGGCACGTGAGGCAAAAGTGGTCAAGAGAGAGAAACCCATTCACGTGCGCGTGGCAAGTCTGTTGAACAGCAGGATGACATTAGAAAGAGGACATGCATTTATTGCCCCTTTGCATGTTTTCATGATTAGTAGTGGCTAGGGTTAACCCTCATTACCCCCATGTTATTGCAGCAACCTCTCTTATCACAAATTCAATTTTTTTCTCCAAAAGAGTACATTACCTCTCTCTTCACTCTCAACATCTCCACTTCTCAACCTCCACTCACAAATAAAACCTCCCATTATCTCATCTTTATTTTTTAAAACCGTTTCACAACCACTCTTTATAAACTCCCACCTTCGTGATCATTCATCTCACCTCAAACCCTTCGCTCATTCCCATTCACAAACTGAAACCTCTCACAACCCTAACAAAGCAATGAAGCCCACTCACTCCCATGTTAGAATCAAAACTTATGCAAGGAAAAATGACACTCCAACTATGAACATCTCCAAAAATGACAGAAGTGACTGTGACATTTTCATCAATAACAATGCAAAGAGGATATTCACTGACTATATCTCCAGTAGAGGCTCTTTTCTAAAAGGGGTTTTGCCCTCGACCTGGATGATGCAAATTTAGGGTTGCCTGCAAGCATTTGTTCGTTGATAGCCAACAAAAAGTGGAACAAGTTATGCCAACATCCTAACCCTTACAACATTCAAAATGTGAAATATTTATATTCTAACCTAAAGCCCTCCAACAAGAAAACAGAAGTAATTGTGAGGGGATGTTGGGTTTCTTACTCCGAAGGAACAATCAACATGCTTTTCTGGCTGAAGAAAATGGATGATGAGTATGATAAGTGCAAATTATAGTTATTTTTGTATATATGTTTTGTTGCACTTATCGATACTTTTTGTTAATGTTGTTTGAATAATCTCCATTTTGTTTGTAAATACGTTTAGTTTGTGTATAATTGTGTTTTTATGTAAATAGTGTAAGGTTTGATAGTTTTGGTTTATCTTATAGGTATTTGTTGCATGTTTGGAGCATCGAGGAATAAGGTGTCGAAGGCACACCTTTAAGTGCATGTTTTCGGAATAAAATCAATTAATTTTGGAAATTTGGCTCAGGGAAGCCCGCTTAGCGCATTTTGCAGCACGCTACGCATTTTTTCTAGTTTTGGTGGGGGATGTGTTGATGAGCGTGCTTAGCGGGATCAGGCCGATTAACTGGGTCCCACTTAACAGGGTCCCACTTAGCAGGGTCAGCCCGCTTAGCGAGATTAAGGCGGTTTCAGATGTATTTCAAGTATCAGCCAACTTAGCGAGGTTATGCCGCTTAGCACGGTTTGCAGAGATGAGTTTCATAAAAACATATTTAGTTCATTTTCTAGGTTATGGTTTTTGGGGTATTTGTTCCCAAACTCTAGCACCTTCATTCTTTGATGTTTAGGGCTTAGAAGACAACATTTATGGCTTACAATTGGATGATCCGGGGCCGGGAGCTTGCTTGATTATGATTGACACCGTGAAAAATTTGGTTTCTTCTCCTCTTCTTATCTTTGTAACCATTATTTGTTGGATCTTTTATGTAACTTTACCTTGATTATATGTATATTTATTGCTCATGGTGTTGTATGTGTGATACGGTGGGAGAACTGACTTGAGGTTTTGCGTTTGTGTTCGCAAATGTTTCGGTTTAGCAAGAGTCGCCACCGACTTTTTATTTTATCCTAAGGAAAGGTCAAAAAGCACAGGAAAGACCTTTGAGATGTTTTCTTGAGTTCGGGGAGTAGATTATAGAAAGGGAAGGTATTAGCACCCTTTCTATCCATGGTTATCCATGGGCTCTTAGTTACTTGTTTAGATCACTTGCTTTGCTTTTCAATTGTTTGAAATGGTGCTTTGTGTGTGATTTGGAAAGATATTTTGAAAAGAGGCCATCGTTGTGGCAACCTTTGTAATGATTCTTGTTTGAATGTATACAAAGGTGTTTTTGTCTTTTGAAAAGTTTTCAATGTTTGAAAGTAGGATTTTGAAATTGTGTTGTGAAGTGTGTTTGAAAATAGCAAGGATGATTTTGCAAGCTTTTGATCAAGTGACTAAGAGTTATCTACCCTATTTTACTCAAAGATCTTTCTTATGTTTTTAACCCTTTTAACAGTGTTGTTTCACCATTGTATTTGGTGAACAACCTTGTGTTAGGATGTTAAATGGGATAGGTGTGGGTCATCGTATAGACCATGATAGCAATTGTGTCAAGTATCTTTGGCAATTTTCTTAAGGGACTTGATCATTTTGTTTAGGCAACTCAGATAGCGTCATCGAGGGACTATGATCTTTTGTTTTGTTTTTGTTTTGCCAAAGTACTTAACATGCATACCATGGCCCATTTTTGAAGGCAACAAGTGGATTGTAACCCTAGGGGTGCAAGTGTGCATTGTGTTTGTTTTTCATGCATTTTTGTCTTTGATTAGGTCAAACAGTCAAAAATTGCCTTTGTACAGTCAAAACCCTAAAAATGACCATTTTGGTGATCTGATCAGATTTCTTGTGGAATTATGGTCCAAACTTGATCAAATGGTTCATATGGGTTCATAATGTTGATGTGGGTCAAAATTCATGAGGTTTGACTGTAGATTGGCCACAGTTAACTTTTTCCCCAATACAACTGATTTCTAGGTCAACTGTCCAATTGACTGGGCAAAAATTTGATTCAAGGCTTGAAACCTGGTATGGACAAACTTATGAGTCCAACATGAAGTATGAAAGTCAATTTGGGTATTGTAGGTCAAAATATCCCTGTGCAAACTCAAACCCTAATTTAGGTCAACAGTGCAAGGAGGTGTCTTGAGCAGAGCAAACAATAGCTTGGTCTTGAGTTCCAAGAGCCTGGTGATGGAAAATGTTGATAAAATGAGAGGGCAAATTTTGGGGTACAATAGTTGCCCTTGTTCAATCTTCTTGAACCTGAAGAGTTAGATTGGCAACTTTTCCTTTCGTGACTCGAAGGTAAAAGAGGATTGGACACTAGAGTGCCCGTAAATTTGCACTCGTCAAAATATTGTTGAGGGAATGGGCTTAAAGATGCCATTTGGAGATGGTAGAATCTTGCTGGAGATGGGCTTAAAGATGCCATCCAAGAATGTTTGTTGAACTACAATGTTGTAGGTCAGAAGAATGAGCATCAAAATGGTATCCGTGTCTGGAATGCATTTGAACTGTATCTGGAGACTGAGTCTGTATGAGCAAAGGAATGGCGTCCGTGTCTGGAGCGTATCTGAGCTGTAACTGTATTTGATCTTTGAATGAATATCAGAATGACTGTCGTGTCTGGAGTGTATCTGTATTATGAATGGGTAATAGAGAAACATCTGTATATGGAGCAGCTGTGTGCTGGGGATAAATTCCGAATGAGTGACAGAATGGCAACCGTGTCTGGAGCGTATCTAGATTGTATCTGAAGTTGAGATCTGTATGAGTAGCAGAATGACTTCCGTGTCTGGAGTGTATCTGAGACTGTAACGGGGATCTGAATAAGTGACAGAATGACTTCCGTGGCGACTACACTGGGGAGAATCAAACTTCTGGTGTAAGGGCCAGAATGGCATCCGTGTTTAGAGCGTATCTGAACTTGGAGTTGATAAGTGAATCTGAATGAGAGATAGAATGGTCGCCGTGTCTGGAGCGTATCTAGTCTGTATCGGATTGCTGAAGTATGAATGAGTAATAGAATGACCGTCGTGTCTGGGGTGTATCCGTACTGTATTTTGACTTGAAATTCTGAATGAGTAATAGAATGACCGTTGTGTCTGGGGTGTATCCATACTGTATCTGAATAATTGTTAACGACAGCCTTTTAATCTTATCCTGAAAAGGGTAAAATGTTAGCTAAAACACAAAGTTATGTTGCATGATATGTATGATGCAATGAACTGTGTTTCATCAATGTTTATGATATATGAATGTAATGGATGTGCATGTAAGCTGATTAGTTGTCTTGCTGAGGAAAATAAATCCTTGATAACTGGAGATAATGAAATTTGTGACTGCTGTCGGAGGAAGTAAATTCCTGACTGTTACTGAGGATTCAAAAATCTTTGATTGTTGAAGATGAGAAATCCTTGCTGACTGCTTGGGGGTTAAAGATCTTTGATTGTTGAGAATGAGAAATCCTGGGACCACTGCTGGGGATTGAAAATCCTTGGTGACTTGTGGGGATTTAACAAGAGCTTCGACAATTTCTGCGGGGAATGAGAATCCTTCATGACTTTCCTGGGAAATAAGGAAAACTCTGAAAATCTCTATTGGGGAATTAAAACCTGGGAGGCTTCTGCTGGAGAAACGAGACCGAGAATCTTCAATTTACTGGGAAATAACTCTGTGGGGAGAATGTTTACTCGGCCGGTGAAATCAGGAGCTTGGGTTGTACGCCAATCTACTGGGGAAGTTGGGGAACACTGAATGGTTCTCACTGGGGATCAATAGTCGGAAATTTGACTTTGCTGGGGAATAAGGTTTTAGAATATTCTAACTCCGCTAGGGATATGTATTTCAGGGTTTTCGGGCTCCACTGGGGATCGGGAGTTCGGAGACTTAACTCTGATGGGAATTATGAAACTTAACTCCGCTGGGGGATAAAGTTTAGAACACACTGGCTTTGTTGGGGATCTTGAAATTTAACTCCGCTAGGGATGTATACTTCAAGGTTTTAGCTTTGTTGAGGATCTGAATGATGTACTGTAGGGGATTTCTTCTGGAATAGCACAAGGATATCTTCCTACACCTTCAACCTACCAGTAATTATCCTTTCTCAACTTCGTTTTATTTGTAAGCAGTGATTATATTCAAATGCATATGCCTATTTAACAAAACTTTGGACATTTTCAAATAAAACACAAGTGTAAAAAGAAAGGAATGGCAAGCAAATTTCTGCACTTTGAAGTATTTTTGTATTAACTTTTGTAAGTATCTTTGTACAAAGGAAACAGACATCCTAGTAAGAGAATGTTGTCATAAAATTGAGAAAAAATTTATACAAAAAGAAAGATGGCTATGTGTAACAATTCCATGGGGTTCCCATTCTGCTATAGCCTTCACAACTCTGAGTATCTTGTCCATTCGCTGCTTCGTCCGCTGATGATTGGATTGATCAGAAGCTTGGAGCTTGTTGGTGAAGAGATTGTTCTTAAAGTGATCCGACGAGACATAATCATACGCTTTAATTCCCTATTTTTTGCCTGGACCGCCCTTTCGGGTTTTTGATCCACCGGAAAACCCTTTTTTGCCCAAGTCGCCCTTTCGGGTTTTCAACTTTCCGGGTGTACATATTTTTTTTGGTTTATCCCTAATTTTTGCCTGAACTTCCCTTTCGGGTTTTCGGTTCATCGGGATGCCCATTTTTGCCCAAGTCACCCTTTCGGGTTTTCAACTTGTTGGGTCGTTTTATGCATAGTATCTTTTGACTATGTCTGTGTTCGCAGGGTGCGGCAAGTCGTCATCATCCATGGTGGTCAAAATCATTGCCCCACCAGAAAAGATGCTCTTGATCACAAATGGTCCTTCATAAGTAGGAGTCCACTTGCCCCTGGGATCACTTTGCGGCAAGATGATCCGCTTGATTACAAGATCTCCGACTTGATATACCTGACACCTGACTTTCTTGTTGAAGGCCTTGATCATCCGTTTTTGATACGTCTGACCATGACAAACAATAGTAAGTCGTTTCTCGTCGATCAAGTTAAGTTGATCAAGGCGGGTCTGAATCCAATCGTCTTCACTCAAATCGGCATCCTTCATAATCCTCAAGGAAGGAATCTGAACTTCCATAGGTAAAACAACTTCCATGCCATATACCAAAGAAAAGGGGGTTTCCCCTGTTGAAGTACATGTCGTGGTACGATACCCGTGCAGAGCAAACGGTAACATCTCATGCCAATCTTTGTAGGTGACTATCATCTTTTGAATGATCTTCTTGATATTTTTGTTCGCGGATTCAACAACACCGTTCATCTTTGGCCGATAGGGAGATGAATTGTGATGATAAATCTTGAACTGCTCGCACAAAGCGGTGATCATATTGTTTTTCAAATTTGTACCGTTGTCCGTGATAATCCTGTCGGGGATACCGTACCGGCATATGAGGTTCTGCTTGATGAAGCGGGCAACCACATTCTTTGTAACTGAGGCGTAGGAAGCTGCTTCGACCCACTTGGTAAAATAATCAATAGCCACTAGGATGAAGCGATGTCCATTGGATGTCGTAGGCTTGATTTCTCCAATCATGTCAATGCCCCACATTGCGAATGGCCAAGAAGCTGTCAGAACGTTGAGAGGAACATGAGGAATATGTACCTTGTCGGCGTAGACTTGGAATTTGTGGCAAGTACGAGAATGTTGATGACAGTCAGCTTCCATGGTAGACCAGTAGTAGCCTGCCCTTAGAATCTTCTTAACCATCGTATGTCCGCTCAAGTGGCTGCCAAATGTGCCACTATGTATTTCGGTCATGATCAACTCTGCTTCAACCTTGTCCACACAACGAAGTAGAACACAATCATGGTTGCGCTTATAAAGGATGCCATTGCTTAGGAAGAACTTGGCCGCAAATCTCCTTAAGAACTTTTTGTCATTGACGAAAGCTCCTTCAGGGTATTCTCGAGTCTGGAGATACCTTTTGATTTCGTGGAACCAGGGTTGTTCCACTACTTCTTCGGTATTAATCTCGTGACAGTGCGCAGGTTCGTCCATTCGCTCGATGGTGATTTGGGGAGCCTCGTTATCCCAGTTGAGTTTAAACATGGAAGACATTGTAGCCAGAGCATCTGCTAGCTGATTTTCTTCTCGCGGGAAGTGCTCGAAAGTAATCTGCTCGACATGAGGCAACAATGTCAGGACATGTTCTTTGTATGGGATAAGATTAGGATGTTTAGTATCCCACTCTCCTTTGACTTGACTGATGACCAAAGCCGAGTCCCCAAATACGACCAAAGATTTGATTCCTAAGTCTATAGCAGCCTTGAGACCAAAGATGCAAGCTTCATATTCAGCCATGTTGTTGGTACAGCTGAAGCAAAGTCAGGCAGTGAAGGGTGTATGGCAACCTTCTGGAGAAATGAGTACCGCACTGATACCGTTGCCAAGTGCATTTGAAGCACCATCAAAGTATAGGGTCCATCGGGATCCTTGTTCAGGTCCGTCATACGGTTCGTTACCTTCAATGTTGTCCAATGTCATGATGTCCTCGTCAGGGAAGTCGAATCTCATAGATTGGTAATCTTCGACGGCTTGATGAGCTAGATGGTCAGCTAGTACACTCCCCTTTATAGCTTTTTGGGTAGTATACTGGATATCATACTCAGTCAGGATCATTTTCCATCTAGCGATTCTTCCAGATAAAGCAGGCTTCTCGAAGATATACTTGATCGGATCCATCTTGGAAATCAGCAAAGTGGTATGAGTCAACATATACTGCCTGAGCCGGCGAGCAGCCCATACTAAAGCGCAACAAGTTTTCTCGAGCAGTGAGTAGCGAGTTTCACAGTCGGTAAACTTTTTGCTAAGGTAATAAATGGCATGCTCTTTTCGGCCAGACTCGTCATGTTGGCCCAGTATGCACCCTATTGAGTTATCCAAAACAGTCAGATACATGATTAACGACCTTCCTTCGACGGGTGCCATCAAAATAGGAGGTTCCAGTAAATACTCC
This sequence comes from Vicia faba, assembly GCA_948472305.1. NCBI lineage: Eukaryota > Viridiplantae > Streptophyta > Magnoliopsida > Fabales > Fabaceae > Vicia > Vicia faba. The sequence goes on from OX451735.1 coordinate 1,211,807,451, forward strand.
TTGATCTTATCAAAAGCAACTTGACAATCATTGTTCCATTCAACTACCTGATCTTTCTTCAACAGTTTGAAGATTGGCTACAGGTAGATGTCAGGTGAGAGATGAACCTTGCGATATAGTTTAAGCGTCCCAAGAATCCTCTAACCTCCTTTTCAGTGCGGGGGGCAGGCATTTCTTGTATATCCTTTACTTTAGCTGGATCAACCTAAATGCCTTTTTTGCTGACAATAAATCCCAAAAGTTTACCATACCTGACTCCAAAAGTGCACTTGCTTGGGTTCAGTCTGAGCTTAAACTCCTTCAACCTGACAAACAGCTTTTGTAGATGATCAAGGTATTCTTCTTCTATCTGTGATCGGGCTATCATGTCGTCTACGTAGACTTCGATCTCATGATGTATCATATCATGGAACAAAGCTACCATGGTACGCTGATAAGTTGCCCCGACATTCTTCAGTCAGAATGGCATCACTTTGTAGCAGAAGGTACCCCATTGCGTGATGAAAGTAGTTTTCTCCATGTCTTCGGGGGCCATTTTGATCTGGTTGTATCCCGAGAATCCATCCATGAAGGAAAATACCTTGTGTTGAGCTGTGTTGTCAACCAAGATGTCAATGTGTGGTAGTGGAAAATCGTCTTTAGGGCTAGCCCTATTTAAATCCCGATAGTCCACACACATTCTGACTTTGTCGTCCTTCTTAGGTACGGGTACAATGTTAGCAACCCATTATGGATAGGAAGTAACAGCCAGAAAGCCAGCGTTGAATTGCTTCATTACCTCAGCTTTGATCTTCTCAGACATGTCGGGCCTCATTCGGCGGACCTTTTGCTTGATCAGTGGACAACCTTCTCTTGTAGGGCGACGGTGAACCACGATATCTGTGTCTAATCCTGGCATGTCTTCATAGGACCAGGCAAAGATCTCAACATATTCGTTTAACAACTGCACTAAGCGCTCTTTAACACCTGGTTCTAGGTTGGCACCCACTTTTACCTCTTTCTTGTCTTCCTCTGTTCCCAAGTTGATGGTTTCTAGCAACTCTTCATGAGGCATAATAGCCCTCTCTTCTTGTTGCAAAAGTCTGGCTAACTCTCCCGGCACTTCACAGTCTTCGTCAACTTCGTACTCAGCGTGATTGACCAAATCTTCAGAGTCACCGAAGGCTAAAGCAGAATAGTCGCCCATGGAATCCGGAGTGGATGGGTACCTGCATTTTGTGAGTGTGGGTGTGTGTAAGGGATATCCATCCTTTAAACAAAACAAAATGTAAAAGGAAAGAAAATGAACACAACAATTTATAGATGAAAACGTCCAATGATTCATTAAACATGGCATATGATAATGAAGAAAATCAAGCCCTTACAAATGGACCTATATGCCCCGGGCAAGGCATAAGGTGAAAATAGTGTACGAATTGTTTAGTTATTACAGACCAAAATAGGAAATTGTTCAAAGATAAATTACTGGTTGATGAAAGTGATGGGAATAAAATCCTTTGCTTTCCGGTTGCTTAATCCTCCTTCGACGGTTGGAAAGATCCAATCTTCAAAGTTGTCTTCTTTATCATCATCTTCTAAGGCATTAATTCCATGGTGAGTGATCTTTACGGGTGGTCCTCCAGCCCTGGAGCGACGCACAGCTTTCTGGCCAGCAACAGTAAAACCTAGTCCGAACTTGTCCGCCTTGTGAGGAAAATCAGGTAGTTTCCCCCACATTGTACTCCTTCCTTCTTTGATTACAGCCTCTGCATCCTTAAGAGATGCCATCCTAGACACATGCTTGGGAACGATGGGCACATCAACCATTGTCTTTGCAACTGCGACTTCAGGAGAAACTTCCTCAAAATATTGGAAAGGCGTTTCTATGAATTCGCCATCCAACTCCACATAGCGGAAGGAGTTGAGGTGACTTATCATGTACTCTTCCTCGCCGTGCACCGTTATAATCTTACCCTGAACATGATACTTTAGCATTTGGTGTAAAGAGGAGGTAACTGCCCTAGCATAGTGGATCCACGGCCTTCCCAATAAGCACGAATATGAGGGACAGATGTCCATCACATAAAAGGTAGAGTTGAAGGTCTCGGTGCCCACTTTGATAGGAATGTCCATTTCTCCATGGACCATCCTCTTAGAACTGTCGAAGGCTCTAACAATGATGTTACTGGGTTTGAGGGTCAATCCTTCGCAGTCCAACCTATCCAACGCCTTTTTCGGTAGCACATTCAAGGATGAACCGGTATCAACTAGGACATGGGTGTGATACGGTGGGAAGAGAACTGACTGTTTTTTTGGAATGTTGGTTCGCGTTTTACGTTTGTTTTTGCAAAATGTCGCGGTAAGCAAGAGTCGCCACCGTCTTTTATTTTATCCAACAGGAAAGGAAAAAAGCACAGAAAAATTCCTTTTTCGAGATGTTTCTCGGGTCCGGGGGGTAGATTATAGAAAGGGAAGGTGTTAGCACCCTTTCTATCTGTGGTTTCCACAGGCTCTTAGGTACTTGCTCAATGTGTTTTCAAAATCTTCTTTTCTTTGTGTTTGTGGGTTTGAAAGAAGTTTTTGTTTGAAAGGTGTAAGTGCGAAAAGTTTTGTTTTGTTTTAGAATGAGCAAGTACTTAAGAACCATCTACCTACTCGAAAAAGGAATTAATTTGTACAAATGTCCTTTAGACAATGCTATCCCATTATTGAGGAGTAGGTAGCACCGTCGTTGGATTTTAAAGGGTCAATTTGATTTAAGGGACATGTGGTCACTAAAGCAATGTTAGGACGCCTTAGCGGTAACCCTAATGTCTTAGATCATTTTTCCGAGGCAACCATTTCCAGGCAACTATGATCTTTAGACAAGAGGGCGACCTCTAAAACTTCATATACTCAATGACCACGTTCGAAGGCAACCAAGTTAGGTGTACCCTAAGAGTGTGCATGTGCGAGTGTGTTATTTCGGTTAATTTTATCTTTGTACATGTCATGGGTGAGCTACGTTGATTTTAAGTTCATATATTTGATCTTGTCATGCATTCCCTATTATCAAACATCTAACAGTTAATAATTTGCGGAATTTAAATTGCGGAAATTAAATCTAAACTATTACAAGGCGTCGGGTATTTACATCGCCAAAGACAATCCTTAAAATTAAAATACGGAAAGTAAAAGAAAGCGATAAAATAATTAAGGTCCTATTTAAAACTATTACATTCCAGAAGCAAGTACAATAATATGATAAATGGATCGCACGCGAAAAATTAAATCGAATGCATTTTTTAGGGTTTTGACCCTTTTTGAAGGAAAGCCTTTTTTTGTTGTATTTTTGAATTAAATGGGAATTAAATTTAAGTTAAATTAATTAATTAATTAATTAATTAAAAAAGATATTTTTGGATTTTTATATTTAAGGAAATAAAATAAATTTGGTCAAAGTTAATAAAAACCTAATTTTCGACATTAATTTTAATTATTTGCAAAAGACATCAAAAGTTAAACCTAATTAAACTAAATCAATCGAATTAATTTATTTACAAAAATAAAAGTGATGAATTTAATTTTAATAAATAAAATATATTTTTGTGTTTTTGATTTTATGAGGAAAAAAATTTAATTGGTTAGTGATAATAAAAATAATAATTAACAAAACAATTAAATAAAAAGAAATATAAAAAAAGAATAGAAATAACCCAATGGGGGGTTTGGGCCTGATCAGGAGGTGAAATCAGCATTTTTGAGGCCCAAACGTGCAAGCTTGTATTGACTTTCCCAGATTCTCTATGGCATGTTTGACTTGAGATCATGATGGTCATCACCTTTGGGCCATCAGATTTGGCCTGGAGGCCACCTGGCGCTTGGGATCTGAAGGAGTATGATGGGCCGCGCCTTGGAAATCACATGGAATAACCTGAAGAAAAATGAAACAAATGCATTGGGGGACTTGGGATTCGAACCCAGGTCCCATTGGACTTTGTACTAGCGCCTTTACCAACTCAACTACTGCACTTATTTGTTAATGGAATAGATGGTAATTAATATATTGGAAAACGAAACAAATGCCAGAATTAAAATAAAAAAAACGCTCGAATTATGAATGGACGAATGAGGACGAGCCATGTCTTCGTCTTCTTCGCTGACCCCCTGGTTATTTACCTGCGGATTCTTATCCGCAGCTAAATCCCCATGTCCCTCCTAAAATCTTCTCTAGGCTATGGAAATTAATTCCAAACACATGGTTGTGTTCGTCTCCTTCTACTGATCATGTCTATGCCCTTTGTTGATTCTAATTTTCCCTGCAAAACAAACGCCCAAAAACAAGCTTACAAAACCCTAGGTTCGGGTATAGGGCTATGGCTCATGAAAACATAATTAAATGATGCAGAAATGTTCTAAATGGAACGATAAACATGATGGTGTAAAGATTTTTCCAGAAAAATGCATGAATATGAGAATACGATTTCATGTACAGGGGTGTTTTTCAGGAGACTTACAGTGCGATTCAGGGAGGGAGAGAGCTTGCTTTTGATTCCTTCTCACTCAATGGATGTCTGGCAATTGAATATCGTTGAGTTTTGGCCTTGAAAATGCCTCTAGGATGGATTTCAGATTCAAGCTTTTTCAAGCTTTTTTCAAGTTTTGCTTTCGTGATTTTTATAGCCTCTTGCCTCTGAAATTCGTGCCTTTGGTTTGTATATGCATAAGGCATTGTATTACGTCAAATATTTGGACTTGAATCCTTATGCATTGATGATTGAAGATGTGATTTTATTCACCATTGAAAAAGCTTCCAAATTTGTCAAAAACCAATATTTTGTGAATGATATGGCTTGATTCGGATTTGATTGTGTACATGATGATATTTAAGACCTATATCAATCAAAAAGATACCAAGTTATCAATATTTAGATTTTATTTTGATTTAAATTGATTTAAAATGAATTAATTCAATAAAAATCAAATAAAATAGAAAAATTAATAAATGGGCACAAGACTGAAGATGGGATACGTGTGTAGTGTGACAAGATCAAATCAAGTGGAAAAAAGTGGGCCCATTTGACAAAATTTGAAGTTTTGGGGATAGTTGACTTTTGGCAATTTTGGAAAAATGTCCAACTTCAACAATGCATAACTTCTTCAATTTTTAACTTTTGGAGGTGTTCTTGGACTTTTTAGAAACCTTGAGATGTCCTCTAACCAACTATTTTTGTCTAATCTCATTTTGATATTCCATGTTCAAGTTATAAGCTTTGGAAAAAATGTGTTTTTGTTGACTTTCAAAAATGACCTATAATGTCCAAATTTGTAACTTTTTGTGAGTGCATTTCTTGATCTTTGGGTATGAATATGGATTGTAGGAAATTTCATCTTCTTCAAAATGAGATTTGGATGGGTCATTTCTTATAAAGTATGAGAAAGTTATGTTTGGTCAAAGTTGAGTTGACTTTTCCTACAAAACCCTAATTTAACAATTTTGAATCTTGATGAATCTTGAGCAATCCTTGATGAATCATGATCAACCCTTGATAAAATGATTAATTATACTTAAAAATGATAATGTTGACAAAAAATCTTGAGGTTTGACTGTATTTGGGTCACAGTTGACTTTTGCCCTAGCACAGTCGATTTTTGGGCCTCTTGAGCAATTGACTGACCAAACTTCCTCTGCAAGGCTTGAAATTTGACATGGATGACCTTGAGAACAAATTAGGAAATTGGGTAGCACTTGAGGTCATTTGGATGCAAGGACCTTGATGCAACACAAAACCCTAATTTGAGATTGACTGCCTTAGGAGATGATTTGACTGTCCAACTCTTTAGCAATCTTGAACCACTTGGAGATTTTTCTTACAATGTTTTGAGAAATATGGGAGGGAACATTTTAGGGTAAAACAGCTGCCCCTGTTCTATTTTCTTAAACCTGAGGATATAGATTGGCTTTCGGGCCTTTCGTGATCCGAAGGTGGAAGATGATTGAACACTAGAGTGCTCAGAAATTTGCACTCGCATGAACTGGTATCAGCCTTGTGATGTCGGGAATGGGCTTATAGATGCCATTTGGAGACTGTTGATGGGTGGTCTGAACTTCAACTGGAATACGAATCAGGGAGATCTTATCGGCGATCTGACTGAACCAGAGGAGGTCTTGTCTTCTTTGACTGGATTGGCATCAGAAAAATCTTTAGGAATCAATTTAACTGGACCAGGGGAGGTTTTGTCTTCTTTGACTGGATTGGCGTCAGAAAAATCTTTAGGAATTGATTTAACTGGACCAGAGGAGGTTTTGTCTCTTTTGACTGGATTGGTATCAGAAAAAATCTTTAGGAATTGATTTAACTGGACCAGAGGAGGTTTTGTCTCTTTTGACTGGATTGGCATCAGAAAAATCTTTAGGAATCGATTTAACTAGTTTTGTCTCCTTTGACTAGATTGGCCTCAGAAAAATCTGTAGGAATCGATTTAACTGGTCTTGTCTCCTTTGACTTGATTGGCCTCAGAAAAATCTTTAGGAATCGATTTAATTGGTTTTGTCTCTTTTGACTGGGTTGGCCTCAGAAAAATATTTAGGAATCGATTTAACTGGTCTTGTCTCCTTTGACTTGATTGGTATCAGAAAAATCTTTAGGAATCGATTTAACTGGTCTTGTCTCTTTTGACTGAGTTGGTATCAGAAAAATCTTTAGGAATCGATTTAACTGGTCTTGTATCTTTTGACTGAATTGGTATCATAAAAATCTTTAGGAATCGATTTAACTGGTCTTGTCTCCTTTAACATAGCTGAGAACTTAACTACATCTTTCCTGAAAGGTAAAGGTCAACCATATGCAATGCATGATGGGGATCAAGCAATTATGTTCTCAACATAAATGAGATTGTATGGTATGATGCGTATATGCATGTATCATGATGTATGGAAATGTAATGTTTTAGCTGGGGAAAATAAATCCCGGGTAGCGGTTGGAGAATAGAGTTGAATTCTTCGTTTCCGCTGGGGATGGTGAACGAAGGTGATTGCGAGAATAAACCTGCAGGAGGAGATGACTCCGTTGGGGAATAAACTGATGAGGAGATTACTCTGTGGGGAAGAGATGCTCTGTTGAGGATTTTAACGATAAACTCCGCTGGGGATTTCGTTGATAAACTCCGCTGGGGATTTCAACGATAAACTCCGCTGGGGATTCCACTGATAAACTCCACTGGGGATGGATTACCGTTGCTGGTGATATTGAATCTGTTGAGGATTGAATTTCTGTTTGGGGAAAGAAAGAACTTCGCTGGGGATGATCTTTCAGTTGCAACTTGCTGGGGATAAATTTCTGAGTTATGCTAGGAATGATCCTTTGAACTTGGCTGGGGAGATTTATTTTTGTACTCCACTGGGGATAAACTTCCAGAGTATACTAGGGATGATGCTTCGACTTTTTTGGGGAAGCTTTTCAGAATATGCTAGGAAATATTGACTCCACTGAGGTATCTTGTATTCTGCCGGGGAACATTCTTATACTCTATTGAGGAATATTAAGACTGCCGGGGATACTCTTATATTTGCTGGGGAATATTCTTATACTCCACTGGGGAATATTAAGACCTTTTTAGTGTTGATGGTAGATCAAACTCTGCTTGGGGAGAGTATTGCTGATTTGTTCATAGTTGCAAGTCTCCGCTGAGGGAGAGCTACCATTACTGCCTTATTCTGCGGGGAGTGAAGATACCTTAGCCATATTCTTCAGCTGAATTTATCTTGTACCTGGTGGACAAAGCAACTACACAGCTTGGATAATTCTTATTGCCCCTGTTTCTGATGTTACCCGTAATTTATCTTTTGTTTCACATGTAAATATTCATGAGCAGCAATTAATGTCAAATGCATATATCAGAAATGAACATTGGACGTTCTTTGCAAAACAAAACAGATAAAGGAAAAACAATTTGAAATTTCTTTGAAAATGAATTGTATTGATTTTGAAGTTTGGCCTGTAAATAGGCGTTTTTGCACAGGAGGATGACGTCCTAGTAAGAGAACACCGCCGAACAGATAGAATTTACACCATTTATGAAAAGAAAACAAAAACAGTTATGTGAATAATCCCACTGGGTTCCAACTCTGCTATTTCCTTTATATCCTCGAGCATCTCATCACTTTGCTGCTTAGTAGACGATGGATCAGATTGATTAGTGTCGTCCGAGCTTGACAGTTGATATCGAAGTCTAGATGCAAGGTGATCCAATGAGACATAATGTTATGCTTTGATCCCTAACTTTTTCCTAGACTGCTCTTTCGGGTTTTCAGTCCACCGGGATACCCTTTTTTGCCCAAGCCGCCTTTTCAGGTTTTCGACTTGCCGGGTGCACAATTTTTTTTCATTTTCATCCCTTATTTTTGCTCGAACCCTTTTGGTTCGCCAGGAAGCCCTTATTTTTTCCTAGGCCAGTCAACCTAGCGGGTCTTTGATTATGTGTAGTATTTTTTCACTATGTCTGCATTGACGGGGTGAGGAAGGTCGTCACTATCCATGGTAGTTAGAATCATAGCTCCTCTTGAGAAAATGTTCTTAACCACAAATGGCCCTTCGTAAGTAGGGGTCCATTTGCCCCTGGGATCACCTTGAGGTAGAATAATGCGCTTGATTACCAGATCCCCAACTTGATACTCTTGTCGCCTAACTTTCTGGTTAAATGCCTTGATCATCCGTTTTTGGTACGTCTGACCATGACAAATAGCAGTAAGTCTCTTTTCGTCGATTATGTTCAGCTGATTAAGCCGAGTCTGAATCCATTCGTCTTCGCTCGAACCTGCATCCTTCATGATTCAGAGAGAGGGTATCTGAACTTCAATATGCAAGACTGCCTCCATGCCATATACCAAGGAATAGGGTGTTGCCCCTGTTGACGTCCGTGCTGAGGTACGGTACCCATGAAGAGAAAATGGTAACATCTCATGCCAGTCTTTGTATGTCACTGTCATCTTCTGCACAATCTTCTTAATGTTCTTATTAGCCGCTTCGACAGCCCCATTCATCTTCGGCCGGTAAGGAGAAGAGTTGTGATGCTGTATCTTGAATTGCTCACAGAGCTCGGTGATCATCTTGTTGTTGAGATTGGTACCATTGTCCGTAATGATCCTCTCTGGTACACCGTATCGATAGATCAGATTGTGCCGAATAAATCGTGCCACGACGTTCTTGGTTACAGTAGCAAAGGAAGCTGCTTCAACCCACTTCGTAAAGTAATCAATAGCTACCAGGATGAAACGATGCCCGTTGGATGCCGTAGGTATGATCTCGCCGATCATATCAATGCCCCATATTGCAAAAGGCCAAGGTGCCGTCAGGACGTTCATATCTTTGATGTCAATAGGGTAGTATGAGCCAGCATATACTGTCTTAGCCGGCGAACAGCCCATGCCAAAGCGTAGCGAGTTCTCTCGAGCAATGAGTATCGTATTTCACAGTCGGTGAACTCTTTGCTAAAGCCATAAATAACATGCTCTTTTCAGCCAGACTTGTCATGCTGCCCCATCACACCTCTTTGTATTATCCAACACTTTTAAGTATAAGATCGACGGTCTTCCTGCAATTGGAGGCATCAGAATTGGTAGCTTGGAGGTAGTATGGCCCTCTCTTCTTGAAGTAACAGTCTAAGCAAGTTCACCAGGCACTTCACAATCATCTTCACCTTCGTCTTTGGCTAAGTTGATCAAACTTTCGAAGTCATAACTGGCAGTAGCAGGGTCGTTATCAGTGGGATCCAGAGTGGATGTAGATCATGATACGTGAGTGTGTGTAAAATAGCTGTTTTGCAATATATAAAAAGAAAAACAAGGAGCACAAAATTTGAAATGCAAGAAAACGTCCAATGCTTTTATTAATGATATATGTAGATGACACACAAAAAGCCCTCACAAGTGAAGCCATAGTGCCCCGGGTAAGACACCGGGCCATAGAGTTTAAAACATTGTCTGTTACATATTTAAAACAAAAAGTTTCATTACTCGGTGATAACAGAAATGGGCATAGAATCCTTCGTTGTCCAGTTGCTTAATCCACCATTGGCAGTCGGGTATATCCAACTGTCGATATCAAACTCTTCATCATCGTCATCCCCGATAGCATTTACCCCTGTATCTTGTTTAGGCTTCTCTGGTGCTCCGAACTCGATCTCCTTGGCATCAATCAAGTCCTGTACCTTGTTCTTCAAAAACCAACAATCATTTGTATTATGTACCGGACTATCAGAATGAAAAGCACAACGGGCATTAGGGTTATACCTTGGTGACGTTGTGTTTGGATTCTTCAGGGCTTCCTTTAGAATCACCAGATTGGTCTTCAGCAACTATGGCAAAATCTGAGATAAGGTCATGTTGAGACGGGTGAATTGCCTTCGAGGTCTCTCGTCCTTCTGTTGATTATTATGCTGAGGAGCACCAGCAGGTTTTGAAATTACAACTGCATTAACAGCTTGGCGGTGTTCAGGCCTATTCTGTCTTTTCGAGCTGTAGACGGCACTGGACTCTTTCTTAAATGGCTTCTTCTCGGTGCTCGATGAAGCACCCTTCTGTATCTTACCAGCCTTAATACCAGCCCCAATCCTCTCGCCGGTCAAAATAAGCTCTGTAAACCCAGATGAAGAGCTTCCAATCAGGTGGTTGAAAAATGGACCAAACAGGGTCCCCAGAAACATATCCACAAGCTCCCGATCAGCCAAGGGTGGTTGTACTCTTCCGGCGAGGTCCCTCCACTTTTGAGCATAATCTTTGAATCCTTCACCCGTTCCCATTGACATACCCTGGAGTTTGGTACGCGTAGGAGCGAGGTCGGAGTTGTATTGGTACTGCCTGTAGAAAGCAGTAGCCAAATCTTCCCAACTGCGGATACTGGCTCCGTCCAACTGGTAGAACCACTCAAGCTGAGTCCCTGAGAGTCTGTCTTGAAAGAAATGGATCCATAGGTTTTTATCAGCGGTGTACGGCTGAATTTTCCTTACATATGACCGGAGGTGCAGCTTCGGACAAGAAACTCCGTCATACTTAGCAAAAGCTGGTGCTTTGAATTTGTGGGGAATCACCACCCCAGATGATAGACCTAGATCAGCAAAGTCCAGACCAGGCACTTTCTGAACTTCCATAGCACTCAACTGGTCTTCCAGTTGCTTGTATCTATCCTCGGCCGGAGGATACTGTTCTTCATCGAAGTCCATCTCGTTGTCGGAGACCACAGGGCTAGGAGCCCTTCTTTCTTCCTGACTATCTTTCCCTTCAGATGAGGTGGTCAAATCAACTTCATTCTGTAGCCTATTCCAAAACCTGTGACCAGTGTTGAACAGGATTGTTCTCTTATTCTTCTTCTTCTTCTCTTTCAGAATCAGGGTCTTCAGGTCTTGTTGACCCTTAGCCAGATTCATGAACAGCTCTTGAAATTGGGCATTCTGGGCCTGTAGAGCCTTGATGGCTTGCTCAGTTGAAGGTTCAACAGACATGATGAGTGCTGAAATAAACAGCGAAGAAGATAAGAGACCTATAATGGGTACCTGTTTATGAAGTGCATGGGATGAAATGTGTATGACATGATTTCAAAGACAATTGAGAGATTCAAATTTGTAAACCAGAAAGGAAACACACTTTATTAGATAAACTTTAGAACTCAAATTGTTCAACAAATTGCCCTTAAGGCATTACAAGGAAAAAAATACTGAAAATTAAATAAAACTGGAAATGAAATCATCAAAGGTCCATCAATGCTCCCATGGTCTCTTCTTGTCGGTGCGGACATAGTCATTCAGAATCCGCTCGTTCTCCAACTGCCTAGTCAACTTCTGGATCTTCTGCTCTTGCTCGTTAAACTTTTCTCGGTAAAAATCCCGTTCTTCCCTTAGCTGCATCCAAGATCTTTTTAGTGCCCCAATGTCAGTGGGCATATAAGGATGGAGGATGGTTGGAAGAACCCCTTCTTCATTAGCAACTTCAAGAATGACAGGCCAGACGGCTTCATACGGCATACCCAGCTTTTGGGCACGGATACAGACCCATCTGAGATATGGCTCCATCGGGAGAGAAGTCTTTGGACCCAGCTCATGTGGATCAGATTGGTGAACTCTATCCCAAGCCCTTATGAATCTGCGACGTTGCTCGTCGCTATCCCCTTGAAAATCAAAGATGATACTAGGCATTATCAGCTTGTGAGGTCCTTCTCTTCTGGCTCTTCCAAACTAACAGAGAGCTAAGCATGGGTTGTAAGAAATTCCTCCGTAGGTTCCTATTAGGGGAACATTGGGGTACTCCCCACATTGATCAATGATAGTCACCTCGTCCATACCCTTGAGAGTCCAAATGATGTCATTATGCGAGAGAGACATAACCCTATAAGCCCAGCCCATGCCTTCTTTGTTCTTCAGCACTGACTTAGGGAGGTGCGAAATAAACCACCTCGACAATAACAGAGCACATCACATCAAGGTTCCCCGCTTTCGGGCAGTACGGGCATAAAGCTGATGAAGGATGTCACCCAAAAGAGTGGGTACCGGATTCCGAGAGATGAAGATCTTTACCGCATTAACACCAACAAAGGAGTCAGAGTTTGGAAACAAAACCAAGCCATATATCAAAAGAGCCAGAATATCCTCGAATGCCTTGAAGTCTAGACTATCCCAAAAATAGTTAGCCTTACCAACCAAAAACTTAGTCAGAAAGCCCTTTGCTCCACTTCTAGTCTCCCAATTAGCCAATACCTCTTCCTTGGTCAAATGAAGGGCTGCAGCAATCTCTTCAGGCCTAAGAATCTTCTCCCAACCAGTAAACGGGGTCTGCTCCAGAACAGAGATACCGAGCAGCTCAGAGAACTCTTCTAGGGTGGGAACCAGCTGGTAGTCCTGAAAAGTAAAGCAATGGTACAACAGATCATAGAATTGGACCAGGACACTCATCATCTGCTTGTCCATTTGGAGGTGACCAAACTGAGAAGATAACTGTGCCTCCTGATGAAGGAAGTAGTGTCAGGCATCTTGGCAACCAACTCTTTAAGCAAGGTGGGAACCTGGACAAAGTTGATCCGGATTGTATTCTTACGCATGGGCATCATGATGACCTGCAAAACAGAACAAAGATAAATCCCTCCTGTCTTTGAAATAGGTTAGTCCAATGCAAGATGTATGCAATGTTATGATGTCATGATGTCATGATAGTAAGCACACCACAAATATCCACAAATAGAAAACATGGTAAAGGCACACAAGTCACACAGAGAGCCCTTAGATTTCAGGATGGCAAGGAGCTTAGGTACTACCCTCTTTCAGTTCAGTTGGTTTAAACCTGTCCTAAAAATAGTAACCGGGTTCTAGAGGATCTCAATATCACTGACTACCCTCAATCGATCATAATTCCAGTTTAGCAACCTTTTCTTGCAGACGAAATCATCGCGAGAGTTTAGTCTCAATAAGTGTAGCATACTGCTACTGTTCTATGGCCAAGTTGGTCAATTTAAAGGTTCTAAGGTCAGTTGGTGCTTAATGACCCCTTAGAAGATCCATATTCTCCTCATTCCAACACAAGGGATATCGGTACAGACTAAAGTGCCACACCAACGTAGCTACTGCTTCAACCGTATCGGTCTACGTTGTACAGTTCCCTCACAGTTTATTGCTACTTACCTAAAGGGTATCCCCAGATCCGGGTTAGGATCTATAGTAACTCCGATACAAGCCCACAAATATAAATCATACAAAGCAAACAATTGAAAACACAATGATCTAATCCTAAGGTACACCCCACTTATAATATTCCCCAGCAGAGTCGCCAGTTCTGTGATACGGTGGGAAGAGAACTGACTGTTTTTTTGGAATGCTGGTTCACGTTTTGCGTTTGTTTTCGTAAAATGTCACGGTAAGCAAGAGTCGCCACCGTCTTTTATTTTATCCAACAGGAAAGGAAAAAAGCACAGAAAAATTCCTTTTTCGAGATGTTTCTCGGGTCCAGGGGGTAGATTATAGAAAGGGAAGGTGTTAGCACCCTTTCTATCCGTGGTTATCCATGGGCTCTTAGTTACTTGCTCAATGTGTTTTCAAAATTTGCTTTTCTTTGTCTTTGTGGGTTTGAAAGAAGTTTTTGTTTGAAAGATGTAAGTGCGAAAAGTTTTGTTTTGTTTTAGAATGAGCAAGTACTTAAGAACCATCTACCTACTCGAAAAAGGAATTAATCTGTACAAATGTCCTTTAGACAATGCTATCCCACTATTGAGGAGTAGGTAGCACCATCGTTGGAGTTTAAAGGGTCAATTCAATTTAAGGGACGTGTGGTCACTAAAGCAATGTTAGGACGCCTTAGCGGTAACCCTAATGTCTTAGATCATTTTTCCGAGGCAACCGTTTCGAGGCAACTATGATCTTTAGACAAGAGGGCGACCTCTAAAACTTCCTATACTCAATGACCACGTTCGAAGGCAACCAAGCGAGGTGTACCCTAAGAGTGCGTATGTGCGAGTGTGTTATTTCGATTAATTTTATCTTTGTACATGTCATGGGTAAGCTACGTTGATTTTAAGTTCATACATTTGATCTTGTCATGCATTCCCTATTATCAAACATCTAACAGTTAATAATTTGCGGAATTTAAATTGCGGAAATTAAATCTAAACTATTACAAGGCGTCAGATATTTACATCGCCAAAGACAACCCTTAAAATTAAAATGCGGAAAGTAAAAGAAAGCGATAAAATAATTAAAGTCCTATTTAAAGCTATTACATTCCGGAAGCAAGTACAATAATATGATAAATGGATCGCGCGCGAAAAATTAAATTGAATGCATTTTTTAGGGTTTTGACCCTTTTTGAAGGAAAGCCTTTTTTTGTTGTATTTTTGAATTAAAAGGAATTAAATCTAAGTTAAATAAATAAATAAATTAATTAATTAAAAAAGATATTTTTGGATTTTTTATATTTAAGGAAATAAAATAAATTTGGTCAAAGTTAATAAAAACCTAATTTTCTACATTAAGTTTAATTATTTGCAAAAGACATCAAAAGTTAAACCTAATTTAACTAAATCAATTGAATTAATTTATTTACAAAAATAAAAGTGATGAATTTAATTTTAATAAATAAAATATATTTTTGTGTTTTTGATTTTATGAGGAAAAAAAATTTAATTGGTTAGTGATAATAAAAATAATAATTAACAAAACAATTAAATAAAAAGAAATATAAAAAAAGAATAGAAATAACCCAAATGGGGGTTTGGGCCTGATCAGGAGGTGAAATCATCATTTTTGAGGCCCAAACGTGCAAGCCTGTATTGACTTTCCCAGATTCTCTATGGCATGTTTGACTTGAGATCATGATGGTCATCACCTTTGGGCCATCAGATTTGGCCTGGAGGCCACCTGGCGCTTGGGATCTGAAGGAGTATGATGGGCTGCGCCTTGGAAATCACATGGAATAACCTGAAGAAAAATGAAACAAATGCATTGGGGGACCTGGGATTCGAACCCAGGTCCCATTGGACTTTGTACTAGCGCCTTTACCAACTCAACTACTGCACGTATTTGTTAATGGAATATATGGTAATTAATATATTGGAAAACAAAACAAATGCCAGAATTAAAATTAAAAAAAAAACGCGCGAATTATGAATGGACGAATGAGGACGAGCCACGTCTTCGTCTTCTTCGCTGACCCCATGGTTATTTACCTGCGGATTCTTATCCGCAGCTAAATCCCTACGTCCCTCCTAAAATCTTCTCTAGGCTATGGAAATTAATTCCAAACACATGGTTGTGTTCGTCTCCTTCTACTGATCATGTTTATGCCCTTTGTTGGTTCCAATTTTCCTAGCAAAAACAAACACCCAAAAACAAGCTTCCAAAACCCTAGGTTCGGGTATGGGGCTATGGCTCATGAAAACACAATTAAATGATGCAAAAATGTTCTAAATGGAACGATAAACATGATGGTGTAAAGATTTTGCCAGAAAAACGCATGAATATGAGAATACGATTTCATGTACAGGGTGTTTTTCAGGAGACTTACAGTGCGATTCAGGGAGGGAGAGAACTTGCTTTTGATTTTTTCTCACTCAGTGGATGTCTGGAAATTGAATAGCGTTGAGTTTTGGCCTTGAAAACACCTCTAGGATGGATTTCAGATTCAAGCTTTTTCAAGCTTTTTTCAAGTTTTGCTTTCGTGATTTTTATAGCCTCTTGCCTCTGAAATTCGTGCCTTTGGTTTGTATATGTATAAGGCATTATATTAGGTCAAATATTTGGACTTGAATCCTTATGCATTGATGATTGAAGATATGATTTTATTCTCCATTGAAAAAGCTTCCAAATTTGTCAAAAACTAATATTTTGTGCATGATATGGCTTGATTCGGATTTTATTGTGTACATGATGATATTTAAGACCTATATCAATAAAAAAGATACCAAGTTATCAATATTTAGATTTTATTTTGATTTAAATTGATTTAAAATGAATTAATTCAATAAAAATCAAATAAAATAGAAAAATTAATAAATTGGCACAAGACTGAATACGGGACACGTATGTAGTGTGACAAGATCAAATCAAGTGGAAAAAAGTGGGCCCATTTGACAAAATTTGAAGTTTTGGGGATAGTTGACTTTTGGCAATTTTGGAAAAATGCCCAACTTCAACAATGCATAACTTCTTCAATTTTGAACTTTTGGAGGTGTTCTATGACTTTTTATAAACCTTGAGATGTCCTATAACCAACCCTTTTGGTCTCATCTCATTTTTTTATTCCATGCTCAAGTTATAAGCTTTGGCAAAAAAGGTGTTTTTGTTGACTTTCAAAAATGACCTATAATGTCCAAATTTGTAACTTTTTGTGAGTGCATTTCTTGATCTTGGGGTATGAATATGGATTGTATTAAATTGCATCTTCTTCAAAATGAGCTTTGGATGGGTAATTTCTTATAAAGTAGGAGAAAGTTATGTTTGGTCAAAGTTGAGTTGACTTTTCCTACAAAACCCTAATTTAGTAACTTTTGAATTTTGATGAATCTTGAGCAATCCTTGATGAATCATGATAAACCCTTGATCAAATGATGAATTATCCTTCAAAATGAAAATGTTTACAAAAAATCTTGAGGTTTGACTGTATTTGGGTCACAATTGACTTTTGCCCTAGCACAGTCGATTTTTGGGCCTCTTGAGCAATTGACTGACCAAATTTCCCCTGCAAGGCTTGAAATTTTACATGGATGACCTTGAGAACATATTAGGACATTAGGGAGCACTTGAGGTCATTTGGATGCAAGGACCTTGATGCAACACAAAACCCTAATTTGAGATTGACTGCCTTAGGAGATGATTTAACTGTCCAACTCTTTAGCAATCTTGAACCACTTGGAGATTTTTATTACAATGTTTTGAGAAATATGGGAGGGAAAATTTTGGGGTACAACAATGGGCAAGTGTGGTTCCCCTGCATTCTACTGAGACATGCAGCGCGTCGTTGTGCTTCCTTCCCTTGGGGGTCAAATCAGTATCGGAAAAACCAAGACCATTATCAGCAGTAAGGCTGGCCACGCACTCTTGAAACTGGTCAGCCGAAGTTTCTTGAGGCACGTGTGCCGTCTTTAAAAATTTGATCAAGGCCTTAGCATGGGCCTCAGAGTAGAGTAGAAGAGCCAACATGGAGATTTTGGAAGGGGTCTGCCCTAGCTGTTCCATGACATCATAGTCGCTCCTTTTGATTATCTTTAAGATTTCTTCCATCTTTTTCTGGGTGTTTTCGGGGATTACCACAGTCTGAGCCTTCATCCTGACAGGAGCTTCTAGTATCCCCTTACCTTTGGTAGTAGCATCAGAGGGTCTAACTTCAGGTACATCAATTTCTTCAATTATCGGGCTTTGCACAGATGGCTTAACAGGCACAGAAGCTTTCGAGGGTCCAAAGACTGCTCGTGGAGGAGCAATCTCCAGAGAGAAGATCCGTCTGTTGTGAGTTATCTTGCTTGTTCCCGCAATGTTCCCTATATCAGGGGTTTCATCATTAGAACTCTCTTGGACTGATTCAATCTGTTTGATACCATGATAGAAGATTTCTCCTCCGTAGTTCCATGGTATCGTTTTGTTAGATTCATGCGGGACAAGCCCTGGCATGGTGATTTTCAATGGCACAAACTTAGGATCAGGCGTAATCTTGACAGGCCTTTTGCAAGCCTTGGGAAGATTGTCGGAGATGGTTATTATTGCAATGTCATTAGTTGAAGTAGCAAAAGTAGAAGGAGTAACGGGAGTGAAGGTATCAACAGGAGGCTTTTGGAAGAGTATCTCTTGGGTATCCATCAGGCGTTGGATGCCTGATTTCAACAGTGGGCAGTCAGCTCGTATGTTTAAACAAAAGTAACAGTCTTTTCCACAGCCTGGGAATATCCCGGCTCTCATCAAATTCACTTTAATCACTGGTAACAGAGTCAAAAGGTCAGCAACATTGGTAACATGAAGGTCTTCCATAACGACATGAACATTACGACCGTGCTTGGGCATCGGGGCAGAAATCACATTCGGCTTTTCGGGCGCATCGAGTTCTACCTCCTTGGAGTTGATCAGGTCTTGGATTTTGCTCTTAAGAGCCCAACAGTTGTTGGTATCATGCCCTACACTGTCAGAGTGGTAAGCACATTTTGCATTGGAGTGGTAATATGGAGAAGAGGTATTAGGGTTCTTTAGCGCTTCCTTCAAATTGGTAAGATTCAGCTTTAGCAAATGAGGGAGTACTTGAGCCGGTGTCATGTTGATTCGGGTGAACTGCCGTTGTGGCCTTTCTACCCGTTGCTGATTAGATCTTGGTTGATTGCTGCGAGGTTGATCATTTGAAGAGTTTTGAATCATCACAACCCATACTGTTCGTCGGCGCTCGGTTCTTCCTTGACCTTTCTGAGAATAAACAGCAGAAGCTTCCTTCTTAGCTGGGAAGGTCTTCTTAATAGCAGTGGACGCAAAGGCATTTTTCTGAATTTTACCACTTTTAATGCCGGCCTCGACCCTTTCACCGGTCAGAATTAGTTCGGTGAATCCCACAAAGGAACTCCTGATTAAATGATTGAAGAAAGGGCCAGACAGGGTCCCTAAAAACATGTCAACCAACTCTCTATCCGACAATGGTGGCTGCACCCTTCCAGCCAGATCACGCCACTTCTGGGCATACTCTTTAAATCCTTCATTAGAAGCCATACCCATACTTTGTAGTTGAGTACGAGTAGGCGCTAAATCAGCGTTGTATTGGTATTGCCAGTAGAAAGCAGCAACTAAATCTTCCCAGTTATGAACCTCAGACCTCTCAAGTTGATAGAACCAGTCCAATTGTGTTCCTGACAAACTATCTTGGAAAAAATGGACCCAAAGATCCTTATCAGATGAGTAGGGTTGGATCTTTCTGACGTAGGATCTTAGATGCATCTTTGGACAGGACAAACCATCATACTTAGCAAAAGTAGGAACTTTGAACTTGGGAGGAATGACGATCCCAGTGACCAATCCTAATTCTTCGAAATCTAAACCAGGTACCCTTTGCAACTCCATGGCTGCCAACCGATCCTCAATATTTTTAAATTTAACATCCGCCGGGGGATATTGCTGTTCGGAGTAATCTTCGTCTTCTTCCTCTTCCTCTTCTTCAACTTCAGATTCAGAAGGCATCACAATTCCTTTTCCTTTACCAGCCCCTTCATCAGATGTCGATGGGAATTCGAGAACTTTTCTAGCATTGCTTTCAAACCTTCTTCCCATGATGACTACACCAGGTATTTTCTTCTTTTTCTCTTTATCTTTCTCCAACCGTGCTTTAAGGTCCTCCTGGCCCTTTGCTAAGGTCATGAGGAGTTGCTAGAATTGCGAATTATGTGCTTGCAGATCCTTAACCATCTGCTCCAAATCCATCTTGCTGAAATAAACAACAGAAAGATAAGGAAACCTGGTGTGAAGACCTGTTTATGCATATGATGAATGATATGTTATTCATGTAATGCATTCAAGGATTCAGAAAATTCAAATTTGTTGCAAACAAAAAGGAACACACGTCATATTAAGAAGAAATTTGTTAGTACATAAATGCCCCATGGGCAAAATATTACAAAATTCTTAATGTAAAAAGACATTGCGCATCCTCTTTGGTGCGATGTAAGTGTTGAGAGTTTCATCCTCATGAAGTCGGCGGGTAAGCTCCAAAACCTTCTTCTCACTGGCATAGAAGCTGGCTTAAAAAGTATTTCGTTCTTCTTTGAGTTGGATCCAACTCTTTTGTAATTCTTCCAATGATGTTGGCATGTCTGGATGTAGGAGGGTGTATGGAACCTCTCCTTCCATAACAGGCTCTTTGATCACGGGGAGAATGTGAGGATATGGCATCATAAGATTCTGGGTGCGGGTTCGTACCCACTTTAGATAAGGCTCAAGGGGGATGGAATTCTTGTGCCCCAGTGTCTTACTATCCACTTTGTTAGGCATCCTCCAAGCTCTGATGAACCTTTATCGTAGTCCTGGTGCATCATTGTTGAAGTCAAAAACCAAGTCAGGAATCAGCATGTCATGAGGGCCATCCCTCCGAGCATATCCAAACTGTCTCAAAGCTAAACAGGGGTTGTAGGTAATGCCTCCCCTAATGCCAAGTAGTGGGACATTAGGGAATTCCCCACAACGATCAATGATGATGACATTTTATCTGAACCGAGAACACCAATGAACATCAGAATGTGTGAGGGTCATCAATCGTTGTGACCACCTTAAACCCTGCTTATTCTTTAAAATTGATTGTGGAAGGTGAGAAATAAACCACCTTGCTAGGAGAGGAGTACAACACATGAGAACACCTATTTTCCTCATTGTTCGCGTGTAAAATGAGTGTAGGATGTCCCCAAGCAAGGTAGGCACAGGATTCCGAGATATGAAAATCTTGACAGCATTCACATCTATAAGTTGATCAGGGTTTGGGAACAAGACCAACCCATAGATGAGAAGTGATACAATCTCCTCAAAAGCTTGTAGATCTAGAGAGTTCCAGCAGTCTTGTGCCTTCTCAAACAGAAACTTTGCCAAGAAACCCTTGACACCACTTCTGGTTTCCCAATGTCCTTTGATATCAGATGGTTGCAAGTGTAATGCTTGAGCAACATCTTCAGGCTTTGGTTCTTTTTCCGTACCGTTGTAGGGTAGTTGATGAAGAATAGGAATCCTCAGGAGTTGATAAAATTCCTCCAAAGTAGGTACTAGTTGGTAATCAGGGAATGTGAAACAGTGGTGTAGGGGGTCAAAGAACTAGAAGAGAACTTTCACCATGTCTTCTTCAATGTTGGAGTTGATCAAGTTGAGAAGTCTACCATGTCTTTCACTGAAGAGAGAATTCTCTGGAATCCTGGAAGTAAGCTCCTTGAGTTGAGGAGGGATTCTCACAAGGTTGACTTGAATTGTTTTCCTGCGAAGAGATTCCATGACCTACAAAACAAGAACAAAGATGAAGATCCAAACCCTTGAAATGGTTAGTGGATGCATATGGTGTTTTATGATGTTCATGATGTATGCAGAAGCACATGTACAAACAAGTCACACAAGATCCTAGTTTTAGGCTTGCATGAGGTTTCATAGGTAAGTACCCTCTTGAGTTTAGTTGGCTCAACTTGTCCTATAAATAGTAACCGGGTTCTAAGGAGCTCAATATCACTGGATTATTTTCTGTGTTCATTGTTTTGGTTTAGCCACTTAACTGGCGACCAAAATATTCCAAGAAAACAATCCTCAATGAGTGTAGTATCGAGTATCTACCAACTTCGGACTGCACCAAAGCCGGTCATCTCACTACCCCTAATAAAAGGCCAAGATGGTCAAGTAAGGTTCTAAGAGTTCATTAGTGCTTCATGACATCACTCAGCGGCCCCGTATTCTCTTTGATTGACTCAAAGGCTACTGGTACTCACAAATATGTTGCACTAATATAACTATTGCTTCAACCATGTCGGTATACCCCGCACAGTTTCCACAACGTATTGCTATTTACCTATGAATGTTTCCCAAATCCGGGTGGAGGATTTCAAGCCCAAACAAGAGAACCAAATGTAAAGCAATCAAAGCAAACAAGATAAGCATGCAAAAGGTGATCTAATCCCTAAGGTTACTCCACTTTTAAGGTTTTCCCCAGCAGAGTCTCCAGTTCTGTGATACGGTGGGAGAACTGACTTGAGGTTTTGCGTTTGTGTTCGCAAATGTTTCGGTTTAGCAAGAGTCGCCACCGACTTTTTATTTTATCCTAAGGAAAGGTCAAAAAGCACAGGAAAGACCTTTGAGATGTTTTCTTGAGTTCAGGGAGTATATTATAGAAAGGGAAGGTATTAGCACCCTTTTCTATCCATGGTTATCCATGGGCTCTTAGTTACTTGTTTAGATCACTTGCTTTGCTTTTCAATTGTTTGAAATGGTGCTTTGTGAGTGATTTGGAAAGATATTTTGAAAAGAGGCCATCGTTGTGGAAACCTTTGTAATGATTCTTGTTTGAATGTATACAAAGGTGTTTTTGTCTTTTGAAAAGTTTTCAATGTTTGAAAGTAGGATTTTGAAATTGTGTTGTGAAGTGTGTTTGAAAATACCAAGGATGTTTTTGCAAGCTTTTGATCAAGTGACTAAGAGCTATCTACCCTATTTTACTCAAAGATATTTCTTATGTTTTTAACCCTTTTAACAATGTTGTTTCACCATTGTATTTGGTGAACAACCTTGTGTTAGGATGTTAAACGGGACAGACACGGGTCATCGTATAGACCATGATAGCAATTGTGTCAAGTATCTTTGGAAATTTTCTTAAGGGACTTGATCATTTTGTTTAGGCAACTCAGATAGCGTCATCGAGGGACTATGATCTTTTGTTTTATTTTTGTTTTGCCAAAGTACTTAACATGCATACCATGGCCCATTTTTGAAGGCAACAAGTGGATTGTAACCCTAGGGGTGCAAGTGTGCATTATGTTTGTTTTTCATTCATTTTTGTCTTTGATTAGGTCAAACAGTCAAAAATTGCCTTTGTACAGTCAAAACCCTAAAAATAACCATTTTGCCCTTTTGGTGATCTGATCAAATTTCTTGTGGAATTGTGGTCCAAACTTGATCAAATGGTTCATATGGGTTCATAATGTTTATGTGGGTCAAAATTCATGAGGTTTGACTGTAGATTGGCCACAGTTGACTTTTTCCCCAATACAGCTGATTTCTAGGTCAACTGTCCAATTGATTAGGCAAAAATTTGATTCAAGGCTTGAAACCTGGTATGGACAAACTTATGAGTCCAACATGAAGTATGAAAGTCAATTTGGGTATTGTATGTCAAAATATCCCTGTGCAAACTCAAACCCTAATTTAGGTCAACAATGCAAAGAGGTGTCTTGAGCAAAGCAAACCATAGCTTGGTCTTAAGTTCCAAGAGCCTGGTGATGGAAAATGTTGATAAAATGAGAGGGAAAATTTTGGGGTACAACAGTATGAAACTTTGTTTACAAATCTTTATTGATGTTTATCCTTTTTAGCTTGCTAAGTGTTTAGATTTGAGTTATTGTAGAAACGGACGGGTTGAATCCGAACTTAGGATGAATATCTATTGGGGTTAGATTCTAGAGATAGATTTAGGCTTATTAATCACTTAGGTATCGAGTCTTAATGCGTCCATGTTGTTTTGTGTTGCGTTGAGAGATTGTCGACGTAGAGGGATACGACTGATATCTCACTCTGGGTTAGAGATTACCTTTGTGTGAGCAATGTGTGATGATATTTAAGAGTAATTTAGGTTAAGTTCAACAGGGTAGTAAGTTTAAGTATTTGATATGGTAGAATAAATACAAACTCGAGAGTTATTTACTATTTGAAGAATGAAATTCTTTTTATATTGATAACTTTTAATTCTCACACCTTACAAACAAACACATTCTATTCCCAAACTCATAAATGAAAAACTTGTTGAACGATAATTCAGTAGCACTAATCCTTGTGGAGACGATATGATATTACCTATAAAAATACTTACTTTTGTTTGTCGCTTTACCACTTAAGCAAAATGGCATCGTTGTCGGGGATTGGTGTTTTTATTGAATCGCATCGCGATAGTTTCTTTGTTTTTGAGTTTTGTAGATACCGTATATATTGTCTATCTTCAGTTGTTTATATTGATACTTGTATATTTTTACCATATTTATGAATGTTACATGTTTTGAATACTTGTAAATTTAGTGTACATTTTTGTTTCTCTTCACGTTTGTCAAAAGTGTGGTTAGATGTGTAGTTCTGGTTAGAGCTCAAAGAGATGAGAGCAAAGGCAGGAGTGAAGCGTTTGTCTCATCCGAAGCAACATGCTAGTTTGTAAATATCAGGCGTCGAGATTACAACATAAAACAAGCATGTTTTATTGTTTTTCATTGTGTTAATTTAGGTAGTGTGTTGATTGTTGTTTAAATAAGTTGAAATTGAACTTGTTTTAAAATTCAAATCTTCACTTTTCAAATTGTTTATTCACTTTCATCTGATTATTTTGTTGTGTTAATTGTGTTTTTCCAAAGGATTTCTTTTATTAGCTTGAGGAAATGTGTATGTGTTATAAATTATGTTTAGTTGTGTAATAGAGAGTGTGTAGGTGATAAGTGGGGGCTTGCATTTGAACTGTTGTTGCTATCCTATTTTTCGGGTTCTGGTGTAGCGTGCTTTGCCCTCCCATATTCTTCAAGAAAATTGCCAAGTCAAGCTTCAAAATCTCCCCAAGGGTTGTACAGTGCAAGGGCCTCCTAAACAGTCAAAATTAGGGTTTTGGTTCTGACAAAGAAAATGAAGTTTCCAAAGGTTCAATCAAGTCCCACATGCCTACAAATATGGTCAAGCATCCTCATATCAAGTTTCAAGACTTTCAGCACAAAATTGCACAGTCAAAAACCCTAATTGCACTACAGTCAACTGTAGGGGCAAAATGGTCATTTGACAGTCAAAAGTCCAAATTTTTGTCAACATCTCATTTTGAAGCCACAAACATCATTTGATCAATTCTTGATCATGATTCTCAAAGCTTGGCTCAAAAATCATCAAGATGCAAAAGTTTCCTTATTTGGACAGCTGAAAAAGTCAACTGTAACTTGACCAAGGCATAACTTTCACATGGATTATCAGAAAAATTCCATCCAAAGCTCATTTTGAAGAGAAAGACATTTCCTACAACTCCTCTTCATATTTCAAGTCCAAGAAATGCTCTCACAAAAAGTTATCAATTTAAACATTATAGGTCATTTTCAAAAGTCAACAAAAAGGGACTTTAAGTCAAAGGCCATAACTTGAGATTGGTAAATCAAAATGACATGGGACCAAAGACATTGGTTAGAGGACTCAAATAACTTTCCAAAATGGCCAAGAACATGAGCAAAGCTTAAAAATTGAGCAAGTTATGCCTTGTGGAAGTTGGGAAATTTTTGGATATTTTGAAAAGTCAACATTGATTCAAATGACCTAAAATTGCTAATGGGCCTCTTTTTCTTCCACAATTCATTATCCAAGGCATGTGCACGACCATTTGGCCCAAAGGGAAGTTTTTCTTCATTTTTTATTTATTTATTTGGATTTTTATTATTAATAATTCATTTAAATTAATTAAATACATGAAAAATACTAAACCTAATTTGTTGAATCTTTTTGTGCATGAAATAATTTCAAGATATTGTGTATAATCAGATTTGGAAAGAATCTTGCTAATTGGTCATGATTTGATAGAAGTTTGCTTGAAAAAGATTTGAAAACTAATGCCATAAAAATCAAATATTTTTTCACATCAATGCATGGATTTTTGATCAAGTTCTTAACCTAAATCATTCACCTATACATACACAAGCAAACCCTCGTGCCCATTACCAAAAAGCTGCGCCATATACCAAGAAACCAACTTGAATTTTTTGCTTGAAAACTCAAATATGAAAACTGTTTTCCAGGGCGATTCAAGCTGAGATAATCATCTCATCACCTTCCTGAGACCTTAAGCAACGTGCCTGAATAGGTTTCCACGTCCCTAACGCCTTGAATCAGTGTATAGAAATCGAATTTTTTCCATATAAATGCATATTCGTATTATGAGTTCTAGGCATTTTCATGGCATTTTATTTGTAGATTCATACTAAGTGATGTATTTTAAAGCTAACCATATACTTTGATTGGATTTTTATACACTGTATGCAAAACCACCATTATCGCATTTTAGGGTTACAGGGATTCTGATTTAGGGCTTTGCGTTCAAGGAACAATTGGGACACGATAATGGCACCATCAGATTCAGAAGCTTCCAACCAATCCATTGATGGGGTCGCGCCCTATTTATATGCCAAGACTAGCTAATCGCTATTTTCCAAAAGGGCACATTTTGGAACGTTTACAAAACCGTTGCCTATGTTTTTTTGTGTTTCAGGAAATAAACGAAGAAGAAGAAGATGATGCGTGGAAGAATACCATTGGGTGATTCAAATAATTAGCGCGTCTTTTTATTTTGTCCACTAATCCATTGTTTTCTTATTATATTATTTAGTGTCCATCAGATTAAAGAATAAACGCGCTGGCTTGAGTGGTAGGGAAGACGCTTGGTAAACCACAGGACCTGGGTTCGAACCCCAGGTCCTCACCCCCCTTTCATATTATTTTTCATATAACGTTCATATGCAGTTTCAGCGCTAAGGTGTACCATACGTCCTCAAAATCAAGCCTTTCACGCACATGATGAGATCAATCCAAGGGCTGTCGTTCGAAGCATACCATGATCGTTGGTCAACACACATACACGCTGGCATAGAAGTCAACGAGGCCAGAACTTATTGGGCCTAAAAATGCTGATATACACCTCCAAATTAGGGGCAGAACCCCCTAGGTTTGCATTATTTCTTTTCATTATTTTGGTATTATTTCAATAATTGTCTTTATTTTAATTAATTCTTTAATTTAATTATTTTCATAAAAAAATATAAAAAAACAATAAAAAATCAGAAAATAGACAAAAATTAATATTTTTATTTAATGTTATATTTTTTGTAAATAAAACCTTTATTAATTAATTAGTTTTAATTTAGGAGTAAATCTTAATATTTTCTTAATTAATTTAAAATTGGTAGAACTAGGGTTTGTAATAATTTTTTATCCTTTTTTCTTTTCTTTCATAATAATTAAATATTTCCTATTATTATTTTTATAATCAAGATTTGCATGTAAATAATTAGGTTAATATTAGGTTAAAATTTAATACTTTCTTAATAAATTAAAACAATTAGAATTAGGGTTAATCTTTTAATTTCATTTAATTCTTTTTCATTAAACTCATAAAATACAAAAATACCAAAAATAACTTCTTTTCTTTAATTCGATTAATTTAACAATTTAATTTAATTCCATTAAAAAGGGTCCAACGCCCTCGTTTCAATTTAAAGTTTTAATTCGCGTATTTATTTCTATTTCTTTCAATATTCATGTACCTCTCCCAAAGCCGTGTAATATATTTCTCGCACCTTTACTTTTCTTTAATTCTTTATTTTTCTGTCAAATCGGGTTCTGGAAATTTTGGCGATGTGGACCCGCGCCTTTTGTAATAATTTAGAACTTTACTTTTCTCGCACTTTTAACTGTTAATCAAGGCATGCAAGAATGAATGGACAAAAATAAAAACAAGCGCATAGATCACTCATAACATGACAAGATAAAATATCTGAATCTGACACACAAATCACACACCACCCCTAGGGTACGCCTCACTGTTGCCTTGCCTCGAAAGGTGATCGTCGAGTAGAGGATGTCTTAGTAAGTCCTCATGATCCGGGAACCTGGCATGAGGGTAGCTTCTAAGGTGTCTTCCCATTGCTCTGGTGATCACCATGTCCCGAACCTCGAATTGACCCGAACACCTCCAACGGTGGTGCTACCTACCTCTCAATGGTGGGATGGCACTACTTTAAAGGACATTTACACAGACGAATTCCTTAGGGTAGGTAGACGACTCTAGATACTTGCTCTAAATTGCAAAACAAAAATTCAAAAATACTTTTCACACCGACACCTTTTCAAAAAGCTTTCGAAAGCAATTTTTCAAACACTCTTGAGGACCGATACAAGAGTCGAACTGAAATTTTCAAAGAGACTTTTTAAAATCCACAGCTGAAAAGCAAACAAACCATTTTTGAAAACACAAGTGAGCAAGTATCTAAGAGCCCATGGATAACCATGGATAGAAAGGGTGCTAACACCTTCCCTTTCTATAATCTACCTCCCGAACCGAGAGCAATCTCTATAAGGAATTTTTCTGTGCTTTTGTCCTTTCCATTTGGAGAAAATAAAAGACGTTTGCGACTCTTGCTTACCGCGACATTTCGCGAACCAGCGTTAAACAGTCAGTTCCAGATCCACCGATCACAGAACTGGCGACTCTGCTGGGGAAACTTATAAAGTGAGGTGTACCTTAGGGCTAGTTCATAACTGTGTTTTCAATTGCTTTCCTTGTGTGCTTTAAATTGTGGGTTGCTTGGGAGTTCTATAGATCCTAACCCGGATCTGGGGGATACCTTCTTAGAAAGTAGCAACAAGGCTGTGAGGGAACTGTGAGGGAACTATGCGGTAACCCTTGAGTTCAGTCAAGGAGAGTACGGGGCCTCCGTGTGGTGTCGGGAAGCATCAACAGACCTTAGGAACCTTAATTGAACTATCTTGGCCTCTTTAGGGTAGTGAGATAACTGACTTTGGTGCAGTCCGAGGTTGGTTGATACTCGATACTACACTCAATTGAGGGTTGCTTTCCTGGAATATTTCAGTCGCCAGTTCAGTGGCTAAATCGAAACGATGAACAATGAAAGCAATTCCGTGATATTGGGACCCTTAGAACCCGGTTACTTCTAATAGGACAGGTTGAACCCACCAACTTCAAGAGGGTAATACCCAGACCCCATGCTGGCCTTAAACCCTAAGGGCTTGTCTTGTGTGCCTTGTGTGCCTTACATGTTTGTCTTTGTAAATATCTGTGGTGTGTTTAATCATAGCATCATGACATCATCCAGCATCATATGCATTGACTAACCATTTCAGGGGTTCGAATTTTCATCTTTGTTCTTGTTTTGTAGGACATGGAAACTGTTCGTAGAAAGACAATTCAAATCAATCTTGTAAGGATCCCTCCTCAGCTTAAGGAACTTATATCCAGGATTCCCGAGAGCTCTTCATTCAGTGAAAGACATGGAAGTCTCATCAGCTTGGTCAATACCAACATTGAGGAAGATATGA
Organism: Vicia faba; assembly: GCA_948472305.1. NCBI lineage: Eukaryota > Viridiplantae > Streptophyta > Magnoliopsida > Fabales > Fabaceae > Vicia > Vicia faba. The sequence goes on from OX451735.1 coordinate 1,211,836,698, forward strand.
TAAAGGTCCTGTTCCAATTCTTTGACCCTCTGCATCACTGTTTCACCTTCTTGGACTATCAGCTGGTACCTACATTGGAGGAGTTCTCCCGGCTCCTGAAGATCCCTATCCTTGATCAGCTACCCTACAACGGTACGGAAAAGGAACCTAAGCTTGAAGAGATTGCTAAAGCCTTGCACCTACAGTCATCTGACCTCAAGGGACATTGGGAAGTTAGAAGTGGTATCAAAGGGTTCTTAGCCAGGTTTCTGTTTGAAAAGGCCCATGCATGTTGGAACTCCCTTGACTTGAAAGCTTTTGAAGAAGTTGTGGCCCTCCTTGTCTATGGTTTGGTGTTGTTCCCTAACCCATATCAGCTTATAGATATCAGTGTTGTCCAGATCTTTATGTCCAGGAATCCTATACCTACGTTGCTGGGGGACGTCCTTCACTCATGTTACACTCGAACCATGAGAAAAAGAGGTGTCCTTATGTGTTGCACTCCCCTCCTGGGAAGGTGGTTTATTTCGCACCTTCCACAATCAGTCTTGAAGAATGAGCGGGGTTTGAGATAGTCACAACGGTTGATGACTCTTACACATGCGGATATACATTGGTGCCCTAGGTCCAGAGAGGATGTCACTATCATTGATCGTTGCGGGGAGTACCCTAATGTTCCTTTACTTGGAATCAGAGGAGGTATTACTTACAGCCCATTCCTGGCTTGGAGACAGTTTGGTTATGCTCGGAGGGATGGTCCTCATGACATGTTAATTCCTGACATAGTTTTTGACTTCGACAACGATACTCAAGGACTTCGCCAGAGATTTATCAGAGCCTGGAGGATGCCAAGTAGGATAGACAGCAAGACACTGGGGCACAGGAACTCCATCCCATTGGAACCTTATCTCAAGTGGGTACGCGCCCGCTCCCAGAAGTTGGTAATGCCTTATCCTCATATGCTCCCTGTGATCAAAGAGCCAGTCTTGGAAGGAGAAGTGTCCTACACTATTCAGCACCCTGATATGCCCACATCCTGGGAAGAGATGCAGAAGAGCTGGATCCAGCTTAAGGAAGAACGAAATTCTCTTGAGACCAGTCTACATGCTAGTGAAAAGAAGGTCTTGGAGCTCACCCGCCTGTTGCATGAGGAGAGGAATCTCAACACTTACATAGCTCCAAAGAGGATGCGTAGTATATTTTGGGAATGATTTGCTTTTGTATTATTTTGCCCATGAGGCTTTGATGTACTGAACAATTATTTCCTTAATGATAACATGTGTTCCTTTTTGTCTACAACAAATTTGAACTTTCGAACCCTTGAATGCATGGCATAAACACATATCATTCATCATGTGCATAGCAGGTTTTCCTCTTTTCAGGTTGCTTACAGTTCTTCGCTGTTTATTTCAGCATCATGAATCCTGACTCATCATCAACTGAGATGTCCATCAAGGCTCTTCAGGCGCAGAATGCGCAATTTCAGGAATTAATCATGGGTTTGGCTCAGGGCCAAGAAGAGCTGAAGGCTCTGCTCCTGAAGAAGGAAAAGAAGAAGAAGAGAAGAACTGTTCTGTTCAACTCGGGCCGAAGGTTTGGCAATACTCTGCAGAATGAAGAGGCTGGTTCTTCTATTGGCAAGGGTACTCCTCAAGCGGAAAAAGGTCCTAGTCCGGTAGTCTCTGACAACGAGACTGATTTTGATGAAGAGCAATATCCTCCGGCTGAAGACCGTTACAAGCAGTTAGAAGATAGGTTGAATGCTATGGAGATACAACATGTACCTGGGCTGGATTTCGGAGATCTGGGTTTGTCTACTGGTGTGATCATTCCTCGTAAATTCAAAGCACCATCTTTCACCAAATATGACGGGGCGTCTTGTCCCAAGCTACATCTCAGGTCCTATGTTCGGAAGATTCAACCATACTCAGTGGATAAGAATTTGTGGATCCACTTCTTCCAGGAGAGTCTTTCAGGGACTCATCTCGAATGGTTCTATCAGCTGGATGGGACCAAGGTTCGTAACTGGGAGGAGTTGGCTACTGCTTTCTATAAGCAGTATCAATATAATGCCGACCTTGCCCCTACACGTACCCAACTCCAGGGTATGTCGTTAGGATCAAGTGAAGGTTTTAAAGAGTACGCTCAGAAGTGGAGGGATCTGGCTGGCAGAGTGCAGCCTCCGTTAACTGACCGGGAGTTAGTAGACATGTTCTTGGGGACCCTATCTGGGCCATTTTTCAACCATCTCATCGGGAATTCGTCTGCAGGGTTCACTGATCTGATTCTGACTGGAGAGAGAATTGAGGCTGGGTTGAAGTCTGGAAAGATTCCGAAGGGTGCATCGTCTGGTTCAGAGAAGAAACCCTTCAAGAAGGAGGCTAGTGCTGTGTATGGCTCTAGAAGACAAGAGAAATCTGAGCGCCGCCAATCTGTCAGTGCGGTAATGATTGCTAAGCCTGCTGCCGCTCCTCGGCCAACCAATCCTCAAAGGGCTGAAAGACCCCGGAGAGAGTTTACCCGTTTGAGCATGACCTTATCGCAGATCTTGCCGCAGTTACTATCCACCAACCTAGTGACTGTCAGAGAGGCCCCCAAAGGTGTAAACACTGCCTCCCCCAAATACAATCCAAATGCCCGCTGTGCGTACCATTCTGATAGCCCGGGGCATTCCACTGATGACTGTTGGGCATTAAGGAATAAGGTGCAATACCTTATCGACGCGAAGGAGATACAGTTCGAAGCGCCTGAGAGGCCTAATGTGGTGACTGCTCCTATGCCTCAGCATGGGGTAAATGTTGTTGATGAAGAAGTGTACGCTGTTTCTGTGGATGATCTGGCTACTCCTCTGAAGACTGTCAAGAGGAACCTGCTGCTGGCCGGTTTATTTCCGGGTTGTAGTGAGGGTTGCCTGTTCTGTGTTGTTTCCCTATCTGGTTGTCCCTTGCTGAAGTTAGGCATCCAAAGCCTAATGGATAGCAAGGAGATTCTGTTTAAGAAGTCTGCTGTTCAGTTGGTTCCGGTAGAAGAGGTTTCTGTGGTTACCATCTTCAATAATCCAATCAAGGCTCTCCCGAAGAAGCCTGTTCAAATCATGACTGTTGCACCTGTTGTTATCACTGTTCCGGGGCCTCTCCCCTACGCATCTGATAAAGCTGTCCCCTGACACTATGGGGCAGATGTATATGTGAATGGGATCAAACAAGAGTTCAACACTGGCGCCAGTATCTGCGATATCACTGGCCCAACCAAGGTTACCCGCAGTGGCAGGCTCTTCTCGCCTGACATTGCACCGCCCGCTACTCAAAGACCCCTCCTTATAACACCTACAAGTGTACCTGTTCCTTTTACTGACCAAGTTGTTTCCCCTGCTGCCGAGTCATCCAATGCTCGGGGCAAAGGAATTGAAGATGAGCCTGCCCGGATGGAGGCACCGATACCTATAAATGCTGAGGCCTCCCAACAAGAAATGGAGGAGATTCTAAAGATAATAAAAAAGAGTGACTTTAATGTTGTGGAACAGCTGGGGCACACGCCCTCCAAGATCTCCATGCTCTCCTTATTGCTATGCTCCGAGGCCCATGCTAAGGCCCTAATCTCATTTCTCAAGACGGCCCATGTGCCACAGGAAACATCTGCAGTTCAATTCACTGATTGCGTAGCAAATCTGACGGCAGACAATGGCTTGGGTTTCTCAGATGCTGACCTGACTGCAAAAGGAAGAGACCACAATGATGCTCTGCATGTCTCTATCGAATGCAGGGGCACTACTCTGGCACATGTATTGGTGGATACTGGTTCTTCCTTGAATGTTCTACCAAAGAAGGCTTTAGACCGTTTGGATTGTGAAGGCCTGGAATTAAAATCCAGCAATATCATCGTCAGGGCCTTTGACGGTTCAAAAAGGATGGTTCATGGAGAGGTTGACATTCCTATTCGGGTGGGCTCTCAGGTGTTTGACTCTACTTTTTATGTGATGGATATCCGTCCATCATACTCTTGTCTACTGGGTCGACCTTGGATCCATAAAGCTAGGGCAGTGACTTCTACCTTGCACCAGAAGCTGAAATACCCCGTCAGAGGGAAGATCGTCACTGTGCAAGGAGAAGAGGAGTATATGGTGAGCCATTTGAATTCCTTCAGATACATTGAGATGGATGGGGAGTTTATTGAAACCCCCTTTCAGCATTTCGAGGAGGTGCTTCCAATTTCAGCAGCAGCAGAAACAGCGGTCGAAGAGGATGTTCCCTTGAAGATGGCTTCCCTGAAGGATGCCCGGGCTGTGGTTCAAAAAGGTGAATGTGCTAACTGGGGCAGGCTTCCCGACTTTACACAGAAAACTGACAAATTCGGGCTGGGTTTTACTGCAGAGGGTCAGAAAGCTATGCGGAAGGCGAAGACTAGAAGACCTCCTGTGCTCATTACAAATCCAGGAGTGAATGCTGTTGGGGAGGACAATGAAGTGGACGAAGCTGCGTTCAATAGCTGGATCTATCCGACAACTGAAGGCAGATTGACCAATTGGATTGTCAAAGACCATACTCCTGTTACTTTTGTTACGCAGTAATAAACTTCTTTGTTTTGTTATTTGTAATAAACAATAAATAAACTTTATGGCCCGGTGTCTTACCCGAGGCACCGTGGCTTCATTTGTGAGGGCATATAAATTGTCATTTCATATATCATAAATGAAAATCTTGGACGTTTTCTCGCATTACAAATCTTATGCTCCTTTTCTGTCTTTCTTTCCTTTACATATATTTCAAAACAGCTGTATTTACACACACTCACTCATACAGGTTCCAATCCACTCTGGATCTCACTGGTAACGACCCTGCTACGGCCAATTATGACTTCGAAAATCCGATCAACTTAGCCGAAGACGAAGGTGAAGATGATTGCGAAGTGCCTGGCGAGCTTGCAAGACTGTTACTTCAGGAAGAGAGGGCAATTCAACCACACGAAGAGCCAGTGGAAATAATAAACTTGGGTACTGAGGCAGACAGGAAAGAGGTAAAGATTGGTGCCAACCTAGAGCTCAGCGTGAAGCGATGGTTGACTAAGATGCTACATGATTATGTGGAGATATTTGCCTGGTCCTACGAAGACATGCCCGGGTTGGATACCGATATTGTGGTCCACCACTTGCCTACTAAGGAAGACTGCCCTCCAGTTAAGCAAAAGGTTCACCGTATGCGTCCAGAAATGTATGAGAAGATCAAAGCCGAGGTTATGAAACAGTTTGATGCTGGGTTCCTTGCGGTGACTTCTTACCCTCAGTGGGTTGCTAATGTGGTGCCGGTACCAAAGAAAGACGGTAAGGTCAGAATGTGTGTTGATTACAGGGATCTGAACAAGGCCAGCCCCAAAGATGACTTCCCCCTACCTCACATTGATGTCCTTGTTGATAATACGGCTCAGCACAAGGTATTCTCTTTCATGGATGGCTTTTCAGGTTACAATCAGATCAAGATGGCACCTGAAGACATGGAAAAGACTACATTTGTTACTCAGTGGGGGACCTTCTGCTACAAGGTCATGCCATTCGGGTTGAAGAACGCTGGGGCAACCTATCAACGTGCCATGGTTGCTTTATTTCATGATATGATCCATCATGAGATAGAAGTGTATGTTGACGACATGATCGCAAGGTCCCAGACTGAGGAAGAGCACTTGGACCATCTGCAGAAGTTGTTTGACCGGTTGAAACTGTACAAGCTGAGGTTGAACCCGAACAAGTGCACCTTCGGGGTAAGATCTGGAAAGCTGCTAGGCTTTGTTGTAAGTGATAAGGGCACTCAAGTGGACCCTGCCAAGGTTAAAGCTATTCAAGAGATGCCAGTTCCTAAGACAGAGAAGGAAGTCAGAGGCTTTTTAGGACGCCTGAATTACATTGCTCGGTTCATCTCACACCTAACTGCTACTTGTGAACCAATCTTCAAGCTGCTGAAGAAAGATCAGGTAGTACGTTGGAATGATGAATGTCAGGCTGCTTTTGACAGAATCAAAGAGTATCTCCAAGAACCACCCATCCTTATGCCACCAGTTGAAGGGAGACCTCTGATACTATACCTGACAGTGCTTGACAACTCAATGGGGTGTGTGCTGGGGCAGCATGACGAGTCTGGCCGAAAAGAGCATGCTATTTATTACCTTAGCAAAAAGTTTACCGACTGTGAGACCCGATACTCACTGCTTGAGAAAACTTGTTGCGCTTTGGTATGGGCTGCTCGCCGGATGAGACAGTATATGCTGACTCATACCACCTTGTTGATCTCAAAGATGGATCCTATAAAGTACATATTCGAAAAGCCTTCTTTGTCCGGGAGAATAGCAAGATGGAAAATGATCTTGACAGAATACGACATTCAGTACACGACCCAGAAAGCCATCAAGGGAAGTGTATTGGCAGACCACTTGGCACATCAGGCAGTCGACGATTATCAGTCAATGAATTTCGAGTTTCCGGATAAAAGTATCATGATTGTGACTGATTGTGAAGTACCTGGACCGGATGAAGGACCTGAGGAAGGATCCCGATGGTCTATGCACTTTGACGGAGCCTCCAACGCTTTGGGTAACGGTATCGGCGCCATAATCATATCACCTCAAGGCACTCATACTCCACTCACTGCCCGACTATGTTTCAATTGTACCAACAACATGGCGGAGTATGAGGCATGCATCATGGGTCTTCAAGCTGCGATCGATCTAAGGATCAAGTTTCTGAGTGTCTTCGGAGATTCCGCTCTCGTGATCAATCAGATCAAAGGAGAGTGGGATACGAAACATCCGAATCTTATTCCTTACAGAGAATGTGTGTTGACTTTGATCCCCAACTTCACGAAGATAACCTTTGAACACTTTCCAAGAGAAGAGAATCAGTTGGCGGATGCGTTAGCTACAATGTCTTCTATGTTCAAGGTCAAGTGGGACAATGAGGCTCCCCGGATCATCATCTGGAAACTGGACGAACCGGCATACTGTTGCGATCTCGAGACTGAATTGGTGACCGAGAAGCCTTGGTACCATGAAGTGAAGAGATATCTGGAAGCTCAGGAATATCCTGAGGGTGCCTCTGTCAATGATAAGAAGTTCCTGAGAAGGTTCGCGGCAAAGTTCTTCCTTAGCAACAGCATCTTGTACAAGCGAAACCATGATTCAACCTTACTGCGTTGTGTGGATAAGACTGAAGCAGAAAGGATCATGGAAGAGCTACATGAAGGGACCTTTGGTACACATTCCAGTGGGCACACTATGGCAAAGAAGATCCTACGGGCAGGGTATTTCTGGTCCACCATGGAAGCTGACTGTTACCAGCACTCTCAGACATGTCATAAATGCCAGATATACGCAGACAAGGTGCATGTTCCTCTAGTTCCTCTGAATGTTCTGACTGCGCCTTGGCCGTTTGCAATGTGGGGCATAGACATGATCGGTGAGATTAAACCTACGGCATCTAACGGGCATCGCTTCATCCTGGTAGCAATTGACTACTTTACAAAGTGGGTTGAAGCAACATCCTACGCTACGGTAACCAAGACGGTTGTGGCACGGTTCATTCGGCATAATCTGATCTGTCGATACGGCGTCCCAGAGAGGATCATTACAGATAACGGTACCAATCTCAATAACAAGATGATCACTGAGCTCTGCGAGCAGTTCAAGATACAGCACCACAATTCTTCTCCTTACAGACCGAAGATGAATGGGGCTGTAGAAGCAGCAAATAAAAATATCAAGAAAATCGTGCAGAAAATGACAGTGACTTATAAAGATTGGCACGAGATGTTACCGTTCGCTCTGCATGGGTACCGTACCTCAGCCAGGACGTCAACCGGGGCAACTCCTTTCTCCTTGGTTTATGGTATGGAGGCAGTCTTACCGATCGAAGTGCAAATACCCTCTCTCCGGATAATGAAGGATGCAGATCTGAGTGAAGATGATTGGATCCAGAAACGACTTGATCAGCTAAACTTAATTGATGAAAAGAGACTTGCTGCTATCTGTCATGGTCAGACGTATCAGAAACGGATGATCAGGGCATTTAACAAAAAGGTCAGACCACAGGAATATCAAGTTGGGGATCTGGTAATCAAGCGAATCATCCTTCCTCAGAGTGATCCAAGGGGCAAATGGACCCCTACATACGAAGGGCCATTTGTGGTTAAACATGTGTTCTCAGGAGGAGCCATGATGCTAACCAATATGGATGGTGACGACCTTCCTCACCCCGCCAATGCAGATATAGTAAAAAGATACTACGCATAAAAAAAAGGACCCGCTAGGCTGACATGCCTAGGCAAAAATTAGGGCTTCCCGGCGAACCAAAAGGGTCCGGGCAAAATGAAGGGATGAAAATGAAAAAAATCTGTACACCCGGCAAGTCGAAAACCTGAAAAGGCGGCTTGGGCAAAAATGGGTATCCCGGTGGACTGAAAACCCGAAAGGGCGGTCCAGGCAAAAGTTAGGGATAAAAGCGTAATACTATGTCTCATTGGATTACTTTGCATCCAGAATCCGGTATCTACATCAAGTTCAGACGGCATCGATCAGTCAGCTTCATCTTCGTTTAGGTCATCAAGTGATGAGACGCTCGGGGATATAAAGGCGATAGCAGGGTTGAAACCCAGTGGGATCATTCATTTCACACAGCTGTTTTATTTTCTCTTGTACAAAATTTGTATAAACTCTTTTGCTCGGCGGCGTTCTCTTACTAGGACGTCAGCCTCTTGTACACAAAACGCCTATTTACAGGCCATTCAAAAATCAATACGAATATATCTTTCAGTTAAAAGTGCCAATTGTTTTTCCTTTTCTGTTTTGTTTTGCGAAGAACGTCCAAGGTTCAATTTGTGATATATGCATTGACAATAATTTGCTAACTCATGAATATTTGCATGCGAAACAAAGGATTAATTACAGGTAACATTAGAAACAAGGGCAATAAAGAGATGTCTAAGCAATCTAATTGTTCGGTCCTCCAAGGTACCAAGGTAGGTTCAGCTAAAGAACATAACCAGTACATCCCAATTCCCCAGAGAGTGAGCCAGTAAGTCAGTACACTCTCCCCGAGCAAAGTTACAGTCAAACTTAAAGAAGTTGGGTATCCTCCAGCATATCTCAACATTCCCCAACAATATGCACATCTGTAACAAGCACCCCCGACAGTCTTGGTCTAAATATTGTTCCCCGACGGTACATCAAACATTCAATGGAGTCACTTCCCCGATGCAATTCAAAACTTCCCCAGAAGAGTCCAATCCAGTTCCCCAAGAAAGTTGGAATCCATCCCCTCAAGCAGTAAGCTTATCCCCAGTAGATTCTGGAAGCTTATCCTCGCAGAGCACGAACGTGTCGCCCGGCTTTATTCAAAGAGTTATTTCCCTACCAGGATATAACTGGGTTATCCTCAGCCAAAAGCCACGGAAAGATCGTCGTCAACGCAATCTTCTTATCCCCAGCGAAGTCTATTAACACTTCCAACACAACAAGGGTATCCCGTACTTTTCTCCCCGCAGAGTAATCCATTCGCCAAGTTTATTCCCCAACGGAGTTATCTTCTCCTACTGGTATTCTTGCAACTATCATCCCCAGCGGAGGCAAAAATCTATTCTTCAAACATCAGCCCAGGAGTGGCTTCCCGGCACCCGTCAAGGATTTACTTTCCTAGACGAAAAATACATTCATAAACATCGCACTTCCATACATCATTATAGCATGCATAGACGCATCATACAAATCTCATTTATGTTGAGAACATCATTGCTTGGTCCATATCATGCATTGCATATGACTGACCTTTACCTTTCAGGAAAGATTCAGTTAAATTCTCAATCATATTTCAAGACCTAGACCGGTTCAGTTAATCGACTCCAAAGATTTCTTATCCAGTCAAAAGGCCTTCTCTGGTCCAGTTAAATCGACCCCAAACAGATTTTTCTGATAAAAACCCAGTTGAAGACATTCCAAGACCTAGACTGGTTCAGTTAATCGACCCTAAGATTCTCTGTTTCTTATCCAGTCTAAGGCCTTCTCTAGTCCAGTTAAATCGACCCCAAACAGATTTTTCTGATGAAGACTCAGTAGAAGTTATCCAAGGTTTTCTCAATGATTGCTATTGAGATTGTAATCGCCTATGGTTCTCTCCCCGATACCGCGGAGATGATAATTCCATCCAAGGTTTTCTCAATGATTGCTATTGAGATTGTAATCGCTATGGTTCTCTCCCCGATACTGCGGAGATGATAATTCCATCCAAGGTTTTCTCAATGATTGCTATTGAGATTGTAATCGCCTATGGTTCTCTCCCCGATACTGCGGAGATGATAATTCCATCCAAGGTTTTCTCAATGATTGCTATTGAGGTTGTAATCGCCTATGGTTCTCTCCCCGATACTGCGGAGATGATAATTCCACCCAAGGTTTTCTCAATGATTGCTATTGAGATTGTAATCGCCTGTGGTTCTCTCCCCGATACTGCGGAGATGATAATGCCATCCAAGGTTTTCTCAATGATTGCTATTGAGGTTGTAATCGCCTATGGTTCTCTCCCCGATACTGCGGAGATGATAATTCCCACCAAGATTCTCTCAATGATTGCTGTTGAGGTTGTAGTCACCTATTGGTTCTCTCCCCGATCCTACGGAGGTGGTAATCCCAAGATTTTCTCAACGATTGTTGTTGAGGTTAAAGTCACCCAAGGTTCTCTCACCGTTCCTGTTGAGGTAGTAACCATCCCTGGTTCATTCATCACCGTTTGAGGCTCCATATCCAGCTCCTGTAACCAGTCAGGACATATCTACACAAAGCATCTGAAGACCAGCTCCTGCCACATGTCAGGTACTCATTTTTCTTTTGCAGGTACGCAAGTTCTCGCTAAGGAATCTCTTATGCGATTGACATCCAGATGGCATCTATAAGCCCATCCACCTTCCATCATCTCTTAGCATGGCATCTATAAGCCCATCATCCTATCCATCAATCTCTAAATGGCATCTATAAGCCCATTCCACCATCACACTGCTACTATGTGAGCGCAAATTTCTGGGCACTCTAGTGTTCAATCATCTTCCACCTTCGGATTACGAAAGGCACGTCAACCAATCTGCATCCTCAGGTCTAAGAAGATTGAACAGGGGCAACTTTTGTACCCCAAAATTTTCCCTCCCATATTCTTCAAGAAAATTGCCAAGTCAAGCTTCAAAATCTCCCCAAGGGTTGTACAGTGCAAGGGCCTCATAAACAGTCAAAATTAGGGTTTTGGTTCTGACAAAGAAAATGAAGTTTCCAAAGGTTCAATCAAGTCCCACATGCCTACAAATATGGTCAAGCATCCTCATATCAAGTTTCAAGACTTTCAGCACAAAATTGCACAGTCAAAAACCCTAATTGCACTACAGTCAACTATAGGGGCAAAATGGTCATTTGACAGTCAAAAGTCCAAATTTTTGGTCAACATCTCATTTTGAAGCCACAAATATCATTTGATCAATGCTTTATCATGATTCTCAAAGCTTGGCTCAAAAATCATCAAGATGCAAAAGTTTCCTTATTTGGACAGCTGAAAAAGTCAACTGTAACTTGACCAAGGCATAACTTTCACATGGATTATCAGAAAAATTCCATCCAAAGCTCATTTTGAAGAGACAGACATTTCCTACAACTCCTCTTCATATTTCAAGTCCAAGAAATGCTCTCACAAAAAGTTATCAATTTCAACATTATAGGTCATTTTCAAAAGTCAACAAAAAGGGACTTTAAGTCAAAGGCGATAACTTGAGATTGGTAAATCAAAATGACATGGGACCAAAGACATTGGTTAGAGGACTCAAATACCTTTCCAAAATGGCCAAGAACATGAGCAAATCTTAAAAATTGAGCAAGTTATGCCTTGTGGAATTTTGGAAATTTTTGGATATTTTGAAAAGTCAACATTGATTCAAATGACCTAAAATTGCTAATGGGCCTCTTTTTCTTCCACAATTCATTATCCAAGGCATGTGCACGACCATTTGGCCCAAAGGGAAGTTTTTCTTCATTTTTTATTTATTTATTTGGATTTTTATTATTAATAATTCATTTAAATTAATTAAATACATGAAAAATACTAAACCTAATTTGTTGAATCTTTTTGTGCATGAAATAATTTCAAGATATTGTGTATAATCAGATTTGGAAAGAATCTTGCTAATTGGTCATGATTTGGTAGAAGTTTGCATGAAAAAGATTTGAAAACTAATGCCATAAAAATCAAATATTTTTTCACATCAATGCATGGATTTTTGATCAAGTTCTTAACCTAAATCATTCACCTATACATACACAAGCAAACCCTCGTGCCCATTACCAAAAAGCTGCGCCATAAACCAAGAAGCCAACTTGAATTTTTTGCTTGAAAACTCAAATCTGAAAACTGTTTTCCAGGGCGATTCAAGCTGAGATAATCATCTCATCACCTTCCTGAGACCTTAAGCAACGTGCCTGAATAGGTTTCCACGTCCCTAACGCCTTGAATCAGTGTATAGAAATCGAATTTTTTCCATATAAATGCATATTCGTATTCTGAGTTCTAGGCATTTTCATGGCATTTTATTTGTAGATTCATACTAAGTGATGTATTTTAAAGCTAACCATATACTTTGATTGGATTTTTATACACTGTATGCAAAACCACCATTATCGCGTTTTAGGGTTACAAGGATTCTGATTTAGGGCTTTGCGTTCAAGGAACAATTGGGACACGATAATGGCACCATCAGATTCAGAAGCTTCCAACCAATCCATTGATGGGGTCGCGCCCTATTTATATGCCAAGACTAGCTAATCGCTATTTTCCAAAAGGGCACATTTTGGAACGTTTACAAAACCGTTGCCTATGTTTTTTTGTGTTTCAGGAAATAAACGAAGAAGAAGAAGATGATGCGTGGAAGAATACCATTGGGTGATTCAAATAATTAGCGCGTCTTTTAATTTTGTCCACTAATCCATTGTTTTCTTATTATATTATTTAGTGTCCATCAGATTAAAGAATAAACACGCTGGCTTGAGTGGTAGGGAAGACGCTTGGTAAACCACAGGACCTGGGTTCGAACCCCAGGTCCTCACCCCCCTTTCATATTATTTTTCATATAACGTTCAAATGCAGTTTCAGCGCTAAGGTGTACCATACGTCCTCAAAATCAAGCCTTTCACGCACATGATGAGATCAATCCAAGGGCTGTCGTTGGAAGCATACCATGATCGTTGGTCAACACACATACACGTTGGCATAGAAGTCAACGAGGCCAGAACTTATTGGGCCTAAAAATGCTGATATACACCTCCAAATTAGGGGCAGAACCCCCTAGGTTTGCGTTATTTCTTTTCATTATTTTGGTATTATTTCAATAACTGTCTTTATTTTAATTAATTCTTTAATTTAATTATTTTCATAAAAAAATATAAAAAAACAATAAAAAATCAGAAAAGAGACAAAAATTAATATTTTTATTTAATGTTATATTTTTTGTAAATAAAACCTTTATTAATTAATTAGTTTTAATTTAGGAGTAAATCTTAATATTTTCTTAATTAATTTAAAATTGGTAGAACTAGGGTTTGTAATAATTTTTTATCCTTTTTTCTTTTCTTTCATAATAATTAAATATTTCCTATTATTATTTTTATAATCAAGATTTGCATGTAAATAATTAGGTTAATATTAGGTTAAAATTTAATACTTTCTTAATAAATTAAAACAATTAGAATTAGGGTTAATCTTTTAATTTCATTTAATTCTTTTTCATTAAACTCATAAAATACAAAAATACCAAAAATAACTTCTTTTCTTTAATTCGATTAATTTAACAATTTAATTTAATTCCATTAAAAAGGGTCCAACGCCCTCGTTTCAATTTAAAGTTTTAATTCGCGTATTTATTTCTATTTCTTTCAATATTCATGTACCTCTCCCAAAGTCGTGTAATATATTTCTTGCACCTTTACTTTTCTTTAATTCTTTATTTTTCTGTCAAATCGGGTTCTGGAAATTTTGGCGATGTGGACCCGCGCCTTTTGTAATAATTTAGAACTTTACTTTTCTCGCACTTTTAACTGTTAATCAAGGCATGCAAGAATGAATGGACAAAAATAAAAACAAGCGCATAGATCACTCATAACATGACAAGATAAAATATCTGAATCTGACACACAAATCACACACCACCCCTAGGGTACGCCTCACTGTTGCCTTGCCTCGAAAGGTGATCGTCGAGTAGAGGATGTCTTAGTAAGTCCTCATGATCCGGGAACCTGGCATGAGGGTAGCTTCTAAGGTGTCTTCCTATTGCTCTGGTGATCACCATGTCCCGAACCTCGAATTGACTCGAACACCTCTAACGGTTGTGCTACCTACCTCTCAATGGTGGGATGGCACTACTTTAAAGGACATTTACACAGACGAATTCCTTAGGGTAGGTAGACGACTCTAGATACTTGCTCTAAATTGCAAAACAAAAATTCAAAAATACTTTTCACACCGACACCTTTTCAAAAAGCTTTCGAAAGCAATTTTTCAAACACTCTTGAGGACCGATACAAGAGTCGAACTGAAATTTTCAAAGAGACTTTTTAAAATCCACAGCTGAAAAGCAAACAAACCATTTTTGAAAACACAAGTGAGCAAGTATCTAAGAGCCCATGGATAACCATGGATAGAAAGGGTGCTAACACCTTCCCTTTCTATAATCTACCTCCCGAACCGAGAGCAATCTCTATAAGGAATTTTTCTGTGCTTTTGTCCTTTCCATTTGGAGAAAATAAAAGACGATGGCGACTCTTGCTTACCGCGACGTTTCGCGAACCAGCGTTAAACATTCAGTTCCAGATCCACCGATCACAGCATGCTATGCTGTGATGCGTCAATGAATTATTTTTGTTTCACTTGGCTCTCATTTTTCAAACTTTCACTTAGGCTTTTTATATTCATACATGATAGATTTATTTTTATAATTCTTTTGTTTTTGGTTGGACTCAAATCTTGGTCCGATATCTTGAGGAATTTTGAGGTGATTTTCCAAGTTTGAACGTTTCAACTTACGAATGTATGGTAATGATAATTTTTGAAGTTGGTACACTCTAGGTACTCATTTATCGCTTTTTAGAACATAGCATGATTAGGAAACTTTTCTTTTGTACAATTTCCATGTCATTCATTCTTTTGCAATTTATGTTCACTTTTGAGTCACTTTAGGACTAAACCCCTTGTGAGGTTGCTTTCCATTGTTTATTATATGCACGGGAGGCCAACAATTTTTGTCTTAACTCAATTTTATTATGTTTAATCTTGAATTTAATTTGATTTGTATGAAATCATGAAATGATCAAGGCATCTTATTGATTTTGAGAAAAGTCACCTAATCAAAAGTAATTCACCTTGTGAGTGAGCGATCATTTGTGAACCCCTTTGAGCCTTTTAGTTAGAATTCACCAATGGATTCTAATTTTTGTTTCTTGGCATTTGACCCTCAACCATGTATTATGATTGGATTTTTCCTTGCCTATATAGTTTGGGAGCATTCATTTCACTTTGTATGGTTGTGTTTAAGTTGGAAAGAACAATGTTTGTTTGCTTGTTTGTAAGTTGGTTGGTAGAGGTTGAAAATAAAATGGCGGGAGTATAGAAAATGAAAATAAAAAAAAAATAAATATGTGTGTGAAAAAGAAAAGAAAAAAGAGAAAAAAATTTGAAAAAATAAAGAAAAAAATATATCAAATAATTTTTTTTTGTTGGTGTAACATTTGGGAATGTTGAAAAAAGTTGATTGAGTGGTGCTTGAGACTTTGTGAATCGATCATTCCCATAAGATTAGGCATTGTTGTTTGTTTCAATTACCTTTAGATATTGACCATTCCTTGTTACCCAATCCACACTACAACCCTTTTAAACCCTTTGTGATTTTGCTTTTGTGCTTTTCAATATGAGTTTGCTTTGATGAATACATAACTTAGTTGTTAGCAAGATTATTGGGTGAGAGATGAGCACCTCATGTCTGTGTTTTTCATCTATCGATGAAGTGTGTGCTAGTTTTGATTCACTTGTGAACATTGTATTGTTTTAGAATTTTTTACATGTGTTTTGTATTTAGGAGTTGTTTCCTTTTCATGTTATCGTTATAATTTAGTGGTAAGTTTGCCTTGCATGTACATTTTTATTTTGAATCATACATTTGTTTTCCGTTTTCAAAACCTGTTGATTCGTGATTCTTTGATTATTTTTTATTTGTTCTTTGAGTTATTTGGCCTTGTTTGAGGAAAAATAAGTTCAAGTTGGGGAGAGTTTGATAAGTGCAAATTGTGGCTATTTTCGTATATATCTTTTGTTGCACTTATACTTTTTGTTAATATTGTTTGAATAATCTCCGATTTGTTTATAAATACGTTTAGTTTGTGTATAATTGTGTTTTTATGTAAATAGTGTATGATTTGATAGTTTTGGTAAATTTTATAGGTATTTGTCGCATGTTTGGAGCATCAAGGAATAAAGTGTCCAAGATACAGCTTCAAGTGCGTTTTTTCATAATAAAATTAAGCAATTTCAGAAATTTGGTTCAGGGAAGCACACTAAGTGTATTTTGTAGCATGCTACACATTTTTTCTAGTTTTGGCAGGGGTTGTGCTGATAAGCCCACTTAGCGGGATCAAGCCGCTTTGTGGGGTCCCGCTTAGCAGGGTCATCCTGCTTAGCAGGTTTAAGGCAGTTTCACGTGTATTTTAAGTGTCAGACAGCTTCGTGGGGTTAGGCTGCTTAGCATGATCTGCTGAGATAAGATTGAAGAAAAAGATAAAGAAGAGAACAATAAGGGAAAGGACGAAGAAATGAAGGAGCATGATGTCATGATTGAGGAGGACTCTACAAATGGGGGAGAGGAGGACAATACTGGAAATGAGGTTGTGTTGGATAAAGTTAAGGAAGGTTCTAAAGAAAAGGTTGAAGTAGTAAAAGAAGAGGAAAAGGAGGAGGAAGGAGAATCCTCGAATGGTTTAGAAGAATTAGAATCATCTGATGGGACTCATGAAGAGTCGGGTGCTGATGTGACTCCAATAGTCACCCCCCAAGAAGGTTAAGGGGCCTGCAAAGGCCAACACCCCAACCCCAGCCAGTAAGATTGCTAAAGGACCAAGCCCAGCCCTCCAACAAAAGCCAAATCACCTCCCAATAAGCCCCCAGTCAAGACTATATCTGTGAAACCCAATCCCCTGGAGCCTTTCAAGAAGGAAGCTAGAAATAAGAAAGAGCATGATATGCACACCCAAAAGAGCAGCAGGCTTCGTGCCTAGCTGGTAAGCTTAGAGAAAACAGGCGCGCCCCACCCCTACAACTGACCGGTGAGGATACTGTCCTTACTTTAAGTTTGGGGGGAGTGGTGGCTAGAGTCATGACTCGACTCTTCTCTTGATCACCCTATCAATCATATAATCTTATTATTTTGTTGTTTTGTGATGACTGTTTTTAGCCTTTTGTTATCATTTCTTTCATGTTCCTGTTGTTGGCTACTTGCAGCCTTTTTCAAAATAAATGAATTGTCATTTCCTTTTGTTTTGTTTAATTAAGTTGTTTTAATGTGTTATTATATATATATATATATATATATATATATATATATATATATATATATATAAAATAAGAACATAGGAGCAAGATGAGTAAAAAACCCCTTAGGGAAGACTATCTGAACTAAAACTTAGAGAAAATTCTATTGGGACTTTAACAATATAGGGAATAAAGACTTGAGGAGTATTTTGAGCATTGCTCTTATGTTATAGACAAGTCCTGTCACGACTCAAGTAGTATGTTAAGTAGTCAGCCTCAATGGTAAATTCTATTTGGGTTCAAGTATGGAATAAGAAATAGAATTAAGATTTAGTGGGGTGGTTGATATAATGGTTAAAAAGGACTGGAACACTTTGGAAACACTTCATGACTTAAAAAATAAACACACCGAAGTGTGTAAAAAGGAAGTTGCCAAATTGCACTCCTAAATAAGCTCTTGTGCCCGAAACTGGAAGAGCAAGCTTTTAATCAAGTTCTTATGCTCGAAACTGGAGGAACAGTAGCTTGTCTCACCATAATTAGTGGGTTGGACTCATCACAAATGAGATCCCGTCAAGTGAAAAGGTGGGGAAACTACAAGCAATTTTTCTTGTGAATAAAAGCATACATGTGTAGGTCCTAGGTGTAGGTTCAAAGAAGTATGAAGCAAAAAACCCCCCATTGAACCCTGAAACTCTGATTTTCTGGACCATAGGAGATAACAAGCAAAATTTGAAAAATTAGACTAACCATCTTGATAAAAGAGTTCTGTTGTAACAGGGAGTGTCTATGGCCCGTAGAACATGTCTTCATAATTGCGCCTCTAGTCTGAGTTATACTTATCTTTGAGACAAGTCCCTATGAGGAAATTCCCTGGGTTTGAGAAAAGTTTAGTTTTGTGAAGGAGGGGTTGTTGCTTAGTAATGTTCTAAATGTCTTTGCCAGTCGCATCACCTGAGAGCAGGTAATGATTCAAGTTTGGGGGTGTGTTAACACACATTTTGTGAGTTTATGCATGCCTTTATGATTTTCTATTTCTTAGTATTTTAATTTCTTTTTAGTTTAAGTTCTTGCTATTTATAGTTAAATTAATGTTTAGTGTGGAGCACAATAGGTGCTCCCCTTTTTAGCATTTAATTGTGTTTTGTGTGATCAAAGGATATAAGAGTCGGGCAGAGGCAAGACAATGGTGGACTGCTGTAAGTTGCACAAGCTGGCAATTTTAAAAGAATTATTAGACAAGGGAATTTCAACAAGGGAAGTTGTTGGATTTTAGGAAAGCGTGAAAGGAATTAACAAATAGAGGGAAAGTTGGTATGTACATAAAAAGAGAATAAAACCATTCAAATTCAAAGATGATAGTGGAGGAGCTAGAAGATAAAAGAAGGTACAACCGTACCCTGCTCTGGTCAGACAAGTGTCGTATGCGCCTATTATGGATCCTGCCTCACTCCTCCTTGTCTCCCGCTTTTGTTCCCTTTCAAACTACTTCCTTGCTTGCTAAGTTTTATTGTGGTGTTTAGTGCTAAATTATGTTGGATTGATATGATTCACAAACTCAAGCCCAAGATCCAACACAATACACCAACCCTAACCATTGGCCTATAAAAAGAGAAGCTAGATGAAGAGAGAAAAATAGTTTTTTTGTTCGAAGAAAAGAATTACAAAGAGTTTATGTCCTGTGAAAGTGAAGTGTGAAGGAGTTTTCTTTCCTCATCTATTCTGGTACTAACAGACGAGCAGTGGTGTGATTAAAGTTGTCTCCTGAAGACTATCCATCTTAAGGATCCCTTCAAGTTCTCTCTTAGGTTTATATCTTTTACCATTTTCTTGCTTTAAGATGTTTATTATAAGATCTTTGCTTGTATTGTGTACTCAACTCATCATGAGCTAAATCCATTGTAGTTGAGCTTAGTGAAGTTAATATTAAAGTGTGTTTATGATATATGTTGTGTGGTTCATGCTGGCTTTACCATGTGTTAACTTGCTCAAATATTTACTTCTTTGCTTGATCAACTTAGGAATAGATTATAACTTGTTATTGAATAGGCCACGATGTCACGACATATGTCTCAACATATGTCTAAAACACATGATAGAAGAACCTGTCATGATAGATGTGATCGGTGGAAATAGAACTGACTGTTTAAAGCTGGTTTCGTGAAATGTCGCGGAAGCAAGAGTCGCCACCGTCTTTTATTTTCTCCAACATGGACAGGACAAAAGCACAGCAAAATTCCTTATGAGAACGTTTCTCGGTTCGGGAGGTAGATTTATAGAAAGGGAAGGTATTAGCACCCTTTCTATCCATGGTTATCCATGGGCTCTTAGATACTTGCTCTTATGTTTTCAAAATGATGTTTGCTTTTCAAAATGTGAGTGGGTTTGAAAAAAGTTTCATTGAAAGATTTCTGAATGACTCTTGTATCTGTCCTCAAGAGTGTTTGAAAAATTTGCTTTGAAAGCTTTTGAAAGTGTCAGTGTGAAAAGATGTTTTTTTTTTTTTTGAAGAGAGCAAGTACCCATGAGTCATCTACCTACCCTAAGGAATTAGGCTGTGTAAAAGTCCTTAAGGTAGTGTCATCCCACCATTGAAAGGTAGGTAGCACAACCGTTGGAGGTGTTCGGGTCAATTCGATTGTAGGGACAGTGTGGTCACCGAAGCAATAACAGGACACCTTAGAAGCTACCCTTATGTCCTAGATCCTTTTTTAGTCCGAGGCAACCGTTTCGAGGCAACTGTTTCGAGGTAACTGGATCATGGACATAAGAGCGACCGCTAAAACGTCCTATACTTGACGACCACGTTTCGAAGGCAACGAGTGAGGCGTACCCTAGAAGTGGTATGTGTATTGTGTGTTGTTTTCATGTTATGTTTATCTTTGATCAGGGCAACGTGAGCTACGAGTTGTTTTTAATTAACATACATTCTTTCATGCAATTTAGAATTTAGGAGTGCGGGAAATTAAAAGACGGAAAGATAAAAGCTACGCTATTACAAGGCGCGGGTCTATACATCGCCAAAATACAAAGACCCGTTTTTTATAAAGATACGGAAAGTAAATAACTACCTAATTACTATTACACCCGTAAAGCAGTTACATAATAATCAATAAGAAAAAATAAGAATAACGCGTGAAATAGAAATTAAACGGGACGTCCGAGGGTTTTGACCCTTTGCTTCAAATTAAATTAAATTAAAACCTAATTAATTATTTAATTAAAGAAAAGAAAATGTTTTTTATATTTTTTGTATTTAATGAAATAAAGAAAATAAAATCAAGAGGAAACCCTAATTCTAAGTTTATTTTAATTATTAACGAAAATATTAAAGTTAACCTAATTTAAGCTAATTAATTAATTTACGTGTTTATGTACAAAAATAATAATAATAATAAATAATGATGAAAATAATTAATTAAGAAAAAGATAAAAATGTCAAAACCTAATTCTATATGATTTTTATTTAAGAAAAAGATTGAATTTTAACCTAAATTAAACTAACGTTAATTGTTAGTTATTTATTTACAAAAATAAATTAATGGTAAATTTAATAAATAATTAAAATAATTTACAATTTTGAGTTTTTGATTTTATTATGAAAAGTTGATTAATGGTGAATTAATAAAAACAATTAAAACAATTAAAAAGAATTAGAAAGAAAAGAAAATTAAATTAAAAAGTATGCAAACCAAGGGGGTGTGAAGGCCCATATGGAGGTGTGATTTGAGGAATTTTGGCCCATTAGACACAAGGCTCGTTTGACTTTCCATGATCATGCACATGCTGTCTGACTGGGGTACACCATGGAATTCACCTTCTGGCCATTAGATGGATCTTTGAAGCCACTTGGCAGGCTTAGGCGTGAGGCTCATGGTAGGGCGTTGGATGAGAGCTGCACTAGAAGACATTAAAACAAAAATTATGAATTATGTGGGGGGACTTGGGAATCGAACCCAGGTCCCAATACTTGCAATACACGTCCTCCACCAACTGAGCCACCAAGCGCGTTTGTACATATAATGGACAGTAAATATAATATATGAAAAAGCCAGTTATACTGAAACATTAAAAAAACGCGCTAACATTTGAATGCCCCAGTCACATAATGCCACGCGTGCTTCGTCTTCGTTTGTACCTGCAACATGAAACAAGTAGCGGGGGTTTTAAACCCCCACAAACCGAAACTGTGAAAAATAACGAATAGAAGAGGAATCATCATAAAAAGGGCGCGATAGGTTGGTTGAATTCGTCTGGCCTTGACGAATTCAACCATGGTCATGGCATGATCCAATTTTTCCTGATGTCTAAAGCCCTAATTTGAAGCTTCAGAAACCCTAGGTTTCGTCCATGGTGAATCTTGATTCAGGCAACGTTAATTCAATTGAACTGTACCAATCGCTTCAGAAGGTCACTATGAGTGTAAATCAAACAAGAAAAATGGTTAAAAGCGCATGAATGATGATATGTCAAATTGGAAAACAAAGCAAACCGCGTGACTTCGTGGGGATGATTCTGATAGTGTTAGGATTGATTCTTGATTGCAAACGCTTCCTGGAAGGTCTAGCAATGTATTGGAAACGATTTTTGGCCTTGAATTGCCCTGCAAGTACGAAATCAGTTTCAAGTTTTTTTATTGAAATTTTGCAAAGTGATTATGGAGTTTCAGCAGCTTTTTCGTGTCTCTTGGAATAGGGTTAGCTCTTGCATATGTATGTGATCAAAATTAGGTCAAAATAAAGCCCATGAATCCATTGCAATAATGTTTCATATCTTTGATTTTCAATTATGTGATTTTCAATCTTTTTCCATGAAAACCTTGCCAATTGTGGAAGATCTTGTCCCCTTGAGTGATGCACGAAATCCTTAGCATGTATGGAGTGTATTTGCTGCATAAAAAGATTTGACAACCATTCTTTGATATTTTTCTACAATTAAAACCAATTAAATGAATTAATAATAATAAAAATTCAATTAATTAATTAAAAATAATAAAATAAATCATTTTAAGTTCAATGGGTCGTGCATAGGCTTTGGGTAATGATTCAAGAAAGAATTTGAGGCCCATTAGCAAATTTGAAGTGTTTTAGGCAAAGTTGACTTTTGAAAGTTCCCAAAAATTTCCCAACTTCTCCAATTCATATCTTGCTCAATTTTGAAGCTATGTACATGTTCTTGGAAATTTTGGAAAGTTATTGAAGTCCTTTAACCAATGCCTTTGGTCCCATGTCATTTTGATTTACCAATCTCAAGTTATAGTCTTTGACTTAAAGTGCCTTTTTGTTGACTTTTGAAAATGACCTATAATGTTGAAATTGATAACTTTTTGTGAGAGAATTTCTTGGACTTGGAGTGTGAAGATGAGTTGTAGGAAATGTCATCCCCTTCAAAATGAGCATTGGATGGGATTTTTCTGATGAACCATGAATAAGTTATGCCTTGGTCAATTTGTAGTTGACTTTTCAGCTGCCCAAAAATAGAAACTTTTGCATCTTGAGACTTTTTGAGCCATGCTTGTGGAATCATGATCAAGAATTGATAAAATGATGATTGTGGCTTCAAAATAAGATGTTGACCAAAATTTTTGACTTTTGACTGTCAAATGACCATTTTACCCCTGCAGTTGACTGTGAAGCAATTAGGGTTTTTGACTGTGCAATTGGATGCTGTGAGTCTTGAAACTTGACATATGGATGCTTGACAATGTATATAGGCATGTGGTACTTGATTGGACCCTTGAAAACCTCATTTTCTTTGCAAGAACCAAAACCCTAATTTTGATTGTATTAGGAGGCAATTGGACTGTGCAACCCTTGAGGGATTTTGAACCATTTAGAGATTGACCCTGACAAATCTTGAAGAATATGGGAGGGAAAATTTTGGGGTACAACAATAGATGATCAAGATGCTATGACATATTTCTCAACATCATATAATAACCATGTTTTAGAAAAAATTGTTGCCAATACTAAAACCACGGATCTAACAATCTCCTCCTTTGGCAAATTTTGGCTAAAACAACCAAAGCAGAATAAAACCAGAAGATAAGGAATAAAACCACAACATAAGCTACATGATAATATGTAAACTTTGTACAAATGGAAAGCATAAAAATATGTCATAGAAATTATGTAAATACAGAGAGACTCAACCTCACACACAAGTCTTCAAATCTCTAGAGGACAAATGTCGAGACATGTGGTCTGACATTACACAACACAACTTCAGATAGGTCCATACCCCCCTGTCAAGCATAATCAAAACTCCCCCTCAAAGGGAAAACACAAATCACCAGAAAATCCAATATACCAAATATGAACTACCCAAGTTCATACATCATAAGCACATGCAGAAGAAGATAAAACAGCCTCACATCAGGATTTTCCACATCAGGCAAGATGTCAGAACATCAGATAAGACATCATGCACATAAACTCCACCATCAGTAGCAGAAGTACCAACAAACATGACAAACAATCATGCTCCCCCTAAATAGTTGCACCCAATAAGCAACAACAATAGACTACTCTCCCTTTAGCAGTAGTACAATCCTTTCAGCATACTAATCAACATGTCAAGACATGTGATATAACATCAGGATACACAATGAACATTAACACGTTACTCCCCCTTTTTAGCCAAAAATTAACAAAAAAATTAGAGTAAATGTAAACAAAATTAGAAGCACATAATACACACAAGCACAAAACATAAATGGAAGCACACACAAATAGTTAGAAGCACACAAACTTTTGAACATCTTCAGGTGGTCTTCCACCTCTTACCCCTATCAAAGATCCTTCTGCACTCCTTGGTGTTATCACAAGCCCTTCTATCTTGCCGAAATCTTTTGTTCCATCTACTGAATCTTGTAATGTCTGCTTCATTAGAGTGTCTTGTATTGATCTCCTTGAGTTGTTTTGTCTAAACTCTAACTTCAGAGTTATATGGATCAACACTTGTGGACTCACAAATTACTTCTTTTCGTAACTCCTCAGTCTTTACAGAAGATGTTCCAACATTGTCTTCGACATCCTCCCCCCTTTCAGTGAATAAATCATTAATTATCACACTTGTGGTTTCCATAACATCTTTATTTCTGGAGTTAAAAACTATATAAGCTCTTCTATTTGAAGAGTAACCCATAAATATCCTTCATTCCTTATGAGATCCTCCTTAACTTTTTTTATCTTTGTTCATCAAGATATAACATTTACTTTCAAAGGTATGCAAATATTTTACCGTAGGCTTCCTTCATTTCCATGTCTCATAGAGAGTAGTTGAAGTACGTCCTCTCAAGGTGACTCAATTATAAATGTAGCATGCAGTACTCATAGCTTCAGCCCATAACTCCAAAGGCAATTACTTAGTATAAAGCATAACTCTAACTGATTCCTGTATAGCTCTAGTCTTTTGCTCAATAATTTCATCTTATTGGGAATATATAGAATAAGAGAACTCATGACTGATGTCTTTAGAAGCACAAAATTTAGAGAATTTTATATTCTCAAACTCCTTGTCATGGTAGCTTCTAACCTTCACAATCACACTCTTCTTCTCTTTTTGAATACTTTAACACAGATCTTTGAAGACTTCAAAAGTGTCTGATTTTTCTCTAAGAAAGTTCATCCAAGTATACCCAGAAAAATGATCTATAACCGCATAGACATACCTCTTTCCACCCAAGCTTTCTATCTGCATCGGTCCCATTAAGTTCATATGAAAAAGTTCCAATACTTTGGAAATAGTCTGATGTTGCAACATTGGATATGAAATCTTGATTTGTTTCTCAATTTCACACTCATGACAAAATTTCCTTTCTTCAATCTTGAGCTTTGGAATTCCTCTAATGGGTCATTCATATATGATTTCCTTCATTCTTTTGAGATGAAGGTGTCCAAGTTTCTGGTGCCATAGCTTATGACCAGTGGTTTTTATACAGGTATTTTGCATGGATTTTAGTTATAGTTTCTTTATTTTTTCAAATGTTTTAGTTCATTCTTCTATGTTTTATGTGTGGATTGTGTATTTTCTTGTTTTCGGGCTCAGAGGAATAAAACCAGGAAAATCAGTGCAAAAAGTGCAAAATTCAGAGTTTTGGAGGAAGTCTCAAAACCCAAGCTACATGGTACCTGACACGGCCATCTGTGTCACCTGACACGGGCTGTGTCAGGAGAGGATGCTCAGCAGGCGGTTTAGGAGAAAAGGCAGAGAACGACACGGGTGCCCGTGTCAGTTGACACGACTCGTGTTAGAAAGTCTGGGAGAGAGGATTTGTTGGTAGGATGGATAGAGAATGACACGGGTTCCCATGTCAGGTGACACGGCCCGTATCATCCAGGACGCCGATTTTGAGTATTTTTATAATTTTTCACGATTTGGGACCCAGAGGGGCGTTTTGGGCATTTCCAACCTATTGCATCCTAAATTTCGCCCCTAAAAATTTTTTAGTCGCACTTTCATATTATATTTTGGTATTTGGTCACAATCATTAATATATATCTTCATTCATCATATTTGCATCATTTAGTCGTATTTAAGTTGACCAAAAGTCAGTTTAAATCGAAGTTGACATTGTTTTTAGTTGAAAAATACTTGATATTTCACTTCATACATTTTTATCTCTTTACCTGTTTCTTACATTGCTCTAAGTAGTTTATATATCGATAACATTAATATTTTGGTTTTACAGACAAAATGTTAAAAGCGATTCGACACTGTGCGGAAAATTAGCGAGAAAAATATTTCAAGTTTTCACCTTTTACTGATCATTTTATGAATTTGTTTTTCGCGTAGATTATGAAGGTATGCTCGTTTCATTTTTTTGGTACAGTTCAAAGTCTCATTTTTAACCGTAAATGTTTGTTCAACTTGATACTTTTATTCTCATTTTATTTTGATTTTGACCATTTGAGTAATTTTTCTTTAATCTCTGAGACAAATAGTTTATTTTAATGTGTTCATTTCATTTTTTCGGATAGATTTTTGTCCATTTTTTTAATCGTTTTTAGTCATTTTCGGGTCTCTATTTTTTTTGTTCAGAAAAATAAATAAAAAAATTTAAATTGCATTAATTTTTGTACTTTCAGGTTTCTACTTCTTTTTTATTTTTAGAAGTATTTTTGGTCATAATTTTTTTTTGTTGAACTAAGCTTTGTTTTGATTGGTTGATAGAGGTTGTGTAAGATTAAGGAAAAAATGGCAAACTGAAATTGCAAAAGTAGAATTCAATTTTCCTCTTGATGTTGCTATTTAATAGCCTCTTTCTTTTCTTTGTTAACACACAAAAAATCCACAACATAAACTCCCTCCTCTCTACACAAAAAGCAATCTCACTCTCTCCTCTCTTCTCTACACAAAAAGCAATCTCACTCCCTCCTCTCTTCGATGCACAACAAACAATCTCAAATCTTAGTAACTCATCTCTTCAATCTACACATAATCTTCATTTTTTCTTTTAGTTTAGATTTAATTTAATAAATTTAGAATCTTAGTTTAGCTTAGATTTACTTTAATAACTTTAGATTTTTTCTTTTAGTTTAGATTTATTTTAACAACTTTTGAATTTTTTTTCTTTTAGTTCAGATTTAATTTAATAATTTTAGAATTTTAGTTTAGCTTAAATTTTTTTAATAATTTTAGATTTTTTCTTTTAGTTTAGATTTATTTTAACAACTTTAGAATTTTTCTCTCTCTTTTAGTTTAGATCTAATTTAATAATTTTAGAATTTTAGTTTAGCTTTAATTTATTTTAATAACTTTAGATTTTTTCTTTTAGTTTAGATTTATTTTAACAACTTTAGAATTTTTTTCTTTTAGTTTAGATTTAATTTAATAATTTTAGAATTTTAGTTTAGCTTAGATTTATTTTAATAACTTTAGAATTTTTTCTTTTAGTTTAAATTTAATTTGGTAATTTTAAAATTTTAGTTTAGTCTAGTTTAATTTAATAATTTTAGAATTTTAGTTTAGTCTTTTAGAATTTTAATTTTAATTAGTAATCTTAAAATTAATTTAATCTAACTTTAAATTAGTAAATTAACTTACTTTAGATTTAAGTTAGTTTGGATAGCTTTAGAATTAATTTAACATAGATTTAATTTAGTAAAATCTATAATTTTAATGTTTCTTAGAATTTTAATTTAGTCTAAATAACTTTTGTTTTAAATTATATATATATATATATATATATATATATATATATATATATATATATATATATATATATATATATATATATATATATATATATATATATATATATAACTTTCTTTTCTATCAAAACACATAGAAAAAATAATTTTCTTTCTCTTTTCATTTGCTCGTAGTTTACTATTTTTCGCATTCTTTCAATTATTGTAATTGCTTATAGTTTATAAATAGTTTAACTAGGCTTTTACTTCATCCCCATTCATAAATTTGTACCCTCATTCCCGAAGCTTTGTAATAGCGTAAAACTTTATTTTCCGCATTTTACTGTATTTCCTTATATTGTTTAGTAATTAGGCGTGTATGGCAAGATTTTAAATCAATCGCTAGACAACCCTAATCAAGACAAATTACACTTGAATCAAACACACTTTTCGCACACTTTCACCTTTAGGGTTAACCTCGGTTGTTGCCTCGGAAAAACAGTCATGTCCCTCGAATATGGGACACTTTAGCAAAAACCCTCGATAAAAAGATAGTGGTCCTTCGATGACCCTTTGATGTTGTCTTCGGTAAAATGATCTTAGTTCCTTACGAAAATTTCTAAAGTGTCTCACAAGTTGCTTTCTATGACTATACGATGACCTACGTCTGTCCCCTCACATCCAATGATGGGACTTCTTATCAATCAATGGTAAGGTAGAAATATCTAAAGGAGGAGGAAAAGAACTAAGACTTTTTGAGTAGGTAGAACGTTCATAGTTGCTTGCTCACAACCATCTACAAAACATCTTTCAAAATATACCAACACTTTCAAATGAAATATTTTCAAAAGTCCACACTTTGTATACATTCTTATAGAGACGAGAATTATTACAAAGTTCGCCTAAACGAAGGCACTTTTCAAAAATACTTTCAAAACTATCACAAACATATTTCAAACAAGGCATTTCAAAATAAGCTAGCAACTAAGATCCCGTAGATAACTACAGATGAAAAGGGTTCTAACACCTTCCCTTTTCATAACCTACCCCCCTGAACTCAAGAAAATATCTCAAAAGGTCTTTCTGTTCTTTTCACCCTTTCCTTTATTGGATAAAAGAAAAGTCGTTGGTGACTCTTGCTATCCTCAACAATTGTGATAAAATGCAAAACACCCAAGTCAGTTCTCTCACCGTATTACACGACCGAGACAAATGGATTGTTCACTATTTAACCATATTTGAAAGAGAAATGAAGGGAATTTTTGGCAGTGAAGAATATTTTACACGACTGAAGATTGGAGAAGTCAAGGTTTTCAGATATCAGAGGATTTTCATGTGCGGAAGCATTTGAAGATCAAAGTTCATTCCAATCCTTGTAATGTCTATATTTTGTCTTGTGATTATATTGAATAATATGAGTAGCTAAACCTCCCAATGCTAGGGGGTATCCCTGATTTAAATATGTAATGATTATGAATTTCTGAGTTCTTTAATAAAGTCTTCTCTATTCGATTTAATTGTATAATATTTTTATGTTTTCCTGATCGGACTAATTAGGATTGATTTACCGTTAACAACGAGCTGGACCGCGGTTGTTAATGTTTTTGTATAATTAGGCTATAGTAGATATCACCTAGTACTAAGGATACCCTATAGTTATCAAATTTACCCCTTGATAAACTAAAGACTTGACTCCATCATATATCTCTAAGGACTTAGCATTTAGGATGGATGGTTAAAGTTTTTCCCACTAAGGACTTAGGGGAAGATAGTCTAAAGGGCTGGTAATTGAAGGATATGAACTTGTTGAAAAGATCAGGTTTCAAGGTTGTTACTGGGCAAATTATACACCATACCCTAGCATGCTCCTCATATCTGTGAAAAAGCCCTAATTACATTCTGCTTATTTTTATTTCTGCTAAGTGAGATTTCCTAAAATAAAACCCCAGTTAAAGTTTTTGTTTAATTGAACATGAATTGGACTCGATAATTGCATCCAGTCCTTGAGATCGACATTCGGGGAATTTCCCATTATTACTGCAAGGAAAAAATAGTATACTTGATATTTTTCCCATCAAGTTTTTGGCGTTGTTGCCGGGGGCTGCCTAGTTATTAAGTGTAATTTAAGTTCAATTAGAATTTTGTTGCTCTGCAACTAAAATTTATTTTCTGTAATTTATATTTTTGTTATTACTGATTTTTCCTAACCTTTGCATGCAAGGACAATCGTCAGCTTAATTTCCTTTGATATACAGACTCAGGTTCAGAAGTAGAACCCGAAACTATGGGTGAAAACCTACCAGCACTAGAGAGACTTCTTGGGGATTATGGAGGAGCAAATGCTCCAACAGGTCGATTGACTATTGTGAATCAACTGGTCAATGTTGCAAATTTTCAACTACATCCTTCAACCATCCGCCAGCTCGAGAATAGATCTTTCACCGGAAAGATCAATGAAGATGCTAATAAGCATTTGCAGAGATTCCTCACCATGAGTACTACTTTAAAGATTGAGGGGCACTTTGAAGAAGCCAAGAAATTAAGGATGTTCGTGTTCATGCTATATGAAGATGCTGAAGAGTGGTTTTAATCATTGCCTGCTGGAAGTATCACCACTTGGGAACAGATGGAGAAGACTTTTCTTGATGAACACTTTCCTGTTTCTGTTTACATTCGCAAATGATATGATATTGTGAATTTTAAACATAAGGAAGGAGAGTCACTATGTGATGCTTATAAGAGGTTCAAGAGGTTATTAGTATCCTGTCCCACCCACAACATGTGTCAAATTGAGCAAATGCAAATGTTTGTAAATGACCTTAGAATAAAGACAAAGCAACTTATTGATACAGTTGTCGGTGGCTCATCCAACTTTACAATAACCACTGGAGATTGAAGAAGATTATTGAAGTCATTGCTGCAAATGAGCATCTGGAGCTATATGACAGAGTTGTAAGTAAACCAGACAGAGTGATTGATTTGAAGTTGGAAATTAACAAGAAGCTGAAGATTGAAGAAGCAATTGGTGGATAAGTAGAGAAAAAGTTGAAAGCAATGAACATGGGTACTCAACAGGTAGCTCAGGTTCAACAGGTACAGAAGGTAGCTTGTGAAATTTTTAGTGGACTGCACCTTATGGTGCAATGTCTTACAACACCATAACAAACTAAGGGGATAAAATTCTTGAAGCAAAATAACCCATATTCTAACACCTATAATCCTGGGTGGAAGAATCATCCTAACTTCTCTTGGAAAGATCAACAACAACAAGCTCCTTAAAAGGCAGAGTGGGAGGTGGCTATTGAAAAGATGGCTGCCCATACCTCTTAATTTCAAGAAGAGACAAGGAGTAATCACAGGAATACCACAACTACAATAAAAAATTTGGAAGTTTAAATTGGTCAGATTGCACAAGAGGTAGCACTGCGAGCACAAGAAAATCAGAAAAGTCATGAGAATGTGAATGCTGTCAAAACAAGGAGTGAGAAAGTTGCTAGAGAAAAAGAAGATGAGGTGAAGTTTGATGACAGTATCATAAAAGTAAAGCTGGAAGTGAGAGAGAACAAGAAAATATAGGAAGAAGTGGTATCACGTGTGAAGCCAGTTGAAGAGAAGACTAAACCAGTGATCAAGTTAACGTATCTATCTCAAGTGGCAAAGAAGGACAAAAAAGAGAAAGAGTTTGATAAATTTGTCCAGTTGTTCAAAAATCTAGAGATCAATATACCATTCTTTGAAGCGCTCTAGAAAATGCCTTTGTATCAGAAATTTATGAAGAAGGCATTATCAAAGAAGAGATCAAAAGGAGAGGGATTGGTACCATGTGATAAGAAATTGTGTGTGATTGCACTTGAGAGGAAAATACTTGTCAAGCAGAAGGATCTGGGGTCAGTTGCGATACCATGCACCATAAAAGACAAAACTTCCAAGAAGGTTCATGTTGATTCTGGCTCTAGTGTGAGTTTAATGCCATTATCGATTTTCAATATGCTCGATATTGAGAAGATAAGCAGGAGTGGGATAAAATTGAAATGTTCTTATCACACCATCAAGCAGTCATATGGGATAGCTGAAGACATATTAGTAGAAATTGACAATTTTGCTTTCCTAGTTGATTTTCAGATCATGGACATACCTGAAGATGAAGAGACTCCTATCATTCTTGGTCGACCATTTATGTTGACTAGTCGATGAAATTTTGATATCGAGACAGGTAACCTGACACATAAATCATTTAATGAGGAGATAACCTTGAATGTGTTGGAAATCAAGAAGCAAGGTACAGGTGGAAAGAATAAATCTTCAGTCGGAATGATCAAAGTGGAAGGAGAAAGCAACAGCTCAAAATCACTCTCAGAAGAAGTCTCAGAAAAAATCTCTCAGGTGGCATCAATAAAAATTCCTAAGCCCAGTCAAGAAGGAAAGAAGAGAAAGAAAAAGGAACACTGAGATGAGAAGATGGAAGTTGGAAGTGGCCAGAAGCACAAATGGGTTGATACTTATGATATGAATAAGTTCTACATTGCGGAAGAGACAAGCAACAAGGTGTGGAAAATGAAGTACCCCACATAAGGGAATGAACAGTCGAGCCATGCAACGTTAAACGAAGCGTTTTGTGGGAGGCAACCCACGCTTCTAATAACTTAGTTTTTCTTTTTGTTTTGTTTGAAGGTAATAAAAAGGGAGTCTTACTTGTGAAAGCTAGGAGGCAGCAACATGTGTTGCATTACCCTTTTTGAGTCACCTTCTTGAGCTTATTCTGAAACATTTGGGTCAATGTTTAGTTCAAGTTTGGGGGATTTTATTGCTTTTCTTATTTTTAAATTATTTGTAAGTTCTATGCAAATTGCTATGTAAATCCACGAGTTGAAGTCCTCCAAATTTGGCCGAAAAGTTTTGTTGTTTTATTTTGATCAAGAACTTGGTTCTCATAGAGTTTGAGAATAGTATATAGAGACAAAAGGATGGTTGTTCGAGGGTAGGAAGCTCAGAATAACGTGACAAAGATACGATCCTAACGTGTAGATTTGTACCATAGTACTTGAATCCTGAGAAGTATTCCTTGAGTAGTTTATCTTGATAGTCTGGCATAATATAGATTCACATGCATGTAAGAGTGGTTGAGAAATAAATAAACCTGGCACCAAATGATGAAAAGGCGGTAAAAGGCAACTGGCTCGCTAAGTTGGGTAGCCCTCACCAGGTTATTCAGCCCAAAGGGGGTTGATCCCCAAACGTCGTCCATAAAGGACAATATATAAACCGAAAAGTTTTGAAAATTTCACCTGAAATTAAAAATGAGCAAAAGCTCTTATTTGGTGCCTGAGCAAAAACTTCCTTGATCAGTCTTGTGCGTGTGATGATCATCAAAAACTCTCATTGCCTTAATTTGATTGTTCAAATGAAAAAGGAGGAAAATCGGAAAAAGACTTAAGTACAAAGCATAGTTAGAGAGGTATCTGAAAAGGAAGCTCGAGATTTATAGGTTCTTACACAAACTCTTCGCGTCATGTGAACATCGACAAGCTGATTTTTGATCAATTGGAACGGATGTCTCACATATGAGTACTAGTCTGTTGTGATTTTAATGAGCTCTTGTAATGGTCACTTGAGGTCAAGCAACGGTTTAATTTTGGGGGAATTTTATCAGTGGTTTTTACACAGGCATTTAGCATGGATTTTAGTTATAGTTTCTTTATTTTGTCAAATTTTTTAGTTCATTCTTCTATGTTTTATGTGTGGTTGTGTATTTTGTTATTTTTAAGCTCAGAGGAATAAAACCAGGAAAATTAGTACGAAAAGTGCAGAATTCAGAGTTTAGGAGGAGTCTCAAAAACCAAGCTACATGGTACCTGACACGGCCACCCGTGTCGCCTGACACAGGCCGTGTCAGGAGAAGATGCTCAGCAGGCGGTTTAAGAGAAAAGGTAGAGAACGCCACGGGTGCTCGTATCAGAAGGTTTGGGCGAGAGGATTTATTGGTAAAATCAACATAGAACAACATGGGTTCCCGTGTTAGGTGACACGGCCCGTGTCGGCCAGGACGCTAATCTTGAGTGTTTTATGATTTTTCATAATTTGGGACCCAAAGGGGCATTTTGGGCATTTTCGATTGGGACAAATGGATTGTTCACTATTTAACCACGTTTAAAAGAGGAATGAAGGGAATTTTTGGCAGCGAAGAATATTTTACACGACTGAAGATTGGAGAAGTCAAGGTTTTTAGAGAGCGGGGGATTTTCATGCGCAAAAGCAATTAAAGATCAAAGTTCATTCCAATCCTTGTAATGTCTATATTTTGTCTTGTTATTATTTTGAACAATATGAGTAGCTAAACCCCCCAATTCTAGGGGGGTTTCCCTGATTTAAATCTGTAATGATTATGAATTCTTGAGTTCTTTAATAAAGTCTTCTCTATTCGATTTAATTGTACAATGTTTTTATGCCTTCCTGATCGGACAAATTAGGATTGATTTTATGGTTAACAACCAGCTAGACTATGGTTGTTAAGGTTTTTGTATGATTAGGCTATAGTAGATATCACCTAGGACTAGGGATACCCTATAGTTACCAGATTTAACCCTTGATAAAATAAAGGCTTGACTCCATCAGATATCTCTAAGGACTTAAGATTTAGGATTGATGGTTAAAGGTTTTCCCACTAAGGACTTAGGGGAAAATAATTTAAAGGGTTGGTAATTTAAGGATATGAACTTGTTGAAGAGATCAGGATTCAAGGTTGTTACAGGGAAAATTATACACCATACCCTAGCATGCTCCTCATATCTGTGAAAAAGCTCTAATTTACATCCTGCTTATTTTTATTTTTACTAAGTGACAATTCCTAAAACAAAACCCCAGTTAAAATTTTTGTTTAACTAAACGTGAATTGGACTCGATAATCGCATGCAGTCCTTGAGATCGACATTTGGGGAATTTCCCATTATTACTGCAAGGAAAAAATAGTACACTTTCTATTTTTCTCATCAGGTCCACTTCATTCTCATTGGATATTGAACATGTGGAAGAGTAAGCAATTATTTGAGATTCCCACAAATAACAATTGTCTTTAGACTTTATGCCCTTCATCATAAAAACATCTTTCTCATCTTTGACCATACATTCAGACTTTGAGAAGTTAACTAACAGTCCTTGGTCACACAATTGACTAATGCTAATATGATTAGCAGTTAATCCTTTCACAAGAAGAACATCTTCTAAACTAGGAGAACCAACACATATCAACTTTCCAACTCCTTTGATTTCACCTTTAAACCCATCACCAAATCTAACAGTACCTGTAGGGTGAGGCATAATATCCACCAACAACTTCTGAACCCTTGTCATATGTCTAGAGCACCCATTGTCAAAGTACTAGTCTTCTCCATTTGAGTCTCTTAAGGAAGTAAGAGCTATAAAGTTAATATCCCTATTTTCAACACTTCTCTTTTTGCTCACTTGATCTTCCTTATAATGAACTGGAGATTTTTGATCTCCATACAATTTATAACAAAAAGGCTTTATATGACCATGCTCTCCACAGTAATGACATCTCCAAGTTGAATATTGAGATTTGCATGAAATTGCATCATGTCTGCCAGGATGTTGTAACATTTGGTTGGACATGTTGATCATTATTTTCTTTTCAGAAGGAAATAACTTTTCTACAACTATTTGACTTTGTTGATTATCAAATGGATGATTAACCTTTGTATCTTCAATTTCTTTCATCTTATCAGCTCTATTTTTCATTTCTCTCAAAGAATTTGTCATGTTGTTAAGCTTGGAATTTAAATAGAGTTACCTCACTTTGAAGATGAGAAACAGTACATAGAAGCTTCTTCTTTTCATTCTCCAATTTAGCTATGATATTTTTCTGTTCTTCCTCTGTCTTAAGACTTTCCTCACACCTATCACAAGTATCCTTGTATGATACATCCAAATATTCATAAATATCATTCTCATCACAAGATTCTACTTCATTTTCCCATCTGTCAGAAAGAGCCATCACAAGTTTGGTAGTCTCAGAGTTAGATTTATCTTCTGACTCATCATCATCATCAGACCAAGATATAATAAACCCCTTTTCTGCTTGATAAAGTTGGGACATTCTGGTCTCATGTGACCAAAACCTTCACACTCATAACATTGAATGTCTTTGCTTTGATTAGTCTTCTCTTCAGATCTTATATTCTTATGAGAATCATCATCATTGTTGATGTCAGATGAGATGTTCCTGACATTTGGTCTTCTTTTGTCCATTCTTTTTATAATTATATTGAATTTCTTTCCAAGTAATACAATGGTGTTTGATAGACCTTCATTAGTATCTATATCAACTTGACCTTCTTTATCTTCAGAATTGGATGTAAAAGCTATGCTTTTGTTCTTCTTATCAGATTTGTCACTAATAGCCAATTCAAAAGTTTGAAGTGACCCAATAAGTTCATTAACCCTCATGTTGTTGATGTTATGAGCTTCTTCCATAGTTGTCACCTTCATGTCAAATTTCCTAAGTAAGAACCTAAGAATCTTTCTAACAAGATTTTCTTCTAAAATATTTTCTCCCAAGGCACTAGATGCATTTTCTATTTCAATAACCTTCATATGATATTCATGGATGGTCTCATCATCATTCATCTTCAAATTTTAAAATTTAGAGGTGAGAAGATAAAGTCTTGACATTTTCACTTTAGATATACCTTCATGAGTTGTCTTGAGAATTTCCCAAGCATCCTTAGCTACAGTACATGTATTAATCAACCTGAAAACATTCTTGTCCATTCCATTGAATAGAGCATTCAAAGCCTTGGAATTCCTAATAACTAATTTATCATCCTCATCATACCAATCTTCCTCTGGATTCAAAGATACATTCTCATCCTTGTCCTTCCCAACAGGATGATCCCATTCTTTCAAAATAGCCTTCCAAGCTTTTCTATCCATTGATTTCAGAAAGACTACCATTTGAACCTTCCACCAATCATAATTTGAACCATCTAACA